>CM022302.1:497089170-497802444 GCA_011799875.1 Thinopyrum elongatum | reverse complement strand
TGTTGTGTCACTATGTCGTAGATGGGCGGAGGGACGAAGGGTGGCACTGTTGGCGGCGTGTGTAGAGTGTTGTCGATGCTTCCTCCTACTGGTGTGCTCATGTGATGTTGCCTCAGAATGGTGTTCAAATTAACTACGGTGACCTCTTGTCGCTGGTGGGTTCGGATGCCCGGTGTGCCAGATTATGCCACTGCCGTAGTCTAAGGACCGGGGCGACTGGATCTTTTCGGAAAAGGACACAACACGAAGACAAAATGTTAGTTCACTGAGTTATGATTTGGTACACCCACCCCCACCCTAAAGAAAACTTCACATATTTAGATGTAGATTAACGTTGGAGATAAGAAGTTACCCCTTCAATAAAAAAGATTAGATTATTCTGATCTCTTGATCCATTGAGATAATAAGGATATAATTAGTTGATCGTGGATGCATGATAACTATTTTAAGTAACTTTAATATTCATGTGAGAACTTTTAAGAGGGGTGTATCAAAGCAAATTCATGACCCACCATTGTTGATCAGATTAAAGCTTTGGTATAGTTCACTCACCGCCTGAAAAATATAGGTGCATTATTGGACAACCATGATCCTTCTGTGCATCTGCTCAATAATAATAAGAAATACAACGGGCGTCCAGTTATTAATCTCCCTACACTTAACTGAAGGCTATGTGAAATCCATGAAGAAAAAAGCTACTACTAGGCTCTTGAGCTAGATGAACTCAACAGGAGATCAACAAGCTCGTGAAGCTTTAGATTCCCTAACTACGGTTGGGGGGCATCCTCACACCACCAACCTTCCTGTGTTGAAGGTAGACTTCTTCGAAAATCAACCAGCATCACTACTACCCGCAACAATGCCGCATTTTATAAGCATGACGGCGCGCGCGTGTGTGGTGCGCGCGCTGAAAACACTTTTTTCAAGCATCTCACCAACTTAGATCTATGATGATACCTCTCAAGCCTAAATTAATGAGCCACTAATGAGACTTCTTGCCCCGAATACTAAACAAAATAAGTATCATTGAGTGTCTGTATATTTTCTATCTGTGTTTTGCTTCTTTGAAGTTAAGTTTATGCTTCACTCTCCGAGTTCACAGGTGCCTTTACCTAGATCGCCTTTTTATTTCCATATAGCTCGGGAGTCACATATACTAGCTTTTTTATGAGTTAATGCGACCCATGAAAATGTAGGCATGGAACCATCAATCCATTAATTCGTCATTGTCGAGGCCACCTATATAGTTTGATAGCTAGATACCTAGCTAGGAGACAGCCGGGCTCACCGCTTGCCTGGTCCATATTCTTTTTGGAGGGTCAACGAAGAAGTGTATATTTATGGTTTGACAAAATCCTTATGGAAGATCCTCTTATTGTTCCACACAACACCTTCTTCCCCAGTCTGATGTTCTGTCTCCTGACTTTGTAGCACCGGCCGATCCTCTTGCCATTCTGCAAACACCTTTCGTCTCACTACAATGCTTTTGCTTGTGATGCCTTGTCTAGGGACTTTTGGAGGCCTGCTTGCGGATCATAAATCTGGTTGGTCAAGCTTTGTTATGCTTTGCAGAACAAAACTTTAATCAGATACACTTACTTTTGTGTAGATGAATTGTGTTTGCGAGTTGAACATATTTTGTAAGCCGTTGACACACAAATTGGTCTGTCTGGTAAGGTAGATGAACTAACTCTAGAGAGATGTATAAGTCTGGGTTTTTTATTTGTTAACCAATGGACTGTTATGCATGTCAACCTCTTTTATATGCCCCCCCCCCCCCCCCCCCCAAAAAAACTTAAGCAAATCATTGATTCTCACTTTGCGGTTCCTGATCAATAGTGTTGCGTTGAAATTATTTTGTAATCCCATTGGTAAAGGAGATTACAGGTCAGCTAAGACTAAAAATGAGTGCATAAATCTGGAGATAGCATACAACATGATGAAAGAACAAAGTATGAACGAACCAAAGTTCCGTTCAAGCAAACAGAGTCACACCACAACTCCACAACAGAGGCATGAGTTGTGCTAGTTCTCGAGGTGGTTGTGCAGGAAAGGGAACACAACGTTTTCTTCTTGTTTCGGCCGCAATCAAACAACAACAAACTATAAACCCAAATATCAGGAAACCACAATGCTAGCTTTCAACCACGGTGGATCAATGCCAAGTTGGTGGCTAAGGACAAACTGCTCACCATCCTGGCACAACTCTCCTCGGCATGTGCACACACGCATACTCTTTTCAAAATTTTGCGGTGCACCATTTACTCAACTAAGTGTAGGCATACTTTACACACAGGTCAGTGTAGTTCTAAGTTTCTTATCCATAGCTCGTGCTCTATTTATTGTATTATGTAGAAGAAGATTAACTTAATAAAAGATTATTTTATATAAATAACTCAAATTATATCACCATAATAGGGCTATAGTGGCAGTTCATACCCTTCGGTATGCGTTACTTGATATAACTTGTATGTTGATGGTCGTTGAAATTGTGTGAAAATTGTGGTGCTCAACGAGCACACTATATATATCCCTCGAGACATGAAATGAATGCATTCGTCGTGTTGCTTGTGGGACATACCAACACATTTAACCTCGTATCAGGAAACCTCACCATGTTTGCCAAATTCTACAAGTATATTTGTTTTAACAACCCCGGTAGTTCCAACCATACCGGTAGATCACACGGTACAATGCAACTAACCATTGTTATAAGGCATGCACAACAGTTTGGGTGAGCCTTTTCTCTTCCATGTCACCATGACCACTAGCTCCGACTTAAACTACTTGGAAACACAAGCCGCCTGAAATAAAAAAACACGTTCCGGTGATTGGACCAGTTTATGCTTGTAGATCAAAGCGGCCCAATTGATAATTTCCGTTACCTTTTCCGTCTCCGACCATACATGTATATAAATATTGTAAGAATTTGAACATAAAAGTTTATGTACTTCCCATGGGCCTTATGTTTCCCATTTAGTTTCTAATAGCCGATGATGCAGCGCAAAGCTAGAACGTTGCTTGCTAGAGGCTTAATTAAGAAGAAACGAAAAGTTGAACTTCTTCAAATAGTTAAAAAAACTCAAACTTATAATTAATCGATTAACAACACTACCAACTGAAAAACATTATTTAGTAAGAGTAACATGAGTGCCATAAGATAATATACCAGTTTCAACCGTAATATTACAACTTTCAATTGAAAAAATAACTACAATTCTAGTTCATGTTAATGACAACTTAAAAAAATAGGGGTTCTATTCCCATACGTTAATTTCGCATTTGCACAGATCAAATCTTTTTATTCCATTATTTCCATACACAAAGCATTCCATTGTTTGTTTCACTAACTTCAAGTTATCCATTGCACAAAAAGGAGGTTCCCCTAAATGGATCCCAAATCCTGTACTCCCATCGAAAATCATTACAATTTCAACCAATAATTCTTAAAATTATTTTGCTATGTATCCTACAAATTATGGTTTTCACATCCATTGAGGGTACCTACAACCTTCTTTGCAAAACATCATTATGGCACGTCAGGCATATCTAGTGGTGCCAATAGGAGGAGGCGACGCAATATATATAGGAAGGGATGCAACAAAGAGGAAATAGAAAAAATAAATCTAGATGGGCATGCAGTGGTAGTGGATAGAGTGATGGTATCTCGGTGAATGGAGGGACGACTGGAGAGAATCAATGATGTTGTTAGAGCTCAATGGGGGCCAACTCTGCTCTTCAATGTTGCTCGTTCTTTTATAATATAAAATAGGTGCCCAATGCCATTCATTTACAGTTGTTAAATGTTAGGACAATATGGATCACATGACATCAGTAAGGATAATTTTGAAGAAATAAATCATTACATCGATCGTAATCTACCCCCTCTATTTGTAAATAGAGCATGTTCTATTTGGCACGTTTAAACTTTACATTTGAATAATATATTTGAAGGAAATATGCCCTAGAGGCAATAATAAAGGTGTTATTTTATATTTCCTATTCATGATAAAGGTTTGTTATTCATGCTAGAATTATATTGATCGGAAACCTAAATACATGTGTGAATACATAAACAAATACCGGTGTCCCTAGTAAGCCTCTACTAGACTAGCTCGTTGACAAATATGGTTAAGGTTTCCTAACCATAGACATGTGTTGTCATTTGGTAACGGGATCACATCATTAGGAGAATGATGTGAGGACAAGACCCATCCGTTAGCTTAGCATAATGAGTTCAGTTTTTATTGCTATTGCTTTCTTCATGTCAAATACATATTCCTTTGACTATAAGATTATGAACTCCCGGATACCGGAGGAATGCCTTGTGTGCTATCAAACGTCACAACAACTGGGTGATTATAAAGATGCTCTACAGGTATCTCCGAAGGTTGTTGTTGAGTTGGCATGGATCGAGATAGGATTTGTCACTCCAAATATTGGAGAGGTATCTCTGGGCCCTCTCGGTAATACACATCATAAGCTTGCAAGCAAACGACTAAGGAGTTAGTCACGAGGTGATGTATTACGGAACGAGTAAGAGACTTGCGGTAATGACATTGAACTAGGTATGAAGATACCACGATCGAATCTCGGGCAAGTAACATACCGATGGACAAAGGGAATTACGTAGTTGTCATAACGGTTCGACCGATTAAGATCTTCGTAGAATATGTAAGAGCCAATATGGCATCCAGGTTCGCTATTGGTTATTGATCGGAGAGTGTCTCGGTCATGTATACATAGTCCGAACCGTAGGGTCCGCACGCTTAACGTTCGTTGACGATATAGTATTATATGAGTTATGTGATTTGGTGACGAATGTTATTTGGAGTCTCGGTGAGATCACGGACATGACGAGGAGTCTCGAAATGGTCAAGAAGGTAATGAATTGATTATGGATGATGGTTCGAACACCGAAGTGTTTCGGGGTCACCAGGTATTTACGGGTCACCGGAAGGGGTTCCGGGGACCCCCGGCAAAAGATATGGGCCTTATGGGCCAAGAGGGGAAACGCACCCGCCACAGGGCTGGTGCGCCCCCCATATGGCCGGCCTAGGAGGAGAAGGAAAGAGGGGGAAGTGAAAGGAAAGAGTGGAATAGGATTCCCCCTTCCTTCCCTCTCCCCCCCTCTTTCCTCCCCCCTCGGATAAATAAGCAGGTTTATATCATTTTATGAAGTATTCATGCTGCTATATTATCATTCTTGGATGTTTTACAATCATTTATAGCAACTTTATATCATTTTTTTGGGACTAACTTATTGACATAGTGCCCAGTGCCAGTTGCTGTTTTTTGCTTGTTTTTACATCGCAGAAAATCAATACCAACGGAGTCCAAACGCAGTGAAACTTTTTGTGGTCTTTTATGACCAGAAGACATCCAAGGGCCAGAGGGGGGCACAACCACCAGGGCACGCCTGGCCCCCAGGCGCGCCGGTGGGTTGTGCCCACCTCGGTGGCCTCCGCACCGCCTTCGCCCTATAAATTGCCAAAATTCCAAAAAACCTCGTGGAAATCCTAGATCAGAAGTTCCGCCGCCGCAAGCTCTGTAGCCACGAAAAAACACCAACTAGACCCCGTTCCGGCACTCTGCCGGAGGGGGGAATCATCACCGGTGGCCATCTTCATCATCCCGCGGCCACCTGATGAGGAGGAGAAGTCCACCCTCGGGGCTGAGGGTTTGTACCCGTAGCTATGTGTTTAATCTTCTCTCTTGGTTCTTGAGATGTCACGATCTTGATGTATCAAGGGCTTTGTTAATATATTGGATCAATGGTGTTTTTCCTCTCATCTTGTTGTGATAATTGAGTTTTCCCTTGACATTGTTATCGATTGATACTTATGGATTTGATGCCTGATCTAGCTATGTCTGGCATGACTCTTGGTTTATGGTGTGGATGTATTTTGTTTGATTGGTTATGCTTGGGGACTATTGGGGGAGGTACTATGCATAGGGGTTGATGCACGTTTAGTTCCCCTGTTTTTTGAGTAGAAACTGTGGGGGCACCTGTGAGGTTCTTGTGTTGGATTTAGTATTAGAATCTGAAATTGTTTGATGCATATCGTATAAATAACTCACGGATACTCGCGGTGACATTGGAGTATCTAGGTGACATTAGAGTTGGTTGATGTGTATCATATGGTGTATTTAGTACGAAACTCTTGGTTAGATCGATCGAAAGAATAGCCTTGTGTTATTTTAGTACGAACTCTAGGATAGATTGATCGGAAAGAATAACTTTAAGGGGGTTTCGTTACCCTACAAACAATTTTCTTATGTTCTCCGCTAGATAAGAACTTTGAGTGATTCTTCATCGCACATTGAGGGATGGTTTATGATCCAATTAGATTAGCATTGTTGAGAGATTGCACTAGCGAAAGTACGGACCCTAGGCCTCATTTTCAAGCATTGCAATACCGTTTGTGCTCACTTTTGTTACTTGCTACCTTGCTGTTTTTTATTGTTACTATTACAAAAATCAATATTACTATCATTACTACGCTTTTATACCATCTCTTCGCCCGAACTAGTGACCTATACAATTTTCCATTGTATTTGGTGTGTTGGGGACCAAAGAGACTCTTTGATTTGGTTGCAGGGTTGTTGAGAGGGACCATCTTCATCTACGCCTCCCACGGATTGATTAAACCTTAGGTCATCCAATTGAGAGAAAATTGCTACTGTCCTACAAAACTCTGCGCTTGGAGGCCCAACACAGTCTACACGAATAAAGTTGCGTAGTAGACATCAGAGGAAAGTAGAACTGATGAGGTAATGTACCTTCTCTCGAAATGGAAAGTAGCACATCAGAGAAAACCGTTCCCGTGATGCCTACAACAACTAGAGAGGAAGCTAATTGATGAGATCATGAAACTTGGATCAAGTTATACAGAACCTCGTAGGTCAACCAGGACACGATCTGCACCAGAGTGGTACGGGAATCTTGTACTGGAAGTCATGTACTAGACCAAGGCGAACCTACGAAAAATATGAAGAAACTATGATGAGCCAGATTCGACAGATGCCTTGAGGCCATGAAATCTGAGATAGGATCCATGTATGAGAACAAAGTGTGGACTTTGGTGGATGCCCGAGGTCGGCAAGCTATTGAGAATAAATGGATCTTCAGAAGAGACTGACGCTGAAGTAATGTCACTACTACAAAGCTCGACTTGTCGCAAAAGGTTTCGACAAGTTCAAGGAGTTGACTACGATAAGACTTTCTCACCCGTAGCGATACTTAAGTCTGTCCAAATATGTTAGCAATGCCGCGTTTATTGATTATGAAATCTGGAAAATGACCAAGGCACGGTGGGATCCATTGAAGCTACAACAAACGTTTATATAGAGCAGAAAAAAAGCGAGAATGGCATTTTGGAGCTCGGCCTCCATGGAGGCCGATTTAAAAAAATAAATCAAAATTCATATTTTCGGTTTCTAAAAAATCTGGAAAAATTGTACAGTACACAAGGATGTGATGCGTATGTGTGTAAAATTTCAAAATGAAATACGTTGAGATGCGATATGTGCAAAAAGAATAAATTCAAGACTTATGGGATGAATAGTATCGGTGTTGAAAAGCCACAGATTGTCTTTTTTCCACAGCCCCATTTCAAAAATTTCGTCCTGAAAATTTACACAAATGTGTTATGCCTCCAGGTATGTATGTATTTTATTTCAGATTTTTTTGAAATGTAAAAATATGAATTTTGTTGTGAATTTTTTTTTTCAAAAACCGGCCTCCAGGAGGCCGAGCTCCAAAAGCAATTTTTGAGAAAAAGTGATTATCAATAGATTGTGTAGGGGGACCGAGTGCGGAGGCTTTTCTCGTGCGGAACTAAAAAATATGGGCAAGGTCCAGCCGACACCCGTCGGTCTTTAGAAAGAAGAAGAAAATGTGGGGAAGGTGATATCAGAAGTGCCAACTTTTAAGGAGCTAATGCGACGTTATTTTTTTTCTTTGTATTTACCAGGCCCAACCATCCACCAAGGTCACTTTCGAAGGCTTCGATGGTTCAACGGCTTGATCTATTGTTTGTGTAGATTGCAATAGTTCTACCCTTTCATTCGGTTTGTAGCCACAGCGGAAAGCACATGTGCCCATGTGTGTCCGTTTATTGCCAAGACTTGGAGCAGGCTCATCTCTGGTACCCTGTACCCCATGCAACACCTGATTAATATGTCCATGGATTGTCTTGAACATTAACTGAAACATAAAATGTGACCAAGCCTTCTGATCTATGGAATCTCAACTGTTCGTTACTGGGATTTTTAGAAGACATGCATAGGGGTGGGGGTTTATAATATATAGACGAGGACACCCAACGTGGTGTCGCTTCCATGGCCGAGGCGGCGAAGCCGATGGCGGCCAGCCCCATCGTGGCCGCAACGCCTCCCACCCACGGGACAAGGACGGCGGCGATGGGGACTGCTGCTCCGGCGGATAGGCGGTGAGGAGGGCCAACCCCACAGTAGACGCTAGCTGTAGAGATACGACAGGCAAATCAACACGATGAGAACGAAAAACAAGTAGAAGACACAATATTTTAACGTGGAAAACTCCTCCAACACGAGGGGAAAAAACCATGGGCACCAGCCAACAAATCTTCACTATACGGGGGAGGTAATAAAACCGGGATTACAACTATCCCGTGCGGCGGCTTACAAAGGATATATATAACGCAGGTGACTAGGTCAATATTGATCCATACTCGCGGGGGGGAGGGGGGGGGGGGGCTTCGCCCCCTGCACCCCTAGACAGGGGCGGTCACATGGAATACTTTGCTTCGCTCCGCTTAGCTCAAACCTACCTGGACGGGTCTCGCTTTCTCGCTAGTGAGAAGAGTGAGTCTTTATTTATACTTGATTTGGATCACAGACGCCTCCGCACAGTGACATTTAGCGGACCGCACGTAGCTCGCCCAGTGCACACTACATGATGTAGGAGATGGTCGTGGCTGCCATCTCCCTTGTCGGCGCCTCACCCATGGGGAGTATGTCGAGGATCAACGCCGCAGCGTGGTAAGGCCGCGCGCAGCGGCAGATGCCACATTGCGGCACCTCTGTACACGAGCGGCCGCCTCCTCATGTGCAGCCACGGGCTCCATGTTCTCTCCTCTCTCTTCTCCTTCATTTTATATTTCCTTATTCATGATAAAGGTTATCATTCATGCTAGAATTGTATGATCGGAAACCTAAATACATGCGTGAATACATAACAAAACACCGTGTCCTAGTGAGCCTCTACTTGATAGCTCGTTGGTCAAAGATGGTTATGGTTTCCTAATCATGGGCATGAGTTGTCATTTGATAACGGGATCACATCTTAGGAGAATGATGTGATGGACAAGACCCATCCGTTAGCTTAGCATAATGATCGTTCAGTTTTATTGCTATTGCTTTCTATGTCAAATAATATTCCTTCGACTATGAGATATGCAACTCCGGATTACCGGAGGAATGCCTTGTGTGCTATCAAACATCACAATGTAACTGGGTGATTATAAAAGATGCTATACAAGTATCTCGAAGGTATTGTTGAGTTGGCATAGATCGAGATTAGGATTTGTCACTCGAGTATCGGAGAGAGGATTCTCTGGGCCCTCTCGGTAATACACATCATAAGCTTGCAAGCAAACAACTAAGGAGTTAGTCACGAGGTGATGTATTACGGAACGAGTAAAGAGACTTGCCGGTAACGAGATTGAACTAGGTATGAAGATACCAACGATCGAATCTCGGCAAGTAACCTACCGAGGCAAAGGGAATTACGTATGTTGTCATAACGGTTCGACCGATAAAGATCTTCATAGAATATGTAGGAGCCAATATGGGCATCCAGGTTCCGCTATTGGTTATTGACCGAAGAGGTGTCTCGGTCATGTCTACATAGTTCTCGAACCCGTAGGGTCCGCACGCTTAACGTTGATGACGATATAGTATATATGAGTTATGTGATTTAGTGACCGAATGTTGTTCAGAGTCCCGGATGAGATCACAGACATGACGAGGAGTTCAAAATTGTCGAGAGAGTAAATATTGATATATAGGGCGATGGTATTCGGACACCGGAAGTGTTTCGGGGGTACGGGTATTATCAGGTCACCGGAAGGGGTTCCGGGCACCCCCGGCAAAAGATATGGGCCAAGAGGGGAAACGCACCAGCTACAAGGGGCTGGTGCGCACCCCATATGGGCGGCCTAAGGAGGAGAATGGAAAGGGGAGAAGGGAAAGGTAAGTGTGGATTAGGATTCCCACTTCCTTCCCTCTCCCCCCCTCTTTCCTTCCCCCTCCGAAAAACATGGCAGGTGGGGGGGGGGGGGGGGGCGGGCAAGGGCAGGAGCCAAGTAGGATTCGACCTACTTGGGGTGCCCCTTGGCCTCTCCCTCTCCCTCCCACCTATATATATGAGGAGGGGGGGCGCCTAGCACACCTCAGACAATTGCCTAGCCGTGTGCGGCGCCCCCCTCCAAGTTTACACCCCCAGTCATATTTTCGTAGTGCTTAGGTGAAGCCTGTGGGATCACTTCACCATCACCGTCACCACACCATCGTGCTGACGGAACTCATCTACTACCTCGACGTTTGTGAGCCCCGATAACTAAGCTACAGTAAGCTCACCCTAATGTGCCATGTCATCATGATTTATTAAAGCCATTTTGCCACTTGATGAAAACCGAGTCAAATTCAAATTTCAAAATAACAAGTCAAATTCTTATTCTTCCAACTGTCAAATAAAAATATTGGTGGGGTTGCAAATATTCATTAACTAATTATCATGAATAAACCAACATTATTTGGTTACTAAAATTACCCTAACCTAATTAAAACTGAGCTAGCAACGCTTAATTGATCCATTTCAGTTTAAATAAATGTTTAGGCTTTTCCAAATATTTCCAAAGCTGGTGTGTGTCCCTGATACATTGTCTAGTATTTATATGTGGAATTTCAAGTGCAACGAAAGTTAGTTGTTATTAACTTAAATGGCAAAACAGTGTGGAAAATGAAAACCCAAAAATTGAAAAGGAACAAAACCTACTGCCCAACTGGGCTCTAGCCAAAGGAGCGCGGCCCAACCTAGCTAGTGACACCCTCCTCCTCTCTCCTCCACACTGTCGAACATGACGAGCGCTGGACGCCGTCCCAACCACGCCAGCTCGTCGCCTGTGGCTACAGACACGGCGGGGTGGATAAGAACGCTAGCGTCGACGATTGGATATTCCCGAGATCTTTTTCCCCCCCACCGAGCTGTTGCATCTTCTCACCATGGCGCTTCTGCCGTCGTCGCCGCCTGCCGCACGCGTAGCAACAGAGCACCCCGCACCAAGCCACGCGTCCACCAGCTCCGCCGTCGATGCTTCGTCATCCACATCAACCTGTGGAGCCGGGAGCCCCTGCATCAAGCCCGTGTGACGTCGTCTTCTTCCTCGGCCCCAACGAACATCGTCACGATTCCAGCACCGTCGAGCCTCCCCGAGCCCACCTTGCTCATCTACAGGCTCCTGTGAGCCCCTCTTCCTTTTCCCCTCTGCTTCCCCCTCAGATTCATGTCGTATCACCGGCGTCCGCGAGCACCGAACTCCGCCGTCCGCCATGGCTGACGGGGGGTCGAGCACCCCGTGCTCCTCTGCCCGACGCAGTATTCCGGGTGTGCTCCTGGCACTGCCAGGCGGCGATGAACCCATCCCACTCGCCTTGCCGCGCCCTCTAGCCCCGGATCCACCCTTGCGTCGCTCCGGCCGCCGCCTCGCTCATCCCCGCACCTCGACGCACACATCCTCGCACGCCCGCACTGCCCACTTGCCGGACCTGCCGCGTTCGCTCCCTGACTGCATCCGCCATCGCGCGCCTGTGTGCTCGCAAGCCCCGCGCTCGTTACTGCTCTGTACTGCTGCTTGCTGTCTGCGCACATGCTTCTGCTGAAGCTGCCCCCCCAACTGCGTGCTACTCCCGAGCTTCTACCACCACGCCAGCCGCTGCGCCGGCTGTTGGTGTACGCGTCGCGCCGACCGCCCCCTCCCCCGGCCGCGCCTACGCGCCTCCGGCCCGCCCCACTGGCCGCGCCTCCGCATGCCGCGGCACGGCCCGGCCACGGCTAGCCCAGCCACCGCCCGCTTCGCTGAAGATGGGTGCTACAGTACCGTCGATGGTACTGTAGCGATGGCACTATTCATGCGCTAGCTTTTGCGAAATCATGTTGAAACCCTTATGTACAGCAGCAAAACAACATCAAAACGTTTCCGAACGTGGGTAAAAATTATACGGAGATGTAGTACACTTGACGAGGTTCAAATGTTTCCATTGGACCAAATTCAATTGAGACATAGATTAAATGCTATGAAAATGTCAAATTGCTACGTTTTGTTAAAAATGTAAACAACTAAACAGTTTCTGGAATTAACATCGAGTGGCCACTTTTCGTACAGATTCTAATTAACCAAATGAACTCTATCAGTGGTGCAATGATACCATCGTAGATCACAGGAAAGTGATCAACATTGATATAAGGCACTAATCCATAGGATGAAACGAACTCTAGTATAGCCTTTGGAAGACAGCCAAATAATGTTTGAAACTGAGGACTTAGCCAAATTTCAGTGAATTTAGAAAATCTTAAAACTTCGAAAAATCATAGAAAAAAAACCGTAATCGGATCGAAAAACTTTGAACATGAAAGTTGCTTAGAACGATGAGACAAATCCGAATACGCAGTCTGTTCGTCCCCCACTGTCCCTAGCATAGCGAACTGCAACCGTCCCCCCTCTGTTCCATCCGCCCGAAAATGCCTAACACGGAATGTTTTCCCGGATGTTTTCCCCCTTCGCCGGTATCAACTATCCGATTAGATCACCCCGGCACCGCGTATCCCTTGTTATATTTTGTGTGATGCTTTGTTTGCTCCGTATTTACTGTTTCTCCCCCTCTTCTTCTCCGGTAGACCCCGAAGACCGGCGCGTGTGTCACTGAGTACGACTAAGTCACCGAAGACCCTTCTTCCTATGCAACAAGCAAGCAACCAGGCAAGCCCCACCTTTGATCAACTCGATATGCCTATTCCTTCTCTCCTGCTTGCATTAGAGTGTGTAGCATGTTACTGCTTTCGGTTAATCATATTCTGCTGCATCGCTGTCTTTGCTACTACTGTTGATACCTTACCTGCAATCAAAAATGTAGTATAGGTTGCTAGAATTACATTAGTGCCCTACACTTGTCGTCTGCCATGCTATACTACTGGGCCGTATCACTTCGAGAGGTGATCACGGGTTTATATTTTAACTATTACATACTTAGTTTCTGTTTAGAGATGGGGGCGAAGGGGCAGGTGGTTCCATCCAGGTGTTGGGCCTCGGTTCCGACGGCCCCGAGTGTTACTTTGTGGCGGGAGCGACAGGGCGGTTGTGACCACCTAGGAACAGGTGGGCCTGGTCCTGGTCGCGGCGTCCGGTTATATCAATTAACACGCTTAACGAGATTGGGTATTTTATCTGAGTCGGCTACGAGCCTATACGCGCTAACCACCACGCGGGAACAGTTTGGGTACTCGACATGTGGTATCAGCCGAAGGCTCCTAGACATCAGCGACTGAGCGGCGCGCGCCGGTTGGACCGCGTAAAGCAACTTCCTTTGTAATGGAGGTTGCTAGGTCTGCTCACCGGCCGCCACGCAACGTGCAGGTTGCAATGGGCGATGGGCCCAGGACCCCTGGCGCATAGGATTTAGACGGCGTGCCGACCTCTCTGGTTAGGGCCTAGGTAGGGCTGCGACGTGTGATCTTCCGAGGCTGGGTAGGACCCAGGAAAGTGTGCCCGACCAGAGGGATCGAGCGTGTTGGGTAATGTGGTGCACCCCTGCAGGGAAGTTTATCTATTCGAATACCGTGTCCCTCGGTAAAAGGACGACGACCCGGAGTGTACCTCGACCTTATGACAACTAGAACTGGATACTTAATAAAACACACCCTTTCAAGTGCCAGATACAACCCGGTGATCGCTCTCTCAACAGGGCGACGAGGAGAGGATGTCGGGTAGGTTATGCTATGCGATGTGTACTTGATGCTGCACTTGCTACTCTCTTCTACATGCTTCAAGATGGAGGCTACCGAAGCGTAGTCTTCGATAGGACAGCTATCCCCCCTCTTATTTGGCATTCTGGCAGTTCAGTCCACGATACTACCATTTTCATTGATACCGATGATTAGTAGTGTAGATCCTTGTGCTGCGAGTACTTTGGATGAGTACTCACGGTTGCTTTGCTCCCTCTTTTTCCCCTTTTCCATTTTTCTGGACGTCGCAACCAGAGCTGGAGCCCAGGAGCCAGACGCCACCTTCGACGACCCCTTACACCGAGGGTGCCTACTACTACGTGCAGCCGCGCCGACAGACCAGGAGTAGTTGTAGAGGATCCCAGGCAGGAGGCCTGCGCCTCTTCGATTGTATTCCAGTTTGTGCTAGCCCATTCTATGGCAACTTGTTTAACTTATGTCGTACTCAGATATAGTGCTTCCGCTGACTCGTCTATGACGAGCACTGTATTCGAGCCTCGAGGCCCCTGGCTTGTATTATGATGCTGTATGACTTATTTATTTTTAGAGTTGGTGTGATATTTCTCGTGAGTCCCTGATCTGATCGTACACGTTGGGTGTAGATTAGTGTACGATTGAATCGGGGGCGTCACAAGTTGGTATCAGAGCCGACTGCCCGTCAGGAACCCCCCCACCACACTCCTGGCCGAAGTCGAGTCTAGAACATTGCAAAACTTTACTAACATGCTGTGTGTCTTACGGGCCCACGTCGTCATTGGGTGGTATTAGGATCTTTTATTCCTTATCTAACTTCTGGGACTCTGATCTCTCTTCTATTCGGGTTAAAATGAATTTACTAACTCAAACATTAGGATCTCGTGATTACATCCACCCGGAGAGCCCCTCACTGCAGATGATCGCCTGCTTCACCAGAGGTTTCGAAGATGCTGCTATTCGATGTTTCCACGAGACACCTGTGTCCCACCGCCTTGCACAAACTCCTACCGCTGTTATCTCCTTATGGATAAAACTACATCACTAGCCACAATTACATTCAATCCCATTGATCTTGTTATTACCAAGAGCCCGAATGCTCTTCGTTGTTCCGACACTCTTGGGGTACTGCCTTGCAGTTCTTGCCTCATGAATACCCCTACGGAAAATTCCCGCACTACCGAGTATCCGTTCTTCCCTTTGTTCATACGATTCCCAAGAACATTGGAATACTATTCAATCTTCCAAAAATCTTAGAGCTTATTGCTCTGCCAATACTTGTCTGTGGCATTATGGTATGCTTTCCATATAACTGGAAATATTCATTAGTATCCTTTGAACACCGTCATTTTCATCTTATTGATTCACATGAGTGGAATGCACACATCATCAGTTGAATCCTTCTAATTATCTTCCGCTCAGACGTCCTTTTGACATGAGCGGGTCTGACCAATCAAATTGCCAGCGATGGTACCATAGGCTATTCAACTTATCATCCCTAATCAGAGCGGTGCTTCTGATCCCTGACTTGGAATTCATAATTCCTTTGTTACTCAGCATCAAATTATTCAGATGTCCTAAATCCGATGCCTCTGCGTTCTTTTTCATCTGGTTGGTGCCGATGCTCACATCAGCTCGCTATGGACATCAATCCTTCGTCGGATTATTATCGACAGTGTCCTTCATATTTAACTGCCTTGTGAATTCTTCCATGATACATAATGCATTGGTAAATTGTATCCTTGTGTTCCCAACCATACTCTGCTTTGAGCTGTATAATTTACTCCTGAAGCGTATATGTTCCTAAGATGCCTATGGATGAACATATACCTTCCCTAAACGTGTGAAACCGAAAGTTTACCAAAGACATTCTCTTCTGGTGTTTTACCAGATACTTTTCAATTCTACAAACTTCTCGAAGACGAGAAGCGAATGAAATGTTATGCATTGAAGAAAGTGGGAGTCGACCCCGAACCTTTGTGTTCTTGCCCTGGACTCGATGTGGAGCTTATCATGAAAGCTCTTGGCAAGAATATTTAATCATTTGAATAATTCTTTCGGTGTCATTGAATTGGATCCCTTGCAGCTATGGTTCGACCATGCTAACTTTATTTAATATATTCCTGAGAGGAAACCATTCCAGTGCCTCGTCTATTTTTGACAAGGTTAAAGTACTGCTATCGCAAGTCAACGATCTAGTTCAGTTTCATCCTGATCTACCTTCGAATATACCCTCCGGTATCCGAGCATATTCGAGAGAACTGTGTTGCTTCCTATGGGTCTCTACTGTATTGCTTCTCACCGATTTCAGATTCCCCCGCGGTTTGAGTTTTGGTCACTCAAGAACATCGATAAGTGAATCGATTCCCACTCGATTCATACTCTAAGTAATTTTCGTTGCTTATGAGTTAATAATCCTTCAAGCCATTCCGAGCCTGATCGATTATATAATATCGTGCTTAAATTTTAACTGTGCTACCTGGTCCTTCGTCCTGGAGCACACAACATTTTGATGATGAGCCAAGCCTACGTCGACTTCCTCGTCATATCATCTCGCCTTGAACAGCAAGCTTGATTTCGGGTTGTGTCATACCCTTTGGTGCCAATAACCTTTCGCGTCATCATTCCTATGGTGATTGATGTCATCACGACGATTACATCTTCATGAAATCTACCAACAAATGTGTCGTGTCATCATCGGCATTCTGAGCTTTCAGGTATCAATGAGTCATGATGAGAATACCCTCCTTGCCCTGTTGATTTTTGTATCATCGACCACTTATTGATTCCTCCACACACAGAACTTGTTCTTTTTGTGTTTACCTTGATCCTTGCATCCAGGCTTAAGCTAGTCTACCTTAGTATCTGTTATGTTCAAGGAGTTTGTGAATTGACACCTCTTAAGAATTCTTGGTATAGTGATACTTCTCGCCATGCTACATTCTTTTCTGGTCCCCGTGTTGATTCTAACCAGGATCCCAACAAGTGAACGGTGCTATTTGGATTCTGTACTATAGCAACCCTAATTGCTTTGAAGTTATGATTGACAGTTCATCTTAGACTGTTCGGTATTGATCACACATATCTAACAATTGATCATGCTACCTAAGCACAGTCTCGGGTGCCACCGTTCAACCAATGTTTAATTGTGTAGTTTCCCTCGAGCTACACATCATACATCATCATCATATCATTTGATCTGACAAATGATATCTCCTTGTTTGGCATAATTGTGGAAATCCATATTTGGAAACCTCGATGAATTGCGCCGAGTCCACAGCCACCCCTCACCTCCTCCTGGTTTAATGATGAACTCTTGTTTCGGAAACGTGCTTCCATAGTTCATTTCCGAGAATCTGCGATGTCATCCCTCTAAATTGTGTTGCACCTTTTTCTTTCTCAGGCGTCCTAAGTCTGAGGTATCCTAACACCAATCGGATCCGAGTCTCGGTCAGATATGATGGTTGGAACATATTTCCAAGAGTTATGACGCTGGTCTTTATATGACCGGTAAGGTGATGTCATGCCTGCACACCTGGCCGGAGGACCCTAGTGCTTAGTTTTCCTTTTAGCAAGGTTAACCATTCTTCCATGAGGAAAGTTGTAAGATATTCTGAGTGGTTCTGATGGATCCTTGTGTATTCAAAGCCTGACCTTTATCTGATAACCCTGTCGATGCTATCTCGAAGCATGACTATGGTACTCGTACATCCTGAGAACATTGGAGGCCCAATGCTAAATGTTTCTTGACAGTTATCCAAAACACCATGTATGGGTACATTGATGATTCTTCTTACCCTCTTTATCTAAAGTGGTCATGTCTTTGTTTCGTTACTGACACTATATCATGTCCCTGCTTACCCTGGGAAGGATTATTACTCCTATAACTTGTGTTTAAACAATTTTCCTTTCCATGGTTTGTTGAACCTTTCTTGTGATCTATAAGATATGAACAGAAATAAAACTCCTGCTAATAAGAACACCTCGGTGTACAACTCTGTCAGCAAGACCCTGTTACTATATGTAGATAACATTTCGGTAATCACCGATGGACGATAACTTTGCTATTGGTCGCCTCGTTCAACGAGCGGAAAAATGGTTCTCTTCGTCCCTCGCCCCTTGGTACCAATGATGTTGCCACCCATAACTGACAGGCTATGCTCTGACTGCCCTGCTATCATGACCGTACAAGATGTACACTGCTTCTTTCTCACATCTTTAACCCACATGTGGGACCATAACCCACAGTTCCACAGAACCGAAACTGCCTCTCCTGTACCACCCTGTTTCCAAAGTGATTCCTCAGTTTGGCTTCGTATTAATTCACAGCACCTCCTAGTGATAAATTTCTTGTACCAGACATAAATTATACTCGTTGTCTGGACCCCTTTTCACACCTTGTTCAGACATCGAACGATGTCTATCCGTTAGAAACTCTTTATTGTACTTCGACTTTGCTCTCGATTGTGTTTGTTTGTTCCAATCAAGAGATACTCAGATGTTCATTAATGGGATAACCTCCATATGATTACCCCTTAGCATTCTATCATTGTCGGTTACCTGACCTTCGTAAGTATGGTGAAGATACTGAAGGAAGACGGCAACTTATCATGGTGCATTGAGCGGAGAAATGAAGCCATCAAGTAATGGATCGACCTCTTCGAGAGAGCAACCAAAGACCGAGAAGATCTGTTAGAATTTCGTACCGGAACTTCCCCCTTACTCCCCCGCTAAATCTCGGGCGAGATTTCTTGTGTGGAGGAGAATTTGACGCCCTGATAATTAAGATACAGTAAGCTCACCCTAATGTGCCTTGTCTCTTGATTGTATTAAAGCCTTTGCCACTTGATGAAAAACCGACTCAAATTCAAATTTCAAATAACAAGTCAAATTCTTATTTCTTCCACTGTCAAAATAAAAAATTGGTGGTGTTGCAAAATATCATAACTAATTATCATGAATAAACCAACATTATTTGAGTTACTAAAATTACCCTAACCTAATTAAAACTGAGCTACAAGCGCTTAATTGATCCATTTCAGTTTAAATAATGTTTAGGCTTTTCCAAATATCCAAAGCTGGTGTGTGCCTTGATACATTGTACTAGTATTTATATGTGGAATTTCAAGGCAACGAAAGTTAGTTTTATGAACTTAAATGGCAAAACAGTGTGGAAAATGAAAACCCAAAAAAATTTGAAAAGGAAACAAAACCTTATGCCCAACTGGGCTCTAGTCCATAGGAGCCGGCCCAACCTAGCTGCGACACCCTCCTCCTCTCTCTCACCTGTCGAACATGACCCGGCGCTGGACGCCGTCACCAACCACGCCAGCTCGGCGCCCGTGTCGCTAAGACACGGCGGGGATAGAACGACAGCGTCGACGCATTGGATATTCCCGAGATTTTTCCCCCTCCCCCACGAGTGTTTGCATTTTTCCCACCATGGCCACTTCTGCCGTCGTCGCCCCCTGCCGCACGCGTAGAACGGAGCACCCCACACCAAGCCACCGCGTCCACCAGCTCCGCCGTCGACTGCTTCGTCATCCACATCAACATGTGGGAGCCGAGGGAGCCCCTGCATCAAGCCCCCCTTGTGACGTCGTCTTCTTCCTCAGCCCCAAGCAACATCGTCATCGATTCCAGCACCGGCGAGCCTCCCCGAGCCACCTTTGCTCATCTACAGGCTCACTGTGAGCCCCTCTTCCTTTCTCCTCTGCTTCCCCACTCGGATTCATGTCGTATCACGGCGTCCGCGAGCACCGAACTCCGCCATCCGCCATGGCTGACGGGGGTCTCGAGCACCGTGCTTCCTCTGCACGACGTAGCAGTGTTCGGGTGTGCTCCTGGCACTGCCAGGGAGGCCGATGAACCCATCCACTCGCCTTGCTTGTCGCCCTCAGCCCGGATCCACCCTTGCCGTCGCTCTCACCGCCGCCTTCGCTCATCCCCTGCACCTCGACGCATGCATCGCGCACGCCCGCAACTGCCCCCATTGCCGCCACCTGCCCGAGTTCGCTCATGACTACTCCGCCACGCTCGCGCCTGCTGTGTCGCAAGCCCCCGCTGTCTACGTGCTCTGTACTGCGCTGCTGTCTGCGCACTACTTGCTTCTGCTGAAGCTGCCGCCCCAACTGCGCTGCTACCTCCCGCTGCTTCTACCGCCACGCCAGCCGCGCACCCGGCGTTGGTGTACGCGCTCGCGTCCGACGCCCCCTCCTACGCACCTACGCCGCCTCCGGCCCGCCCCACTGGCCGCCCCTCCGCATGCCGCGCCCACGGGCACGGCCCGGCCACAGCCCAGCCCTCGCCCGCTTCCGCTGAAGATGTGTGCTACAGTACCGTCGATGGTACTGTAGCGATGGCACTATTCATTGCGCTAGCTTTGCGAAATCATGTTGAACACCCTTATGTCAGCAGCAAAACCACAATCAAAACGTTTCCGAACGTGGGTAAAAAATATACGGAGATGTAGTACACTTGGACGCGGTTCAAATGTTTCCATGGACAAATTCAATGAGACTAGATTAAATGCTATGAAAATGTCAAATGCTACGTTGTTAAAAATGAGTAACAACTAAACAGTTTCTGGAATTACATCGCGTGGCACTTTTCGTACAGAATTCTAATTAACCAAAGAAAATAGACCTTCCCCTTCATCAGTGGGCAATTGATACCATCTTGTAGATCACAGGAAGAAGTGATCAACATTGATATAAGGCACTAATCCATAGGAGAACAGAACTCTAGATATAGCTTTGGAAGACGCCAAATAATGTTTGAAACTGAGGACTTGGCCAAATTTCATGTGAATTAGAAAATCATTGTAACTTCGAAAAATCAATAGAATAAATCAGTAATCCGGATCGAAAAAACTTTGAACATGAAAGTGCTCAGAAACATATGAACGAATCCGAATACGCAGTCTGTTCGTCCCCCACATGTCCCTAGCATAGCGAACTGCCAACCGCCCCCTCTGTTCCATCCGCCCGAAAATGCCTAACACCGGGGAATGTTTTTCCGGATTGTTTTCCCCCTTCGCCGTATCACTATCCTGCATTAGCTCACCCCTGGCACCGCGTATTCCCTTGTTAATTTGTGATGCTTGTTTGCTCCGTAGTTACTGTTTTCTCCCCCCCTACTTCTTCCCGGTAGACCCCAGAGGACCGGGCGCTGATGCCACTGAGTACGACTACGTACACCGAAGACCTTTTCCTGTGCAACAGAGCAACCAGGCAAGCCCCCCCTTTGATCAAACCCGATATCGCCTATTCCTTCCTCTACTGCTCGCATAGAGTATGTGTAGCATGTTAACTGCTTTCGGTTAATCCTATTATGCTGCATAGCCTGTCTTTGCACAACTGTTGATACCCTTACCTGCAATCCTAAAATGCCTAGTACTATGGTGCTGCTCAAGAATTACCCCCGAACATCATGTGGGCCCTACCAATTCTTGTCGTTGCCATGTCACTATACTACTGCGGCCGTAGTCACTTCGCACTGAGGTGATCACGGGTTTATATTTTAACTATACATACTTATGTTTTTTTCAGAGATGGGGGCTGAAGGGGCTAGGGGCAGCTTTCCATCACAAGGTAAGTGGTGGGCCTAGGTTTCCGACGGCCCCGAGTGTTACTTGTGGCGGAGCGACAGGGGCAGGTTGGGACCAACTAGGAGACAAGGTGGGCCCTCGGTCCACCATGGCTGGTTCCGTCCCGCGGTTAAATCATTAACAGTCTTCTACGAGATTGGGTATTTGACTGATTTATGGCTAGGAAGGCCTATAGTTCCGCTAACAAACTACGCTCTCCTTTGTGGTGGGTACCACAATTGAGTGGGGTCATACGTAACATCGTTCCTCGTATAGCCGAAGCATCCTAGACGTCAGCGGACTGAGCGGCGGCGCCCACGGGATAGTACCGCGTAACGCCCACACTTCCTTTGTTAATGAGGTTGCTAGTAGGTCTGATACCGTGCACGCCCACCGCAAAGGTGCAGCGTGTGCAACTGGGCGATGGCCAGAACCCCGCCGATCGCATAGGATTCATAGACCGGCGTGTGACCTCTCTATCTAGGCCTCATTGGTAGGGCGCCAGAGTAGCGGTTGATCCTCCGGGCTGGTATGCGCACCCAGGAAAGCGTCAGGTACAGTTTGTGGACAACAGAGGGAATCAAGCGTGTTGTGGTACACTGTTGTTTTTCAGGTGCACCCGCAGGGAAGTTTATCTCTTACGTATATTGAGCCGGTCCTCGTATAAAAAGCATGCCACCCCGGTTGTTGATGTGTAACCTCGACTCTTCTCATGAACAATAGAAACGCGATATCTATATCATAAAAACACAATCCCTTTCAACCGTTCTGCCAGATTACAACCCGGGGTGATCGTTCTCTTCAAAGGGCGAAGAGCGTTTGGAGAGGCATCGTCGGGTAGGATTATACGCTACTGGTGTTAACTTGATGACTGACATTGTATCGTCTTCTACACTGCTCAAGATGAGCTGCCTATCCAAGAAGACGTAGTATTCGATTAGACCGAGCCTCATCCTCCTCTTTATTCTCTGCATTCTTGCACGCTTCAGTCCACAGATACTACCACTTGTCATTGATACCGATGCATATGTGTGTAGATCCTTGCCTGGACGTACTTTGGGATGAGTACTCCGGTGCCTGTTGCACCATCTTTCCCCTTTTTCCCATTTTCCCCGGATCGTCGCAACCACAGATGCTGGAGCCCAGGAGCCAGACAGCCACCTTCGACGACCCTACTCACCCAGCCGGGGCCATACTACTACCGTGCAGGTTCCGCCGCGACGGACCAGAGTTAGTTTAGAGCGATCACAGGCAGGAGGCCCTGCGCCGTCTTGATGCGGTATTCCAGTTGTGTGCAGCCAGATATTTATGGGCACTTGGTTACTTATGTCTTACTCAGCAGTATGTCTGCTCACGCATGACTACGTTCTATGACTCGAGCACTTGTATTCGACGCCCTCGAGGCCACCATGACTTGTAGTCTATGAGCTGTGTATGATTATTTATTTTTAGATGTTGTGCTTTTTTTGTGATATCTTTCTCGGAGTCCCTGATTCTGTCCAGTAACATGGTGTGCGTGTAATACCTGATTAGTTGTACGATGGAATCGGGTTTGGAGTCTAAGACGTACTTGCTGGATAGAACGGGGGGGGGGGGGGGGAAGAGGGTGTGCCCAGGCTGACGTCCAACGAGCTTGAGTGTGGCAGAACGCAGGAGGTGCATTTGCGTTCGGTTACTGAGCGCGTTTTGAAGGCGTAAGACATCCCCTTCGCCATAATTCAACCGCTGTTGTTGAAATGTTCACGTCTCCGGTCTACGATGGGTTCGTAGGCCACCACATCGCCCCCTGTTGCCCTATGCATCTCCCTGGATCCCAGATGCATTGACGTCGTGACGCCTAGAATTTTTTTTGTGTTTTTCCATGCACGATCCCACCCAACACCCAGTGCATACATGAGCCAGCCGTCTATGCGCACGTCTGATATGCCCACGAGTATGACAACCCACAAAGAGAGTTGTGGGCCTTGGTGACCTGGTCATACTGCTTACCTTAAAACGTCTCTTATTTTGGACTTCCGGCCCCTTCCCTTTTGATTGCTGGCGATTGAAGCGGCCTGGAACCAACCTTATATGTCCACGTACATGAGACCCGTTCCCACACGGAACATTTTTTTCCTTTCCCCCTTTCTCCCCCTTTGCAAACTGTGGTTTGCATAAAGGGGGTTGGCGGGTTAGTCCCTGTATGGTTCCCACTACTTTAGTTGCAACGAAGTTTGACTGCTGGCATCGGCCTTCGAAGAGTCGTAAAACAGCAAACTTGATAATGTCACCGTTGTCGGTTTTCTGCCGTAGGTAAGAACGGTTTTGACTAGAACGACCGTAGCAGCACACGTCAAAACATGCAACAACAAAAGTACGAGGACGCTTCCATTTAACTTGTGTTTTGCAGGGCCATCGTCTGTGATTGGATACCGGTCAAGAAATGATGTGATAGTACGTTATTGTATGAACATGCATCATGTTTGTATGATAATGCAAACGCACTGTAATTTGCTTACTCTTAGTATGCCGCTTAGCAATAGTTGCTAGAAGCAATAGTTGGCGAGACGACCCGGACGACCACAATGGAGATTTCATCCCGGTGTGTCGAGCTCCCGGTTGATGAGGGACTCATGACGAGTATTGGAGATGGACGATCAAAAGCACGAGATGATGATGGCCCCCCTATACAGTCACATATTGATGCATGTATTGTGTTTTTATTGTATGATCTTATTTGGCTTAGTTCATCCCGGCTTTTAGGGTTGGGTTGGTATAAGCATCATAAGATGACTTCCCTCACTACAATTCAAGGTAAAAGGGTTCATCCTGAAGTATCCGACACCCCGTTGCTACAGCTGTCATCGTGTTGAGACACCCAATGATGACTCAGGTTTGGTGATGACTCTCACGTTCAAAGAACACGGGTGTAAGACAGGTTTGCACATGTAGAATACTTTGGTAAACTTTGACGAGGCCTACGCCTCGTTAGCATGGCCTCGAAACACTGGAGATCGAAAGATCGAAGGTGATTTATGAGTAGATCATGCATCAAATAGAGTGTTCCACATTGATGACTCATCCCATCTCACGTGAGACTTTTCCCTTCGGACCATGGGTTAGTTGATTGGATCAGCTTTATTAACTGATTGATGACTGAGGGGTCTATTGTAAGTGGGAGTCTAGTTCTTAAGTCACATGTAGTAATGCATGAACTTAATTATCATGAATTAGTCTGATCAGTATTTGCCCATATCATGTGTGTATGATCAATGGCCCGTGCTAGTTCCCGCGTGCTGTGTGAGTCCAGATTGTCCTGTAGAGAATTGTATAGTTTTGTGCATGTGTATGATGGTAGATTCACAAGTGTATTGGATGGGGGTGTTCACCCCCCCCCCCCAAAAAAACTTAAGCAAATCATTGATTCTCACTTTGCGGTTCCTGATCAATAGTGTTGCGTTGAAATTATTTTGTAATCCCATTTGGTAAAGTAGATTACAGGTCAGCTAAGACTAAAAATGAGTGCATAAATCTGGAGATAGCACTACAACATGATGAAAGAACAAAGTATGGAACGAACCAAAGTTCCGTTCAAGCAAACAGAGTCACACCACAACTCCACAACAGAGGCATGAGTGTGTCTAGTTCTCGAGGTGGTTGTGCAGGAAAAGGGAACACAACGTTTTCTTCTTGTTTCGGCCCGCAATCAAACAACAACAAACTATAAACCCAAATATCAGGAAACCACACATGCTAGCTTTCAACCACGGTGGATCAATGCCAAGTTGGTGGCTAAGGACAACATGCTCACCATCCTGGCACAACTCTCCTCGGCATGTGCACACACGCATACTCTTTTCAAATTTTGCGGTGCACCATTTACTCAACTAAGTGTAGGCATACTTTACACACAGTGTCAGTGTAGTTCTAAGTTCTTATCCATAGCTCGTGCTCTATTTATTGTATTATGTAGAAGAAGATTAACTTAATAAAAGATTATTTTATATAAATAACTCAAATTATATTCACCATAATAGGGCTATAGTGGCAGTTCATACCCTTCGGTATGCGTTACTTGATATAACTTGTATGTTGATGGTCGTTGAAAATTGTGGTATGCTCAACGAGCACACTATATATATCCCTCGAGACATGAAATGAATTGCATTCGTCGTGTTGCTTGTGGGACATACCAACACATTTAACCTCGTATTCAGGAAACCTCACCATGTTTGCCAATTTCTACAAGTATATTTGTTTGAACAACCCCGGTAGTTCAACCATACCGGTAGATCACACGGGTACAATGCAACTAACCATTGTTATAAAGGCATGCACAACAGTTTGGGTGAGCCTTTTCTCTTCCATGTCACCATGACCACTAGCTCCGACTTAAACTACTTGGAAACATCAAGCCGCCTGAAATAAAAAAACACGTTCCGGTGATTGGACCAGTTTATGCTTGTAGATCAAAGCGGCCCAATTGATAATTTCCGTTACCTTTTCCGTCTCCGACCATACATGTATATAAATATTGTAAGAATTTGAACATAAAAGTTTATGTACTTCCCATGGGCCTTATGTTTCCCATTTAGTTTCTAATAGCCGATGATGCAGCGCCAAAGCTAGAAATCGTTGCTTGCTAGAGGCTTAATTAAGAAGAAACGAAAAGTTGAACTTCTTCAAATAGTTAAAAAAACTCAAACTTATAATTAATCGATTAACAACACTACCAACTGAAAAACATAATTTAGTTAAGAGTAACATGAGTGCCATAAGATAATATACCAGCTTTCAACCGTAATATCTACAACTTTCAATTGAAAAAATAACTACAACTTCTAGTTCATGTTAATGACAACTTAAAAAATATAGGTGTTCTATTCCCATACGTTAATTTCGCATTTGCACAGATCAAATCTTTTTATTCCATTATTTCCATACACAAAGCATTCCATTGTATTGTTTCACTAACTTCAAGTTATCCATTGCACAAAAAGGAGGTTCCCCTAAATGGATCCCAAATCCTGTACTCCCATCGAAAATCATTACAATTTCAACCAATAATTCTTAAAATTAATTTTGCTATGTATCCTACAAATTATGGTTTTCACATCCATTGAGGGTACCTACAACCTTCTTTGCAAAACATCATTATGGCACCGGTCAGGCATCTAGTGGTGCCAATAGGAGGAGGCGACGCAATATATATAGGAAGGGATGCAAACAAAGAGGAAATAGAAAAAATAAATCTAGATGGGCATGCAGTGGTAGTGGATAGAGTGATGGTATCTCGGTGAATGGAGGACGACTGGGAGAGATCAATGATGTTGTTAGAGCTCTAATGGGGGCCAACTCTGCTCTTCAATGTTGCTCGTTCTTTAATAATATAAAATAGGTGCCCAATGCCATTCATTTACAGTTGTTAAATGTTAGGACAATTATGGATCACATGACATTCAGTAAGGATAATTTTGAAGAAATACATCATTACTATCGATCGTAATCTACCCCCTCTATTTGTAAATAGAGCATGTTCTATTTGGCACGTTTAAACTTTACATTTGAATAATATATTTGAAGGAAATATGCCCTAGAGGCAATAATAAAGTTGTTATTTTATATTTCCTTATTCATGATAAAGGTTTGTTATTCATGCTAGAATTATATTGATCGGAAACCTAAATACATGTGTGAATACATAAACAAATACCGTGTCCCTAGTAAGCCTCTACTAGACTAGCTCGTTGATCAAATATGGTTAAGGTTTCCTAACCATAGACATGTGTTGTCATTTGGTAACGGGATCACATCATTAGGAGAATGATGTGATGGACAAGACCCATCCGTTAGCTTAGCATAATGATCGTTCAGTTTTTATTGCTATTGCTTTCTTCATGTCAAATACATATTCCTTTGACTATAAGATTATGCAACTCCCGGATACCGGAGGAATGCCTTGTGTGCTATCAAACGTCACAACGTAACTGGGTGATTATAAAGATGCTCTACAGGTATCTCCGAAGGTGTTTGTTGAGTTGGCATGGATCGAGATTAGGATTTGTCACTCCAAATATTGGAGAGGTATCTCTGGGCCCTCTCGGTAATACACATCATAAGCTTGCAAGCAAACGACTAAGGAGTTAGTCACGAGGTGATGTATTACGGAACGAGTAAAGAGACTTGCCGGTAATGACATTGAACTAGGTATGAAGATACCAACGATCGAATCTCGGGCAAGTAACATACCGATGGACAAAGGGAATTACGTATGTTGTCATAACGGTTCGACCGATTAAGATCTTCGTAGAATATGTAAGAGCCAATATGGGCATCCAGGTTCCGCTATTGGTTATTGATCGGAGAGGTGTCTCGGTCATGTATACATAGTTCTCGAACCCGTAGGGTCCGCACGCTTAACGTTCGTTGACGATATAGTATTATATGAGTTATGTGATTTGGTGACCGAATGTTATTTGGAGTCTCGGGTGAGATCACGGACATGACGAGGAGTCTCGAAATGGTCAAGAGGTAAAGATTGATATATAGGATGATGGTATTCGAACACCGAAAGTGTTTCGGGGGTCACCAGGTATTTATCGGGTCACCGGAAGGGGTTCCGGGAACCCCCGGCAAAAGATATGGGCCTTATGGGCCAAGAGGGGAAACGCACCAGCCACAAGGGGCTGGTGCGCCCCCCATATGGGCCGGCCTAGGAGGAGAAGGAAAGAGGGGAAGTGAAAGGAAAGAGTGGAATAGGATTCCCCCTTCCTTCCCTCTCCCCCCCCTCTTTCCTCCCCCCTCGGATAAATAAGGCAGGTTTATATCATTTTATGAAGTATTCATGCTGCTATATTATCATTCTTGGATGTTTTACAATCATTTTATAGCAACTTTATATCATTTTTTGGGACTAACTTATTGACATAGTGCCCAGTGCCAGTTGCTGTTTTTTGCTTGTTTTTTACATCGCAGAAAATCAATACCAAACGGAGTCCAAACGCAGTGAAACTTTTTGTGGATCTTTTATGGACCAGAAGACATCCAATGGGCCAGAGGGGGGCACAACCCACCAGGGCACGCCTGGGCCCCCAGGCGCGCCCCGGTGGGTTGTGCCCACCTCGGTGGCCTCCCGCACCGCCTCTTCGCCCTATAAATTGCCAAATATTCCAAAAACCCTCGTGGAGATCCTAGATCAGAAGTTCCGCCGCCGCAAGCCTCTGTAGCCACGAAAAACCAATCTAGACCCCGTTCCGGCACTCTGCCGGAGGGGGGAATCATCACCGGTGGCCATCTTCATCATCCCGGCGGCCACCATGATGAGGAGGGAGTAGTCCACCCTCGGGGCTGAGGGTTTGTACCAGTAGCTATGTGTTTAATCTCTCTCTCTTGTGTTCTTGAGATGTCACGATCTTGATGTATCAAGGGCTTTGTTAATATAGTTGGATCATATGGTGTTTTTCCCTCTCTATCTTGTTGTGATGAATTGAGTTTTCCCTTTGACATTTTGTTTTATCGGATTGAATACTTTTATGGATTTGAGAGCACTTGATCTATGTCTTGGCACTCAACTCGTGGATTCCCGAGGTGACATTGGGGTAATCTATGCATAGGGGTTGATGCACGTTTTCGTCCTTGTTTCTCCGGTAGAAATCTTGGGGCACTCTTTGAGGTTCTTTGTGTTGGATTTAGTATTATGAATCTGAAATTGTTTGATGCATATCGTATAATCAACTCACGGATACTCGCGGTGACATTGGAGTATCTAGGTGACATTAGAGTTGGTTGATGTGTATCATATGGTGTTATTTTAGTACGAACTCTTGGTTAGATCGATCGGAAAGAATAGCTTGGTGTTATTTTAGTACGAACTCTAGGATAGATTGATCGGAAAGAATAACTTTAAGGTGGTTTCGTACCCTACAAACAATTTCTTCTTATGTTCTCCGCTAGATAAGAACTTTGGAGTGATTCTTCATCGCACATTGAGGGATGGTTATATGATCCAATTAGATTAGCATTGTTGAGAGATTGCACTAGCGAAAGTACGGACCCTAGGCCTCATTTTCAAGCATTGCAATACCGTTTGTGCTCACTTTTGTTACTTGCTACCTTGCTGTTTTTTATTGTTACTATTACAAAAATCAATATCTACTATCATTACTACGCTTTTATTACCATCTCTTCGCCGAACTAGTGCACCTATACAATTTTCCATTGTATTTGGTGTGTTGGGGACCCAAGAGACTCTTTGTTATTTGGTTGCAGGGTTGTTTGAGAGAGACCATCTTCATCCTACGCCTCCCACGGATTGATAAACCTTAGGTCATCCACTTGAGAGAAAATTGCTACTGTCCTACAAAACTCTGCGCTTGGAGGCCCAACACGAGTCTACACGAATAAAGTTGCGTAGTAGACATCAGAGGAAAGTAGAACTTGATGAGGTAATTGTACCTTCTCTCGAATTGGAAAGTAGCACATCAGAGAAAACCGTTCCCGTGATGCCTACACCAACTAGAGAGGAAGCTAATGATGATGATCATGAAACTTTGGATCAAGTTACTACAGAACCTCGTAGGTCAACCAGGACACGATCTGCACCAGAGTGGTACGGGAATCTTGTACTGGAAGTCATGTTACTAGACCAAGGCGAACCTACGAACTATGAAGAAACTATGATGAGCCCAGATTTCGACAGATGCCTTGAGGCCATGAAATCTGAGATAGGATCCATGTATGAGAACAAAGTGTGGACTTTGGTGGACTTGCCCGATGGTCGGCAAGCTATTGAGAATAAATGGATCTTCAAGAAGAAGACTGACGCTGATAGTAATGTCACTATCTACAAAGCTCGACTTGTCGCAAAAGGTTTTCGACAAGTTCAAGGAGTTGACTACGATAAGACTTTCTCACCCGTAGCGATACTTAAGTCTGTCCAAATCATGTTAGCAATTGCCGCGTTTTATGATTATGAAATCTGGAAAATGACCAAGGCACGGCTTGGGATCCATTGAAGCTACAACAAACGTTTATATAGAGCAGAAAAAGCGAGAATGGCATTTTGGAGCTCGGCCTCCATGGAGGCCGATTTAAAAAAATAAATCAAAATTCATATTTTCGGTTTCTAAAAAATCTGGAAAAATTGTACAAGTACACAAGGATGTGATGCGTATGTGTGTAAAATTTCAAAATGAAATACGTTGAGATGCGATATGTGCAAAAAGAATAAATTCATAGACTTATGGGATGAATAGTATCGTGTGTTGAAAAGCCACAGATTTGTCTTTTTTCCACAGCCCTCATTTCAAAATATTTCGTCCTGAAAATTTACACACATGTGTGTTATGCCTCCAGGTATGTATGTATTTTATTTCAGATTTTTTTGAAATGTAAAAATATGAATTTTGTTGAATTTTTTTTTTTCAAAAACCGGCCTCCATGGAGGCCGAGCTCCAAAAGCAATTTTTGAGAAAAAGTGATATCAATAGATTGTGGTAGGGGGACCGAGTGCGGAGGCTTTTCTCGTGCGGAACTAAAAAATATGGGCAAGGTCTAGCCGACACCCGTCGGTCTCTAGAAAGAAGAAGAAAATGTGGGGAAGGTGATATCAGAAGTGCCAACTTTTAAGGAGCTAATGCGACGTTATTTTTTTCTTTTGTATTTACCAGGCCCAACCATCCACCAAGGTCACTTTCGACGGCTTCGATGGTTCAACGGCTTGATCTATTGTTTGTGTAGATTGCAATAGTTCTACCCTTTCCATTCGAGTTTGTAGCCACAGCGGAAAGCACATTGTGCCCATGTGTGTCCTTGTTTATTGCCAAGACTTGGAGCAGGCTCATCTCTGGTACCCTGCTACCCCATGCAACACCTGGATTAATATGTCCATGGATTGTCTTGAACATTACATAGAACATATAAATGTGACCAAGCCTTCTGATCTATGGAATCTTCAACTGTTCGTTACTGGGATTTTTAGAATGACATGCATAGGGGTGGGGGTTTAATATTATAGACGAGGACACCCAACGTGTGGTTCGCTTCCATGGCCGAGGCGGCGAAGCCGATGGCGGCCAGCCCCATCGTGGCCGCAACGCCTCCCACCCACGGGACAAGGACGGCGGCGATGGGGACTGCTGCTCCGGCGGCATAGGCGGTGAGGAGGGCCAACCCCACCAGTAGACGCTAGCTGTAGAGATACGACAGGCAAATCAACACGATGAAGAACGAAAAACAAGTAGAAGACACAATATTTTAACGTGGAAAACTCCTCCAACACGAAGGGGAAAAAACCATGGGCACCAGCCAACAAATCTTCACTATACCGGGGGAGGTTAATAAAACCGGGGATTACAACTATCCCGTGCGGCGGCTTACAAAGGATATATATAACGCAGGTGACCTAGGTCAATATTGATCCATACTCGCGGGGGGGAGGGGGGGGGGGGGCTTCGCCCCCTGCACCCCTAGACAGGGGCGGCTCACATGGAATAACTTTGCTTCGCTCCGCTTAGCTCAAACCTACCTGCGACGGGTCTCGCTTTGCTCGCTAGTGAGAAGTTAGTCTTTATTTTATACTTGAATTTGGATCACAGACGCCTCCGCACAGTGACATTTAGCGGACCGCCAAGTAGCTCGCCCAGTGCACACTACATGATGTAGGAGATGGTCGTGGCTGCCATCTCCCTTGTCGGCGCCTCACCCATGGGGAGTATGTCGAGGATCACCGCCGCAGCGGTGGTAAGGCCGCGCGCAGCGGCAGATGCCACATTGCGGCACCTCTGTACACGAGCGGCCGCCTCCTCATGTGCAGCCACGGGCTCCATGTTCTCTCTCTCTCTCTCTCTCCTTCATTTTATATTTCCTTATTCATGATAAAGGTTTATCATTCATGCTAGAATTGTATTGATCGGAAACCTAAATACATGCGTGAATACATAAACAAACACCGTGTCCCTAGTGAGCCTCTACTTGACTAGCTCGTTGGTCAAAGATGGTTATGGTTTCCTAATCATGGGCATGAGTTGTCATTTGATAACGGGATCACATCATTAGGAGAATGATGTGATGGACAAGACCCATCCGTTAGCTTAGCATAATGATCGTTCAGTTTTATTGCTATTGCTTTCTTCATGTCAAATACATATTCCTTCGACTATGAGATTATGCAACTCCCGGATACCGGAGGAATGCCTTGTGTGCTATCAAACATCACAATGTAACTGGGTGATTATAAAGATGCTATACAAGTATCTCCGAAGGTATTTGTTGAGTTGGCATAGATCGAGATTAGGATTTGTCACTCCGAGTATCGGAGAGGTATCTCTGGGCCCTCTCGGTAATACACATCATAAGCTTGCAAGCAAACAACTAAGGAGTTAGTCACGAGGTGATGTATTACGGAACGAGTAAAGAGACTTGCCGGTAACGAGATTGAACTAGGTATGAAGATACCAACGATCGAATCTCGGGCAAGTAACATACCGATGGACAAAGGGAATTACGTATGTTGTCATAACGGTTCGACCGATAAAGATCTTCATAGAATATGTAGGAGCCAATATGGGCATCCAGGTTCCGCTATTGGTTATTGACCGAAGAGGTGTCTCGGTCATGTCTACATAGTTCTCGAACCCGTAGGGTCCGCACGCTTAACGTTCGATGACGATATAGTATTATATGAGTTATGTGATTTAGTGACCGAATGTTGTTCAGAGTCCCGGATGAGATCACAGACATGACGAGGAGTCTCAAAATTGTCGAGAGGTAAATATTGATATATAGGACGATGGTATTCGGACACCGGAAGTGTTTCGGGGGTACCGGGTACTTATCAGGTCACCGGAAGGGGTTCCGGGCACCCCCGGCAAAAGATATGGGCCAAGAGGGGAAACGCACCAGCTACAAGGGGCTGGTGCGCACCCCATATGGGCCGGCCTAAGGAGGAGATGGAAAGGGGAGAAGGGAAAGGTAAGTGTGGATTAGGATTCCCACTTCCTTCCCTCTCCCCCCCTCTTTCCTTCCCCCTCCGACAAACATGGCAGGTGGGGGGGGGGGGGGGCGGCCAAGGGCAGGAGCCCAAGTAGGATTCGACCTACTTGGGGTGCCCCTTGGCCTCTCCCCTCTCCCTCCCACCTATATATATGAGGAGGGGGGGCGCCTAGCACACCTCAGACAATTGCCTAGCCGTGTGCGGCGCCCCCCTCCACCGTTTACACCCCCAGTCATATTTTCGTAGTGCTTAGGTGAAGCCCTGTGGAGATCACTTCACCATCACCGTCACCACACCATCGTGCTGACGGAACTCATCTACTACCTCGACGTTGTGACGCCCCGATAACTAAGCTACAGTAAGCTCACCCTAATGTGCCATGTCATCATGATTTATTAAAGCCATTTTGCCACTTGATGAAAACCGAGTCAAATTCAAATTTCAAATAACAAGTCAAATTCTTATTTCTTCCAACTGTCAAATAAAAATATTGGTGGGGTTGCAAATATTCATTAACTAATTATCATGAATAAACCAACATTATTTGAGTTACTAAAATTACCCTAACCTAATTAAAACTGAGCTAGCAACGCTTAATTGATCCATTTCAGTTTAAATAAATGTTTAGGCTTTTCCAAATATTTCCAAAGCTGGTGTGTGTCCCTGATACATTGTCTAGTATTTATATGTGGAATTTCAAGTGCAACGAAAGTTAGTTGTTATTAACTTAAATGGCAAAACAGTGTGGAAAATGAAAACCCAAAAAAAATTGAAAAGGAACAAAACCTACTGCCCAACTGGGCTCTAGCCCATAGGAGCCGGCCCAACCTAGCTAGTGACACCCTCCTCCTCTCTCCTCCACCTGTCGAACATGACCGAGCGCTGGACGCCGTCCCAACCACGCCAGCTCGTCGCCCGTGTGGCTACAGACACGGCGGGGTGGATAAGAACGCTAGCGTCGACGCATTGGATATTCCCGAGATCTTTTTCCCCTCCCCCACGAGCTGTTGCATCTTCTCCCACCATGGCCGCTTCTGCCGTCGTCGCCGCCCTGCCGCACGCGTAGCAACAGAGCACCCCGCACCAAGCCACCGCGTCCACCAGCTCCGCCGTCGACTGCTTCGTCATCCACATCAACCTGTGGGAGCCGGGAGCCCCTGCATCAAGCCCTGTGACGTCGTCTTCTTCCTCGGCCCCAACGAACATCGTCATCGATTCCAGCACCGTCGAGCCTCCCCGAGCCCACCTTGCTCATCTACAGGCTCACTGTGAGCCCCTCTTCCTTTTCCCCTCTGCTTCCCCCTCAGATTCATGTCGTATCACCGGCGTCCGCGAGCACCGAACTCCGCCGTCCGCCATGGCTGACGGGGGTCGAGCACCCCGTGCTCCTCTGCCCGACGCAGTATTCCGGGTGTGCTCCTGGCACTGCCAGGAGGCCGATGAACCCATCCACTCGCCTTGCCGCGCCCTCTAGCCCCGGATCCACCCTTGCCGTCGCTCCGGCCGCCGCCTCGCTCATCCCCTGCACCTCGACGCACACATCCGCGCACGCCCGCACTGCCCACTTGCCGGCACCTGCCCGCGTTCGCTCCCTGACTGCATCCGCCATCGCGCGCCTGCTGTGCTCGCAAGCCCCGCGCTCGTCTACTGCTCTGTACTGCTGCTGCTGTCTGCGCACTACTGCTTCTGCTGAAGCTGCCTCCCCCAACTGCGCTGCTACCTCCCGCTGCTTCTACCACCACGCCAGCCGCTGCCGCCGGCTGTTGGTGTACGCGCTCGCGCCGACCGCCCCCTCCCTCCGGCCGCGCCCTACGCCGCCTCCGGCCCGCCCCACTGGCCGCCGCCTCCGCATGCCGCGCCACGGCCCGGCCACGGCTAGCCCAGCCACCGCCCGCTTCCGCTGAAGATGGTGCTACAGTACCGTCGATGGTACTGTAGCGATGGCACTATTCATTGCGCTAGCTTTTGCGAAATCATGTTGAACACCCTTATGTACAGCAGCAAAACAACATCAAAACGTTTCCGAACGTGGGTAAAAATTATACGGAGATGTAGTACACTTGACGAGGTTCAAATGTTTCCATTGGACCAAATTCAATTGAGACATAGATTAAATGCTATGAAAATGTCAAATTGCTACGTTTTGTTAAAAATGTAACAACTAAACAGTTTCTGGAATTAACATCGAGTGGCACTTTTCGTACAGAATTCTAATTAACCAAATGAACTCTATCAGTGGTGCAATTGATACCATCTTGTAGATCACAGGAAAGTGATCAACATTGATATAAGGCACTAATCCATAGGATGAACAGAACTCTAGATATAGCCTTTGGAAGACAGCCAAATAATGTTTGAAACTGAGGACTTAGCCAAATTTCAGTGAATTTAGAAAATCATTTAAAACTTCGAAAAATCATAGAAAATAAACCGTAATCCGGATCGAAAAACTTTGAACATGAAAGTTGCTTAGAACGATGAGACAAATCCGAATACGCAGTCTGTTCGTCCCCCACATGTCCCTAGCATAGCGAACCTGCAACCGTCCCCCTCTGTTCCATCCGCCCGAAAATGCCTAACACCGGGAATGTTTTCCCGGATGTTTTCCCCCTTCGCCGGTATCACCTATCCCTGCATTAGATCACCCCTGGCACCGCGTATTCCCTTGTTATATTTTGTGATGCTTTGTTTGCTCCGTATTTACTGTTTTCTCCCCCCCTCTTCTTCTCCGGTAGACCCCGAGACCGGCGCTGCTGTCACTGAGTACGACTACGTCACCGAAGACCCTTCTTCCTATGCAACAGAGCAACCAGGCAAGCCCCACCTTTGATCAACTCGATATCGCCTATTCCTTCTCTCTACTGCTTGCATTAGAGTAGTGTAGCATGTTACTGCTTTCGGTTAATCATATTCTGCTGCATAGCCTGTCTTTGCTACTACTGTTGATACCTTACCTGCAATCCTAAAATGCTTAGTATAGGTTGCTAGAATTACATTAGTGGCCCTACACTCTTGTCCGTCTGCCATGCTATACTACTGGGCCGTGATCACTTCGAGAGGTGATCACGGGTTTATATTTTATACTATTACATACTTATGTTTCTGTTTAGAGATGGGGGCTGAAGGGGCAGGTGGTTCCATCCAGGTAGTGGTGGGCCTAGGTTCCCGACGGCCCCCGAGTGTTACTTTGTGGCGGAGCGACATGGCAGGTTGTGACCACCTAGGAGACAGGTGGGCCTGGTCCTGGTCGGCGTCCGCGGTTATATCAATTAACACGCTTAACGAGATTGGGTATTTTATCTGAGTCTGGCTACGAGCCTATACGCGCTAACCACCACGCGGGAACAGTTATGGGTACTCGACATCGTGGTATCAGCCGAAGCCTCCTAGACATCAGCGACTGAGCGGCGCGCGCCGGGTTGGACCGCGTAACGCAACTTCCTTTGTAATGGAGGTTGCTAGGTCTGCTCACCGGCCGCCCACGCAACGTGCAGGTGTGCAATGGGCGATGGGCCCAGACCCCTGTGCGCATAGGATTTAGACCGGCGTGCCGACCTCTCTGTTAGGCCTAGGTAGGGCTGCGACGTGTTGATCTTCCGAGGCTGGGTATGACCCAGGAAAGTGTGCCCGACCAGAGGGATCGAGCGTGTTGGGTAATGTGGTGCACCCCTGCAGGGAAGTTTATCTATTCGAATAGCCGTGTCCCTCGGTAAAAGGACGACCCGGAGTTGTACCTCGACCTTATGACAACTAGAACTGGATACTTAATAAAACACACCCTTTCAAGTGCCAGATACAACCCGGTGATCGCTCTCTCACAGGGCGACGAGGAGAGGATCGTCGGGTAGGATTATGCTATGCGATGTTACTTGATGCTGCACTTGCTACTCTCTTCTACATGCTTCAAGATGGAGGCTACCAGAAGCGTAGTCTTCGATAGGACTAGCTATCCCCCTCTTATTCTGGCATTCTGCAGTTCAGTCCACAGATACTACCATTTTCATTGATACCGATGCATATGTAGTGTAGATCCTTGCTTGCGAGTACTTTGGATGAGTACTCACGGTTGCTTTGCTCCCTCTTTTTCCCCTTTTCCCATTTTTCTCGGACGTCGCAACCAGATGCTGGAGCCCAGGAGCCAGACGCCACCTTCGACGACCCCTACTACACCGAGGGTGCCTACTACTACGTGCAGGCCGCCGCCGACGACCAGGAGTAGTTTAGGAGGATCCCAGGCAGGAGGCCTGCGCCTCTTCGATCTGTATTCCAGTTTGTGCTAGCCATCTTATGGCAACTTGTTTAACTTATGTCTGTACTCAGATATTGTTGCTTCCGCTGACTCGTCTATGATCGAGCACTTGTATTCGAGCCCTCGAGGCCCCTGGCTTGTATTATGATGCTTGTATGACTTATTTATTTTTAGAGTTGTGTTGTGATATCTTCTCGTGAGTCCCTGATCTTGATCGTACACGTTTGCGTGTATGATTAGTGTACGATTGAATCGGGGGCGTCACAAGTTGGTATCAGAGCCGACTGCCCGTAGGAACCCCCCCATCCACACTCCTTGGCCGAAGTCGAGTCTAGACATTGCAAAACTTTTACTAACATGGCTGTGTGTCTTACGGGCCCACGTCGTCATTGGGTGGTATTAGGATCTTTTATTCCTCATCTATACTCTGGGACTCTGATCTCTCTTCTATTCGGGTTAAAATGAATTTACTAACTCAAACATTAGGATCTCGTGATTACATCCACCCGGAGAGCCCCTCACTGCAGATGATCGCCTGCTTCACCAGAAGGTTCCGAAGATGCTATTCGATGTTTTCCCGAGACACCTGTGTCCACCGCCTTTGCAAACTCCCTACCGCTGTTATCTCCTTATGGATAACTACATACACTAGCCACAATTACATTCAATCCCATTGATCTTGTTATTACAAGATGCCCCGAACTGCTCTTCGTTGTTCCGACAATCCTTGGGGTTACTGCCTTGCAGTTCTTGCCTCATGAATACCCCCTACGGATAATTCCCCGCACTTACCGAGTATCCGTTCTTCCCCCTTTGTTCATACGATTCCCAAGATACATTGGAATACTATTCAATCTTCCAAAAATCCTTAGCAGCTTATTGCTCTGCAAATACTTGTCTGCTGGCATTATGGATGCTTTCCATATAACTGGCAATATTCATTAGTATCCTTTGACACCGTCATTTTCATCTTATTGATTCAACATGAGTGCGAATGCACACATTCATCAGTTGATCCTTTCTAATTATCTTCCGGCTCAGACGTCCTTTTGAACATGAGCTGGTTCTCGACCAATCAAATTGCCATCGATTGTACCCCTAAGGCTATTCAACTTATCCATCCCTAATCAGAGCGTTGCTTCTGATCCCTTGACTTGGAATTCATAATTCCTTTGTTATCTAAGCATCAAATTATTCAGATGTCCTATAATCCGATGCCTCTGCGTTCTTTCTTCATCTGGTTGTGTGCCGATGCTCACATCAGCTCCGCTATGGACATCCAATCCTTCGTCGGATTATTTATCGACAGTGTCCTTCATATTTAACTGCCTTGTGAATTCTTCCATGATACATAATGCATTTGGTAAATTGTATCCTCTGTGTTCCCAACCATACTCTGCTTTCGAGCTTGTATAATTTACTCCTGAAGCGTTATATGTTCCTAAGATGCCCTATGGGATGAACATATACCTTCCCTAAACCGTGTGAACCCGAAAGTTTACACAAGACATTCTCTTCTGGTGTTTTACCAGATACTTTTCAATTCTACAACTTCTTCGAAGACGAGAAGCGAATGAAATGTTATGCATTGAAGAAGTGGGAGTCGACCCCGAACCTTTGTGTTCTTGCCCATGGACTCGATGTGGAGCTTATCATGAAAGCTTCTTGCAAGAATATTTAATCATTTGAATAATTCTTTCGGTGTCATTGAATTGGATCCCTTGCAGCTATGGTTTCGACCATGCTAACTTTATTTAATATATTCCTGAGAGGAAACCATTCCAGTGCCTCGTCTATTTTTGACAAGGTTAAAGTATCTGCTATCGCAAGTCAACGATCTAGTTCAGTTTCTATCCTGATCTACCTTCGAATATTACCCTCCGGTATCTCGAGAATATCGAAGAACTGTGTTGCTTCCTATGGGTCTTCATCTAGTATTGCTTCTCACCGATTTCAGATTTCCCCCCCGGGTTCTGAGTTATTGGTCACTCAAGAACATCGATAAGTGAATCGATTCCGCACTCCGATTCAATAACTCTAAGTAATTTTCGTTGCTTATGAGTTTAATAATCCTTCAAGCCATTCCGAGCCTGATCGATTATATAATTATCGTGCTAAATTTTAACTGTGCTACCTGGTCCTTCGTCCTGGAGCACAACATTTTGATGATGAGCCAAGCCTACGTCGATCTTCCTCGTCATATCATCTCGCCTTGAACAGCAAGCTTGATTTCGAGTTTGTGTCATACCCTTGGTTCCAATAACCTTTCGCTTCATCATTCCTTTGACTTGATGTCATCACCGACCGATTACATCTTCATGAAATCTCCCAACAAATGTGTCGTGATCATCATCGGCATTCTGAGCTCTTCCAGGATATCAATTGAGTTCATGATGAGAAATACCATCCTTGCCCTCGTTGATTTGTGTTATCATCGACCACTTTATTGACTTCCCTCCAACACAGAACTTGTTCTTGTTTTGTGTTGTACCTTGAATTCCTTGACATCCAGCTTAAGCTATGTTCTACCTTGAAGTATTACTGTCTTTTATGTCAAGGAGTTTGTGAGAATTGCTCCACCTCTTAAGAATTCTTGGTATAGTGATACTTCTCGCCATCTACATTCTTTTCTTGGTCCCCGTGTTGATTCTAACCAGGATCCCAACAAGTGAACGGTGCTATTTGGATTCTGTACTAATAGCAACCCTATTGCTTTGAAGTTAATGATTGACAGTTCATTCTTAGACTTTCGGTTATTGAATCACCAATCTAACAATTGATCATGCTACCTAAGCACATGTCTCGGGTGCACCGTTCAACCAATGTTTAATTGTGTATGTTTCCCTCGAGCATACATCATCATCATCATCATCATATCATTTGATCTGACAAATGATATCTCCTTGTTGGCATAATTGTGGAAATCCATCTTTTGGAAACCTCGATGAATTGTCGCCGAGTCCATCAGCCACCTCCTCATCCTCTCCTTGGTTTAATGATGAACTCTTGTTTCGGAACTTGCTTCCATAGTTCATTTCCCGAGAATCTTGCGATGTCATCCCATCAAATTGTGTTGCACCTTTTTCTTCTCAGGCGTCCTAAGTCTGAGGTATCCTAACACCAATCGGATCCGAGTCTCGGTCAGATATGATGGTTGGAACATATTTCCAAGAGTTATGACGCTGGTCTTTATATGACCCGGTAAGGTGATGTCATGCCTTGCACACCTGGCCGGAGGACCTACTGCTATAGTTTCCTTTTTAGCAAGGTTAACCATTCTTCCATGAGGAAATTGTAAGACTTATTCTTGAGTTGTTCTTGATGGATCCCTTGTGTATTCAAAGCCTGACCTTTATCTGATAACCCTGTCGATGCTATCTCGAAGCATGACTATGGTACTCCGTACATCCTTAAGAACATTGGAGGCCCAATGCTAAATGTTTCTTGAACAGTTATCCAAACACCATTGTATGGGTACATATGATGATTCTTCTTACCCCTTTTATCTAAATGGTCATGTCTTTGTTCTCCTGACACGTATATCATGCCCTGCTTAACCCTGGGAAGGATATACTCCTATAACTTGTGTTTAAACAAATTTTCCTTTCCATTGGTTTGTTTAACCTTTCTTGTGATCTATAAGATATGAACAGAAATAAATCCCTGCTTAAGTAAGCACCTCGGTGTACAACTCTGTCAGCAAGACCCTGTTACTATATGTAGATAACATTTCGGTAATCACCGATGGACGAGAACTTTGCCTATTGGTCCGCCTCGTTTCAACGAGCAGGAAAATGGTTCTCTTCGTCCCTCGCCCTTGGTACCAATGATGTTGCCGACATAACTGACAGGCTATGCTCTGACCTGCCCTGCTATCATGACCGTACAAGATGTCACTGCTCCTTCTACTTTTAACCCACATGGTGGGACCATAACCCACAGTTCCACAGAACCGAAACCTGACTCTCCTGTACACCCCTGTTTCCAAAGTTATTCCTCACGTTTGGCTTCGTATGTAATTCACGAGCCACCTTCCTAGTGATAAATTCTTGTACCAGACATAATACTTATACTCGTTGCTCTGGACCCCTTTTCACACCTTGTTCAGACATCGAACGATTGTCTATCCGTTAGAAACTCTTTATTGTACCTTCGTACTTTGCTCTCGATGTGTCTTGTTTGTTCCAATCAAGAGATACTCAGATGTTCATTAATGGGATAACCTCCATATGATTACCCCTTTAAGCATTCTATCATTGTCGAGTTACCCCTTGACCCTTCGTAAGTATGGTGAAGATACTGAAGGAAGAACGGCAACTTCATCATGGTGCATTGATGCGGAGAAATGAAGACATCAATGTAATGGATCGACCTCTTCGAGAAGAGCAACCAAGACCGAGAAGATCTGTTAGAATTTCGTAACCGGAACTTTCCCCCTTACTCCCCCGCTTAAATCTCGGGACGAGATTTCTTGTAGTGGAGGAGAATTGTGACGCCCTGATAATTAAGCTACAGTAAGCTCACCCTAATGTGCCATGTCATCATGATTTATTAAAGCCATTTTGCCACTTGATGAAAACCGACTCAAATTCAAATTTCAAATAACAAGTCAAATTCTTATTTCTTCCAACTGTCAAATAAAAATATTGGTGGTGTTGCAAATATTCATTAACTAATTATCATGAATAAACCAACATTATTTGAGTTACTAAAATTACCCTAACCTAATTAAAACTGAGCTAGCAACGCTTAATTGATCCATTTCAGTTTAAATAAATGTTTAGGCTTTTCCAAATATTTCCAAAGCTGGTGTGTGGCCTTGATACATTGTCTAGTATTTATATGTGGAATTTCAAGTGCAACGAAAGTTAGTTGTTATTAACTTAAATGGCAAAACAGTGTGGAAAATGAAAACCCAAAAAAATTTGAAAAGGAACAAAACCTACTGCCCAACTGGGCTCTAGTCCATAGGAGCCGGCCCAACCTAGCTAGCGACACCCTCCTCCTCTCTCCTCCACCTGTCGAACATGACCGAGCGCTGGACGCCGTCCCAACCACGCCAGCTCGTCGCCCGTGTCGCTACAGACACGGCGGGGTGGATAAGAACGACAGCGTCGACGCATTGGATATTCCCGAGATCTTTTTCCCCTCCCCCACGAGTTGTTGCATCTTCTCCCACCATGGCCACTTCTGCCGTCGTCGCCGCCCTGCCGCACGCGTAGCAACGGAGCACCCCACACCAAGCCACCGCGTCCACCAGCTCCGCCGTCGACTGCTTCGTCATCCACATCAACATGTGGGAGCCGGGAGCCCCTGCATCAAGCCCTGTGACGTCGTCTTCTTCCTCAGCCCCAACGAACATCGTCATCGATTCCAGCACCGTCGAGCCTCCCCGAGCCCACCTTGCTCATCTACAGGCTCACTGTGAGCCCCTCTTCCTTTTCCCCTCTGCTTCCCCCTCGGATTCATGTCGTATCACCGGCGTCCGCGAGCACCGAACTCCGCCATCCGCCATGGCTGACGGGGGTCGAGCACCCCGTGCTCCTCTGCCCGACGCAGTGTTCCGGGTGTGCTCCTGGCACTGCCAGGAGGCCGATGAACCCATCCACTCGCCTTGTCGCGCCCTCTAGCCCGGATCCACCCTTGCCGTCGCTCCGGCCGCCGCCTCGCTCATCCCCTGCACCTCGACGCATGCATCCGCGCACGCCCGCACTGCCCACTTGCCGGCACCTGCCCGCGTTCGCTCCCTGACTGCATCCGCCATCGCGCGCCTGCTGTGCTCGCAAGCCCCGCGCTCGTCTACTGCTCTGTACTGCTGCTGCTGTCTGCGCACTACTGCTTCTGCTGAAGCTGCCGCCCCCAACTGCGCTGCTACCTCCCGCTGCTTCTACCGCCACGCCAGCCGCTGCCGCCGGCTGTTGGTGTACGCGCTCGCGCCGACCGCCCCCTCCCTCCGGCCGCGCCCTACGCCGCCTCCGGCCCGCCCCACTGGCCGCCGCCTCCGCATGCCGCGCCACGGCCCGGCCACGGCCAGCCCAGCCACCGCCCGCTTCCGCTGAAGATGGTGCTACAGTACCGTCGATGGTACTGTAGCGATGGCACTATTCATTGCGCTAGCTTTTGCGAAATCATGTTGAACACCCTTATGTACAGCAGCAAAACAACATCAAAACGTTTCCGAACGTGGGTAAAAATATACGGAGATGTAGTACACTTGACGAGGTTCAAATGTTTCCATTGGACCAAATTCAATTGAGACATAGATTAAATGCTATGAAAATGTCAAATTGCTACGTTTTGTTAAAAATGTAACAACTAAACAGTTTCTGGAATTAACATCGAGTGGCACTTTTCGTACAGAATTCTAATTAACCAAATGAACTCTATCAGTGGTGCAATTGATACCATCTTGTAGATCACAGGAAAGTGATCAACATTGATATAAGGCACTAATCCATAGGATGAACAGAACTCTAGATATAGCCTTTGGAAGACAGCCAAATAATGTTTGAAACTGAGGACTTGGCCAAATTTCAGTGAATTTAGAAAATCATTTAAAACTTCGAAAAATCATAGAAAATAAACCGTAATCCGGATCGAAAAACTTTGAACATGAAAGTTGCTCAGAACAATGAGACGAATCCGAATACGCAGTCTGTTCGTCCCCCACATGTCCCTAGCATAGCGAACCTGCAACCGTCCCCCTCTGTTCCATCCGCCCGAAAATGCCTAACACCGGGAATGTTTTCCCGGATGTTTTCCCCCTTCGCCGGTATCACCTATCCCTGCATTAGATCACCCCTGGCACCGCGTATTCCCTTGTTATATTTTGTGATGCTTTGTTTGCTCCGTATTTACTGTTTTCTCCCCCCCTCTTCTTCTCCGGTAGACCCCGAGACCGGCGCTGATGCCACTGAGTACGACTACGTCACCGAAGACCCTTCTTCCTGTGCAACAGAGCAACCAGGCAAGCCCCCCCTTTGATCAACCCGATATCGCCTATTCCTTCTCTCTACTGCTCGCATTAGAGTAGTGTAGCATGTTACTGCTTTCGGTTAATCCTATTCTGCTGCATAGCCTGTCTTTGCTACTACTGTTGATACCTTACCTGCAATCCTAAAATGCTTAGTATAGGTTGCTAGAATTACATCAGTGGCCCTACACTCTTGTCCGTCTGCCATGCTATACTACTGGGCCGTGATCACTTCGAGAGGTGATCACGGGTTTATATTTTATACTATTACATACTTATGTTTTTGTTCAGAGATGGGGGCTGAAGGGGCAGGTGGTTCCATCCAGGTAGTGGTGGGCCTAGGTTTCCGACGGCCCCCGAGTGTTACTTTGTGGCGGAGCGACAGGGCAGGTTGTGACCACCTAGGAGACAGGTGGGCCTGGTCCTGGTCGGCGTCCGCGGTTATATCAATTAACACGCTTAACGAGATTGGGTATTTGATCTGAGTCTGGCTATGAGCCTATACGCGCTAACCACCACGCGGGAACAATTATGGGTACTCGACATCGTGGTATCAGCCGAAGCCTCCTAGACGTCAGCGACTGAGCGGCGCGCGCCGGGTTAGACCGCGTAACGCAACTTCCTTTGTAATGGAGGTTGCTAGGTCTGCTCACCGGCCGCCCACGCAACGTGCAGGTGTGCAATGGGCGATGGGCCCAGACCCCTGTGCGCATAGGATTTAGACCGGCGTGCTGACCTCTCTATTAGGCCTAGGTAGGGCTGCGACGTGTTGATCTTCCGAGGCTGGGTATGACCCAGGAAAGTGTGCCCGGCCAGAGGGATCAAGCGTGTTGGGTAATGTGGTGCACCCCTGCAGGGAAGTTTATCTATTCGAATAGCCGTGTCCCTCGGTAAAAGGATGACCCGGAGTTGTACCTCGACCTTATGACAACTAGAACCGGATACTTAATAAAACACACCCTTTCAAGTGCCAGATACAACCCGGTGATCGCTCTCTCACAGGGCGACGAGGAGAGGATCGTCGGGTAGGATTATGCTATGCGATGTTACTTGATGCTGCACTTGCTACTCTCTTCTACATGCTTCAAGATGGAGGCTACCAGAAGCGTAGTCTTCGATAGGACTAGCTATCCCCCTCTTATTCTGGCATTCTGCAGTTCAGTCCACAGATACTACCATTTTCATTGATACCGATGCATATGTAGTGTAGATCCTTGCTTGCGAGTACTTTGGATGAGTACTCACGGTTGCTTTGCTCCCTCTTTTCCCCCTTTTCCCATTTTTCTCGGACGTCGCAACCAGATGCTGGAGCCCAGGAGCCAGACGCCACCTTCGACGACCCCTACTACACCGAGGGTGCCTACTACTACGTGCAGGCCGCCGCCGACGACCAGGAGTAGTTTAGGAGGATCCCAGGCAGGAGGCCTGCGCCTCTTCGATCTGTATTCCAGTTTGTGCTAGCCATCTTATGGCAACTTGTTTAACTTATGTCTGTACTCAGATATTGTTGCTTCCGCTGACTCGTCTATGATCGAGCACTTGTATTCGAGCCCTCGAGGCCCCTGGCTTGTATTATGATGCTTGTATGACTTATTTATTTTTAGAGTTGTGTTGTGATATCTTCTCGTGAGTCCCTGATCTTGATCGTACATGTTTGCGTGTATGATTAGTGTACGATGGAATCGGGGGCGTCACAGACGTCTTGCTGGATCAAGAAGGTGAGGGACGTCACCGAGCTGAACGTGTGCAGAACGCGGAGGTGCCATGCGTTCGGTACTTGATCGGTTGAAGCGCGAAGAAGTTCGACTACATCAACCGCGTTGTGAAATGCTTCCGCTTACGGTCTACGAGGGTACGTAGGCACACTCTCCCCCTCGTTGCTATGCATCTCCATGGATAGATCATTGCGTGTGCGTAGAATTTTTTTTGTTTTCCATGCAACGATCCCCAACAGTGGCATCATGAGCCAGGTCTATGCGTAGATGATATGCACGAGTAGAACACAAAGAAGTTGTGGGCGGTGATGTTCATACTGCTTACCACCAACGTCTTATTTTGATTCGGCGGCATTGTGGGATGAAGCGGCCTGGACCAACCTTATATGTCCACGTACATGAGACCGGTTCCACCGACTGACATGCAACTTGTTTTGCATAAAGGTGGTTGGCGGGTGTATGTTCCTCCTACTTTAGTTGAATCGAATTTGACTGCGGCCGGTCCTTGAAGAAGGTTAAAACAGCAAACTTGATAATTCACCGTTGTGGTTTTTGCCGTAGGTAAGAACGGTTCTTGCTAGAAGCCCGTAGCAGCCACGTAAAACATGCAACAACAAAGTAGAGGACGTCTAACTTGTTTTTGCAGGGCATGTTGTGATGTGATATGGTCAAGACATGATGTGATATACGTTATTGTATGAAATGATCATGTTTTGTATGAAATGCAAACGCCATGTAATTTCTTTACTTTATCGCTATGCGTTAGCAATAGTTGTAGAAGCAATAGTTGGCGAGACGACCACGACGCAACAATGGAGATCAAGGTGTCGAGCTGGTGATGATGGAGATCATGACGATGATTTGGAGATGGAGATCAAAAGCACGAGATGATGATGGCCATATCATGTCACATATTTTGATTGCATGTGATGTTTATCTTTTATGCATCTTATTTTGCTTAGTACGGCGGTAGCATCATAAGATGATCCCTTCACTAAATTTCAAGGTAAAAGTGTTCTCCTTGAGTATGCACCGTTGCTACAGTTCATCGTGTTGAGACACCACATGATGATCAGGTGTGATAGACTCTACGTTCACATACAACGGGTGTAAGACAGTTTTGCACATGTAGAATACTTGGGTTAAACTTGACGAGCCTAGCATGTATAGACATGGCCTTGAAACACTGGAGATCGAAAGATCGAACGTGAATCATATAGTAGATATGATCAACATAGAGATGTTCACCATTGATGACTATCCTATCTCACGTGATGATCGGACATGGGTTAGTTGATTTGGATCACGTATCACTTAGATGACTTGAGGGATGTCTATTTAAGTGGGAGTTCTTAAGTAATTTGATTAATTGAACTTAATTTATCATGAACTTAGTCCTGATAGTATTTGCATATCTATGTTGTAGATCAATGGCCCGTGCTACCGTTCCCCTGAATTTTAATGCGTTCCTAGAGAAAGCTAAGTTGAAAGATGATGGTAGCAACTACACGGATTGGGTCCGTAACTTGAGGATTATCCTCATTGCTGCACAGAAGAATTATGTCCTTGATGCACCACTAGGTGACAAGCCCCCTCCCGCTAATCTAGACGTTGTGAACGTGTGGCAAACGCGGTCTGATGACTACTCTATAGTTCAGTGTGCCATGCTTTACGGCTTAGAACTGGGACTTCAAAGACGTTTTGAACGTCATGGAGCATATGAGATGTTCCAAGAGTTGAAGTTAATATTTCAAGCAAATGCCCGGGTTGAAAGATATGAAGTCTCCAACAAGTTCTATAGCTGCAAGATGGAGGAGAACAGTTCTGTCAGTGAACACATACTCAAAATGTTTGTGTATTATAATCACTTGACTCAGTTGGGAGTTGATCTTCCAGTTCATTGTGTCATTGACAGAGTTCTCCAATCACTGCCACCAAGCTACAAAGCCTTCGTGATGAACTATAATATACAAGGGATGAACAAAACAATTCCCGAGCTCTTCGCAATGCTTAAAGCCGCGGAGGTAGAAATCAAGAAGGAGCATCAAGTGTTGATGGTTAACAAGACCACTAGTTTCAATAAAAAAGGCAAGGGAAAGAAAGGGAACTTCAATAAGAATGACAAGCAAGTAGCCACTCCCGGGAAGAAGCCCAAAGTTGGACCCAAGCCTGAAACTGAGTGCTTCTACTGCGAAGGGACTAGTCACTGGAAGCGGAACTGCCCCAAGTATTTGACGGATAAGAAGGATGGCAAAGTGAACAAAGGTATATTTGATATACATGTTATTGATATGTACCTTACTAATGCTCGTAGTAGCGCCTGGGTATTTGATACTGGTTCGGTTGCTCATATTTGTAACTCGAAATAGGAGCTACGGATTAAACAAAGATTGGCTAAGGACGAGGTGACGATGCGCGTCGGGAATGGTTCCAAGGTTGATGTGATCGCCGTCGGCACGCTACCTCTACATCTACCTTCGAGATTAGTTTTAGACCTGAATAATTGTTATTTGGTGCTAGCGTTGAGCATGAACATTATATCTGGATCTTGTTTAGTGCGAGACGGTTATTTATTTAAATCAGAGAATAATGGTTGTTCTATTTATATGAGTAATATCTTTTATGGTCATGCACCCTTGAAGAGTGGTCTATTTTTGTTGAATCTCGATTGTAGTGATACACATATTCATAATATTGATGCCAAAAGATGCAAAGTTGATAATGATAGTGCAACATATTTGTGGCACTGCCGTTTAGGTCATATTGGTGTAAAGCGCATGAAGAAACTCCATGCAGATGGGCTTTTGGAATCACTTGATTATGAATCATTTGATACTTGCGAACCATGCCTTATGGGCAAGATGACTAAAACTCCGTTCTCCGGAACAATGGAGCGAGCCAATGACTTATTGGAAATAATACATACCGATGTATGCGGTCCAATGAGTGTTGAGGCACGCGGCGGGTATCGTTATTTTCTGACCTTCACAGATGATTTGAGCAGATATGGGTATATCTACATAATGAAACACAAGTCTGAAACATTTAAAAAGTTCAAAGAATTTCAGAGTGAAGTGGAGAATCATCGTAACAAGAAAATAAAGTTTCTACGATCTGATCGCGGAGGCGAATATTTGAGTTACGAGTTTGGCCTTCATTTAAAACAATGTGGAATAGTTTCACAACTCACGCCACCTGGAACACCATAGCGTAATGGTGTGTCTGAACGTCGTAACTGTACTTTATTGGATATGGTGTGTTCTATGATGTCTCTTACTGATTTACCACTATCGTTTTGGGGTTATGCATTAGAGACAGCTGCATTCACGTTAAATAGGGCACCGTCTAAATCCGTTGAGACGACACCGTATTAACTATGGTTTGGCAAGAAACCTAAGATGTCATTTCTTAAAGTTTGGGGTTGCGACACTTATGTCAAAAGGATTCAACCTGATAAGATCGAACCCAAATCGGAGAAGTGCGTCTTCATAGGATAGCCTAAGGAAACAATTGGGTACACCTTCTACCACAAATCTGAAGGCAAGATCTTTGTTGCCAAGAATGGAACCTTTCTAGAGAAGTGGTTTCTCTCGAAAGAAGTGATTGGGAGGAAAGTAGAACTTGATGAGGTAATCGCACCTTCTCTCGAATTGGAAAGTAGCACATCAGATAAATCTGTTCCCGTGATGCCTACACCAACTAGAGAGGAAGCAAATGATAATGATCATGAAACTTCAGATCAAATTGCCACTGAACCTTGTAGGACAACCAGAGCACGATCCGCACTAGAGTGGTACGGTAATCCCGTTCTGGAAGTCATGTTATTAGACCAAGGCGAACCTACGAACTATGAAGAAGCTATGATGAGCCCAGATTCCAACAGATGGCTTGAGGCCATGAAATCTGAGATAGGATCCATGTATGAGAACAAAGTATGGACTTTGGTGGACTTGCCCGATGATCGGCAAGCCATAGAGAATAAATGGATCTTCAAGAAGAAGACTGATGCTGATGGTAATGTTACTGTCTACAAAGCTCGACTTGTCGCAAAAGGTTTTCGACAAGTTCAAGGGGTTGACTACGATGAGACTTTCTCACCCGTAGCGATGCTTAAGTCCGTCCGAATCATGTTAGCAATTGCCACATTTTATGATTATGAAATCTGGCAAATGGACGTCAAAACTGCATTCCTTAATGGATTTCTTAAAGGAGAGTTGTATATGATGCGACCAGAAGGTTTTGTCAATCCTAAAGATGCTAACAAAGTGTGCAAGCTACAGCGATCCATCTATGGACTAGTGCAAGCATCTCGGAGTTGGAATATACGCTTTGATGAGGTGATCAAAGCATATGGTTTTATACAGACTTTTGGTGAAGCCTGTATTTACAAGAAAGTGAGTGGGAGCTCTGTAGCATTTCTAATATTATATGTAGATGACATATTGTTGATTGGAAATGATATAGAATTTCTGGATAGCATAAAAGGATACTTGAATAAGAGTTTTTCAATGAAAGACCTCGATGAAGCTGCTTATATATTGGGCATCAAGATCTATAGAGATAGATCAAGACGCTTAATAGGACTTTCACAAAGCACATACCTTGACAAAGTTTTGAAGAAGTTCAAAATGGATCAGTCAAAGAAAGGGTTCTTGCCTGTGTTACAAGGTGTGAAGTTAAGTCAGACTCAAAGCCCGACCACTGCAGAAGATAGAGAGAAAATGAAAGTCATTCCCTATGCCTCAACCATAGGTTCTATCATGTATGCTATGCTGTGTACCAGACCTGATGTGTGCCTTGCCATAAGTCTGGCAGGGAGGTACCAAAATAATCCAGGAGTGGATCACTGGACAGCGGTCAAGAACATCCTGAAGTACATGAAAAGGACCAAGGATATGTTTCTCGTTTATGGAGGTGACAAAGAGCTCGTCGTAAATGGTTACGTCGATGCTAGTTTTGACACTGATCCGGATGACTCTAAGTCACAAACCGGATATGTATTTATATTGAATGGTGGAGCTGTCAGTTGGTGCAGTTCCAAGCAGAGCGTCGTGGCGGGATCTACGTGTGAAGCGGAGTACATAGCTGCTTCGGAAGCAGCAAATGAAGGAGTCTGGATGAAGGAGTTCATATCTGATCTGGGTGTAATACCTAGTGCATCGGATCCAATGAAAATCTTTTGTGACAACACTGGAGCAATTGCCTTGGCGAAGGAATCCAGGTTTCACAAGAGAACCAAACACATCAAGAGACGCTTCAACTCCATTTGTGAACAAGTAAAGGATGGAGACATAGAAATTTGCAAGATACATACGGATCTGAATGTAGCGGACCCGTTGACTAAGCCTCTTCCACGAGCAAAACATGATCAGCACCAAGACTCCATGGGTGTTAGATTCATTACAATGTAATCTAGATTATTGACTCTAGTGCAAGTGGGAGACTAAAGGAAATATGCCCTAGAGGCAACAATAAAGTTGTTATTTTTTATTTCCTTATTCATGATAAAGGTTTTTTATTCATGCTAGAATTGTATTGATCGGAAACCTAAATACATGCGTGAATACATAAACAAACACCGTGTCCCTAGTGAGCCTCTACTTGACTAGCTCGTTGATCAAAGATGGTTATGGTTTCCTAACCATGGACATGAGTTGTCATTTGATAACGGGATCACATCATTAAAAGAATGATGTGATGGACAAGACCCATCCGTTAACTTAGCATAATGATCGTTCAGTTTTATTGCTATTGCTTTCTTCATGTCAAATACATATTCCTTCGACTATGAGATTATGCAACTCCCGGATACCGGAGGAATGCCTTGTGTGCTATCAAACGTCACAACGTAACTGGGTGATTATAAAGATGCTCTACAGGTATCTCCGAAGGTATTTGTTGAGTTGGCATAGATCGAGATTAGGATTTGTCACTCCGAGTATCGGAGAGGTATCTCTGGGCCCTCTCGGTAATACACATCATAAGCTTGCAAGCAAACGACTAAGGAGTTAGTCATGAGGTGATGTATTATGGAACGAGTAAAGAGACTTGCCGGTAACGAGATTGAACTAGGTATGAAGATACCAACGATCGAATCTCGGGCAAGTAACATACCGATGGACAAAGGGAATTACGTATGTTGTCATAACGGTTCGACCGATAAAGATCCTCGTAGAATATGTAGGAGCCAATATGGGCATCCAGGTTCCGCTATTGGTTATTGACCGGAGAGGTGTCTCGGTCATGTCTACATAGTTCTCGAACCCGTAGGGTCCGCACGCTTAACGTTCGATGATGATGTAGTATTATATGAGTTATGTGATTTGGTGACCGGATGTTGTTCGGAGTCCCGGATGAGATCACGGACATGACGAGGAGTCTCGAAATGGTCGAGAGGTAAATATGGATATATAGGACGATGGTATTCGGACACCGGAAGTGTTTCTGGGGGTACCGGGTACTTATCGGGTCACCGGAAGGGGTTCCGGGCACCCCCGACAAAAGATATGGGCCTTATGGGCCAAGAGGGGAAACACACCAGCCACAAGGGGCTGGTGCACCCCCCATATGGGCTGGCCTAAGGAGGAGAAGGAAAGGGGAGATGGGTAAGTGTGGATTAGGATTCCCACTTCCTTCCCTCTCCCCCCCTCTTTCCTTCCCCCTCCGACAAACATGGCGTGGGGCGCGACCAAGGGCAGGAGCCTGATGTTTGCTTGAACTACGTCGGTATTTCCCCAAAGAGGAAGGGATAATGCAGCACAGCAACGGTAGGTATTTCCCTCAGTGATGAGACAAAGGTTATCGAACCAGTAGGAGAACCACGCAACACCACGTAAACAGCTCTTGCACACAAAGAACAAATACTTGCAACCCGACGTAAGAGAGGGGTTGTCAATCCCTCACGGGTAAAAAGATATGTAAAATTTGTAGTAGATTGGATAAATAGATCTCACGGGAACGCGAGATAAAATAAATAAATAAAAATTGCAGCAAAGTATTTTTGGGTTTTTGATAATATAGATCTGAAAATAAAAGCAAATAAAAATAGATCGCGAAGGCAAATAGCAAATAGATCTGAAAATATATGATGAGAAAATAGACCCAGGGGCCGTAGGTTTCACTAGTGGCTTCTCTCGAGAAAAATAGCATACGGTGGGTAAACAAATTACTATTGGGCAATTGATAGAACTTCAAATAATTATGACGATATCCAGGCAATGATCATTATATAGGCATCACGTCCAAGATTAGTAGACCGACTCCTGCCTACATCTACTACTATTACTCCACACATCGACCGCTATCCAGCATGCATCTAGTGTATTAAGTTCATGGAAAAACGGAGAAATGCAATAAGAACGATGACATGATGTAGACAAGATCTATTTATGTAGAAATAGACCCCATCTTATTATCCTTAATAGCAACGATACATACGTGTCGTTTCCCCTTCTCTCACTGGGATCAAGCACCGTAAGATCAAACCCATCACAAAGCACCTATTCCCATTGCAAGATAAATAGATCAAGTTGGCCAAACAAAACCCAAATATCAGAGAAGAAATACGAGGCTATAAGTAATCATGCATATAAGAGATCAAAAGACTCAAATAACTTTCATGGATATAAACATAGATCTGATCATAAACTCAAAGTTCATCGGATCCCAACAAACACACCGCAAAAAGAGTTACATCAAATAGATCTCCAAGAGACCATTGTATTGAGAATCAAACGAGAGAGAGAAAGCCATCTAGTTACTAACTACGGACCCGTAGGTCTACAATGGACTACTCACGCATCATCGGAGAGGCACCAATGAGGATGATGAACCCCTACGTGATGGTGTCTAGATTGGATCTTTGATTTCTGGAACTTGCGGCGCTGGAATTGATTTTCGTCGACTCCCCTAGGGTTTCTGGAATATTGGGGTATTTATAGAGCAAAGAGGTGGTGCGTGAGGTCTCCGAGATGGGCACAACCCACCATACTTTGGCCCACTGGATATCTTCTGGTCCAAAAAAAATCTCCAAAAATTTTCGCTGCGTTTGGACTCCGTTTGGTATTGATTTCCTGCGAAGTAAAAAACAAGCAGAAAACAGCAACTGGCACTGGGCACTATGTCAATAGGTTAGTCCCAAAAAATGATATAAAGTTGATATAAAATGATTGTAAAACATCCAAAAATGATAATATAACAGCATGGAACAATAAAAAAATTATAGATACGTTGAAGACGTATCAGCATCCCCAAGCTTAATTCCTGCTCGTCCTCGACTAGGTAAATGATAAAAACAGAATTTTTGATGTGGAATGTTGCCTAACATGTTCATCACATATTCTTTTCTTTGTAGCATGGACATTTGGACTTTTATATGGTTCAAAGCAATAGTCTAGTTTTGACATGAGGACTTTAATACTCAAGCATATCAACAAGCAACCATGTCTTTCAAAATATCAACACTAAAGCAAGTTATCCCTAGCCCATTATGCTCAATCATTGATCCATTCATGAAACACACTCGAATATTAGCTACACCCAATGCTCAAGTATGATCATAGTGCCCCTTAGTTGGTGCTTTATAAGAGAAGATGGAGACTCAAGTAAAAATAAAAATTGCATAAAGTAAAAGAAAGGCCCTTCGCGGAGGGAAGTAGGGATTTGTAGAGGTGCCAGAGCTCAAAGTTTAAATTGAGAGATAAAAACATTTTGAGAGGCATACTTTTCCCATCAACGAAAACGACTTAGAGTTTCCAATACTTTCCATGCTGGATATATCATAGGCGGTTCCCAAACAGAAATTAAAGTTTATTTCTTTTTCCACCATACTTTCACTTTCCATGGCTAACCGTATCCACGGGTGCCCTCCATACCAACACTTTCCAAGGAATTTATTATTTGACAACATAAAGTAAATTCATTTTTCATTTCGGGACTGGGCATCCCTAATACCTTTGCCATACTCTCGTGCAATGACAAGTGAATAAACACTCATCGTGAGAATAACACATCTAGCATGGAAAAACATCGGCCACCCCTCACCGCCTCGCGAGCGGTACGAGCACACAAAATAGAAATTTATTTTGAAAATTAGAGATGGCACATACAAATTTGCTTAGAACGGCACGGAAATACCGCATATAGGTAGGTATAGTGGACTCATATGGCAAAACTGGTTTAAAGGGTTTTGGATGCACAAGTAGTGATCATACTTAGTGCAAATGAAGGCTAGCAAAAAGATTGAGAAGCGTCCAACCAAGAAACGAAAAATCTCGTAAGTAAGCATTAAGCATAATTAACACCAAATAATGCACCACAAGTAGGATATAATTTCATTGCATAACTATTGACTTTCGTGCTTGCATAGGGAATCACAAACCTTAACACCAATATTCTTACTAATGCATAATTACTCATTAACATGACTCACATGTCACTGTCATCATATCTCAAAACTATTACTAAGAATCAAGTTTATTTTGTCCAATGATCTTCATGAAAGTTTTTATTATATCCTTCTTGGATATCTATCACTTTGGGACTAGTTTCATATGTTGCTTTTAATAAGCTCAAACAAATATAAGTGAAGAACATGAGCATAATATTTCTTTCTCTCAAATTAATCTAAGTGAAGCAAGAGAGAATTTCTTTAAAATTTTACTAAATCTCAAATAAATCTAAGTGAAGCATGAGAGCATTTCTTCAAAAATAACAAAGCACACCGTGCTCAAAAAGATATAAGTGAAGCACTAGAGAAATGTCAAGGCTCTAAAGATTTAAGTGAAACATAGGAGCAAGCATAGCATAATTTTTGGCTCTCTCAAAAAGGTGTGTCCAGCAAGAATTCAAGACTTAAAATAAAAAGCAAAACAATAAAAGACTCATATCAAACAAGATGCTCCAAGCAAAACTCATAATATGTGACGAATAAAAATATAGCTCCAAGAAAAATACCGATGGTCGTTAGAAGAAAGAGAGGATGCCATTCGGGGGCATCCCCAAGCTTAGTTGCTTGATACTTCTTGAATATTACCTTGAGGTGCCTCGGGCATCCCCAAGTTTAGCCTTTTGCTAATCCTTATTCCTCCATCCATCGTGATCTCACCCAAAACTTGAAAACTTCAATCACACAAAACTCAACAAAACCTTCGTGAGATCCGTTAGTACAAGAAAACCAATATTTACTTTAAGTACTGTAGAAAACTCATTCAAATTTTGTTCTTGCATTATATCTACTGTATTCTAACTTTTCTATGGCAAAAACTCTTCAAAAGGAAACCATAGATTCATCAAAATAAGCACACAATGCAAAGAAAACAGAATCTGTAAAAAACAGAACAGTCTGCAAAGATACGAATTGTTCTCATACTTATGTAACTCCAAAAATTCTGAAAAATTAGGAAAACATAGGAAATTTGTAAATCAATCTTGTGTAAAAAATTCAGAATTTTTAGTCTCGTGTGCGAATTTTCAAAATTCTTTTACTGTATGCAAAAGTTTCTGTTTTTCAACAAGATCAAATCAATTATCACCCAAATCATCCCAAAGGCTTTACTTGGCACAAACACTAATTTAAACCACAAAAACACATCTAACCAGAGGCATAATTGGGTATTTTATTGAAAACAGCAAGAAAACCAAAAAGCAAAAACATACAAGTTGGGTTGCCTCCCAACGAGCGCTATCGTTTTACTCCCCTAACTAGGTATAATGCAAAAAAGGATCTAAGTGTTGTCATCTGTAGTCTTTGCCACTTTAGTAAGGGTCTTTTCAAATCCGGGAGGCTCTTTGTGCTTCCCTAAATTTTCCGGGAAAGAAACCATCTTGAGATCTAAAATATCCAACCGTTTATTGCAAAGGGTAATCAAAGTGTTCAAACGATTGATACTGCCATTAAGATGTTTGAGGGGTTCATTATATTTTTGCAATTCAACCATATGCTTATGCAAATCACCAAGTTTGTCCAAAATTTGAACTCCCTCTGGGGTGAAAGAAAACCCTTTCTTTTGTGGTGGAACCCCCAAAATTCCTTCTAAGATTTCATAGGCAGCATTGACATCAAGCTCAATAAAATTTCCTTTTGCGGCAAAATCTAAGAGTTGTCTATGATGCAAAGCCAATCCTATATAAAAATTTCGAAGCAAAATTTTTGCGTCTCCTTTTAGGTTGCAAACACGATAGGATTCCATTAGCCTATACCAAGCATCTTTCAAATTTTCTCCTTGTCTTTGTTTGAAGTATAAAACTTCAAAATCTGGTAACAAAGGAGGAGTGGTCATGCCGGCCATTGTGACTAGAAAGTAAGAACGCGAATAGATCTGACGAGAAAACGGCGAACGAAAAAAGAGGGCGAATAAAACGGCAAATTTTTGTGAAGTGGGGGAGAGGAAAATGAGAGGCAAATGGCAAATAATGTAAATTCCAAGGATATGAGATTTGTGATTAGGAACCTGGTAGATGTTGATGATGTCTCCCCGGCAACGGCGCCAAAAATTCCTTTTGATGTTTGCTTGAACTACGTCGGTATTTCCCCAAAGAGGAGGGGATGATGCAGCACAGCAACGGTAGGTATTTCCCTCAGTGATGAGACGAATGTTATGGAACTAGTAGGAGAACCACGCAACACCACGTAAACAGCTCTTGTACACAAAGAACAAATACTTGCAACCCGACGTAAGAGAGGGGTAGTCAATCCCTCACGGGTAAAAAGATAGGTAAAATTTATAGTAGATTGGATAAATAGATCTCGCGGGAACGCAAGATAAAATAAATAAATAAAAATTACAGCAAAGTATTTTTGGGTTTTTGATAATATAGATCTGAAAATAAAGACAAATAAAAATAGATCGCGAAGGCAAATAGCAAATAGATCTGAAAATATATAATGAGAAAATAGACCCGGGGGCCGTAGGTTTCACTAGTGGCTTCTCTCGAGAAAAATAGCATATGGTGTGTAAACAAATTACTGTTGGGCAATTGATAGAATTTCAAATAATTATGACGATATCCAGGCAATGATCATTAGATAGGCATCACGTCCAAGATTTGTAGACCGACTCCTGCCTGCATCTACTACTATTACTCCACACATCGACCGCTATCTAGCATGTATCTAGTGTATTAAGTTCATGAAAAACGGAGTAATGCAATAAGAACGATGACATGATGTAGACAAGATCTATTTATGTAGAAATATACCCCATCTTGTTATCCTTAATAGCAACGATACATACGTGTCGTTTCCCCTTCTGTCACTAGGATCAAGCACCGTAAGATCGAACCCATCACAAAGCACCTCTTCCCATTGCAAGATAAATAGATCAAGTTGGCCAAACAAAACCCAAATATCGGAAAAGAAATACAAGGCTATAAGTAATCATGCATATAAGAGATCAAAAGACTCAAATAACTTTCATGGATAAAAATATAGATCTGATCATAAACTCAAAGTTCATCGGATCCCAACAAACACACCGCAAAAAGAGTTACATCAAATAGATCTCCAAGAGACCATTGTATTGAGAATCAAACGAGAGAGAGAAAGCCATCTAGCTACTAACTACGGACCCATAGGTCTACAATGGACTACTCACGCATCATCGGAGAGGCACCAATGAGGATGATGAACCCCTCTGTGATGGTGTCTAGATTGGATCTTTGGTTTCTGGAACTTGCGGCGGCTGGAATTGATTTTCGTCGACTCCCCTAGGGTTTCTGGAATATTGGGGTATTTATAGAGCAAAGAGGCGGTGCGGGAGGTCTCCGAGCCCAGGCGCACCCTGGTGTCTTGTGCTCACCTCGGGCTCCCTCTTCGGTACTTCTTTGGCCCACTGGATGTCTTCTGGTCCAAAAAAAAATCTCCAAAAAGTTTCGCTGCGTTTAGACTCCGTTTGGTATTGATTTCCTGCGAAGTAAAAAACAAGCAGAAAACAGCAACTGGCACTGGGCACTATGTCAATAGGTTAGTCCCAAAAAATGATATAAAGTTGATATAAAATGATTGTAAAACATTCAAAACTGATAATATAACATCATGGAACAATAAAAAATTATAGATACGTTGGAGACGTATCAGAGCCCAAGTAGGATTTGGACCTACTTGGGGCGCCCCTTGGCCTCTCCCCTCTCCCTCCCACCTCTATATATGAGGAGGGAGGCGCCTAGCACACCCCAGACAATTGTCTAGCCGTGTGCGGCGCCCCCCTCCACCGTTTACACCCCCGGTCATATTTTCGTAGTGCTTAGGCGAAGCCCTGCGGAGATCACTTCACCATCACCGTCACCACGCCGTCGTGCTGACGGAACTCATGTACTACCTCGACGTCTTGCTGGATCAAGAAGGCGAGGGACGTCACCGAGCTGAACGTGTGCAGAACGCGGAGGTGCCATGCGTTCGGTACTTGATCGGTTGAAGCGCGAAGAAGTTCGACTACATCAATCGCGTTGTGAAACGCTTCCGCTTACGGTCTACGAGGGTACATAGACACACTCTCCCCCTCGTTGCTATGCATCTCCATGGATAGATCATTGCATGTGCGTAGAATTTTTTTTGTTTTCCATACAACGATTCCCAACAATATTTTGATATAAGATTTAGAGATTATCTTTCTTTGCCATACATGTTATGCTTAAGTTGTTAGAAACAAAATAAAAAATCTTTTCATAAAGCCATAAAGGAACAAAAAAACTGAAACCCTTATAAATAGCAACATAATGACATCTAAATCTGTACATATAATTTTGGTAATCTCTTCTAGAAACAATCTGCAGATTGTTACAGTAGGTTAAAACTCTCTCTGTACTTATTGATGTTGTACACAAGCTGTTGACCTTGCTCTATTTTCTTTCTTGGTTGAATTTGCAGACTAGGACACACATCCTGCTACATCCCAAAGTTTTTTTTTCCGGACATAGTGATGCTGAACGAATCAGAAAATTCAGAGTTAATCCTAATATAGGACACTTTTTAGAATTTTTGCTGTTGTTGGTCGTCGTCACCGCTCCTTCCCTCCACGTCGAAGACCTTATGATCGAGCTCCTCTCATGGTAGTCGTCGAGCTCATCTGGATTGCAGATCTATGTGTGCAATTTGGTTTGAATATCGCCCTTCCATGATGTACCCTCTCACTCTCCTACCCACCATGGGAATTTTCGGCACATATTCGATCCAGATGCATGAGTATTGCTGAGATCTTTCGATGATTCTGTTAGCACTTTAATATGAACCTCTGGAATATTGTTATGATTTTGTTAGCACTACCATGCACTGATTAGGTCACTTGTTGAGTTATTCCAGAATCTATTATTCTTTTTTTGCATTGAGTTTCTTTGGTTGAAACTGTCACCTGTGCCTATGTTTAATAATTCTAAAATATATCAATATATCTGCTTCGTCTAGAGAGAATAGGGGGCTGCTCAGGCATGGAGCAGCCGGGCATGTCAATATAGTTTGGAGTCTGGGAAAGGGAGTATTCTGCACCTAGGTAAATTAGCAACACGGTACTCCTACTTCTCAAAATATGCATGTTTGGAGATTCATTTTTATTTTCTTAAGATCTCTATAGAATTTTTGTCTGAATAACTAAAATTATTTATTCAGACTACTTTGATTTCTGAAAATTTTGGTCAATTAAAGATATATTCCATTTTTTTTCAGAATAGGATGTACTTTCCTTACAGGAGACAACATGGATAAGAATGTGTACATAGCATCTTTTTATGCATAGATTCAACCTTAAGGCTTTGGACAGGTTTGAGGATACATTTGGTCCCTTTGATTGTGGCTCTATATTTTTCAGCAAGTCTAGCAGGGTTTGCACAGGTTTTTGCAGAAACATAGTATAGATGGAAATGTGACAAGAGTGAAGCTGCCAGTTAGGTTTTTAACCTGCTTTTGATCTTGTGTAATTACAATTTGTCCAGTCCCACTTACAAATTAAATATATTTCTGCAGAAAATTGACTATAAGTTGGCTACCATGGACATGCAAATTCAGACATGCTCTGACTGAACTCTGTTTCATGCAAATTCAGACATGCTTTGTATTTTTTGGTAGGAATTTTAAGGTCTAAAGACATAATTATTCATGCTGCAAGTTTTTTGTTTTGGGTTTCACAAAACTGGACAGGCCTGTTTGCAGGACACCAACATCTATAATGCAGAAAGTCGATCCATCTTGCAAGATTCGGTTCGTCTGCAAAGAGCAGTTAATCTGCATCAGGTAAAAAACTTTTGAAGTCGTTGCTTTGTAAACAAAATTGGTGACTAATAAAAAATGAAGCTTCCAAAATCATTTAGCCAGCATTTTTAGCAATCTATTCTAGGAAACTGACTCATCTCCATTGTAGGGACACAAAGTTTATATTGCATCATCTTTTGTTACTGCACCATTGCTCCCTAATCCAAGCAATGAAATTATTCATCTGTCATCTCACCAGGAAGAGGTTAGTCAGATGATTCAGTAACATCTTCTAATTTTTCAAATATTTAAGCATGTTCCATATACCACTTCATTTGATTATCAACTGATTCGGTTAAAGGTTTCATTTTTCATTACATTTTTATGCTTGGAGCCTTTTTATTTTCTGTTGTTGGCATTTGAGTTAACTTGATTATTGTCCCAAACTATGTTAGATGTTCCACGAGATGGTCCAATGGTCCTGTTAGTTTTGTTTCATGTTCCTGTTTTCATGTAGCAGTGTACCTTGTTAGTTCTGTTCCATGTTCTTGTTTACATGTATATTCATTAATTTCCCCATTTGAACCCCCTTAATTAGTAAGGTGATCAGCTCAGAAGCTTGGGTCCTCCACAAGAACTCGAGAAAGGCATCATAGATTCCGTCTGCAAGACACTGACAACTTCGGATACGAGTGCCCATGGTGGTTTCTCTGTTCTTAGGAGACATGCTAAAGAGTGTCTTCCTCCATCGGTTAGCATTGAAAGCAGTTTTTGACTCCATTTGATGTCTACACAATTTATGGCTTATTGAGTGGTATGGTTGCTTTGCAGGACATGTCTTAGAATCCACCATGTCAAGAACTAGTAGCCAAAGATCTCCATGGAACAGGGTGGCATTTTCGTCTCATATTTTGTGGTGATTTTATTTTACAATTAGGGCATTCAGCTTGAATACCCTTTAAACTTTCCGTCGATATGCTCTTATTGTTTTGGTGTAGCACTTCATGTCACAATTGAATGTTGAATTCTTACTGCAGAAACTTGCAGCATATACTAATTTATTACTTCATGAGTATGTGTGAGCTATCTCTTTTTCTGGTTCTATCTCATGCCTTCCGGTGTTCTGTGTTTCAGATGCCCTAATCTCTTTGTATTTGAGTGTCATTTATTTAGCTCTTTCGAAATTTGTAGTGCAACTTCTTACATGTCATGTCTATGTATTACCAAGGTGGCAAGAAAGCAAGTGTAATGGGCGCTTGCCAACCTGGCACCGCCCAGCTTCCTCTTAAGAGGCGCCACCAGGTGGCGTCCCAACCCCTAGTAATGTACCAAGGGGCCAGTTTGAAACGAAGAAAGCTGAGTCTTCAGCAAGTCAAGAAAAATACTATTGGATCGAGATGACTGCAAGCTAGCTAGCTAGTGGCTCTGTATTGTTATATACGTATAAAAAAGAGACACTTAATGCAAGTGAACCAAACTATTTATAATTTTTTTTTTGCCTCTACGAGGCAAAAAAAAAAAATGCAAGTGGTAAGTATTGGAAATTCAGCAGGCATGTGAGAGCGCCGGAGCTTAGTTACCGCTAACTAAGTGCGCATGCACTGGATCAATGGGTGAGAGTGAAACGAATCAGCTAGCCTCTCGTTTTGTTTGTAGGTTCATATGACTTATCATTGAGTGACCCTGGGAGAGAGCAAGGGGCAAGGGCCAAGAACAGATAGGGGGATTGGTGCCGCGGTGGGATAAGTGGCAGTCAAAATATAGCTTGGCACATGAAGGAAACCTCCTAGAGGTGTGGTGTGGGAGACCTAGCTATAACCTGCTACTTACACCATGTTTATTAATTGTAAGCTTCTGGGACGTTGATTTTTTCCTTCTGTAGAATACATCGTAACAAGATTATAATAGGGGCATTATATACCCCGCCCTTTTTTTTTTTTTTACCCCGCCCTTCATACACTAAGGAAAACAGCTCCATTCAAAGTGTTGAAGACAATTTAGATAATATTGACAAAAACAAAAAATAAACTGATCAACTCCAGCTCACAGACCGCCCATAGGTACTATTTTTGGAAGGAAAAAAAAGGAATACACAAGTTACCTAGGTGGTCTACATTATAGAGCCTGTCCTTCAAACACTAAGGAAAACAGCTCCATTCAAAGTATTGAAGACAATTTAGATAGCATTCGCAAACAAATCTAATCAACTCCAGCTCACAGACCGCCTGTAGGTACTAATTTTGGGGGAAATTAAATACACAAGTTACCTACTTCTAGTTGGTATACGTTATAAACAAGATAGGCAACTGGGTTGGAGTAAATGATGCGAATCATGCATTCAAAGAATGCAAGTCCACGGTACCATTTTGAAGTCAAGTAAAATATAGCGTGCCCCTAGATTGATGCAAGAGTTATTAATTAATTTAATACGGAGTATAAGATATCCAGCACACATGTGACACCACCGTAGTTAGCGTTAACCATGTGAATGAAGACATAAAGTTAAGGACCAAGTTCTAACCGAAGCAAGCTGGGTCTGGCAAGTCAAGCAAAATATTATTAGATGGACGGCCAACTGGTTCCTATATGTATATACATATAAACAAGATAACGACTAGCTATCTAGATGCAGATCACAATTAAATGTACGGGCGACCTCATCGAACTACTATAAGTGATTAATATAAGAAATTCAGCCGGCCAGCGTATGAGAACACTGTGGTACCACTAACTATGTCCATTGAGTGGTTCAGGGTCGAGTTTTGTGCTAGGCGACTGCCCATTAAGTGAGAGCACGAGAGAGGGGGAGCTAGGCAAAAGAGCAGATGGGTCTCTCAGGTGCTGTGGATTGGTGGGAGGAGTGGCAGCTGCGAATTCTCGTTATCGGCAGCCAATGCATTCAGTGGTTCCTCTTCTTCTCCGCCATCCGGCGTAAGTCTATTGTTTCTGCCTCCTTCCGAGTTTTGATATGGTTAGCATACCTAGCCAGCGATGCTGTGGCGATATATGCTCTTGCCGCTCTCTTCAATCGCCACAGGAAGGAGCACCGAAATACACTTGGTGAAAGCGTCCTAGAGGTGGTGTGGGCGCCTGTCCTCCTGATGCACCTCGGTGGACAGGATTGCATAACTGCCTATAATATGGAGGACAATGAGCTGTGGAGGCGGCATGCCCTCACCGCTGTGTCTCAGATCACGGTGTCCATCTACGTGTTCTGTAAATCATGGAGGGGCGGCGACAAGAAGTTGTTGCAGGCAGCGATCATGCTTTTCACCCTGGGGGGCATCAGATGCTTAGAGAAGCCATTTGCTCTGCAGAAAGCTAGCATTAATAGCCTAGTCAGCTCTTCTGACACTATCGTGCAGTCACTGTTAGATAACAAGGGAAGCAGCTACCGGATCAGTTCGCTTGAAGTCTATCTGAAACAATTGTGGGGTCTTTACCAACCTCCTTCTGATGAAGCACAAGGGAAAAATGATGGTGAGACTCCCAGAGATCCTACTGATCAAGCAGGAGTTGAAGGTGTTACTATGGCTCCCAAACATCTTTCTGGTCAACCACAAGTTCAAGTTTGTATTGTGGATTCCGAACCTCTTCCTGATCAAGCACACGTTGAAGTTAATACTGAGGCTCCCAACTATCTTCATAATCAAGCACAAGGAGAAGGCCAGGCACTGTATGATCAGGAAAAAATTCGTCCTCGGGCACGAGGAAAAGACCAGGTCAAAAAACTTTTTGTTGATCTTGCATCTCCGTACCGTGATCGGCTTGATGTCACAGAATCCTTCTTGAAGCTAAATGAAGAAAAAACATATAAGAAGTTGCAAAAAAGGCTATCCGGCACGTTTGATCTTCTATACACAAAAGCAAAGATTTCATTTCCTGATATAGAAGAAGAAGAAAACCCCTTTTGGGTTCTTGCTCAATTTTTCAGGTTTGCATGTGTAATCCTGCCATTTGCAGCCATCGGTCTGTTTCATCAGAGTCACAGAGAAGCTTACGATAATAAGGATGTCAAGATTACATACACACTGTTTTGTTGTACTGCTGTGATGGAGCTCTTCTCATATAAGCGAGATCTTGGGTCGAAATTATCTGGTATGGTTGCCCAATACAGCTTCATGGGATACTTTGCCCGAAACAAAAAGTACGCCAAGAGGATGTCCATCCTGAGTTCCCTAAAATGCAAGGAGTATGTTGATCAACAATGGTCCATGAAGTCGAGTAACTCATCTTCCAGAATTACAATCCTGGTTCATGGACAAGTGAAAGGTTGGTGGAAGCAACACATACAAGATGCTGCTGCTTACAAGAGGTTCAACAACTACAGAGGCCAATGGGCAATCCAGGAAGCAGAGTGCAGCAAAATCCTAGGGTGGAGCATCAGGAGATCGTTTGACGAGAGCGTCCTTCTCTGGCACATCGCGACAGACCTGTGCTTCTTCAACATGGGCATAAGATCGGAGCATCATGTAACTGCGACGGGATGCAGGGAGATATCCAACTACATGATGTACCTACTGTTTGCGAAACCAGAGATGCTGATGGCTGGCACAAGGCGGAATCTGTTGATAGCGGCCTACAGGCAACTCAATGGCATGCTCGAGTGGGAAGAGGAACCGCCAGTTGATGAAAGGGAAGTGGCGCAGAGGTTAATCGCCAAGATGGAGCTTGAACCGGAAAAAAAAATCGCTGAGTTGGAGCGTGAACAGAAAAGGCTTGAGGATGAGCAGAAAGAACAAATCGCCAAGGTGGAGCTTGTACAGCAAGAACAAATCGTCAAGGTGGGGCATGAACAGAATGAACAGATTGGCAAGGTGGAGCTTGAACAGAAAAAGCAAATCGACAAGATGCTGCTTGCACAGAAAGAACAAATGGCCACGCTGGAGGTTGAACACAAAAATCAAATTGCCGAGATGGAGGCGTCGCTGAAAAGAAGGTATCTCATCCATGACGCCTGGGTTCTCGCTAAAGCGCTGTTGGATTTGAATGATGAAGAGAAGATGTGGAAGGTGATGGAAGGTGTGTGGGTGGAGATGCTGTGCTACTCCGCCAGCAGGTGCCGAGGGTACCTGCACGCCAAGAGCTTGGGCACTGGTGGGGAGCTTCTCACCTTCGTGTGGCTCCTGTGGTCATTCATGGGGATGGAAACCTTGGCGGAGAGGATGCAGACGCCGGACGTGGAGCTCCCAAGTGAGGACGAAAACAAAGCTCCGAGTGATGAGGAAAACAGAGCTCCAAGGCAAGAGGAAAACAAGGGCGCTGACGAGCTAGGAGATCTGTTGGCCGAGGGCGTGGGTTCCTTTGTCGAAACCTTCGGAGAAATCTCAGGATTTGATTGATGCATGTTTGCCGTCCATGTTTCTTTACTTTTCACTTCAGGTGCTCCTTCTTAACTTTTTTTTTTTTTTTAGAAAAGGGGGAGATCCCCGGCCTCTGCATCAGAGAGGTGCCCCTTCTTAACTGTGTCTTAAAAGTTGTCTAAGTTCTACTTGTAGTACGTACTATCCTGTACGCGTGGTAATTTGTTGCTGTTCCTCCTCTCCACTGCTCCTCTAGTCTTGTCCTGCTGTAACCGAATGAGAGGAAGCTATGTGGTTTGTATCTTGTTTACGTTATTTGTAGCGTACGATTGTACCTATACGTGTAATATCATTCGAATAATACAAATTTGATCACCCGTACATGTCTCGCCTGTGTTTTCGGATGTCCATGGACAAGAGAGATCACTGGTCGGATGCACAAGATGCAGCAACACACGCTGGCACGGTCTAAATTTCGGTTTTACCCCTGCCTGCGTCTCTGGCAACAAGTCGAGGGAAGTCCGGCTCCTGCCATGGATGCTTGTCTACAAACAAGACATTTTTCTCTCGTAAGACTAAGAGCATGCACTCATGTCGTTTTGAGTCACCTCGAAGGTTTCAAAATTTGTTTATAAAGCAAAATCATCTCATGTACAGAGTATGCTATAGATCATTGAAATCTGCAAATTCTAATGTAAAAAACATGAACTTTGTTTGTTCTTTTGTACTTGGAAGATTCGAAAGTTTAGAAATGGTATTGTGTTCAATGGCCTTGTTTGGATGAGTACTGAAACAGATCTGGTGGCTAATACGGAGGACAATGGAAGAAAACGGAGAACCATTTTGGAAGATGCAATGCTGCTGGTGGTGGTGGAAAAAGTCTGGCACCATATCTCTACCGTGCTCCACTCTCCATAGCTTCTGGATTGTAAATGACCCATTTTGAACATAACGCTGGAGGCGTCTCTGCTCCAGTGCACCCTGCTCTCCTTGATCTGCTCATGCCTGAAGATCTCACAAGACCACTGCACTCCGGATCTTCCAGGCTTCGACACCCGCCCGTGCGCAATTTCAAGCATCAGTGGTTGGAGCAGAGCCCAGTTTCCACACTGGACCGAATATCTGTTCTGGTCACCCAAAGCCGCGGAGGCCTGAAAGGAAGGAAGGAAGAAAGACGATAACCTGAAATCACGTGTTCGTTCTTGGTGTCATCTGGGATTCAGATGTATTCCTCAGCTTTGTTTCTGCTTTCTCTGTTGTCGAGTTAGTTCCTGCTGAACTTACACCTCCCGGCTATTTGTGGCCTCTGAACCTTGTTAAGCCTGACCACAGGTTTCGTTTTGCTAATTGGAACCAGACCTCCCTGCTGCTTCAAAACAAAAAAGAACTGGCTAGTTCATCCCTTTCTGCTAGTATTTCTTTCCCGTTGAACTCTTTTGTTTTTATGCGGCTGTCTGGCCTGGAATATTCAGACTTATAAGGTTTGTGAACATTTGGTTTCGTTTTTACCATCAAATGAATCCGGGGAACCGATTCCGATGATCTAAAAGAAGGACTGGTTATTTCTTTTTCCCTGACGCCGAGCTACCGGTTGGCGCCGCTGAAGAAGTCGTGGAAGGAGATCTACAACCCTGTCCACGACCAGATGAAGATCAACATCCGGATTAACGTCAAGGTAACCACCCTCTGATCATTCTTGTATGGCAATTGCAAATTACAGTTATCTGAACAATACTTCTGAACTTTGATGTTTCAGTTCTGATGCTGGGGGCGAGGGTGGCCGTGTCGGCTGCTGTGATCTCGTCGGCGTGGGAGAGGAAGGCGTGGCTGATACTGGCGTACGTGAGCACGGTGGCCGGGAACCTGACGCTGCTGGGGTCGGCGTCAACGGCGGGCTTACGCCTGCCTGAACCTTTATTGCCAACCGTCAGGGTGTTACAGATCTCAGGGAGAACAGAGAGTACATGGGGTTTAGAGGAGGGAAGAAGAAAGGGGGGAAAACAAAATTACATGCAACGGAAGGCTAAATTCTCCCGGCAAGGTGGAACAACATGGAGCCCCAGTCCCGGAGCCTAATTTGCTTTTGAATATTATTACAGCGGTGGGACCATAGGTTAAGATCATCCGCAGCGGAGCCTGCAACATCATGAAGCCCAAGTTGTATGTTCCGAAAAACCTTGGCGTTCCGTCTCTTCCAGATATTCCAGAGAACGGCCAGCAGAACTGTTGATCTAGTTCTGTTGTGCCATTCACCCTCCCATGCGGCGAAGCTGATCGTGTGCGAGCAGGCGAGGCGGGCGCAGTTCTTCGGCTACAACCTCTCCTTCTGGAGCCACCTCCGGTTCGGGGTGCCGTCCACCATCGTCGTCACCGCCATCGGTCTGCTCATCGTCAGCAGGTACTGAACCAAGCAAGAAACTAAAAGATGGCATCCTAGTGCCTTGCAAGTAGCATAGCGAAACCCTTTCTTCAATAACGGAGAGTACTGAATGTAAAATCCATAGGCTTGTCTTGTAACCAGTTTATGTTTTGTGTATCAGTAATCAGTGTTGTCATCTTCTGTTGTCGCTAAAGCAGACGGACGGTACGGGTGGCGGACCAAGTAGCCTGCATTTTCTGATTTCTGAACTTGGAGTTGCAGATAGGTTCTTGTTGAACTAAGAAATTACTATATTGTAATCGGATTTCATTTTTGGTGTTTCTGATTTCTGAAATTATAACAACACTTGCGTAGTTTGTTCACTACGCTTCTCTTTTGGTTGCTCACAAGTCACAACACGTCTACAAAATGATGGAAAAACATAGGTGCATTGTAAATTTTGCAATCAGTATCACAGATATGGCGATTCGTTTGTGCTATCTGCTTTTGAAATTGAACCATGGTTCTGCAAAGATACTGGCAAGCTCCGGTTAAAAGATACTGACAAGAATTCAGGTGAAGCCAACATACTTTCTGCTTTCAGGCGGTAAGGCCCATCACATTATTATTCGTCGGTTGTGATAGTTTATATTGGACCGGCCCAATTGCCTTCTAAGCATCCTTCCCTCCCTACAGAAATCCTTGAAGCTTTGGCCTTTAGGGAGGCCCTGTCCTTGGCGAGTGATCTAAACATTCACAAAGTACAGGTAGTGACAGACTGCATGGCGACTATTAATCATCTCAAGAGCTCGTACAGGGGATCCAGTTCTATGGTTACTGAAGAAATTAAAGCTCAGATGGGAGATTTTGAAGCAGTTGAAGCAGGCCACGAGATGCGAGCGAAGAACTGGGAGGCGCATGACTTGGCAAGAGCTTCTGTTACCCTAAATGTGGGGCGCCACTTGTGGCTCCTACAGACCCCTGATATAGTTTGTATGCCACATTTTATTTCAACTGAATAAAGCTGGGTAACACCTCTCAAAAAAAAATACAAAAATCTCCCAAAAAAAAAAAGCGGAGTCTAAAATAAAACATCCCGGCCCCCTTGCTTCTTATGCACCCAGAGTTTTTGTGCTACAGGTGCACCTAACATCGAAATGTCTCCGTATAATTCGCACCCCCCCCCACCCCACCCCCCCCCCCCCCCCCCCCCCCCCCCCCCCCGCGCTGCAGAGAGCATGGGATGAGGATCTATTCTACTGCCCGTCCACGACCAAAAGAAGATCGAAATCCGCATTAACGCCAAGGTAATCCTCTCTGATCACTGGGCCATTAGATGGTTAGATGAGTACTTGGGAGGATGGGTTCAGGGCAGGATGCTAAAGGGTCAAATTATGTAGCATAATGGGTCTAGTTTCCCTGAAGACCAAATTGTCTGTGCAGAACAGCAAATGATGCACATAATGGTTCTGATTGTCGTATCACTTCGCTTACTTTTGTCTCTCATAAGCAAGCATGATATTCAGGGAAGGAGTTTCGGGATTTCGCATGTCTACTAGTACATGTAGTAAGTCTAGCATCGGTGCCTGTCCACAAACAGCCACATCTTGAGCTCAACTCATGTCCTGTAGTTCTCCCTCGTGTTTCTCGGGTCGTGCAAGTATTACAGCAATTGATTAGTTTTCTTCATAATGAGTTGTCATAGCCATTACTCATATATGGTAAAGCTACCTCCTACCAAGCAACGTGCTAACCCATTAAATCATTTCATCTATGTCACGAAAGAAAGGTGGAACTGAAAACAGCACAGGACACACGACACACAGGATGCGAGCAACCTTCAGAAATGTGTGGACTTTGTGCATATTTTCATGTTCGGATTCAGCATTGCCAATGCCGTCGCCTTGCTTCATGTCAATGGCCTGTATGTGGATTCATTGAAATAAAGGATGTGAACTTGTGAGGACACTCGGAATGGAGCATATTTCGCGTGCTATTGGAAGCCTACCAAGGAAACGAGGCTGGCCACATAAGAACTTTACCATGGCCTGCATTGGCTGCTTCAAAGATCCATATACTTTGGACCGTGACTAGCTTTGCAGTCTCCTGCCAGCAAGATGGCTGTATCCCCTATGCTTGTTCAGAGGTGCTAGTTCAGTTAAGGAATTCCGTGCAAGATGCAAATGGGAAAGGCACAAGAAATTGGTTTTGTCGCTCTTTTTGATCTTGCAGTCTATAATAACAGGTATGAAATCTAGTTTTCAGTTAAATGGTGTCTGTCAGCAGTTTAAAGAACATTTTCCCATAATACAGTCATAATATTGGCATCAGAATATGCTATACCAGGTTATCTGTGGGCCTGGTCTACTGTAGTTCTGAATAATGTATTTTGATCCACATGCTGAGAGAATTGCTATGATATATCCCTTACCAATTAATTTAGAAATCATTTTAAAAGAAGTATCACACTGGCATATCTTTTTTGGCGTCTAATTTACCCATTGATGTTGAAGCATCACACTTATGACTTCGCTAACTAATATATTGGAAATATATCTGGGTTGGTCAAGTAATAATATACTCCCAACTTTGTACTAAATCAGCGACGATTAATATGGATCAGAGGGAGTAATAATTTTACTTGTTTTATACACTATATTTTTTATGCAAATACAACCATATGGAAATAATTGTCAAAGTTGTGAGTATGTGTCAGCATCTATGATGACATCTATATTTGAAGCAATTTAGTAGCACAAATTGGCAAGTCACCTTGAGTTAGTCCAAATTCAGGCAATGTAAGAATAGACAATCTCATAACCAGAAACATATTACTAGTCACCCCTCGAACGACCGCAAACAAGACACAGTGGGTCCGTCCCTCCTTCCTCTCGCTCCCGTGACGCGCCCCGTGCGCGCCTCACGGGAGAAACCCTAGCGCTGCCGGCGGGCGTCCCCTCCTCCTCCCTCCTCTCCCTCGCCGCTGCCAGAGAGGGCGCGGCGGGCGAAGCCTGGTAGGCGCCGGTGGCAGCGGGGCTGCCTTGTCTCCTCGGCGGGGGCCTTCGGCGCGGGTCGCGGCAGCCGCCTGGGATGCGGCGCTGGCGGCGGGCGCGGCAGCGCGATGGCGAGCTGGAGCTTGCTGGCGGCGACTTCGTGGTGGCGGCGTGACCGGTGCGGCGGTGGCGGGCGTGCCTTATTCGCCAGGGCCGGCGGGGTCGAGGCCGGATCTGGGGCCTGGCGGCGCGGGCTGCTGGTCTCTGCCCCTGCTATGGCCACGGCGGGTGGTGGTGCGACGGTTGGCCGGTGGGCGGGCTGGCCGGGATCCGAAGCTTTGGCGGCTGGACGACGGCAGGCCGCGCAGATGGGCTCCTTAGTGAGCTTCCTTCGTGATTGGTGGCGGCCCTTGGGATCTCTCCTTGCTGGCGGGCGGGTGTATGTTGGTGGCCTCGCGTGGAGCTACGGTCGCCGCCGAGGTGGGGCGACACCGAGTTGTCCGGTGGGGAGGCAGACTGGAGGGACGGGAGGCGCCGACGAGCCCGGGCCACCCGTCGCTGGCACAGGGATGTGCCGGCCCGGATGCGTCCGCTCCCCCTCCTCCCCCGTTCCCCGGCCATGTGTGGGCTGATGCTACTCCGGCATTGTTCAAGGCGGGACGTATGCCGCGGTTTCTTCGGTCGGGTGCGTCCTTTGGCCCAAAGCCGATCACTTTGGTCGGTCTTGGGGGTGTCTGGATGCAGGGCGGCGGGAGGCACGACGTTCGTGGGCGGGACTTGCGCCTCGGGTGCGGGCGAGCGGCCATGGCCACGCGGGTGGGTGGTCGCTGGTGGTTGACGGAGCTAGGTTGCATCGGAGGGGTGGGCGTGTTGGGGTACATCACCTGCCCAATCTTGTATTGGCCGACGGCGGCGGCGTCCGTGGACACCGTATCCTTCTTGTAGGCTCCGTCGCGGTGGCCTTTCTCCTTCGAGTTGCTCCGGGTGAAAATCTGATCTTTGGGATCGGATGGTGGCGGCTACTGTGGTCGTTCCCTTCTTGGAGGCACCATCTTGGAGTCCTGGTTCCGTCGTTTCCGTCTCACCTCCCCTCGGAGGAGGAGGTCTCCGGTGGCTCCAAGCAGTTCGTCCTCGCGCATATGTAGTGACTTGGTAGTCGTTGGGGTGGTGTGACGGTGCCCGGCACCTTTGTATCTTGCCTTGGGTGTGTGTGTCGTGTGCGGTGGTGGCGTGAGTTTGTATCATGGTCCTTGTGGTTCGGTGCTTTATATATAAAGCAGGGCGAAAGCCTTTTTCGGTAAAACAAATCTACCTAATAATAAAGCAAATAGTGTTTCTGTCGTCCGTCATCTAAATTACCCCCGAAGTTGTGAATAATTACCCACCATGCCACCGGTAAGTAGAAAAAAACGTTTGGTTTCTTATATTTATTTTGCCGCCGTCAGCTTAGGTCAATAAGGCGGAATCCCATCCAGTAAATCAACCATGCATGTAGCCCAGTGGTTGGTACCTTTGGCTACCACGCTGGAGATCACGGGTTCGAACCCCCTTACTACCTTTTTCTTTTCTTTTTTTAAAAGATCAAATACTTTTAAAAATATTCATACCTTTTAAATCCTAGCTCCAAATCTAACATGTCATATATGAAAATCCATCAGAAAAATGTGTAGATTCCAAAATATGCTATTATCATGCACGTTAATAATTTTTAAAATTAGTGCCAAGCCCAACAAAACATTGGTTCCATTGATCTTTATATTAGAAGGGAGAAGGGAGATTTGTACTAGACTTTTTGCCCAAAAATTCTGTCAACTTTGAATTATTTATAGGGAAGAGAGGTCTGCAACGGTTGGCTACCTTGCATAGGTTCTGGAACAAATAAAATAATTAATTACTTTAATTATGTCAATAAACTAGACTGTTTGTGGCTCACGGTTTAACACAATGTTCCTTTCACAAGGTGTGACGCTATGGCATATTAACCTGGAGGTAGCATCTAAATGGACCTGACTTTGTTCCTTGAGGTGAGCATATATTGTTCATCTGCTCATGTCAATTGCAGAAGTTCCTTGATTCACCGTATATGTAGTGAGGTACATTTGTTATATTTGCAAGTGTATACCATGACCACTGGTCGGCGAGACAAGGAGGATAAGCAACAATAGCGCGCTATTAGCGAGACATTACTCAGAATGCTATAACGTTCTATTAGCAGTGCCATAACACGTTTTTTTTGAAGTGAACGATACATATGGGTACCTATGTTCAAATATTAGGGCATGCACATATCATTGGGTCATGTTTATTGCACTATGTCCTATGATATTGTTTTTCTCCCGTTGCAACGCACGGACATTTTTGCTAGTAGCTATTAATAGATGAGAATGACTAGGGGAGGGCGCCCTTCGTGGACCGAGAGCAAAGGTGCACTCCCCGCTCGGCAGGCATCGCTCGGGGTAAGTTCTATCACCTCTACTATTTCTGGTTTTCTTTGTTTTATTTTGCTTCTAACCTTTTTGGTTTCTTTAGGGTTTTTTTATGGGTTTTTTTCACTATTTTAGTGCGTAGCCTTTTTGAGTTTTTACTCGAAAACAACATCCAGAGTACCTCGTGGTAGTGTCTATCTTCGTATAGATAACGAAGGGAAACATATATAGAAGCGCACCTTCTAGGAATGCAACATTTCGCATAATGCCTGGTACCAACAACGCTGATTCATGGTGTCTTCAGCGCAATCATGGCACCTACAATGCATAAAATAGATTCACTATAAAATGACATCAAAAAGTTTCATGGACACATATCAAAATGAAATCTTGTTTCAAAGATCTTGCCATAAGAAATGGAATAGTAAAAGTCGTTTATAATTTGGACGATCAGTCCAAAAGGTATTGCATTATTATTTCATTTTATTTCATTTAATTAAAACAAAGAAGGAGGGCCTTGCCGCAGCGGTAAGTTCTTGCTTTGTGACCATGAGATTTGGGTCCTGGAAACAACCTCTTGCAAAAATATAAGGAAAGGCTGCGTACAGAAGATGTGGTCGGAACCCCCGCCCCCGCGCAATCTCTTGAGCGGGATATTCCCGCTCACCCATGCGCGCCATGTGTAATATGATCGTTAGAGCCCATTGACTGCCCATTATTATATTTTATAGGAAAAAATAGTTGCGATATTTGAATACATGTATTTTCTCCGTCCCAAACTACAAGGCATACATGTAACTAGAGATTTACATTTGACCAATTATTAGACCAACGATAGAAATGATAATATTAGGCTTGTATCCAAGAGTAGTTTCTTATGTAAGCTATGTACTCCCTTCGTTCCTAAATATTTGTCCTTTTAGAGATTTCAAATGGACTACCACATACGGATGTATATAGACATATTTTAGAGTGTACATTCACTTATTTTGCTCCGTATGTAGTCACTTGTTGAAATCTCTAGAAAGATAAATATTTAGGAACGGAGGGAGTATTACGTATTTGCTAAATTGCTGGTGAAACTTAAATCTCGTGTTCTATTCTTGACTTACGTTCTGAGATGAAGGGAGTATACAAGATAGGCAACTGGAGTGTAGTAGTTAGATGCAAATCATACATTCAAGACGCCCACGGGACTGTTTTTGGCAAGTCAAACAGGCCCCTCGATGGATGTAATGAAACGATTAAAAGAAACCAGTAAACTGACGCTAACCATGTGCGTATATGCATACATAATGTACCAAGGGGCCAGTTTGAAAGGAAGAAAGCTGAGTCTTCGGCAAGTCAAGAAAAATACTATTGGATCGAGATGACTGCAAGCTAGCTAGCTAGTGGCTCTATATTGTTATATACGTATAAAAAAGAGACACTTAATGCAGGTGAACCAGACTATTTTTTTTTCTCAAATATGCACGAGTGTGCATATCATATAGAGTTAATACCACAATTGGTACATAAACTTGTAGGGGTGGGAACAGATTCATACAGAAACTAAAAAACCCCACAAAAGTGCCCCTCCAACTTGTCTGCTGTAACAAAATCATACAAAACGAGTCCAAACTGTACACGTGGCGCGCCAGGTGGGACTCTGTCGGGCCCGGATCGCGTTTTTGCACAAACCCCCTCGCCTTCTTCCACTTTTTCACATGTGCCGCGCCTCTGTCTGTACGGTGTCTTTTTTTAGTAACCCCCCAATCGACGCCCCCGATGCGCAAACCCCTACCAAAACCTTGCCTTTCCCTTTCGGTGTCCCCTGTTCCTCCTCCTCGACGTCTTCGAGGCGAGGCGGCGACGCGGCCGTGGAGCTCATCGCCGACGAGAGAGGGCGCCATGGAGCCGCGGCGAAGGGAACCCGACGAGTTCCCTCCTGAATATGGTAAGCATCTAGCTTCCCCTGTTCCTCTGCTTCCCCTGTTCTTCTGCTTCCTTGTTTGTCCCATGGTTAGGTTTTCTTGTGCGCATCCCATGGCGACATGATCATGGCTACTTGGTCTCAATTTTGGGTTCGATTTGGTCAGTAGGGTTTCTTGTGCGCATCCCATGCTTGGTCAGTAGGGTTTCTGTGATGCTGATGGGGGTTTGGGTGGGGTGGTGGGGTGATGGGCAACGTTAGGGGAGTTTTAGATGTGATTTTGACTGCTGCCTTACAGGGGAAGGTTGTAGTTTGGACTACTGCCATGTGTTGATGTGATTTTGTGGCTGCTGCCTTATAGGGGAAAATTGCAGAGATAATATCATGTGATGTTCATAATTATTGATTGTACATGGACGTTTAACAGGGAATGCTGGGATCAGTATGGATTTTGCAACACCCATTCAGTAAAAGACAGCTCAATTCTTAACTGAATACAACCTCTTGCAATGCCATCTTCCAAAGTTCAGCAGTTGACTAACCTCAACAGGACAGACAAGAAACCTACGACCATAATCGTATCCTTCAGAGCAAACTCTTCGTGCTGGGTTCATAAAATGACAACATTTGTCACTACTGTCAGTGCCATTGAACACAGCATCAGGAGATGAAACAGGTATGCTCCAGTCAAATTCAGGTAGTGCTTCTGTCCCCTACATTCATACAATCAGGGGACACATGAATGAACTACCATGAGTAAGAATCAACCTAAGAATCAGCCTAAAGAATCAACCTTGCAACAATAAACAGAGGGGAAGACATGGCACCTTGCAAAAATCAACATCCATGTACCGCACCTCGCCGGTGACCTTGGCCCATGGTTCGTCGTCCTTCGTCTTGTCGGCGCCAGCGAGGTCATGGCCATGGAGCGGGCGAGGATGGCTCGACGGAGAAGCCGCCCCTACCCCACGGCGGCCAACCTGCTACTTCCCGGCTGACGATGCCCACCCCTTCATGTCGCACGAGGACGGAGAGGACGGAGAAAGCGACGGCGCGAGTTTGGAGGCGGTGAGAGTTCACGGCGGCGGAGCAGGGGGCGCCGAGCTGGCGGCGGTCGGCAAGCAGCAGGGTGGGCTAGGGATTTGGAGAATGGGGAATGGATGTGTGCGGGGTTCGTGGGTTTCACACATAGCAAGGGACCGCAACAGCATATCATAAAAATTGCAGCAGCTTTCTGCAAAAACAGCACCACCTGACATAATCCAACGTGGCATGCCAAATGTCGCCTCCACAGCCGTTTTGTATGATTTTGTTACAGCAGACTAGTTGGAGGGGCACTTTTCTGGGGGTTTTTTAGTTTCTGTATGAATCTGTTCACACCCCTACAAGTTTATGCACCAATTGTGTGGTATTAACTCTATCATATATTAAAGAAGAAAGGCAAAGAATGCCTCCACCAAAGGTTACAAAAGTATTAATACATGCTACTTCTCACTGCTGTCCCACCTCTCTACCCTACTGAAGAAGGGGGCTACATTCCCTTTCAGTAGTCCGGCCGACGACCATACTAAACCCTCTTATCTCACTCTACGTAGTAACTGCTCGATTGAAGGCCGTGATACGTCTCCAACGTATCTATAATTTATGAAGTATTCATACTGTTATATTATCATTCTTAGATGTTTTAAAATTATTTTATAGCAACTTTATATCATTTTTTGGGACTAACCTATTGACATAGTGCCCAGTGCCAGTTGCTGTTTTTTGTTTGTTTTTTACATCGCAGAAAATCAATATCAAACGGAGTCCAAACGCAGCGAAACTTTTTGGAGATTTTTTCTGGACCAGAAGACACCCGGTGGGCCAAAGAAGTACCAGAGGGGAGCTCCGAGGGGAGCACAACCCACCAGGGCGCGCCTGGGGGCCCAGGCGTGCCCAGGTGGGTTGTGCCCACCTCGGTGGCCTCCCGCACCGCCTCTTCGCCCTATAAATTCCCAAATATTCCAAAACCCCCGGGGGTAGCCCTAGATCAGAAATTCCGCCGCCGCAAGCCTATGTAGCCACGAAAAACCAATCTAGACCCTGTTCCGGCACCTTGCCGGAGGGAGAAATCATCACCGGTGGCCATCTTCATCATCCCGGCGGCCACCATGATGAGGAGGGAGTAGTCCACCCTCGGGGCTGAGGGTTTGTACCAGTAGCTATGTGTTTAATATATCTCTCTCGTGTTCTTGAGATGCCACGATCTTGATGTATCGCGGGCTTTGTTAATATAGTCGGATCATATGGTGTTTTCCCCTCTCTATCTTGTTGTGAATTGAGTTTTCCCTTTGAGATTTCATTTTATCAGATTGAATACTTTTATGGATTTGAGAACACTTGATGTATGTCTTGCTACGAATACCCGTGGTGATTATGGGGTATCATATTGATTCACTTGATATATGTTTTGGCACTCAACTCGCGGATTCCCGAGGTGACATTGGGGTAATCTATGCATAGGGGTTGATGCACGTTCTTGTCTTTGTTTCTCCGGTAGAAATCTTGGGGCACTCTTTGAGGTTCTTTGTGTTGGATTGAGTATTATGAATCTGAATTTGCTTTGGTGTTATTCTAGTACGAACTCTTGATAGATCGATCAGAAAGAATAACTTGGTGTTATTTTAGTACGAACTCTTGATAGATCGATCGGAAAGAATAACTTGATGTTATTTTAGTACGAACTCTTGGATAGATCGATCGGAAAGAATAGCTACAAACAATTTCTTCTTATGTTCTCCGCTAGATAAGAACTTTGGAGTGATTCTTCATCGCACGTTGAGGGATTGTTATGTGATCCAATTAGATTAGCATTGTTGAGAGATTGCACTAGTGAAAGTACGGACCCTAGGCCTCATTTTCAAGCATTGCAATACCGTTTGTGCTCCGTTTTATCAATTGCTACCTTGCTGTTTTTTTATTGTTCCTATTACAAAAACCAATATCTACTATCATTACTACGCTTTTATTACCATCTCTTCGCCGAACTAGTGCACATATACAAATTACCATTGTATTTGGTGTGTTGGGGACACAAGAGACTCTTTGTTATTTGGTTGCAGGGTTGTTTGAGAGAGACCATCTTCATCCTACGCCTCCCATGGATTGATAAACCTTAGGTCATCCACTTGAGGGAAAATTGCTACTGTCCTACAAAACTCTATGCTTAGAGAGGCCCAACACGAGTCTACAAGAATAAAGTTGCGTAGTAGACATCAAGCTCTTTTCTGGCACCGTTGCCGGGGAGGTGAGTGCTTTAAGGTATATCTTTAGATCTTACAATTGAATCTTTTAGTTTCTTGTTTTATCACTAGTTTGGTTTATAAAAGAAAACTACAAAAAAAATGGAATTGAGGTTGCATCATATTGTTCATCTTTATAATGTATTTTGTGGAAATGATGGAAAGGAAAATTGTGCTTAATTGATAGAGGAAGAATTCTATAAAATGTTTGACAAAAAATCTTTGAATGATGAGCATGATTGCAATGTTGTTGGTATGAATTATTTGAATATCCATGATGCTAATGATATGCAAAACCATAAGCTTGGGGATGCTATGTTTGATGAAGATGATATTTTTAGTCCCCCAAGTTTTGATGAGAAGATTTACTATGATGATTGCATGTCTCCTATTTATGATGATTATATTGATGAAAGTGGATTTGGAGAGGTCATGAATTTATTTAATGATGAATCCACTATTTTGGAAGAGGTTGCAATTGATTTTTATAACAAAGTTGCTATCTATGATGATTATTGTGATGACACTTATGATATAAAGAATAATGATCACCATGAAACTTGTCATCATGATTTTTATTTTCAATTGGATTATTCCAATCAAGTATCACATGGTAGTTATTTTGTTGAGTTTGCTCCCACTACTATTGATGAGAATAAATTTGCTTATGTGGAGAGTAATAAAATTTCTATTCTTATGGATCATGAAAAGAATGCTTTATGTGATAGTTATATTGTTGAATTCATTCATGATGCTACTGAAAATTACTTCGAGAGAGGAACATATGCTTTTACTGTTGAGAACGTGCAATTTCAAAAAAAATCCTACGCTCACGCAAGATCTATCTAGGAGATGCATAGCAACGAGAGGGGGAGAGTGTGTCCACGTACCCTCGTAGACCGAAAGCGGAAGCGTTAGGTTAACGCGGTTGATGTAGTCGAACGTCTTCATGATCCAACCGATCCAAGTACCGAACGTACGGCACCTCCGTGTTCAGCACACGTTCAGCTCGATGACGTCCCTTGAACTCTTGATCCAGTAGAGGGTCGAGGGAGAGTTCCGTCAGCACGACGGCGTGGCGACGGTGTTGGTGATGTGATCCGCGCAGGGCTTCACCTAAGCACTACGATGCTATGACCGGAGGAGTAAACTGTGGAGGGGGGCACCGCACACGGCTAAGAGAACAATTGATGTGCCTTTGGGGTGCCCCCTGCCCACGTATATAAAGGAGGGGGGGAGAGAGGCCGGCGGCCAGGAGGGGCGCGCCATGGGGAGAGTCCTACTTGGACTCCTAGTCCAAGTAGGATTCGCCCCCCCCCCCCCTTTTCCTTTCTTCCACCGAAGGGAAAAGGAAGGAGAGGGAGAGGGTAAGGGAAGGGGGGCGCCGCCCCCTCCTCCTTGTCCTATTCGGACTCCCTAGGAGGGGGGCACGTGGCCACCCCCCGCGGGCTTCCCTCTCTCTCCCTTAGGCCCATGTTGGCCCAACACTTCCCCGAGCGGTTCCGGTAACCCCTCGGTACTCCGGTAAAATACTCGAATCACTTGGAACCATTCCGATGTCCGAATACAACCTTCCAATATATGAATCTTTACCTCTCGATCATTTCGAGACTCCTCGTTATGTCCGTGATCTCATCCGGGACTCCGAACAAACTTCGGTCACCAAAACACACAACTCATAATACAAATCGTCATCGAACGTTAAGCGTGCGGACCCTACAGGTTCAAGAACTATGTAGACATGATCGAGACACATCTCCGATCAATAACCAATAGCGGAACCTGTATGCTCATATTGGCTCCCACATATTCTACCAAGATCTTTATCGGTCAAACCGCATAACAATATACGTCATTCAATATGTCATCGGTATGTTACTTGCCCGAGATTCGATCATCGGTATTATCATACCTAGTTCAATCTCGTTACCGGCAAGTCTCTTTACTCGTTCCGTAATGCATCATCCTGTAACTAACTCATTAGTTACATTGGTTACAAGGCTTATAGTGATGTGCATTACCGAGAGGGCCCAGAGATACCTCTCCGATACACGGAGTGACAAATCCTAATCTTGATCTATGCCAACCCAACAAACACCTTCGGAGACACCTGTAGAGCATATTTATAATCACCCAGTTACGTTGTGACGTTTGATAGCACACAAAGTGTTCCTCAGGTATTCAGGAGTTTCATAATCTCATAGTTAGAGGAACATGTATAAGTCATGAAGAAAGCAATAGCAATAAAACTAAACGATCAATATGCTAAGCTAATGGATGGGTCTTGTCCATCACATCATTCTCTAATGATGTGATCCTGTTCATCAAATGGCAACACATGTCTATGGTCAGGAAACATAACCATCTTTGATAAACAAGCTAGTCAAGTAGAGGCATACTAGGGACACTCTGTTTGTCTATGTATTCACACATGTACTAAGTTTCCGGTTAATACAATTCTAGCATGAATAATAAACATTTATCATGATATAAGGAAATATAAATAACAACTTTATTATTGCCTCTAGGGCATATTTCCTTCAGTCTCCCACTTGCACTAGAGTCAATAATCTAGATTACATAGTAATGATTCTAACACCCATGGAGTCTTGGTGCTGATCATGTTTTGCTCGTGGAAGAGGCTTAGTCAACGGGTCTGCAACATTCAGATCCGTATGTATTTTGCAAATCTCTATGTCTCCCTCCTTGACCGCGGATGGAATTGAAGCGTCTCTTGATGTGTTTAGTTCTCTTGTGAAATCTGGATTCCTTCGCCAAGGCAATTGCTCCAGTATTGTCACAAAAGATTTTCATTGGATCCGATGCACTAGGTATTACACCTAGATCGGATATGAACTCCTTCATCCAGACTCCTTCATTTGCTGCTTCCGAAGCATCTATGTACTCTGCTTCACACGTAGATCATGCCACGATGCTCTGCTTGGAACTGCACCAACTGACAGCTCCACCATTCAATATAAATACGTATCCGGTTTGCGACTTAGAGTCATCCGGATCAGTGTCAAAGCATGCATCGACGTAACCATTTACGACAAGCTCTTTGTCACCTCCATAAACGAGAAACATATCCTTAGTCCTTTTCAGGTATTTCAGGATGTTCTTGACCACTGTCCAGTGATCCACTCCTGGATTACTTTGGTACCTCCCTGCTAAACTTATAGCAAGGCACGCATCAGGTCTGGTACACAACATTGCATACATGATAGAACCTATGGCTGAAGCATAGGGAAAAACTTTCAATTTCTCTCTATCTTCTGCAGTGGTCGGGCATTGAGTCTGACTCAACTTCACACCTTGTAACACAGGTAAGAACCCTTTCTTTGACTGATCCATTTTGAACTTCTTCAAAACTTTATCAAGGTATGTGCTTTGTGAAAGTCCAATTAAGCGTCTTGATCTATCTCTATAGATCTTGATGCCTAATATATAAGCAGCTTCATTGAGGTCTTTCTTTGAAAAACTCCTTTCAAACACTCCTTTATGCTTTCCAGAAAATTCTACATCATTTCCGATCAACAATATGTCATTCACATATACTTATCAGAAAGGCTGTAGTGCTCCCACTCACTTTCTTGTAAATACAGGCTTCACCGCAAGTCTGTATAAAACTATATGCTTTGATCACCTCATCAAAGCGTATATTCCAACTCTGAGATGCTTGCACCAGTGCATAGATGGATCGCTGGAGTTTGCACACTTTGTCAGCACCTTTAGGATCGACAAAACCTTCTGGTTGCATCATATACAACTCATCTTTAAGAAATCCATTAAGGAACGCAGTTTTGACATCCATTTGCCAAATTTCATAATCATAAAATGCGGTAATTGCTAACATGATTCGGACAGACTTAAGAATCGCTACGGGTGAGAAGGTCTCATCGTAATCAACTCCTTGAACTTGTCGAAAACCTTTCACAACAAGTCGAGCTTTGTAGACAGTAACATTACCGTCAGCGTCAGTCTTCTTCTTGAAGATCCATTTATTCTCTATGGCTTGCCGATCATCGGGCAAGTCAACCAAAGTCCACACTTTGTTCTCATACATGGATCCCATCTTAGATTTCATGGCCTCAAGCCATTTCGCGGAATCTGGGCTCATCATTGCTTCCTCATAGTTCGTAGGTTCGTCATGGTCTAGTAACATGACTTCCAGAACAGGATTACTGTACCACTCTGGTGCGGAACGTACTCTGGTTGACCTACGAGGTTCGGTAGTAACTTGATCCGAAGTTTCATGATCATTATCATTAACTTCCTCACTAATTGGTATAGGCATCACTGGAACTGATTTCTGTGATGAACTACTTTCCAATTCGGGAGAAGGTACAATTACCTCATCAAGTTCTACTTTCCTCCCACTCACTTCTTTCGAGAGAAACTCCTTTCTCTAGAAAGGATCCATTCTTAGCAACGAATATCTTGCCTTCGGATCTGTGATAGAAGGTGTACCCAACAGTCTCCTTTGGGTATCCTATGAAGACGCATTTCTCTGATTTGGGTTCGAGCTTATCAGGTTGAAGCTTTTTCACATAAGCATCGCAGCCCCAAACTTTAAGAAACGACAGCTTAGGTTTCTTGCCAAACCACAGTTCATATGGTGTCGCCTCAACGGATTTAGATGGTGCCCTATTTAACGCGAATGCAGTCATCTCTAAAGCATAACCCCAAAACGATAGTGGTAAATCCGTAAGAGACATCATAGATCGCACCATATCTAATAAAGTATGGTTACGACGGTCGGACACACCATTACACTGTGGTGTTCCAGGTGGCGTGAGTTGCGAAACTATTCCACATTGTTTCAAATGAAGACCAAACTCATAACTCAAATATTCACCTCCACGATCAGATCGTAGAAACTTTATTTTCTTGTTACGATGATTTTCCACTTCACTCTGAAATTCTTTGAACTTTTCAAATGTTTAAGACTTATGTTTCATTAAGTAGATATACCCATATCTGCTCAAATCATCTGCGAAGGTTAGAAAATAACGATACCCGCCGCGAGCCTCAACACTCATCGGACCGCATACATCAGTATGTATTATTTCTAATAAGTCAGTTGCTCGCTCCATTGTTCCGGAGAACGGAGTCTTAGTCATCTTGCCCATGAGGCATGGTTTGCAAGTATCAAGTGATTCATAATCAAGTGATTCCAAAAGCCCATCAGCATGGAGTTTCTTCATGCGCTTTACACCAATATGACCTAAACGGCAGTGCCACAAATAAGTTGCACTATCATTATTAACTTTGCATCTTTTGGCTTCAATATGATGAATAAGTGTATCACTACAATCGAGATTCAACAAAAATAGACCACTCCTCAAGGGTGCGTGACCATAAAAGATATTACTCATATAAATAGAACAACCATTATTCTCTGATTTAAATGAATAACCGTCTCGCATCAAACAAGATCCAGATATAATGTTCATGCTCAACGCTGGCACCAAATAACAATTATTCAGGTCTAAAACTAATCCCGAATGTAGATGTAGAGGTAGCGTGCCGACGGTGATCACATCGACTTTGGAACCATTTCCCATGCGCATCGTCACCTCGTCCTTAGCCAATCTTCGTTTAATCCGTAGCCCCTGTTTCGAGTTGCAAATATGAGCAACAGAACCAGTATCAAATACCCCGGCGCTACTACGAGCATTAGTAAGGTACACATCAATAACATGTATATCAAATATACCTTTCACTTTGCCATCCTTCTTATCCGCCAAATACTTGTGGCAGTTCCGCTTCTAGTGACCAGTCCCTTTGCAGTAGAAGCACTGCGTTTCAGGCTTAGGTCCAGACTTGGGCTTCTTCCCGGGAGTAGCAACTTGCTTGCTATTCTTCTTGAAGTTCCCCTTCTTCCCTTTTCCCTTTTTCTTGAAACTAGTGGTCTTGTTAACCATCAACACTTGATGCTCCTTCTTGATTTCTACCTCCGCAGCCTTTAGCATCGCGAAGAGCTCGGAAATTGTTTTTTCCATCCCTTGCATATTATAGTTCATCACGAAGCCTTTATAGCTTGGTGGCAGTGATTGAAGAACTCTGTCAATGACACTATCATCAGGAAGATTAACTCCCAGCTGAGTCAAGTGGTTATGGTACCCAGACATTCTGAGTATATGTTCACTGACAGAACTATTCTCCTCCATCTTGCAGCTATAGAACTTGTTGGAGACTTCATATCTCTCAACTCGGGCATTTGCTTCAAATATTAACTTCAACTCTTGGAACATCTCATATGCTCCATGACGTTCAAAACGTCTTTGAAGTCTCGATTCTAAGCCGTAAAGCATGGCACACTTAACTATCGAGTAGTCATCAGCTTTGCTCTGCCAGATGTTCATAACGTCCGGAGTTGCTCCTGCAGCGGGTCTTGCACCTAGCGGTGCTTCCAGGACGTAATTCTTCTGTGCAGCAATGAGGATAATCCTCAAGTTATAGACCCAATCCATGTAGTTGCTACCATCATCTTTCAACTTAGCTTTCTCTAGGAACGCATTAAAATTCAAGGGAACGGTAGCACGGGCCATTGATCTACAACAACATAGATATGCAAAAATATCAAGTACTAAGTTCATGATAAATTAAAGTTCAATTAATCATATTACTTAAGAACTCCCACTTAGATAGACATCCCTCTAGTCATCTAAATGATCACGTGATCCATATCAACTAAACCATGTCCGATCATCACGTGAGATGGAGTAGTTTTCAATGGTGAACATCTCTATGTTGATCATATATACTATATGATTCACGTTCGACCTTTCGGTCTCAGTGTTCCGAGGCCATATCTGCATATGCTAGGCTCGTCAAGTTTAACCCGAGTATTCTGCACGTGCAAAACTGGCTTGCACCCGTTGTATGTGAATGTAGAGCTTATCACACCCGATCATCACGTGGTGTCTCGGCACGACGAACTGTAGCAACGGTGCATACTCAGGGAGAACACTTATACCTTGAAATTTAGTGAGCGATCATCTTATAATGCTACCGCCGTACTAAGGAAAATAAGATGCATAGAAGATAAACATCACATGCAATCAAAATATGTGACATGATATGGCCATCATCATCTTGTGCCTTTGATCTCCATCTCCAAAGCACCATCATGATCTCCATCGTCACCGGCTTGACACCTTGATCTCCATCATAGCGTCGTTGTTGTCTCGCCAACTATTGCTTCTATGACTATCGCTACCGCATAGTGATAAAGTAAAGCAATTACATGGCGATTGCATTTCATACAATAAAGCAACAACCATAAGGCTCCTGCCAGTTGCCGATAACTTTTACAAAACATGATCATCTCATCACTACTAGGAAAAGGGCTATAGCTGATATGGATATTAATGGCGCACCATGTATGTGGTGCGCCACTGCTATATAGCAGTGGCGCACCAGATACAGGTGCGCCATTAGTGTCCTCATTACTAATGGCGCACCAGACACACGGTGCGCCATTACTAGCAATTTTTTTTTCCAAAACTATTAATGGCGCACCAGGGCACAGTGCGCCATTACTAGTTCTAACTATTAATGGCGCACCACACGATCCGTGCGCCACTACTAACAAATTTTTTTTATTTTTTTTTTCAAAACTAGTAATGGCGCACCTGTGTGAAGTGCGCCATTACTAGTTCAAACTAGTAATGGCGCACCACAACCACGGTGTGCCACTACTAACAATTTTTTTTTTTGCAAAACTAGTAATGGCGCACCCCTAACTGGTGCGCCATTAGTAACCAGGGTTACTAATGGCGCATTTTTAGGTGGTGCGCCATTAGTAACCTGAGACCAGCTAGATATTTTGGACAGCCACCTACCACACTCACTTTCCCCACTTCATTCTCTCCACCTCCTCCTCCAAGCTTGTCTCGGCTGCCTCCTCCTCCTCACCTCATTTGCACCATAGATTCACCCAAATTAAGTGGTTAAATTACCTTTTTTTGATAGGTAAGTAAGGGGAAAGCTTTCTTTAATTATGTTGTAGATCTACTTTTTTCTCCCTCCAACAACATGCACATGCACTTTTTATGGCCTAGATCTACGTTTGTTTGTGGTGTTGCATATGTTTGTGGTGTTGCATATGTTTGTGTTTGCAGGTACCGGTATTTGAAATGCGATAGTTGCCAATATTTTGCCGGAATGTTGATTCATTTCCGTTTCGGCGAGAATTTGGCACTATGCATTCTTTTTGGTCCTATTTTTAGGCAAAGTCATGCCAAATTTTTTCTTGGTTCTAAAATATCGTTTTGCTCTACCCCGCAGGCGACCATGGTCCGCACGATGACCGAAGGCATCGTGAATAGGTTTTTGAGCTCCGCGAAGGCCAAGATGCTTCAAAAGAACGAGACGGAGATAAGATGTCCGTGTCGAAGATGCAAGCTGAAGAGCCTTATTATGGACCCGGATTCCGGACAGGTGCGGGACCACCTGCTCTTGCGTGGTTTCATGGATGGCTATTGGTGGCAAGGTGATGAAGATGACTATGAAGTCATCCATGGGGGCCGGGCAAGAAATGAGGAAGGGCAGCAAGACAACCGCGGTGGCGAGGGCGGGCGAGAAGACGAAGAATCTCCAGGACATGATCACGACGGTGATGCAGTACACAATCATCATGTAGAAGATGCCAGACATGATGATGAGGAAGATCAAGACGAAGGGCATGATCATGAAGATGAAGATGCCGGAGTAGACGATGATGGACCATCGATGGGCTGGGTGCAGGACCCTCATATTCAAGAGCTGCTTCTCAAGCAAACGGATAACGCAAGAGTTGCCACCCGAGAGAAAGCCAAGCTGGATCAACTGGAGATAGACGCGATTACTCCATTGTATGAAGGATGCAGGCCCGAGGATACCCGCCTGAAAGTAACGCTCATGGCTCTGGAGATGAAGGTAAAACACAAAATGACCGACGCATGCTTCGACGAGAACATGTCATTCTGGCACGAACGTCTTCCCAAGGGGAACAAGTGCCCGACCAGTTTCGAGGAGGCGAAGAAAATCGTGTGTCCTCTGGATTTACCGCACGTGAAATACCATGTGTGCATGAACGATTGCATCATTTATCGGGATGAGCACGCGGAGTCTACCATATGTCCAGTGTGCGGCGTCACTCGATACAAGAAGAGGAAGAAAGCTCCTCGAAAAGTGGTGTGGTACTTTCCGATCACTCCTCGTCTGCGGCGGTATTTCGCGGACCCTAAGGCAGCAAAGCTCCTACGTTGGCACGCGGATAGGGAGGAGAAAAAGCGAGAAGATGATGGAAATGATCCGGAGATAAATAAAAAGACAAGATGCTGAGTCACACTAAGGATGAGAGCCAGTGGCAAGCGTTGAACTTCGAATACCCAGATTTTGGGGACGATCCAAGGAACATCGTGCTGGGCGCGAGCACCGATGGAGTCAATCCGTTTGGCAGCCAGAGAAGCACACATAGCACCTGGCCTGTGTTTGTGTGGATGTACAACCTTCCCCCCTGGAAGTGCATGAAGAGGAAGTACATTCATATGAGTATGCTAATTGAAGGGCCGAAACAACCAGGGAACGACATCAATCTGTATCTGGGGCTGCTGAAAGAGGAGCTAGACACGCTGTGGAAAACGCCAGCCAATACGTGGGACGCCGCAGAGAAAGAATATTTCCCTATGAGAGCCGCATTGCTCACGACGGTGCAAGACTATCTCGGTTACGGATATGTCGCGGGGCAGGTGGTCCACGGATTTCGTGCATGCGTCAAGTGCATGGATGACACAACGTATCGCCAGCTAGATAGAGATCCTGGGTCTTCGAAAACCGTGTTCATGGGACATCGAAGGTGGCTTCGCGATGATGACTCATGGAGAGAACGCAAGGATCTGTTCGATGGTGAAACCGAACCCCAAAGACGCCCGCGTACGAGGAGCGGCGAGGAAATAGACGAGCTGTTGAAAAATTGGAAAGAGTGCCCACCACCAGGAAAGAAGCGAAAGGCGCCAGAGCCGCTGCTGAAGGTATGGAAAACGAGGTCGGTTTTCTGGGACTTGCCGTACTGGAAGATCCTCCGTGTGCCTCACAGCCTTGATGTCATGCATATCACGAAGAACGTGTGCGAGAGTCTGCTTGGTACCCTGCTCAACATGCCAGAGAGGACCAAAGATGGGCCGAAAGCAAGGGCAGACTTGAAATCAATGGGCATCAGGGAGGAGCTTCACGCTAATGATGATGAGGCGACGGACACGGAAAGTTGTCGCAAAGGCAAAAAGGCCAAGAAGATCGCAAATGACTGCCCTCCCGCGTGCTTCACTCTAAGTCAGGAGGAGATCGAGCAGTTTTTCACCTGCCTCGTAGGAGTAAAACTTCCTTACGGTTACGCGGGGAAGATAAGCAGATACCTAGACTCAGCGAAGCAGAAGTTCAGCGGGATGAAGTCTCACGACTGTCACGTGTTGATGACGCAGATACTTCCAGTTACAATCCGTGGGATCATGGACGCGCACGTCCGTGAAACGCTATTTGGCCTATGCAACTTTTTCGACGTCATCTCTCGGAAGTCGGTTGGCGTGAGGCAACTCAGAAGGCTACAGGAAGAGATCGTGGTGATACTATGCGAGCTTGAGATGTACTTCCCGCCCGCATTCTTCGATGTTATGGTGCATCTGCTGGTCCATATCGTGGAGGATATCATCCAACTCGGGCCGACATTCCTGCACAGCATGATGCCGTTCGAAAGGATGAATGGTGTCATCAAAGGATACATTCGCAACATGTCACGTCCAGAGGGAAGCATAGCCAGGGGCTTTCTGACCGAAGAGTGCATCTCCTACTGCACGAATTATCTAGGCATCGAGAACCCCGTTGGTCTACCCGTCAACAGGCACCTCGGCAGGCTCGCTGGATGGGGTCACCGCGATGGTCGCCGCGAAATGCATGTCGACTTCGAGGGTCGACTCACCGACTTTGAAAGAGCAAACCTAGTCGCGCTACAACACATAGACGTGGTTGATCCTTGGGTGGTAGAGCACAAAACCTTTATTGAGAAGACGTACAATGACCGAGGCCAACAGAGGACGGACGGAGATATAATCAAAGAGCACAACTCATGTTTCACGCGTTGGTTCAAGGAGAAGCTTTTGTCGTACCCTTTACATGAGGATTCTTCCGCGGAAGAAAAACTCATATTCGCCTTGTCACAGGGCGCCGAGCACAACCTGATGACCTATGAGGCGTACGATATCAATGGCTACACATTCTACACCGAGGACAAGGACATGAAGAGCGATGGTTATCAGAACTCCGGGGTAACGATGGAATCCTACACCGGTAATGACAAGGACGGATACTACGGAAGGATCGAGGAGATCTGGGAGCTGAGCTACGCTGGAGAGAAGGTCCCGATGTTCCGTGTCAGATGGGCCAAGAGCGTCCTAAAAGAAGACCGGTATTTCACCACCATGGTTATACTCGAAGCCAAATCCAAGACCGCGGGCGCAAACGTCACCGCGAAAAATGAGCCATGGGTACTGGCTTCCCAAGTGGACCAATGCTTCTTCATTACCGACCCGTCAAAGCCCAGTCGTGTTGTCGTGAGGAGAGGCAAAAGGAAGATCATCGGAATGGATGGAGTCGCCAATGAGCAAGACTTCGACAAGTACAGCGACCCGAAGATGGAACATGACGACGAAGATGAAGTGCCATATACCACAAGAAGAAGCAGGACCACCCTACCTAAAGGACGTCCGTTCAACAGAAGAACTCCATTTGCGAAAAAGAAGGGCAAGAAGATTGTGAAAAGATAGCTAGCTAAGATCGATTGTATTTAAATCGTAGTCTTCATTTCTCGATTGTATTTCGACATTTTGAAATGATATTTCTTCTGTTCTAGTCCTCATGAATATTGAATTTGTTAATATTTTTTGAACTCATGAATATTTTTAAATTTCATGGGCACTTTTTGAATTCATGAATATTTTTTCAAATTTGATGATATTTTTTCATATTCATAAATGTTTTACCAATTCACAAATGAATGCAACTAAAAATCCAAAAAAAATATTGATGATATTTTTAAATAACAAATTTGATGATATTTAAAAAAAAACAAATTTGATGATATTTGATGATATCTTCTGTTCTAGTCCTCATGAAAATAACAAATTTGATAAACAAAACAAATTATTAGATGCAACAAAAAATAATGAAAAAAAATTACTAATGGCGCACCAGAGGAGGGTGCGCCATTGCTATCAGAAAAAAAAAGTTACTAATGGCGCACCAGAGGAGGGTGCGCCATTGCTATCAGTGTTTTTATGGCGCACCCCTAGATGGTGCGCCATTACTAACCTTCCCCCCTCTAGCTAGATACCCCTTCGCCCGATCCCCCTTCCCTCCCGCCAGATCCCCCTTCCCTCCCTCGCCACACCCGCTCCGACGACCCCCGCGCCCGCTCCGACGACCCCCGTGCCCGCTCCACACCTGCTCCGACGACCCCCGCGCCCACTCCGACGACCGCCGCGCCCGCTCCGACGAGGTGCTCCGACCGAACAGGCGAACAACCCTCCTTCGCTTGGCTCGAACTCGAGCAGGGCCAGCGCTAGGGTTCCAGCACCGCTGCCGGCCCCGCCTCGCCGTCTCGGTCCTCGCCGCCGTCGGGACCCACTCCCGCCGCAGCCCAGCTTCCTCCACGGCCCGTCTGCCCCTCTGCCCTCTGCCGCAGCCGAGACAACGGGAAGCCGCCGCCGCGCCCCTCCGCGCCTCCGTCCCGAAGCTGCAGATCATCCAGTCCTCCACTCCTCCACGGTGAGCCATCCTCTCTCTTCCAACTCCCTGTTCTTCTTTTTTTAAGCTATAAATTGTTTTAGGACCTTTCGGGGATCCGGCATGTTCCCCTTCTTGACGCGTTGTGGCCATGCTTGATGCAGGAGCTCAAGAATCTGCGGCCGCAGCTCTACTCCGCCTCCGAGTACTGCGAGAAGTCCTACCTCAACACCCACCAGAAGCAGATGTGAGTAGCCACCTCTACTGTTCCTCCTCTCCTCCATTAGAAGTAGTCGCAGAGTTATTGAGTGGACGGACATGCTTAGCTGGGCCTGGAAGACAGGAAGAACATTTAACTTGAAATGGTCATGAATTGGAACTAAGTGTGTGTAGAACAGCGACAACTTACACTAGTTTTGTAGCCTCCAGCAAGTTTACGAGCAAACAGAATTTTCCTTCTCTTTTAGAAATATGCAGGCAGCTCCCTGATCAGTGTTGTTGTTGGTTGCTGTAAAAAACTAGTTACCAGTGCACAAATGAGTCTGAGACATGCCAAGCTAAGCTACTCACCATTTGAACTTTTTGTGCCATCATGAGTTATATGGATGTTAGACGTTTGTTACTTTCTAGTTCTGGCTACCGTAATTTGTTATGACCATCATGACTGACATCACCTTGACAAAATTCTGCTCCACATTGTCAATTGGTTGCCATCTGTTACTGTACCTACCAACTAGTGCTAATTATTTACTACTTTTCCCATATCAGTTTTCAGTGAAAAAACAAGATAGAAAAGTGGAGCAGGAATTTGGCACTAACTGTTTTCCACTAATCCCAAAATGAGTTTAAGAGTGTAGTCTAGCAATCATCTGCTACCGTAACCGTATGATATTGGTAGGTGTAGATGTGAGTGAGGGGACTGATGTCCAGATGTGAGAATGTGACTAGCTAGGCAACAAATTCTGCTAGCCGAACTGAACAAGGATATGTCATTTTGGTTTTATCTAGGATATGAGAGTGGTGATATTCAGAGTACTCTAGTACAGTACTCCTATTTGTTTTCTGAAGATATCTCTTTGCTGAATGACACACAACCAATGTACCATGTACTGAAATCATTATCTGCCATCTTCTGAACATCATTACCTTACAGTTATCTTCTGACATATGTAGGTGTAGTTTGTGTTTTTATTTGTTCACACTGTCACTGTATTGCTCAATTAGACAATTAGTGTTTATGAAGAAGAAGAATAAACCTGCTGCTGCTGCTGTTATGCCTGTATTCACTGCTGCTGCTGCTGTACTTGTGATGATGTTGTACTTGTGATGATGCTACTTGTGATCTTCTGAAATTATAAGAACGCGGGGATAATGATTTTGCAGGTACCCCAAGAGGCCCTTGAGTTTGCCGGAATGTCGATTAACTTCCGTTCCGGCAAATTCGGGTACTCCATATGTCCTATTTTCAGCAAAGGTCATGCTGAAATTTTCCGTGAATTTTAGCATGACTTTGCTAAAAATAGGACATATGGGGTACTTGCGACTAATGCATGGGCCGGGGTATCTTAGTACTTAATTAAGTAGGATCAACTGCCCCTTTATTCTTGCTGCATTAAACCATAGGTGGCAATAGAGCCAAGTGATTAGGCCCAACTTAGAATTCTCCTTCCCTTTTCTTGATAGGGTATATTATTAGAAGATACCCATATATATCAGTCAACCTAGGGTGCCTCGGCATCGATAAACCCTAAATGATGAAAACTTAACTTAGCATTTAGGGTGCCTCAGCGTCGACAAACCCTAAATGATAAAACCTTGGCTTTTAGGGTGCCTCGGTGTCGATAAAAACCTAAATGATGAAAGCTTAGGCTTTTAGGGTGCCTCGGCATCGACAAACCCTAAATGATAAAAGCTTAGCTTTTAGGATGCCTTGGTGTCGACAAACCCTAAATGATGAGACCATGATCTTGTTCCTTGACAATAACCAACTTTTTGACCAAACTTTTTTCCTATTTAGAGCGAAACATGGCCCACAACGATGAGGCCGGCGGTTCGGGCAAGGCATTCTGGGAGCTGTCCCAGGAGATGGAGGAAGAACCTCACCGCTATGAGGACACCGCGGAAGACACCGATCCCGACTACACAACCCCTAGTGGCGTCGGGGATGACACCACTGATGGTGCCACCGAGGATGCCACCACTGATGATGGCGGCGCACGCACAGATGGCAGCCAACCGAAGAGGCAACGGAAGGACCGGCACCCGAACGTTCTCGGCACCGTCAAGGAGGAATTTACTGAAGTGTCCTCCGAGGGGCATCCAACGGCGCCCAAAGAAATAGTCAAGGGGTACGCGGGACAACTCTGGTGCATTCTCCAGAGCACCGTCTCGATCAACACCGAGAACCTAAGGCATCATGACCAAGGGAATTTGCGCAACCTCCTCTTCATGAAGCTACACGAACGATACAAGTTCCCCGGTGACTGCGCAAACACACGCCTCTCAGGGAATAAAGTGAACAGTGCCGCCCTCACGAAGATGAGCAAGGCCCTGGCTACTTGAAGAGGCGCGGTGAAGAGCATGATTGAAAAAGGTGATAGTTATGAGAAGATCAAGGAGAAAAATCCTTCGATCAGCGAAGATGACTACCGGGAGTTCAAGATCAAGTGCGAGAGCAACGCATCCGAGGAATCAAGTCAGTGGGGGAAAGATATGCGGGACTTGAACTTAGGGGTCCACAAACTCGGTCCCGGCGGTTACAGAGTGGCGGAACCTATATGGGACAAGGAGGACGCGGAGCGTGCCGAGCAAGGCCTACCGCCCCGCTTCGAGAAATACCGTGACAAGCAGACCAGGAACTATGTCAGGACCCGGTACAAGATTGACCCGGTAACCAAGGAGCTTACCACGGATCCGAAGACCAAGGCGCTTGAGCGTGTTCTGGTAAGGAATACACCCCCGCGTAATTAGCTCCATATGGTTGCATTCTAATTAATGAAGCCAAATTTCTAAATGGTTCACGTTCCTTCCGCAGGACACTGAAAGCAGTAGCACGGGGTCGTCTCAGAGCTCCCCTTTCGACACCCCTTTAAATAGGGCGTTGAACATAATGAAAAACAAGGATAAGCTCAGTAAGCCGTCGTCAGCTGGTCGTGTGGTCGGCAAAGGCTTGTCCACGAAATGGTTGGAATACTATACCGCTGGGCGAAAGGAGAGAAAGACCAGCTCGGAAAGCCAGCAGCGCGAGGTTCAACAACTCAAGGCACAAGTGGCGCGGATTCTGGAGATGGTCGAAGAGCAAGTGCGAGACCAACTGGGAGCGACGATCACCGCCATTATACCTACCTTGGTTTCTGGGCTGCAGGCGTGGGTGGCGGGCGGCCAACAGGGGCCGCCCCCGATTCCCAGCTTCACGGGCAGCAACTCGCGCAACGCGCCGGCGGCGCCATTGGTGTCTCCGGCGGAGGCGGCATTGGTGTCTCCCGCGGTGGCGCCATTGGTGTCTCCGGCGGAGGCGGCATTGGTGTCTCCCGCGGCGGCGCCGGCATTGCAGCTTAATGCACCCGGGTGTGGGAAGAATACGCCGGCCGGCACCTCGACAGCAAGCGGCCCCTCTGTCAATTGCACGCTCGCCGTTGGCGGTGCCTCGAAATTAGCCGAGCTCGACGCCATCACGGTAACTAATTAAGCCTCTCGGCCGATGACTTCATCTCCTTGCCTTTGACTGGGCATCCCTGACGCCCTACATGTTTTTCAGGGCACCGCCGACGTTCCGTGCACTCTCCTGCACTTCGTGAACGACGAGTTGGTCGATGTCGCCAAGGGCAGAATCGTTCAACCGTGCAGCCGCGTGTTCCACGGTAATCAGATGCCACCCAACGTTTATAGGGTTCAACTGGTTCGGGTGCTGCCGGGCTTCGACAACATATTACCTCCGTATCGACCCCATGGGGCCGACGAAGATGATGTGATGACCCTCAGCGCCTGCATAAGCTGGCCCATGCTTTGGCCGAAGAGCCAGATTCGTTTGGGGGTGGGGGACAACACCGCCAGTCGTGCCGGCGCCAAGCCATGGCAAGACCCCCGCAACGCTACCGGACATGCATATGGCACAGGATCCGGACATGCATATGGCACAGGATCCGGACGACGACGGCGACGGTACATTTACCAACGTCGATAAGTACTTCAACGAACATGGGTACGGTGACGAATTCTTGGGGCCTCCTTCTCAAGAACCCAACCCTGCAAAAGACGATCTAGCTGGTACCGCGGAGAAACCCAATTGCAACAGGCGTCGTCTGGCGTTCAGTTCTCAGGAGACGCCTCCAGCTGCCGCCTTCACCGAGCCTCAGATAGCCGAGGTGCGAAATATTATCAGCCCCAACACACTCAAGAAGGCGGTCTCTGAGTAGAACTCGATCCCATTACAGCATAAGAAGGGACGGAAAAGAAAGAGTAACAAGGGTGCGAGCCAGCCGGCACCGAGTACGATCCGTGCTCAGGACGGGCCACCTTCACCTAAGGATATCTCGAGGAGGGTGCATGTGGCGGGTAGGCCGATGCTACCGACTAATCTGCTCAATGCTGCAACCGGTGCTATGCGGAGTCTGCATGACAGTGTTCTTTCTTTGGAGAAGCGGCGTCTCCGAGAGAATGATGTGGCATACCCGGTTTTCGTGGCCAAGGTGCTAGAGCGCAAGGGCTTTGTGGATAGCGCCATCGGGGGTATGATCGTCCTGCGGTTTGATGACATCTTCGCTATGTTTAACCTTCATCCGCTGCACTACACCTTCGTTCGGCTATTTTCGCTGAGTATGGAGATGCGGATCATTAGAGACAAGACCCCAGACATCGTGATAGTCGACCCCTTCTACATGCGTGCCAAGATCTTGGGCAGCGCTGGGGACCGGCAAGTCGCGAGTTCATACCTCGAAGGCGTCATTCTGGCAAACCCAGATAAGAATAACTTCCTCGTGCCTTACTTTCCCGAGTAAGTCATCCCCTCACCGCCCAGTAACATATGATTTCTTAGATTTCGATTGTTCTTTTTTTTTCTAACATTCCGTGTTTTGTGCAGTGACACACATTGCACACTCATCCTCTTAAGCCCGAAATATTCCATGGCCACGTATTTCGACTCGGACCGTCAGTCGAAGAAAGACTACACAAATATCAAGAAAGTTCTTGATGATGTTCTCCCCGGCTACGCCAGATCTGGAGGCACCTTCAGCAGGCCAATTCGTAGGTACGGCAAGCATGTGTTCACCCACAATACGATGTTCCCCTGCGTCAAGCAGCCGCCTGTCGGTCAGAAGGATACCTACTACGCCCTCCATCACATGCGGGCGATCGTACGGGACCATAATCACCTTCTGCTACCAAATAATCTCAAAGATTGGGCCGCACGCTTGTCGGCAATCCAGGACGCGGACATCAGACAAGAATTCTTCCGCATCCAGTCGGAGTTTGCGGAAATCATCCATCAATATGTCCTTCGTACCTCGGGGCAGTTCTATCTCAGATATCAACCGTCCAACAGTGAGATAGAAACAACGCTACAAATGCAGGCTGACAACGCCCACGATTTCATGACCATCACGACAGACGGCGGCTTCATCCACGCTCCGGTCCCTGAGTCGAGTCGAAAGTAGTGATGCTATGTAGTTCTGAAATATCGATTAGCTCATGTTGTAATTAAACTTTAATGAACTTGTATGTCTCTTTGGTTTGGACAGTTGTTCAACTTATATGTAATCGATGCTATTTATTAGTAGGACCATGAATCGTGCTATTAATGTCTTGCTTTTCTCTTCCGATCCTTTTGTTGCATACTTATATATTGCTTATGTATTGTCTGTGAATTGCTACTAACGTTTTGTTTGGCTAGTGCATAGAGATGCCGTCGTATTTCGTGTACAAGGGTAAGGTTCCCGGAGTCTACGATGACTGGGAGGAGTGTCAGAGACAGGTTCACCGATTCAGCGGTAACAGTTACAAAGGGTACACCAATAGGGCGGAGGCGGAAGCTAGATACGCGCGCTATCTAGCGGGAGAGAGGAGGGAGCGGAGGAGGAACCGGATGAAGACCAGTTTCATCACGATGATGCTCATCGTGATGACCGCAGCTCTCTTCTATGTGATGGTAGTTTAGATGATCGATATCGACTTGTAATGTGAAGACAAACTCGCTACTCGCGGTCTCGAGACTTGTAATGTTCTAACTTTGTTCGGTCTTTTGAATTCGGAGACTAGCTAATATGATGAATTGTATTCGGAGACTAATCTTCAATTGTATTCGATGAATCTGCTGTTTATATGTTTTGCTGTCTATATTCTGTGCAGTAATATATTTTGTAATCTGTGCAAATATCAGAAAAGAAAAAAAAATATTCCTAATATTCATACTAGTGGCGCACCATACAGCACATTAATGGCGCACTGCTATAAAAATACTAGTGGCGCATTATCTGTTAGTGCGCCATTAGTAACCCAGAGCACAAGGTAAATATGGCCCCCTGGGAGGCATACTAATGGCGCACCGTGTGACTTACTAATGGCGCACTACCTGGTGCGCCACTATAGTCTGGTATACTAATGGCGCACCAGGGGTGCGCCATTAGTATATGTTACTAGTGGCGTGATGATAGTGGCGCACCTGTAGTGCGCCATTAATGGCCAAAACAGGTGCGCCACTAATAAGCCTTTTCCTAGTAGTGCATACAATAACGTATATCACATCATGTCTTGACCATATCACATCACAACATGCCCTGCAAAAACAAGTTAGACACCCTCTACTTTGTTGTTGCAAGTTTTACATGGCTGCTACGGGCTTCTAGCAAGAACCGTTCTTACCTACGCATCAAAACCACAACAATTTTTTGTCAAGTGTGCTGTTTTAACCTTCAACAAGGACCGGCCGTAGTCAAACATGATTCAACTAAAGTTGAAGAAACAGACACCCGCCAGCCACCTGTGTGCAAAGCACGTCGGTAGAACCAGTCTCATGAACGCGGTCATGTAATGTCGGTCCAGGCCGCTTCATCCAACAATACCGCCGAATCAAAGTAAGATGTTGGTGGTAAGCAGTATGACTATTATCGCCCACAACTCTTTGTGTTCTACTCGTGCATATCATCTACGCATAGACCTGGCTCGGATGCCACTATTGAGAACGTGCAATTTCAAAAAAATTCCTACGCTCACGCATGATGTATCTAGGAGATGCATAGCAACGAGAGGGGGAGAGTGTGTCCACATACCCTCGTAGACCGAAAGCGTAAGCGTTAGGTTAACGCGGTTGATGTAGTCGAACGTCTTCACGATCCAACCGATCCAAGTACCGAACGTACGGCACCTCCGTGTTCAGCACACGTTCAGCTCGATGACGTCCCTCGAACTCTTGATCCAGTAAAGGGTCGAGGGAGAGTTTCGTCAGCACGATGGCGTGGCGACGGTGTTGGTGATGTGATCAGCGCAGGGCTTCGCCTAAGCACTACGACGCTATGACCGGAGGAGTAAACTATGGAGGGGGGCACCGCACACGGCTAAGAGAACAATTGATGTGCCTTTGGGGTGCCCCCTGCCCAAGTATATAAAGGAGGGCGGGAGAGAGGCCGGCGGCCAGGAGGGGTGCGCCATGGGGGGAGTCCTACTTAGACTCCTAGTCCAAGTAGGATTCGCCCCCCCCCCCCTTTTCCTTTCTTCCACCGGAGGGAAAAGGAAGGAGAGGGAGAGGGAAAGGGAAGGGGGCGCCGCCCCCTCCTCCTTGTCCTATTCGGACTCCCTAGGAGGGGGGGCGTGCGGCCACGCCCCGCGGGCTTCCCTCTCTCTCCCTTAGGCCCATGTTGGCCCAACACTTCCCCGGGGGGTTCCGGTAACCCCTCGGTACTCCGGTAAAATACCCGAATCACTTGGAACCATTCTGTTGTCCGAATACAACCTTCCAATATATGAATCTTTACCTCTCGATCATTTCGAGACTCCTCGTTATGTCCGTGATCTCATCCGGGACTCCGAACAAACTTCGGTCACCAAAACACACAACTCATAATACAAATCGTCATCGAACGTTAAGCGTGCGGACCCTACGGGTTCGAGAACTATGTAGACATGATCGAGACACATCTCCGATCAATAACCAATAGCGGAACCTGGATGCTCATATTGGCTCCCACATATTCTACGAAGATCTTTATCGGTCAAACCGCATAACAATATACGTCATTCCCTTTGTCATCGGTATGTTACTTGCCCGAGATTCGATCGTCGGTATCATCATACCTAGTTCAATCTCGTTACCAGCAAGTCTCTTTACTCGTTCCGTAATGCATCATCCTGTAACTAACTCATTAGTTACATTGCTTGCAAGACTTATAGTGATGTGCATTACCGAGAGGGCCCAGAGATACCTCTCCGATACACGGAGTGACAAATCCTAATCTTGATCTATGCCAACCCAACAAACACCTTCGAAGACACCGGTAGAGCATCTTTATAATCACCCAGTTATGTTGTGACGTTTGATAGCACACAAAGTGTTCCTCCGGTATTCGGGAGTTGCATAATCTCATAGTCAGAGGAACATGTATAAGTCATGAAGAAAGCAATATCAATAAAACTAAACGATGAATATGCTAAGCTAACGAATGGGTCTTGTCCATCACATCATTCTCTAAGGATGTGATCCTATTCATCAAATGACAACACATGTCTATGGTCAGGAAACATAACCATCTTTGATAAACAAGCTAGTCAAGTTGAGGCATACTAGGGACACTCTGTTTGTCTATGTATTCACACATGTACTATGTTTCCGGTTAATACAATTCTAGCATGAATAATAAACATTTATCATGATATAAGGAAATATAAATAACAACTTTATTATTGCCTCTAGGGCATATTTCCTTCAGTTACATATTGCAACAATATCAAGTTTCCTCTCTTTATGTTGAAAGTTTTGAAGTTTTGCTTGTTTTGCCTTCCTATGCTAGTTGATTCTTGTTCCCATAAGCTGTTTGCTCACAAAATCCCTATGCATAGGAAGTGGGTTAGACTTAAATGTGCTAGTCATATGCTTCATGATGCTCTTTTTTGTGTTTCAATTCTTATCTTTTATGCGAGCATCATTGAAATCGTCATGCCTAGCTAAAAGGCATTAAAGAAAAGCGCTTGTTGGTAGACAACCCAACACTTTTACCTACTGTTTTTGTGTGTTCACATGGTTAGGATACTGTATTAATCTTTTTTTATAGCTTTTGTTTCAATAAAGTGCCAAGTAAAGCCTTTGGGATAGTGTGCATGATAGTTGACTTGATTCTGTGCAAAAACAGAAACTTTTGCGTCCAGTGCAGAAATTCCTGTATTTTACTGGAACGTGGAAAAATTCTGAATTTTTTACAGATAATATGTATACAAATTTTCTACGTTGTCCTAATTTTCAGAATTTCTGGAGTTACAAAAGTTTAAATTAATTCAGATCTTTACGTACTATTCTGTTTTTGACAGATTCTGTTTGCAATGCATAGTTTGCTTGTTTTATGGTTTCTGTGGCTTATATTGCTTAATATAAATTGTGGAAATTGTAGAGTACAGTAGGAATTGTGTGAGAACAATAATGAATCTTGTCTTGACAGTACCAAAGTGAATGATTTGTCTTTATCATACTAACCCATCTCACGAAGTTCCGTTAAGTTTTGTGTGATTGAAGTTTTCAAGTTTTCGGTGAGATATCGATATGAGGAGAATAAGGAGTGACAAGACCCTAATCTTGGGGATTCCCAAGGCACCCCCAAGGTAATATTCAAGGAATATCCAAGCAACTAAGCTTGGGGATGCCCCGGAAGGCATCCCCTCTTTCGTCTCCGACATTATCGGTAACCTCACTTGGAGCTATAATTTTATTCGTCACATGATATGTGTTTTTCTTGGAGCGTCAATTTATTTTATTTGTATTTGCTTGATGCTATTTATAATAATGTTTTGCATCTTTCATTTCAATAAAAATGTCAAGGATAGTCTTTACCATGCTTATTTTGCAAGTCTATGAGTTGCTGTTTCAAAACATAAAGTTTATCTCTGTTGCAAAAATTCTCTAGAAAAGTCAGAATGTGATAAAAGGTTGAATTTTTTTCATAGTAAGCTATAATAAATTTTCTACAGTGTGGTAATTTTTCAGAATTTTTGGAGTTAGGGAAGTATGAGGAATATTGCACTCTTTACAGACTGTTCTGTTTAGACAGATTGCTGTTATGTTTGCATATGTTTGCTTGTTGAATGATTCTATTTGAGGATAGGAGTATTAAATATGCAGAGGAATTTAGTATGCAATGTTGAATAATAATTTTAGTGATTTTCTACATTAGAGAATGATAAGGTTTTGCATTGATTTATACTAACTTATCTCACGAGTTCTTGTTGAGTTTTGTGTGGATGAAGTTTTTAAGAATTAGGGAACCGTGATTTGAAAGGAATGAAGAAGACACAAGAGCTAAAGCTTGGGGATGCCCAAGGCATCCCAAGTTAATATTCCAAGAAGTCTCAAGCATCCAAGCTTGGGGATGCCCCGGTAGGCATCCCACCTTTATTCATCAACAATTATCGGTTAGCCTTGGTTGAGCCTAAGTTTTTGCTTCTTCACATGATGTGTGCTATTCTTAGAATGTCATTTTATTTTGTTTTTCTTGCTGTTTTAATAAAATACTTAGATCTGAAAGTTTTAAATAAGAGAGAGTCCTCAATTAGCTACCCATTTACTTAACTACTCATTTGATCTTCACTTGTATCTTTTTGGAGTAGTTTGTCTTTTACTCTCATGCTTCACTTAGATTATTTTGAGAGATGAAAATTTTGAAGAAATACTTATGCTGTCGTGCTTCACTTAAATTTATTTGAGAGCTTGTTAGTAGCAATGGTAATACATAAATTTAGTCCCAAAGTAATGGATATTCAAGAAGGATATAATAAAAACTTTCATGTAGATCACTGGATATGATAAGTTTGATTTCTTGCAATAGTTTTGCGATATGGAGATAATAATATGTGAGTCATGTTGGTGAGTAATTATGCTTTAGTAAGAATATTGGTGTTAAGGTTTGTGATTCCCTATGCAAGCATGAAAGTCAATAATTATGCAATGAAATTACATCCTACTTGTGGTGCATTATTCGGTGTTAGTTATGCTCAATGCTTGTTTATGTGAATTTTTGTTTCTTGGTTGGTTGCTTGTCAATCAATTTGGTAGCCTCCATTTGTACAAAGTGGGAATACTACTTGTGCATCCAAATTCTTAAACCCAAAGTTGTGCCAAATGAGTCCACCATACCTACCTATATGCGGTATTTCCATGCCGTTCTAAGCAAATTTGTATGTGCCATCTCTAAATTTTCAAAATGATTTCCTTTTTGTGTGCTCGTACCGCTCATGAAGCGGCAGGGGATGGCCAATATTTTCCATGCTAGATGTGTTATTCTCAAGATGATTGTTTATTCACTTGTCATTGCACGAGAGTACGACAAAGGTATTAGGGATGCCCAGTCTCGAAATGAAAAATGAATTTATTTTATGTTGTCAAATAATAAATTCCTTGGGAAGTGTTGGTATGGAGGGCACCCGTGGATACGGCTAGCCATGGATCGTCAAAGAATGGTGGAAAAAGGAATAAACTTTATTTTCTGTTTGGGAACCGCCTATGATATATCTAGCATGGAAAGTGCTGGGAATTACTCGGTCGTTTTCGTTGACGGGAAAAGTATGCCACTCAAAAAATTTATCTCTCAATTTAAGCTTTGAGCTCTGGCACCTCTACAAATCCCTACTTCCCTCTGCGAAGGGCCTATCTATTTACTTTATGCAATTTTTATTTTTATTTGAGTCTCCATCTTCTCTTATAAAGCACCAACTAAGGGGCACTATGATCGTACTTGAGCATTGGATGTAGCTAATATACGAGTGTGTTTTGCGAATGGATCAATGATTGAGCATGATGGGTTAGAGATAACTTTCTTTAGTGTTGATATTTTGAAAGACATGGTTGCTTGTTGACATGCTTGAGTATTGATGTCCTCATGTCAAATTATAGACTATTGCGCTTTGAATCATTCAAGTCCAAATGTCCATGCTACAAAAGAAAGATTATATGATGAATATGATAGGTAGCTTTCCACAACAAAAATTCGGTTTTCAATTGCTCCTTTATCATAATAAGTTTTATGAGAAAGAGTTGCTGTTATGATGCTAGGAAAAGTGATTGAAATTATCATTGATCAAACTTATGCACTTTGCCAGCATTCACACTTCATAAATTATTTCTTTTATCATTTACCTACTCGAGGACGAGTAGGAACTAAGCTTGGGGATGCTGATACATCTCCAACGTATCTATAATTTATGAAGTATTCATGCTGTTATATTATCATTCTTAGATGTTTTACTATCATTTTATAGCAACTTTATATCATTTTTTGGGACTAACCTATTGACATAGTGCCCAGTGCCAGTTGCTGTTTTTTGCTTGTTTTTTACATCGCAGAAAATCAATACCAAAGAGAGTCCAAACGCAGCGAAACTTTTTGGAGATTTTTTCTGGACCAGAAGACACCTGGTGGGCCAAAGAAGTACCAGAGGGGAGCTCCGAGGGGAGCACAACCCACCAGGGCGCGCCTGGGGGCCCAGGCGCGCCCAGGTGGGTTGTGCCCACCTCGGTGGCCTCCCGCACCGCCTCTTCGCCCTATAAATTCCCAAATATTCCAAAACCCCCAGGGGTAACCCTAGATCAGAAGTTCCGCCACCGCAAGCCTCTGTAGCCACGAAAAACCAATCTAGACCCCGTTCCGGCACATTGCCGGAGGGGGAAATCATCACCGGTGGCCATCTTCATCATCTCGGCAGCCACCATGATGAGAGGGAGTAGTCCACCCTCGGGGCTGAGGGTTTGTACCAGTAGCTATGTGTTTAATCTCTCCCCTTCTCTCTCTCTCTCTCTCTCTCTCGTGTTCTTGAGATGTCACGATCTTGATGTATTGCGGGCTTTGTTAATATAGTCGGATCATATGGTGTTTTCCCCTCTCTATCTTGTTGTGAATTGAGTTTTCCCTTTGAGATTTCATTTTATCAGATTGAATACTTTTATGGATTTGAGAACACTTGATGTATGTCTTGCTATGAATACCCGTGGTGACAATGGGGTATCATATTGATTCACTTGATATATGTTTTGGCACTCAACTCACGTATTCCCAAGGTGACATTGGGGTAATCTATGCATAGGGGTTGATGCACGTTCTTGTCTTTGTTTCTCCGGTAGAAATCTTGGGGCACTCTTTGAGGTTCTTTGTGTTGGATTGAGTATTATGAATCTGAATTTGCTTTGGTGTTATTCTAGTACGAACTCTTGATAGATCAATCGGAAAGAATAACTTGGTGTTATTTTAGTACGAACTCTTGATAGATCGATCGGAAAGAATAACTTGGTGTTATTTTAGTACGAACTCTTGGATAGATCGACCGAAAAGAATAGCTACAAACAATTTCTTCTTATGTTCTTCGCTAGATAAGAACTTTGGAGTGATTCTTCATCGTACGTTGAGGGATTGTTATGTGATCCAATTAGATTAGCATTGTTGAGAGATTGCACTAGCGAAAGTACGGACCCTAGGCCTCATTTTCAAGCATTGCAATACCATTTGTGCTCCGTTTTATCAATTGCTACCTTGCTGTTTTTTATTGTTCCTATTACAAAAACCAATATCTACTATCATTACTACGCTTTTATTACCATCTCTTCGCCGAACTAGTGCACCTATACAAATTACCATTGTATTTGGTGTGTTGGGGACACAAGAGACTCTTTGTTATTTGGTTGCATGGTTGTTTGAGAGAGACCATATTCATCCTACGCCTCCCACTGATTGATAAACCTTAGATCATCCACTTGAGGGAAAATTGCTACTGTCCTACAAAACTCTGCGCTTGGAGGCCCAACACGAGTCTACAAGAATAAAGTTGCGTTGTAGACATCACGCCGCGGTCCCTCAAAGACAATGGCATTCATGTGCTTCCACAACTCCCACCATATTAGCGCAAATATGGTGCGTAAATCCTTCGAACTCATGTTGTTAGGTCCTCGCTTGTCGACGGCCCACTCCGCAAGTGAGTCATGATGAGATGGAGTCCACTCCAGCTTGCCCAACGCCTCACAAATTGCCGCCCAAGCCATCCTAGCAAACACACACGTGAGCAGTATATGGTTAATCGTTTCATCCTCCTAGTCACAGAACGAACACGCGTCCTGGTGAGGTAGCCCTCTCCGCACTAGACGATCTGAGGTCTAGCATCTATCCCTCATGGCCAGCCAAGTGAAGAATCTGCACTGTGAGGGGGCTCGCGACTTCCATGTTAGATCCGCCGTAGGAATCACCTCCCTACCCCAAAATCCAGCCGCATATGCTGACCTCACCGAGAAATGCCCATTAGCCTCCCACGACCAAGTTATCTCATCCGGCACATTCTCAGTAGGCTCCCAAATGATAACCCTCTGCCAAAGTGAAAGAAACTCTTGCAGTGTGTCCGGCCCTATGTTGGGGCCAATATCCATCGCCCAGGACCCATTCTCCATAGCCTGACTGACCAGCCTAGACGATCTGATGCGTGGTGGAACCAAGCCATATATAATCGGTGCAATTTCCTGTATTCTCCTCCCATCTAACCATTGGTCTTCCCAAAAGAGTGTCGTGAGGCCAGTATGCACTGTACTCCTCATGGCCGCCTGGCATAACATCAACGCTTCTTCAGGGAATTTGATTCTGAACACATTCCATGGTCTAGACTCATCTGTCCTTTTGAGCCATGGCCATCGAGCCTATATGGCCACATTCATCCAGCGTAGGTTCGACAGCCCTAATCCACCTGCCCACTTTGGTGCACACACCACATCCCATGCGACTTCACAGTTTCCACCATTCGCTTCTGCTCGTCTGCATCACAAGAAGCCTCGACAAACCTTGTTCATTGCAGCAATAGTTTTCATCGGGAGATCTAGGGCCATCATTGCATGGATTGGCATGGCGCATAGCACTGACTGAACCAAGGTTAACCTGCCATTCTTCGGCATAAGAGTTGCCTTCCATTTTGGCAACCTGTTGGCCATTTGATCCACCAAGTATTGCAACTGTGTTGCTGATTGCTTCCTTAACGATAATGGCAGCCCAAGATACTTTATTGGGAACGATCCCACGGGGCACTGAAGTTCATTTCACGCCGTAGTTATCTCCTCCTCTGAACACCTGATAGGAAGGGCTGCAGACTTGCGCATGTTGATTCTCAGGCCTGCCCCTTCGCCAAATAGCTCAAAGATGCACTTGCAAGCCGCAAGGTCCACCGGGTTGGGCTTCACAAAAAGAATGACATCGTCCGCAAAGATAGACATGCGCTTCTTAATGCCCACACGCGCCAAGGGTGCCAGCAGCCCTCTAATTGTGGCCATCTCAAACTTCTTCTGTAGGGGCTCCATAGTGAGAATGAAAAGCATTAGAGAGATAGGATCCCCTTGCCGCAGCCCTTTACAGTTGTAGATCATGTCACCAGGATCACCATTAACCATGACCTTGGTGGTAGATGTAGCAAGGATTCCACATATCCATGATCTCCACCATGGCCCGAAGCCAAGCTGCTGTAGTACCTCAATTAGGAAAGGCCATTGTACCGAGTCAAAATCTTTCGATATGTCAAGCTTTAGCAAGACTGTGGGGTTTCTCAAGGCATGCAACCGTCTTGCCGTGCTCTGCACAAGCATGAAGTTGTCATGCAGCGATCTGCCCTTCACAAAAGCTCTTTGGTGATTTCCAACCAGCTCTGGCAGGTCTTCCACCAATCTACATGCTAGCACCTTCTCAAATATCTTAATGGCCCCGTGCACAAGGTTTATGGGTCTAAAGTCACCCACCTCCAAGGCTCCTTCCTTCTTGGGCAGTAGCGAGACTAGGGATTTATTGATTGCAGCCATGCCCCTCATGTCCCCCTTGTAGAAACACTCCATAGCCCTCATGAAATCCTCCTTGATGATGTTCCAACATGTTGCATAAAACCTTCCAGTGAACCCGTCCGGTCCCGGATCCTTATCCGGGGGCATCGCCTTGATCACCCCTTCCACTTCCTCCGCTGTAAAGGGACGCTCTAGGTGCGACAGGTCAAGGTGCGGCAAGCCCAGCACATCAAAATTTATCGTATGACCCCTAGTGTCCGAGGCGCCGAAGGCCGCACCAAAGTAAGAATCAACTGCCGATGCAACCTCATCCTGCCCAGAGTATAGATGTTGTGCTTAACAGTCCGTAAGACATTTTTCCTTTACCTATGGCTGGCTTGCTGGTGGAAAAGCCTTGTGTTGCCGTCGCCCTCGCGCAACTGTAGCAGTCTCGACCACTGTTTAGCGATTGTTCTCTCCAGGGATCTGAATCCTAGAAGCTTCCTCTTCAAACACTTCCGCAGCTCCCTCTCTGCGTCCGAAAGAGCCCTAGACTCCATAGCGATGTCCAACTGCTTTATGGCTTCCAGTGCAATAGCAATCTGCGTGAACCAGACTATTTATATATTTTTTTCGCCTCTACGAGGCAAGAAAAATGCAAGTGGTTGGTATTGGAAATTCAGCAGGCATGTGAGAGCGCCGGAGCTTTGTTACTGCTAACTATGTGCATGAACTGGATCAGTGGATAAGTATGAAACGAATCAACTACAGCCTCTCATTTTGCTTGTGGGTTCATATGACTTATCATTGAGTGAGCATGGAAGAGAGCAAGGGCCAAGAACAGATGGGTCTCTCAAGTGCTAGGGATTGCTAGGATAAGTCGCAGTCAAATTGGCACATGGCAAAAGCGTCCTAGAGGTGTGGTGTGGGCGACCTAGCTATAACCTGCTACTTACGCCATGTTGATTGAATATAAGCTTCTGGGGCGTTGATTTTTCTTCTTCTGTCAAATACTCCCTCCATTTCTAAATATATGTCTTTGTAGAGATTTCACTATAAATCACATACGGATGTATGTAGATGCATTTTAGAGTGTAGATTCACTCATTTTGCTACGTATGTAGTCGATAGTGGAATGTCTACAAAGACTTATATTTAGGAACGAAGGGAGTAGTTGGTATACATTATAAACAAGATAGGCAACTAGGCTGGAGTAAATGATGCGAATCATGCATTCAAAGAATCAAATAATGCGACTCTGCGGTACCATTTGGCCAAGTCAAGCAAAATATAGCCCCTTGAGACGCAAGTTAATAATAATTAATTAATTTAAGAAATTCAATACACATGTGACAGAGCCGTACTTAACGTTAAGAGTACATATATAAACCAGCTGGCAGTCCATCTGATAGTATTTGGCTTGATTTGTGAGACACAACTTGCGACATATCAGCGGGTCAACAAAGAAAACTCTTGGAGCCGTGTAGGACTTGCCTATGGTAGCGACGGTGGCGTTTTGCCGGCGACTGGTGCTATGCCATTCCTCCTCTCCTTCTCTCTCGCTCCCTGATCCACTTCTCCTTACCTCCTCCTTCCCGCTGCTCCCTCTTCCTGCTTCCCTCTCCATCGTTCTCTGTGGTCTCTCGTGCCCTCATCGATCCCCATCTCAGCCACGAATCCAATCCCCTTCCTGCTTCATCTCCGGCCTTCTTTTGTCCTTCTTCTCAGTATCCTGCGCCCAGATTGACTCTAAGCTCGGTCCCCACCATCTATCTTTCTGAGACGTCCCTGTGTCAAATCCAAGATTTTCGGTGTTCTGTTGTCCAAATCCTTTCCTTGGGGCAGCCGACGATTTCATCCCCTGCATCTGTTGTCTTGTTCCTCTTTTATATCCATAGTGGTGGCGGTCAAATCTGTCCCTAGATGACCCACTCCCTTCTGGGATTATTTTCAGGTGGACAAGTGCTTGATTGGTGAGGTTAGCTTCTTCTGAACAAGATTCAATGAGAGCAGGGCTGGATCCCGCGGTGGGTGACGCTCGCACAGTGGCACCTCTTACTACGGCCTTGAAATTCATTGGATGGAATTGCAGGGGTAAGGGTAGGAGTCTTGCAAACTCTAAAAAAAATGGAGTATCTGGCCAGATTGATGTATTCCACTGGTGCTCAGGTAACATTCGTTTGTGAAACTAGATCGACTAAATGTACTGCTTCCCAGTTGAATGCCCGCTTTAACTGTACTGCTAGTTTTGTAGTTCCTTCAGAAGGTCTATCTGGGGGCCTTTGGTTACTGTGGACCGATGAAGTTCTTAGTTCGGTCAAGTTCTCAAATACATATCTTATCCTAGCTCTTGTTTGGCATATAGCTACTAATGTAGAGTTTGTGCTAGCTTGCGTCTATGGAGATCCCCATCATCGTAGCACTTGTATGATTTGGGAGCATATCGCCAATTTTTTTTATGAAAACATTGGCAAGCCAGTAATCTGTTTAGGTGACCTCAACAATATTATGCTTGCTATGGAAACCACTTCTGCTAATGTTAATTATTATAGAATGCGTGCTTTTAATGATTATGTGAAGCAGTGTGGGCTTATGGACATGGGATTCAGTGGTCCTGCGTATACTTGGAGTAACAAACGTTTTTCTTTAGTTCCTATCTTAGAAAGGCTTGATAGATGTTTAGCTAATGTTGAATGGTGCGATCTTTTTCCGAATACTAATGTTTTCAATCTTCCAATAATTCTAAGTGATCATGCACCTATTTTGGTCTCTACTGAATCTAAATGTTTCAAACCGAAGCTAAATTTTAAATTTGAGAATTGGTGGACTATGGAAGAAGATTTTCAGGAGGTTGCTAAAGAGGCTTGGCATTCTTGAAATAATAAACCTTTCTGTTCAAGGACTACTAACCTTGCAGGAACTCTTAAAAAGTGGTGTAAGAAAAAGAAACCCTTCCAACAACAATTAGATACTTTGCAGGAACAAATCAGTGCCATCCAAAAGCAGCCGCCACAAGAGCAAGACCATACTCTAGAGGGTAAACTAATTTCTCAATATGAGGATAGCATGACCAAGCTCACAGAGTTTTATCGGCAACGTTCCAAGAAGCATTGGGCAGTCAAGGGTGATAGAAATACTTCTTTCTTCCATCATGCTGTCCTTAAGCGTAAACACCGAAACAGAATAGTATCTATTAACAATGCTCTCGGAAGCAGCATTTATGATCCAGAGGACATTGCTCAGGAATTTGTTGGCTACTTCAAAAATATTTTTCAATCTATGTGTCCTAACAATGGAAGGCCTTTCCTGCATACATCTCCTCCTCAAGACTTACAGGACTTTACCTATTCTATTCCAGACAAACATGAACTATGGGAAATATTGAAGGCCATGAGGAAAAATGCCTCACCAGGACCTGATGGATTTAATGTTGGCTTCTACACATCAGCATGGGAATGGATTGGTGATGATGTCACTACTCTGGTAAGATACTTCTATAATACAGGTATCCTTCCTCCGCGAATCAATGAAACTCAAATAGCTCTTATTCCAAAAAAATTAGTTTGTCTTGTGCCTGCTGATTTTAGACCCATTAGCCTTTGTAATGTTATTTACAAAGTCATTGCTAAATCCCTAGCTAACAGGCTTAAGCAACACCTACCTGACTATATTCATCCGTCCCAGCATGCTTTTATAGAGGGTAGGCGTATTAGTAACAACATTATCATTGCTCAAGAAATAGCCCATTCTTTTGCTCTTAAATCTTGGAATTGCAATGACTTCATTGCCGGGGCCGGGACACGATATCCCAGAAATTAACCCCTCGTGTCATCACCAGCCCAGGATTACCGTTACTGGTGGACACGTCCTTGTTACAGATTACCAAGCAATTACAAGAATTGGATACAAGACCATAAAGGTCTAATGATACAACAGTGACTCTGGTGGTGATTGACGGAAACGACTCGTGGTTCTCCAACGTCGATGGGCTCCATTCCCACAGGAACGGCTGACCTGGATAATTCCTATCCCGCGTGGCTGCCATCCTAGGTTCTGCACGGACGTCTCTGTGGTACTCCTCAAAGAAATCCTAACCTGGCCAAGTAAATAGCCAGGGACAAGCCTGTGAGTACGTTTGAATGTACTCGCAAACATCATGAACAAAAGATATACCGAATGCAACAATTAAATTATATGATCATGATGAACCACACTATATGCGTATGCTCATGATGGACTTAAAGGCATGCTGTCAGGAATTAAGTTATGGCATGATAAAATATTAGCATGTGCAAATAACTGGATATATAAAATTATTAGTAATAAACAAGGAAAGTTAAAGGAAAATAAAATAAAGTAAATGCCGGTCGGATGTCTAAAATGATATCACGGTAGGTCTTGAAGAGAAATGCCAAACGGGTTTCTAAAAGAGAAATCGGACGAGACATGACCATCCGAGAACTCAGGCGACGCCACGAGAGGTCTTGAAAAGAAATGCCAGTCGGGTGTCAAGTGACGCCACGGTCGAACTTGAAGAGAAGTGCCAATCGTGTGTCCACAAGAGTAGTGGCGGGATAAACCGCCTGTTAACTCGAGAGACGCCACGAGAGGTCTTGAAAATAAAATTGAGTGCCCGGGGTAGTCTAGCCAGCCCCTGAGACACTCAAGAAAAATTCAAAATAAGAGAAACGGGTTAGTCCTCAATAATATGCATAACCATAATAATATTAACATGCAATAATTATTCATGGTAGCACCAGGGTGACAACAATTATCCTGCAAAATAATTCAGGCTCAATTTAATTATTTTTCTCCGAAAACCGACACTAAGACCGATACTTGACCAACCCAGACTGTAGTCCTTAACCGCGGACACGGCTATTCGAATAGGTTTAAACTCTGCAGAGGGTGTACTCTTTTCCCACAAGTAAAGGATTTCTTTAGTCAGTACCGTGACACCGACTAATTCCCTTTACGATCTTTGGGTTGAAAACACACCTAACCAGCACACACCAGATTATCTTTCCGGATGCCAGGAATCACCCAAAGCATCGTTCAAGAAAAACTTTAAGACGGAGAGACCAACGTCCTGCATGGGATCACTATTAATACGCGCGGATTACAAGGGGTGCCCCCCTCTCAGTCACAACTGGAAACACCCATGCCCCCTGACCCGATGACAGGATTTAGTCCACCAACATGGAAACCCTCATCATAGCCCTCTATGTGGTGTGTGCATGGAAAGGGGTTAACAACTTACTAAACCATACCCCACCTGTGGCAGGGACAAGTGGCAGCACGAATCAAGTATGAGGGTTACCGGAACAAGACTCGATCTACGGTCGACTCAGGAGGTTAAGTTTTCCTACAGTGGTTAGCACAATATATTCCTTGGTGCTACCCAACAGCATCACCACCCGGCATGTCCCGACATGCCCTTACTGATCATTCTCGTCACCACGAGAAATTTCAGTCTCACGGTCACTTTACTCGTGACTGATTCTTTCCTGCAGTTTAGTCCGGACCAACATGGCAGATGTGACATGTGAAAATAACCATGCTCACACATAATTCATGCTTAGACAGAGACAAAATATTGTCAAGGGATCTATCATGCAAAAATAGCCATATGTCAGTTTTATTTGAATTCAACATATTCATGATGCAACTATTCTCGCAAACAAACAACTGTGCAATTCACCATATCAAGTGTTCAAGATGCTTGCCTTTAGTATGCAGAGATATTGGGTGCACTCCAAAAGTTTGAAAAGTTTCTTCCCTCCATTTCCTATTTTCAAAAACATTTAAATAACCACATAAAGCAAAAGCAGTGCCAAAAATTGTTTCAAATATTTGTGAAATAAACATTAAAATAAATTAGATGAAAATAAGGATTAACAAAAAAAATTAATTTATTTGGAGCTCATATGAATTAGTTATGGAATTTCTAGGATGGAATAAATGATTAAAAGTACTATTTAATTGATCCTGGGGAGATAAAGCTTAGGAAAAAATGTTCACCTAAGTTAGATAAATAGAGCATGATTCTTAGAGTATTTACAAATTTGAATCGTCAAATTTGGGCTAGAAATGGTGTCTATGGAAATTAATTGAGAGTTGCTGGAAAAAGAAAAAGAAACAAGCAGAGGACAGAGGCGCGCCCTGAGCACTGCTTAGTTGCGTCGTGCCACTGGGCCGGGCCCAAAGGTGCTGCCACGCAGGGGAGGGGAGCGGTGGCTCACCGATAGGTGGGGCCCACCTGTCGGGTTTATCTTCTCAAACGCGCGCGCCTGGACAGGAGCAGGGGAGGTGCTCCGATGATGATTGCCGGCGATGGAAGGCGCCGTTCTCGGCGCTTGGCACACCAACATACTCAGGAGGTCGGACCGCGTCCGTTGGAGGGGGAGGGAGTCGCCGGAAAGCTCGAGGTTGAGTAGAGCTTCAACCATGGCAGAAAGGAGCTTCGGGTGGGAGAGGGATTTCTCCCATGGGCCACTTCCAGTGGAATTGGCGAGGGGAACGGCTCGACGAGCACTCCAGGAGTTGAGTGGTGAAGAAAACAGCAAGGGGAAGTCGCTGGTGGCATGGGAACTGGCGGGTCAGTGGTGGCGGCAGAAGCGGCCAGAGTCGGGGGAGATGGTTCCTCCGGTCGTTCTGCTGCCCATAGGGCTCATCGAGGGGGTGAAGGAGATGTGGTGGTGGTAGAGGGAGGGTCGGGTGACATTTTTATAGCAGGAAGGAGGCGGTTCCGAGGCTTCCAGGGCACGGCACGGCGGTGGCGCCATTACTGCGCCGGAGAAGTTGGTGTGGCCGGTGGCCAGGGTTGGTGAGGACGGTGGCCGTCCGCATTAATGCTGGGGCCTATTGGTTGGCTCGGAGGCGAACCACGCGTCCTGGGCGGCGGCGTATCCGATACGACAGTGGCCGCGGCGACGCTGGATGGTGGTGGGCGGCGGTGGTCAGCGCTAGGCGACGCGGGAAGGTGTCGGCGAGGTGCGTGAGTGTCTCTCGAAGCTCCTGGAGGTGGCTGACGTGCGGAGCGGTGGCAGGGAGTCTAGCACCGGGCGGTGCCGACGCTTGCAACCACGGCGCTCTGGGCACGCTCTGTGCACGCACCCAGTGCGTTCGGCAGAATGCCAGTGCATCCTAGGGTGCTCCAAATGAGATGATTTTTGGTAGAGTGGCTGATATTTCTCTGATAGGGATTATGGACATGGTGGTTTAGTCATAGCATCAAGTCCTCAATGTAGTTTAGGAAGAGACAAACTTTTTGTCATGCACACATGGTGCTCGACAGAATGCTTTGGTGGTCTACGTGGCTCTGATGAATTTGAATTTTTGCAGGATGGTGTCTCCTTAGATGATATATATGGTGGTGGAGTTGGATGGACAAAAAGATTAACTTGCCAGTGCAAGTTTTAGAGAAATTCATTTCTGGACAGAAACTTCAGAGGAATATTTGGTGAACTAAAAAGTTTTCAATGGGGCTAAAATTTTGGACTTAAGGGTTTGGTTGGAAGCACTATAAGTGGGAAAATTTTCAGGATTTTTGGGGCAAGGAAAATTGGGGTTGTAGTTATAACCTAAGAAATGGACAGAATTGAAAGGAGGTTGTTTCACTCAAAATTTACAAAAGACTAAGTTGCGTTTTTGCATAAAAGTGATATGTAGGCATCACATGACCTCCCATAATTTCTGTGGAATTTTGAAAGAATTATTTAAAGTAGTTGTAGTGCAACAGAGGCATTTAAAATATTGAAATAGTTGTTAAAAGAATTGTTTAGAGGCCACTTTTATTCTGAAAATAATTCTTACTGTTATTAAACTATAATTGAAATGTTTTAAGAGAACTACCAAAGCCACAAAATTATTTCCAAAAATTGTTATATGGAGGAAAGAATTTTGAAAAAAAAACAGAAACAGAAAATGGTTCTGAAATTAATAAAAGACCTAGCAAAAATTCAAAATTTAAATTCTGGCCAAAGTTTATTTAGTAAAAACATGATTAAATTTTTGGGGTGTTACAAACTCTACCCCCTTAAGAAAATCTCGTCCTCGAGATTTGTTAAGGACGGAAGAATTAAATGCAAATCACAACAGACAAGCAATCATGCACAAGACAACATCACACAAGCACATCATTCAATCAAACACTACACACTGCTAGAAACATACACATAATCGTCTACGGTATGACGGTGGAATTTACAGGGCAACAGGGTTGCTAAGGGCATGGCAACTACTTTGGTGGACTCAGTCCACTTCGTCGACGTCCAGACGGGCATGTCTTGCGGACGTCGAGGCTTCTCCGGGGGCTTCAACGTCGGAGTTGGCTGGAGTGTTATGAGGAGCTGCAGGGTTGGGGTAGCGATGATGACCCACGCGGGGTGTAGTGGCTACAGTCCCGTTGGAGGAAATCCCAAAGAGACAACGGAGTTCATCCGGGGAAATGAATGCATTGCCCGGGCAGGGGCAGACCTCGCAGGCTCGATTGGTCTCCCAAACAGTACTACCGGGTTGTCAGTGGCAGGTGCAGCTTCACTTCTCACCAGGGTCAGGAGAGCAAGTGTCCTGCGGGTCTCAATCAGATCATTGGTGACCTGATCGAACAGTGCCTCTTGCGCTCTCAGGTAGTGCACCAGATGCACCAGAGCAGGATCCGTCTCGTGGTCTCCGTTAGCGACTTGGGTCGGCCTACCATAGCCTTCACGACTAGGGTAGTAGTAGAAGGAGCGGCAGTTAACCCTCGGCGACCGATGCCGGAGTTGAACTACAGCCTCTCGGGCTGCAAGTTGGATGGCTTGGGGCTCGTCGGTGGTTGTCCTCCCGGTGAACCGGTAAGGACGCTCCGCGGTGATGCCCCTCCCGTAGATGTGCACCGTGGCCCAGAAGTGGTGGATGGCATCACTCGTGTGCTCTTGGTACACGATATACTCCGGCGTCTCTTCGATGCCGAGAGCACGATGGGTGAGATTGGCAAGGATGACTACAAAGCCTTCAAGCTCAGCCACGGTGGTCTCATTGTGCACGATGGGGCCTGGCATCTTGGTGGTTTGATATTGAACTGAGAGTGAGGCTGTGATGTGCTGGGTTGGGGCAAGGCTTCTCTTGTAAGCCAGCGGAGTCTTCCATCGCACGCTTGCGGATGGGACAACTCAGGTGTCAGCCACAGGCACACAGCCTATGGGCTAGGTTGATAGGTTGGGCACCGACTGTCAAAAGATGTCGGCTGGCACTGTGCAGGCTTATCGGATGAGATGGGCTTGACGGTGGGTAGGAAAAGATGTGGGCGGTGTGGAAACCTAGGGATAGTGACCAGGCTAAGATAGGTTTAGCCAATGGTCAGCCTGGCTCTGATACCAAGGCTGCCGGGGCCGGGACACGATATCCCAGAAATCAACCCCTCGTGTCATCACCAGCCCAGGATTAGCGTTACTGGTGGACACGTCCTTGTTACAGCTTACCAAGCAATTATAAGAATTGGATACAAGACAATAAAGGTCTATTGATACAACAGTGACTTTGGTGGTGATTGACGGAAACGACTCGTGGTTCTCCAACATCGATGGGCTCCATTCCCACAGGAACGGCTGACCTGGATAATTCCTATCCCGCGTGGCTGCCATCCTAGGTTCTGCACGGACGTCTCTGTGGTACTCCTCAAAGAAATCCTGACCTGGCCAAGTAAATAGCCAGGGACAAGCCTGTGAGTATGTTTGAATGTACTCGCAAACATCATGAACAAAAGATATACCGAATGCAACAATTAAATTATATGATCATGATGAACCACACTATATGCGTATGCTCATGATGGACTTAAAGGCATGCTGTCAGGAATTAAGTTATGGCATGATAAAATATTAGCATGTGCAAATAACTAGATATATAAAATTATAAGTAATAAACAAGGAAAGTTAAAGGAAAATAAAATAAAGGAAATGCCGGTCGGATGTCTAAAATGACATCACGGTAGGTCTTGAAGAGAAATGCCAAACGGGTGTCTAAAAGAGAAATCGGACGAGACAGGACCATCCGAGAACTGAGGCGATGCCACGAGAGGTCTTGAAAAGAAATGCCAGTCGGGTGTCAAGTGACGCCACGGTCGGACTTGAAGAGAAATGCCAATCGGGTGTCCACAAGAGTAGTGGCGGGATAAACCGCCTGTTAACTCGAGAGACGCCACGAGAGGTCTTGAAAATCAAATTGAGTGCCCGAGGTAGTCTAGCCAGCTCCTGAGACACTCAGGAAAAATTCAAAATAAGAGAAACGGGTTAGTCCTTAATAATATGCATAACCATAATAATATTAACATGCAATAATTATTCATGGTAGCACCAGGGTGACAACAATTATCCTGCAAAATAATTCAGGCTCAATTTAATTATTTTCCTCCAAAGACCGACACTAAGACCGATACTTGACCAACCCAGACTGTAGCCCTTAACCACGGACACGGCTATTCGAATAGGTTTAAACTCTGCAGAGGGTGTACTCTTTACCCACAAGTAAAGGATTTCTTTAGTCAGTACCGTGACACCGACTAATTCCCTTTACGGTCTTTGGGTTGAAAATACACCTAACCAGCACACACCAGATTATCTTTCCGGATGCCAGGAATCACCCAAAGCATCGTTCAAGAAAAACTTTAAGACGGAGAGACCAACGTCCTGCATGGGATCACTATTAATACGCGCGGATTACAAGGGGTGCCCCCCTCTCAGTCACAACTGGAAATACCCATGCCCCCTGACCCGATGACAGGATTTAGTCCACCAACATGGAAACCCTCATCGTAGCCCTCTATGTGGTGTGTGCACGGAAAGGGGTTAATAACTTACTGCGCCCGAGAAGTTGGTGTGGCCGGTGGCCAGGGTTGGTGAGGACGGTGGCCGTCCGCATTAATGCTGGGGCCTATTGGTTGGCTCGGAGGCGAACAACACGTCTTGGGCGGCGGCGTATCCGATACGGCAGTGGCCGCGGCGACGCTGGATGGTGGTGGGCGGCGGTGGTCAGCGCTAGGCGACGCGGGAAGGTGTCGGCGAGGTGCGTGAGTGTCTCTCGAAGCTCCTGGAGGTGGCTGACGTGCGGAGCAGTGGCAGGGAGTCTAGCACCGGGCGGTGCCGACGCCTGCAACCACGGCGCTCTGGGCACGCTCTGTGCACGCACCCAGTGCGTTCGGCAGAATGCCAGTGCATCCTAGGGTGCTCCAAATGAGATGATTTTTGGTAGAGTGGCTGATATTTCTCTGATAGGGATTATGGACATGGTGGTTTAGTCATAGCATCAAGTCCTCAATGTAGTTTAGGAAGAGACAAACTTTTTGTCATGCACACATGGTGCTCGACAGAATGCTTTGGTGGTCTACGTGGCTCTGATGAATTTGAATTTTTGCAGGATGGTGTCTCCTTAAATGATATATATGGTGGTGGAGTTGGATGGACAAAAAGATTAACTTGCCAGTGCAAGTTTTGGAGAAATTCATTTCTGGACAGAAACTTCAGAGGAATATTTAGTGAACTAAAAAGTTATCAATGGGGCTAAAATTTTGGACTTAAGGGTTTGGTTGGAAGCACTATAAGTTGGAAAATTTTCAGGATTTTTGGGGCAAGGAAAATTGGGGTTGTAGTTATAACCTAAGAAATGGACAGAATTGAAAGGAGGTTGTTTCACTCAAAATTTACAAAAGACTAAGTTGTGTTTTTGCATAAAAGTGATATGTAGGGATCTCATGACCTCCCATAATTTCTGTGGAATTTTGAAAGAATTATTTAAAGTAGTCGTAGTGCAACAGAGGCATTTAAAATATTGAAATAGCTGTTAAAAGAATTGTTTAGAGGCAAATTTTATTCTAAAAATAATTCTTACTGTTATTAAACTATAATTGGAATGTTTTAAGAGAACTACCAAAGCCACAAAATTATTTCCAAAAATTGTTATATGGAGGAAAGAATTTTGAAAAAAAAATACAGAAACAGAAAATGGTTCTGAAATTAATAAAAGACCTAGCAAAAATTCAAAATTTAAATTCTGGCCAAATTTTATTTAGTAAAAACATGATTAAATTTTTGGGGTGTTACATTCATGCTTAAGATAGATCTTGCAAAGGCCTTTGACAGAATTGAATGGCACTTTATAGAGTCAGCTCTTGCTCGTAAAGGGTTGAATGGTCATTTCATTAATCTTATACATGCTTGCATCTCTTCATCCATCTTCTCTGTTATTATTAATGGTCAGTCTTACGGGAGATTCAAAAGCTCTAGAGGTATTAGGCAAGGATGCCCTCTATCACCTTCACTTTTTGTCCTTGCAGTGAATGAACTCTCTCTCTCTCTCTCTTCAACAAGCATTACAAAATAACCAAGTGTCAGGTATAGCTCTTGGACCACAATGTCCGCCAATTCATTCCCTCATGTTTGCTGACGACCTTTTGGTATGTGGTAAGGCTAATATGCAGGAAGCTTCAGTTATAGCCCAGGTCCTACGACATTTCTATAATCTCTCGGGCCAGATCCCAAACTGGAATAAGTCAGCCATCATGTTTAGTCATAATGTTGACTTGCAGGTCAGGCAGCAGATCAAAGGAATCTTTCCAGTTCCTGACATTGACAGTTCCACCGTTCACCTTGGGCATCCTCTCATCCTCCCTGCCAAAGATAGAGCAGCTGCTTATAACTTTGTCTATGACAAATTCAAATCTAAACTAAGTGCCTATAAAGCTAACAGGCTGTCACACGCAGCAAGACTTACTCTTATAAAATCTGTCTTTGCCTCTATATCTGTCTATTATATGTCAAATATTCTTTTCTCCAAAAAGTTTCTTGCAAAACTAACAACAATTATTAGTAACTTTTGGTGGACAGGTGTTAGAGAGAATCCTTCAACAAGAGTTTTATGTCTAAGAGCTTGGGCTGATATATGTATTGAAAAAAAAGAAAGGTGGTTTAGGTGTCAGAAATCTACAGGCTATCAATCAATGTCTTATTATGTCAGTAGCTTGGAGATTTGCAAGGGAACCCCAAAGTTACCTCTCTCTTATCCTCAAGGACAAATATCATAGTCACACATCAATTTGGAGAGCTAAACACAATGTTCCCAAATCAGCCTTCTGGACTGCTATCCTGAAGGTCAGACCTCTTCTCATTTCTGCCTCCTTTTATCAATTGGTAGATGGTAGTAGTTCCATATGGAGTACTCCTTGGTTTTCTCAGTGGCAAAATATTTATGAGAATCTTATAATCCAACAGCCACCTTACTCTTATCCAGCTGTTGTTAGTGATCTTTGGTTTCCTAATCAGAAAGCTTGGAACATCAATCTAGTCAACGCTCTGTTTCATCCTCATACTGCTCAAGCTATACTGCAAACCCCTATTGTTAATACTATTGGACATGATGTGTTGGTTTGGAGACTAACCCCTGCAGGTGACCACTCTTCGAAAAGTGCCTACAAGCACTGCTTCAATAATCTAGTACTACCAGCAAATCAAAGACCAAAATCTGTTCCAATGCAGATTGTAAATCTTCTCAATCAGGTTTGGAGGGACAAACTCATGGAGCCAAGAGTTCAAACTTTCGCATGGAGGCTTCTTCGCCGAGCACTTCCAACGGGTAAGCGTGCACGTAAGTTCTCGAAACATATTAGTGATAATTGTACTAGATGTGGCAACCAAGAGGATGAAATGCACATGCTTTTTCTAGGGCCTTTCTCAAAGGCTGCTTGGTTCTCATCTCCTTGGTATATTAGAACAGAAGCTTTTGCTAAACATAACCATTCCATTCCACAAATGATTAATGTTTTACTGGATGCGGCTCATCCCCATATCAATATAACTAGTGTATTCACTTTCTTGTGGTGCCTTTGGAAAGCACGAAATGATGCCCTGTTTGGTAGAAAATTTTGTCAACCATCGCAGGTATACCCAGTGGCGAATGCGATCTTACAGGGCCCAAAGCTTGAGGTGATGGCAGGACAAAATCAACGCTCAACAACTATTGTAGTACAACGGCCTTTAACCACACAAGCACCAGCTTTAGTTGCAGGTCAAGGAATCTTCTGCGATGCAGCTTGGATAAATGAGGCAAATATGCAACATTCTCCAGCAGGTATTGGTGTGATCATCCAACTTGGAGGAAATGGTCACTGTCAACAGCTGCAGGTTTCGGCCATGTCTCCCCCGGTGTCATCTTCTCTCCAAGCTGAAGCATATGGCCTACTCTTGGCCACAATGATAGCAGATACTCTTCACATCCTGGAACCACAGTACTACACCGATTGTTTGGTACTTGCATCAGCAGCAGTGACGAGTTCCATATTCAAAGACATAGGTCACTGGAACATAAGGCCCATTATTGCTTCTATTCAAGCATCGCCATCTTTTGTTCGCACCAGGATATCACACATCAGCAGGTGTTTTAATGTTAAAGCGCATCATCAAGCAAAGTTAGTGATCAAAATTAAAAATAGCCCTGTAGTTCTCCGATGTCTCTCTTCAGACACAGGACCTTGTACTGCGAGAGATGCTCTCGCCATGTCAAGTGTGAGACCTTTCACACTACTCTCTATAAAATGTTGTTAATGGAATAATAACTGTTGTTGTTCAAAAAAAAACTTGTGCCACAGACGCAGCTTTCTTTGTTTAAAACTTGGTCCTTAACTTTACAGTGTTGTCACTATTGGGAAACGTAGCATGCAATTCAAAAAAATTCCTACACTCACGAAAGATCTATCTAGGAGATGCATAGCAACGAGAGGGGGAGAGTGTGTCTACGTACCCTTGTAGACCGAAAGCGGAAGCATTTGACAACGCGGTTGATGTAGTCGAACTTCTTCTCGTTCTAATTGATCAAGCACCGAATATACGACACCTCCGAGTTCTGCACACGTTCAGCTCGATGACGTCCCTCGAACTCTTGATCCAGCAAAGTGTCGAGGAAGTATATGAGTTTCGTCAGCACAACGACGTGGTGATGGTGATGGTGAAGTGATCTGCGCAGGGCTTCACCTAAGCACTACGAAGATATGACCGAAGGTGTAATCTGTGGAGGGGGGCGCCGCACACGGCTAACAGTTATTGGTGTGTGTTCTAGGTGCCCTCTCCCCATGTATATATAGGTGGGAGGGGGAGGGGAGCAACCTTGGGGCGTCCCAAGTAGGAGGAATCCTACTTGGGGGCCTAGTCCAATTCGCCCCCCCCTTCCTTATTACCGGAAGGGGGAAAAGGGAAGAGAGGGGGGAGGAAGGAAAGGGGGGGCCGAACCCCCTCGTCCTTCTCCTATTCGGCCTCCTTCCTTAGGGAGGGGGCGCACCAACCCTTGTGGGCTGGTGTGCTTCCCTCCTATGGCCCATAAGGCCATTATTCCCCCGGAGGGTTCCGGTAACCCCCCCCCCCTAGTCCGATAAATACCCGATACACTCCGGAACACTTCCGGTGTCCGAATACTATCATCCTATATATCAATATTTACCTCTAGACTATTTAGAGACTCCTCATCATGTCCGTGATCTCATCCGGGACTCCAAACAACATTCGGTCAACAAATCACATAACTCATATAATACAAAATCGTCATTGAACGTTAAGCGTGCAGACCCTACGGGTTCGAGAACTATGTAGACATGACCAAGACACCTCTCCGGTCAATAACCAATAGAGGAACCTGGATGCTCATATTGGCTCCCACATATTCTACAAAGATCTTTATCGGTCGAACCGTTATGACAGTATACATTATTCCCTTTGTCATCGGTATGTCACTTGCCCGAGATTCGATCGTCGGTATCTTCATACCTAGTTCAATCTCGTTACCGGCAAGTCTCTTTACTCGTTCCGTAATACATCATCCTGTGACTAAGTCACTTTGCTTGCAAGGCTTCTTATGATGTGCATTACCGAGAGGGCCTAGAGATACCTCTCCGATACTCGGAGTGACAAATCCTAATCTCGATCTATGCCAACCCAACAGACACCTTCGGAGATACGTGTAGAGCATCTTTATAATCACCCAGTTACGTTGTGACGTTTGATAGCACACAAGGCATTCCTCCGGTATCCGGGAGTTACATAATCTCATAGTCGAAGGAATATGTATTTGACATGAAGAAAGGAGTAGCAAAAAAAATGAACGATCATTATGCTAAGCTAACGGATGGGTCTTGTCCATCACATCATTCTCCTAATGATGTGATCCCGTTTATCAAATGACAACACATGTCTATGGTTAGGAAACTTAACCATCTTTGATTAACGAGCTAGTCTAGTAGAGGCTTACTAGGGACATAGTGTTTTGTCTATGTATCCACACATGTATCAAGTTTCCGGTTAATACAATTCTAGCATGAATAATAAACATTTATCATGAATAAGGAAATATAAAATAACAACTTTATTATTGCCTCTAGGGCCTATTTCCTTCAGTCTCCCACTTGCACTAGAGTCAATAATCTAGATTACATTGTAATGATTCTAACACCCATGGAGTCTTGGTGCTGATCATGTTTTGCTTATGGAAGAGGCTTAGTCAACGGGTCTGCCATATTCAGATCCGTATGTATTTTGCAAATCTCTATGTCTTCCTCCTTGACTTGATCACGGATGGAGTTGAAGCGTCTCTTGATGTGTTTGGTTCTTTTGTGAAATCTGGATTCCTTCGCCAAGGCAATAGCTCTAGTATTGTCACAAAAGATTTTCATCGGACCCGATGCACTAGGTATTACACCTAGATCGGATATGAACTCCTTCATCCAGACTCCTTCATTTGCTGCTTCCGAAGCAGCTATGTACTCCGCTTCACACGTAGATCCCGCCACGACGCTCTGCTTGGAACTGCACCAACTGACAGCTCCACCATTCAAAATAAATACGTATCCGGTTTGTGACTTAGAGTCATCCGGATCAGTGTCAAAGCTAGCATCGACGTAACCATTTATGTTGAGCTCTTTGTCACCTCCATAAATGAGAAACATATCCTTGGTCCTTTTCAGGTACTTCAGGATGTTCTTGACCGCTGTCCAGTGATCCACTCTTGGATTACTTTGGTACCTCCCTGCTAAACTTATAGCAAGGCACACATCAGGTCTGGTACACAGCATAGCATACATGATAGAACCTATGGCTGAGGCATAGGGAATGACTTTCATTTTCTCTCTATCTTCTGCAGTGGTCGGGCATTGAGTCTTACTCAACTTTACACCTTGCAACACAGGCAAGAACCCTTTCTTCGCCGAGCACTTCCAACGGGTAAGCGTGCACGTAAGTTCTCGAAACATATTAGTGATAATTGTACTAGATGTGGCAACCAAGAGGATGAAATGCACATGCTTTTTCTAGGGCCTTTCTCAAAGGCTGCTTGGTTCTCATCTCCTTGGTATATTAGAACAGAAGCTTTTGCTAAACATAACCATTCCATTCCACAAATGATTAATGTTTTACTGGATGCGGCTCATCCCCATATCAATATAACTAGTGTATTCACTTTCTTGTGGTGCCTTTGGAAAGCACGAAATGATGCCCTGTTTGGTAGAAAATTTTGTCAACCATCGCAGGTATACCCAGTGGCGAATGCGATCTTACAGGGCCCAAAGCTTGAGGTGATGGCAGGACAAAATCAACGCTCAACAACTATTGTAGTACAACGGCCTTTAACCACACAAGCACCAGCTTTAGTTGCAGGTCAAGGAATCTTCTGCGATGCAGCTTGGATAAATGAGGCAAATATGCAACATTCTCCAGCAGGTATTGGTGTGATCATCCAACTTGGAGGAAATGGTCACTGTCAACAGCTGCAGGTTTCGGCCATGTCTCCCCCGGTGTCATCTTCTCTCCAAGCTGAAGCATATGGCCTACTCTTGGCCACAATGATAGCAGATACTCTTCACATCCTGGAACCACAGTACTACACCGATTGTTTGGTACTTGCATCAGCAGCAGTGACGAGTTCCATATTCAAAGACATAGGTCACTGGAACATAAGGCCCATTATTGCTTCTATTCAAGCATCGCCATCTTTTGTTCGCACCAGGATATCACACATCAGCAGGTGTTTTAATGTTAAAGCGCATCATCAAGCAAAGTTAGTGATCAAAATTAAAAATAGCCCTGTAGTTCTCCGATGTCTCTCTTCAGACACAGGACCTTGTACTGCGAGAGATGCTCTCGCCATGTCAAGTGTGAGACCTTTCACACTACTCTCTATAAAATGTTGTTAATGGAATAATAACTGTTGTTGTTCAAAAAAAAACTTGTGCCACAGACGCAGCTTTCTTTGTTTAAAACTTGGTCCTTAACTTTACAGTGTTGTCACTATTGGGAAACGTAGCATGCAATTCAAAAAAATTCCTACACTCACGAAAGATCTATCTAGGAGATGCATAGCAACGAGAGGGGGAGAGTGTGTCTACGTACCCTTGTAGACCGAAAGCGGAAGCATTTGACAACGCGGTTGATGTAGTCGAACTTCTTCTCGTTCTGATTGATCAAGCACCGAATATACGACACCTCCGAGTTCTGCACACGTTCAGCTCGATGACGTCCCTCGAACTCTTGATCCAGCAAAGTGTCGAGGAAGTATATGAGTTTCGTCAGCACAACGATGTGGTGATGGTGATGGTGAAGTGATCTGCGCAGGGCTTCACCTAAGCACTACGAAGATATGACCGAAGGTGTAATCTGTGGAGGGGGGCGCCGCACACGGCTAACAGTTATTGGTGTGTGTTCTAGGTGCCCTCTCCCCATGTATATATAGGTGGGAGGGGGAGGGGAGCAACCTTGGGGCGTCCCAAGTAGGAGGAATCCTACTTGGGGGCCTAGTCCAATTCGCCCCCCCCTTCCTTATTACCGGAAGGGGGAAAAGGGAAGAGAGGGGGGAGGAAGGAAAGGGGGGGCCGAACCCCCTCGTCCTTCTCCTATTCGGCCTCCTTCCTTAGGGAGGGGGCGCACCAACCCTTGTGGGCTGGTGTGCTTCCCTCCTATGGCCCATAAGGCCATTATTCCCCCGGAGGGTTCCGGTAACCCCCCCCCCTAGTCCGATAAATACCCGATACACTCCGGAACACTTCCGGTGTCCGAATACTATCATCCTATATATCAATATTTACCTCTAGACTATTTAGAGACTCCTCATCATGTCCGTGATCTCATCCGGGACTCCAAACAACATTCGGTCAACAAATCACATAACTCATATAATACAAAATCGTCATTGAACGTTAAGCGTGCAGACCCTACGGGTTCGAGAACTATGTAGACATGACCAAGACACCTCTCCGGTCAATAACCAATAGAGGAACCTGGATGCTCATATTGGCTCCCACATATTCTACAAAGATCTTTATCGGTCGAACCGTTATGACAGTATACATTATTCCCTTTGTCATCGGTATGTCACTTGCCCGAGATTCGATCGTCGGTATCTTCATACCTAGTTCAATCTCGTTACCGGCAAGTCTCTTTACTCGTTCCGTAATACATCATCCTGTGACTAAGTCACTTTGCTTGCAAGGCTTCTTATGATGTGCATTACCGAGAGGGCCTAGAGATACCTCTCCGATACTCGGAGTGACAAATCCTAATCTCGATCTATGCCAACCCAACAGACACCTTCGGAGATACGTGTAGAGCATCTTTATAATCACCCAGTTACGTTGTGACGTTTGATAGCACACAAGGCATTCCTCCGGTATCCGGGAGTTACATAATCTCATAGTCGAAGGAATATGTATTTGACATGAAGAAAGGAGTAGCAAAAAAAATGAACGATCATTATGCTAAGCTAACGGATGGGTCTTGTCCATCACATCATTCTCCTAATGATGTGATCCCGTTTATCAAATGACAACACATGTCTATGGTTAGGAAACTTAACCATCTTTGATTAACGAGCTAGTCTAGTAGAGGCTTACTAGGGACATAGTGTTTTGTCTATGTATCCTGGAATAACCGTCTCGCACTAAACAAGATCCAGATATAATGTTATGCTCAACGCTGGCACCAAATAACAATTATTCAGGTCTAAAACTAATCCCGAAGGTAGATGTAGAGTGGTAGCGTGCCGACGGCGATCACACTCGACCTTGGAAACCATTCCTGACGCGCATCGTCACCTCATCCTTAGCCAATCTTCATTCAATCCGTAGCTCTGTTTCGAGTTACAAATGAGCAACCAAACCAGTATCAAATACCCAGGTGCTACTACGACATTAGTAAGGTACACATCAATAACATGTATATCAAATATACCTTTGTTCACTTGCCCTCCTCTTATCCGCCAAATACTCGGGGCAGTTCGCTTCAAGTGAACAGTCCCTTTGGCAGTAGAAGCACTCAGTTTCAGGCTTGGGTCTAGCTTTGGGCTTCTTCCCGAGAGGTGGCAACTTGCTTGCCATTCTTCTTGAAGTTCTCTTTTTCCCTTGCCCTTTTCTTGATACTAGTGGTCTTGTTAACCATCAACAACTTGATGCTCCTTCTTGATTTCTACCTCCGCAGCTTTGAGCATTGCGAAGAGCTCGGGAATTGTCTTCTCCATCCATTGCATATTATAGTTAATCAAGAAGCCTTTGTAGCTTGGTGGCAGTGATTGAAGAACTTGTCAATAACACTATCATCTGGAAGATTAACTCCTAGCTGAGTCAAGTGATTAGATATCCAAACATTCTGAGTAGGTTCACTAACAGAGCTTTCTCCTCCATCTTGCAGCTATAGAACTTGTTGGAGAGTCATATCTCTCAACTCGGGCATTGCTTGAAATATTAACTTCAACTCCTGGAACATCTCATATGCTCCATGACGTTCAAAACGTCTTTGAAGTCCCGATTCTAAGCCGTAAAGCATGGCACACTGAACTATCGAGTAGTCATCAGATCGAGTTTGCCAGACGTTCATAACATCAGCATCTGCTCTGCAGCAGGCCTTTCACCTAGCGGTGCATCAAGAACATAATCTTCTGTGCAGCAATGAGGATAATCCTCAAGTTACGGACCCAGTCCGTGTGTTGTAGTTGCTACCATCATCTTTCAACTTAGCTTTCTCTAAGAACGCATTAAATTCAAGGGAACGGTAGCACGGGCCATTGATCTACAACATAGATATCCAAAAACTATCAGGACTAAGTTCATGATAAATTAAGTTCAATTAATCAAATTATTTAAGAACTCCCACTTAGATAGACATCCCTCAAGATCTAAATGATACGTGATCCAAATCAATTGAACCAGTCCGATCATCACGTGAGATGGAGTAGTCATCAATAGTGAACATCTCTATGTTGATCATATCTACTATATGGTTCACGTTCGACCTTTCGGTCTCCAGTGTTCCGAGGCCATGTCTGTACATGCTAGGCTCGTCAAGTTAACCGAGTATTCCACATGTGCAAAACTGTCTTGCACCCGTTGTATTTGAACGTAGAGTCTATCACACCGATCATCACGTGGTGTCTCAACACGACGAACTGTCGCAACGGTGCATACTCAGGGAGAACACTTATACCTTGAAATTTAGTGAAGGGTCATCTTATAATGTACCGTCATTCTAAGCAGAAAAAGATGTATAAAAGATAAACATCACATGCAATCAAAAAATGTGACATGATATGGCCATCATCATCTTGTGCTTTTGATCTCCATCTCCAAAGGATCATCATGATCTCCATCGTCACGGCTTGACACCTTGATTCCACGTTGCGTCGTGGTCGTCTCACCAACTATTGCTTCTACAACTATCGCTAACGCATAGTGATAAAGTAAAGCAATTACATGGCGATTGCATTTCATACAATAAAGCGACAACAATAGGCTATGCCAGTTGCCGATAACTTTTACAAAACATGATCATCTCATACAACAAACGTATATCACATCATGTTTCTTGACCATATCACATCACAACATGCCCTGCAAAAACAAGTTAGACGTCCTCTACTTTGTTTTTGCAAGTTTTACGTGGCTGCTACGGGCTTCTAGTAAGAACCGTTCTTACCTACGCATCAAAATCACAACGGTGATTTATCAAGTTTGTTGTTTAACCTTCAAGAAGGACCGGCCGCAGTCAAATTCGATTCAACTAAAGTAGAAGAAACAGACACCCGCCAGCCACCTTTATGCAAAACTAGTTGCATGTCTGTCGGTGGAACGGGGTCTCATGAACGTGGTCATGTAAGGTTGGTCCGGGCCGCTTCATCCGACAATACCGCCAAATCAAAATAATACGTTGGTGGCAAGCAGTATGACTATCACCGCCCACACAACGTAGATCCCGCCACGACGCTCTGCTTGGAACTGCACCAACTGACAGCTCCACCATTCAAAATAAATACGTATCCGGTTTGTGACTTAGAGTCATCCGGATCAGTGTCAAAGCTAGCATCGACGTAACCATTTATGTTGAGCTCTTTGTCACCTCCATAAATGAGAAACATATCCTTGGTCCTTTTCAGGTACTTCAGGATGTTCTTGACCGCTGTCCAGTGATCCACTCTTGGATTACTTTGGTACCTCCCTGCTAAACTTATAGCAAGGCACACATCAGGTCTGGTACACAGCATAGCATACATGATAGAACCTATGGCTGAGGCATAGGGAATGACTTTCATTTTCTCTCTATCTTCTGCAGTGGTCGGGCATTGAGTCTTACTCAACTTTACACCTTGCAACACAGGCAAGAACCCTTTCTTTGACTGATCCATTTTGAACTTCTTCAAAACTTTATCAAGGTATGTCCTTTGTGAAAGTCCTATTAAGCGTCTCGATCTATCCCTATAAATCTTGATGCCCAATATATAAGCAGCTTCACCGAGGTCTTTCATTAAAAAAAATCTTATTCAAGTATCCTTTTATGCTATCCAGAAATTCTACATCATTTCCAATCAACAATATGTCATCCACATATAATATTAGAAATGCTACAAAGCTCCCACTCACTTTCTTGTAAATACACGCTTCTCCGAAAGTCTGTATAAAATCATATGCTTTGATCACCTCATCAAAGCGTATATTCCAACTCCGAGATGCTTGCACCAGTCCATAGATGGATCGTTGGAGCTTGCACACTTTGTTAGCACCTTTAGGATCGACAAAACCTTCTGGTTGCATCATATACAACTCTTCTTTAAGAAATCCATTAAGGAATGCAAATTTTGACGTCCATTTGCCAGATTTCATAATCATAAAACGCGGCAATTGCTAACATGATTCGGACGGACTTAAGCATCGCTACGGGTGAGAAAGTCTCATCGTAGTCAACTCCTTGAACTTGTCGAAAACCTTTTGCGACAAGTCGAGCTTTGTAGATAGTAACATTACCATCGGCGTCAGTCTTCTTCTTGAAGATCCATTTATTCTCTATGGCTCGCCGATCATCGGGCAAGTCCACCAAAGTCCACACTTTGTTCTCATACATGGATTCTATCTCAGATTTCATGGCCTCAAGCCATCTGTCAGAATCTGGGCTCATCATAGCTTCTTCATAGTTCGTAGGTTCACCTTGGTCTAGTAACATGACTTCCAGTACAGGATTCCCGTACCACTCTGGTGCGGATCGTGTTCTAGTTGACCTATGAGGTTCTGTAGTAACTTGATCTGAAGTTTCATGATCATCATCATTAGCTTCCTCTCTAGTTGGTGTAGGCATCACGGGAACGGTTTTCTCTGATGAACTACTTTCCAATTCGAGAGAAGGTACAATTACCTCATCAAGTTATACTTTCCTCCCACTCACTTCTTTCAAGAGAAAGTCCTTCTCTAGAAAGGTTCCATTCTTGGCAACAAAGATCTTGCCTTCAGATCTGTGGTAGAAGGTGTACCCAATTGTTTCCTTTGGGTATCCTATGAAGACGCACTTCTTCGATTTGGGTTCGATCTTATCAGGCTGAAGCCTTTTGACATAAGTGTCGCAACCCCAAACTTTAAGAAATGACAGCTTAGGTTTCTTGCCAAACCACAGTTCATACGGTGTCGTCTCAACGGATTTAGACGGTGCCCTATTTAACGTGAATGCAGCTGTCTCTAATGCATAACCCCAAAACGATAGTGGTAAATCGGTAAGAGACATCATAGATCTCACCATATCTAATAAAGTACGGTTACGACGTTCGGACACACCATTACGCTGTGGTGTTCTAGGTGGCGTGAGTTGTGAAACTATTCCACATTGTTTTAAATGAAGGCCAAACTCGTAACTCAAATATTCGCCTCCGCGATCAGATCGTAGAAACTTTATTTTCTTGTTATGATGATTCTCTACTTCACTCTGAAATTCCTTGAACTTTTCAAATGTTTCAGACTTGTGTTTCATCAAGTAGATATACCCATATCTGCTCAAATCATCTGTGAAGGTCAGAAAATAACGATACCCGCCGCGTGCCTCAACACTCATTGGACCGCATACATCGGTATGTATTATTTCCAATAAGTCATTAGCTCGCTCCATTGTTCCGGAGAACGGAGTTTTAGTCATCTTGCCCATAAGGCATGGTTCGCAAGTATCAAATGATTCATAATCAAGTGATTCCAAAAGCCCATCTGCATGGAGTTTCTTCATGCGCTTTACACCAATATGACCTAAATGACAGTGCCACAAATATGTTGCACTATCATTATCAACTTTGCATCTTTTGGCATCAATATTATGAATATGTGTATCACCATGATCGAGATTCAAGAAAAATAGACCACTCTTCAAGGGTGCATGACCATACAAGATATTACTCATATAAATAGAACAACCATTATTCTCTGATTTAAATGAATAACCGTCTCGCACTAAACAAGATCCAGATATAATGTTCATGCTCAACGCTGGCACCAAATAACAATTATTCAGGTCTAAAACTAATCCCGAAGGTAGATGTAGAGGTAGCGTGCCGACGGCGATCACATCGACCTTGGAACCATTCCTGACGCGCATCGTCACCTCATCCTTAGCCAATCTTCATTCAATCCGTAGCTCCTGTTTCGAGTTACAAATATGAGCAACCAAACCAGTATCAAATACCCAGGTGCTACTACGAGCATTAGTAAGGTACACATCAATAACATGTATATCAAATATACCTTTGTTCACTTTGCCATCCTTCTTATCCGCCAAATACTCGGGGCAGTTCCGCTTCAAGTGACCAGTCCCTTTGCAGTAGAAGCACTCAGTTTCAGGCTTGGGTCTAGCTTTGGGCTTCTTCCCGAGAGTGGCAACTTGCTTGCCATTCTTCTTGAAGTTCTCCTTCTTTCCCTTGCCCTTTTTCTTGATACTAGTGGTCTTGTTAACCATCAACACTTGATGCTCCTTCTTGATTTCTACCTCCGCAGCTTTGAGCATTGCGAAGAGCTCGGGAATTGTCTTCTCCATCCATTGCATATTATAGTTAATCACGAAGCCTTTGTAGCTTGGTGGCAGTGATTGAAGAACTCTGTCAATAACACTATCATCTGGAAGATTAACTCCTAGCTGAGTCAAGTGATTATGATATCCAAACATTCTGAGTATGTGTTCACTAACAGAGCTATTCTCCTCCATCTTGCAGCTATAGAACTTGTTGGAGAGTTCATATCTCTCAACTCGGGCATTTGCTTGAAATATTAACTTCAACTCCTGGAACATCTCATATGCTCCATGACGTTCAAAACGTCTTTGAAGTCCCGATTCTAAGCCGTAAAGCATGGCACACTGAACTATCGAGTAGTCATCAGATCGAGTTTGCCAGACGTTCATAACATCAGCATCTGCTCCTGCAGCAGGCCTTTCACCTAGCGGTGCATCAAGAACATAATTCTTCTGTGCAGCAATGAGGATAATCCTCAAGTTACGGACCCAGTCCGTGTAGTTGCTACCATCATCTTTCAACTTAGCTTTCTCTAAGAACGCATTAAAATTCAAGGGAACGGTAGCACGGGCCATTGATCTACAACATAGATATCCAAAAACTATCAGGACTAAGTTCATGATAAATTAAGTTCAATTAATCAAATTATTTAAGAACTCCCACTTAGATAGACATCCCTCAAGTCATCTAAATGATACGTGATCCAAATCAATTGAACCATGTCCGATCATCACGTGAGATGGAGTAGTCATCAATAGTGAACATCTCTATGTTGATCATATCTACTATATGGTTCACGTTCGACCTTTCGGTCTCCAGTGTTCCGAGGCCATGTCTGTACATGCTAGGCTCGTCAAGTTTAACCCGAGTATTCCACATGTGCAAAACTGTCTTGCACCCGTTGTATTTGAACGTAGAGTCTATCACACCCGATCATCACGTGGTGTCTCAACACGACGAACTGTCGCAACGGTGCATACTCAGGGAGAACACTTATACCTTGAAATTTAGTGAAGGGATCATCTTATAATGCTACCGTCATTCTAAGCAGAAAAGATGTATAAAAGATAAACATCACATGCAATCAAAATATGTGACATGATATGGCCATCATCATCTTGTGCTTTTGATCTCCATCTCCAAAGGATCATCATGATCTCCATCGTCACCGGCTTGACACCTTGATCTCCATCGTTGCGTCGTGGTCGTCTCACCAACTATTGCTTCTACAACTATCGCTAACGCATAGTGATAAAGTAAAGCAATTACATGGCGATTGCATTTCATACAATAAAGCGACAACCATAAGGCTACTGCCAGTTGCCGATAACTTTTACAAAACATGATCATCTCATACAACAACGTATATCACATCATGTCTTGACCATATCACATCACAACATGCCCTGCAAAAACAAGTTAGACGTCCTCTACTTTGTTGTTGCAAGTTTTACGTGGCTGCTACGGGCTTCTAGTAAGAACCGTTCTTACCTACGCATCAAAATCACAACGGTGATTTATCAAGTTTGTTGTTTTAACCTTCAAGAAGGACCGGCCGCAGTCAAATTCGATTCAACTAAAGTAGAAGAAACAGACACCCGCCAGCCACCTTTATGCAAAACTAGTTGCATGTCTGTCGGTGGAACCGGTCTCATGAACGTGGTCATGTAAGGTTGGTCCGGGCCGCTTCATCCGACAATACCGCCAAATCAAAATAATACGTTGGTGGCAAGCAGTATGACTATCACCGCCCACAACTCTTTGTATTCTACTCGTGCATATCATCTACGCATAGACCTGGCTCTGATACCACTGTTGGGAAACGTAGCATGCAATTTCAAAAAAAATCCTACGCTCACGCAAGATCTATCTAGGAGATGCATAGCAACGAGAGGGGGAGAGTGTGTCTACGTACCCTCGTAGACCGAAAGCGGAAGCGTTTGACAACGCGGTTGATGTAATCGAACTTCTTCTCGTTCCGACCGATCAAGCACGGAACATACGGCACCTCCGAGTTCTGCACACGTTCAGCTCGATGACGTCCCTCGAACTCTTGATCCAGCAAAGTGTCGAGGAAGTAGATGAGTTCCGTCAGCACAACGGCGTGGTGACGGTGATGGTGAAGTGATCCGCGCAGGGCTTCGCCTAAGCACTACGAAGATATGACCGAAGGTGTAATCTGTGGAGGGGGCGCCGCACACGGCTAACAGTTATTGGTGTGTGTTCTAGGCGCCCTCTCCCCATGTATATATAGGTGGGAGGGGGAGGGGAGCAACCTTGGGGCGTCCCAAGTAGGAGGAATCCTACTTGGGGGCCTAGTCCAATTCGCCCCCCCCCTTCCTTATTACCGAAAGGGGGAAAAGGGAAGAGAGGGGGGAGGAAGGAAAGGGGGGGCCGAACCCCCTCCTCCTTCTCCTATTCGGCCTCCTTCCTTGGGGGGGGGGGGCGTCACCCCTTGTGGGCTGGTGTGCTTCCCTCTTATGGCCCATAAGGCCCATTATTCCCTCGGGGGGTTCCGGTAACCCCCCCCGGTAGTCCGATAAATACCCGATACACTCCGGAACACTTCCGGTGTCCGAATACTATCATCCTATATATCAATCTTTACCTCTCGACCATTTCGAGACTACTCGTCATGTCCGTGATCTCATTCGGGACTCCGAACAACATTCGGTCACCAAATCACATAACTCATATAATACAAAATCGTCATTGAACGTTAAGCGTGCGGACCCTACGGGTTCGAGAACTATGTAGACATGACCGAGACACCTCTCCGGTCAATAACCAATAGCGGAACCTGGATGCTCATATTGGCTCCCACATATTCTACGAAGATCTTTATCGGTCGAACCGTTATGACAATATACGTTATTCCCTTTGTCATCGGTATGTTACTTGCCCGAGATTCGATCGTCGATATTTTCATACCTAGTTCAATCTCGTTACCGGCAAGTCTCTTTACTCGTTCCGTAATACATCATCATGTGACTAAGTCACTTTGCTTGCAAGGCTTCTTATGATGTGCATTACCGAGAGTGCCCAGAGATACCTCTCCGATACTCGGAGTGACAAATCCTAATCTCGATCTATGCCAACCCAACAGACACCTTCGGAGATACATGTAGAGCATCTTTATAATCATCCAGTTACGTTGTGACGTTTGATAGCACACAAGGCATTCCTCCGGTATCCGGGAGTTGCATAACCTCATAGTCGAAGGAATATGTATTTGACATGAAGAAATCGGTAGCAAAAAAAATTGAACGATCATTATGCTAAGCTAACAGATGGGTCTTGTCCATCACATCATTCTCCTAATGATGTGATCCCGTTTATCAAATGACAACAAATATCTATGGTTAGGAAACTTAACCATCTTTGATTAATGAGCTAGTCTAGTAAAGGCTTACTAGGGACACAGTGTTTTGTCTATGTATCCGTACATGTATCAAGTTTTCGGTTAATACAATTCTAGCATGAATAATAAACATTTATCATGAATAAGGAAATATAAAATAACAACTTTATTATTGCCTCTAGGGCATATTTCCTTCAGTCACATGTGTACTGGATTTCTTATATTAATTAATTTTTATTTTTTGAAAAGGAGGATTTCTTATATTAATTAATTAACTTGAAAAAATACAGACTAGACATGTACTAGTGATCAAATTTGTATTACTCGAATGGTAGTACACGTACAGTCGTACACACCATAGATAATCTAACAAGATTCAAATCACATAGCTTCCTCGATCTCATTCAGTTGCAGCACAACAAGACCAGAGGAGTGGAGAGGAGAAAGAGCAACAAATTAACACGCATACAGGATACTACGTACTAGAAGTACTTGCACAATTTTAAGACACACAATTGCAAATAAGAGCACCTGCAGTGGAAGTAAGAAAAGGTGGACAATGGTCGCCTGGCTCACTATCACATATTACCAACTGAATCGATCAATTCTAGGATGAGTTCTTCCATCATGCCGTCCAAGCGTCCATCAGTTGACCTACCAGTTCCATCGTTTCCCTCTTCCCTTGGAGCTCTGTATTCCCCTTCCCATGGAGCTCTGTTTTCTTCTTCACTTGGGAGCTCCGCTTCCGACATCTGCATCCTCTCTGCCAAGGTTTCCATCCCCATGTGCGACCACAGGAGCCACACGAAGGTGAGTAGCTCCCCACCAGTCCCCAAACTCTTGGCGTGCAGGTAACCTTGGCACCTACTGACAGAGTAACACAACATCTTCACCCACATGCCTTCGATAACCTTCCACATCTTGTCGTCATTCAAGTCCAACAAAAATTTAGCGAGACCCCATGCGTCCTGGATGAGACCTCCTTCAGATGATTCCTCCACCACGGCGATTAACTTGTGTGCTACAACCCTTTCATCCACTGGCGATCGCCCTTGGCTCTCGAGTATGACATCAAGTTGCCTGTAGGCTGCTATCAGCAGATTCCGCCTTGTGCCAGCCATCAGCATCTCTGGTTTTGTGTACAGTAGGTACATCATGTAGTTGGATATATCCCTGCATACTTCCGCTGTTTCACGATGCCTGGATCTGACGCCCATTTTATAGAAGCAGATATATGTGGCAATGTGCCAGAGAAGGACACTCTCGTCAAATGATCTCTTGATGCTCCACCCAAGGAGTTGGCCGCATCTTGCTTGCCGAATGGTCCATTGGCCTCTGTGGTTGTTGAACCTCGTGTAGGCAGCAGCATCTCCTATGTGTTGCTTCCACCAGCCTATCACTTGTTGCCGAACCAGGATTGTAATTCTGAAGGATGAGTTGCTGGGCTTCATGGACCACTGTTGGTTAACATAATCCTTGCATCTTAGACAACTCAAGATAGACATCCTTGTGGCATATTTTTTGTTTCGGGCAAAGTATCCCATGAGGCTATATTGGGGAACCATGCCAGATAATTTCGACCCAAGATCTTGCTTATATGAGAAGAGCTCCATCACAGCAGTACAACATAACAATGAGTATGTAACTTTGACATCCGAATCATTGTAAGCTTCTCTGTGACTCTGGTGGAACAGACCAATAGCTGCGAATGGCAGGATTACGCATGCGAATCTGAACCAACCAGCAAGACCCCAGAAGAAGCCATCTTCTTTGTTATATCAGACAATACCATCTTTTCTTTGGTGTAGAGAAGATCGAACGTGTCGGATAGCCTTTCTTGCAATTGCTTATATGCCTCTTCTTCATCTAGCTTCAAGAAGGCTTTTGTGACACTAAGACGATCACAGTACGGAGATGCAAGGTCCACAAAAAGCTTGTTGACCTGGTCTGTTCCTAGTTCCAGACGATCAGAGTCGGCCTCACTCGCATCAGCAGTTGAATCACCCTTTTTTTGCGCTTGATCAGAGGGCCTGTTGGCCTTGCCACCACCATCTTCTCTGTGTGATTGATCAGGGAAACGGTTAGCCTCAATATCATCTTCTCCTCGTGCTTGATCATAGCGATGGTTGGCCTTGGGGTTACCTTCGCCTTGTGCTCTGGTAAGATGGTCAGCCCGGTACAGAGCCATTGCTTTTTTCACGTACTCTTCAAGCAAATTGATCTCGCAGTTTTTTCCCTTGTTTGGCATCTTCGCGGTCGTGTCAGAAGAGCTGACTAGACTGTTGATGCTGGCTTTCTTCAGAGCAAATGGCTTCTCTAAGCATCTGATGCCCCCGAGAGTGAAGAGCATGATCGCTGCCTGCAACAATTTCTTGTCGCCGCCCCGCCATGATTTACAAAACACGTAGATGGACACTGTGACCTGAGCGAGGGAGACGAGGGCGTACCGCTTCCACAGCTCATCGTCTTCCATGTTATAGGCAGTTATGCAGTCCTGTCCACACCCAAGTGCATCAGGAGGACAGGCGCCCACACTACTTCCAGGACGCTTTCGCCATGTGAATTCCGCAGCTCCTTCCTGTGGCGATTGAAGAGGGCGGCGAGAGCATATATCGCCACAACATCGCTGCCTAGATATGCTAACCATATCAAAAGTCGCAAGGAGGCAGAGACGATAGAATTCGCAGCTGCACACATTGGCTGCCGAGAACAAGAATTCGCAGCTGCCACTCCTCCCACCAATCCACAGCACTTGAGAGACCCATCTGCTCTTGGCTAACCTCTTTCTCTCTCCCGCTCTCACTCAATGGCCAGTCGCGGAAAACTCCCCCCTTAATCACTCAATAGGCAGTGTCCAGTGTGTGCATACTTAGCGGTATCATGGAATTCTCATATGCTGGCCGGCAGAATTTCTTATATTAGTCCCTTAAAGTTTCCGTGCATTTATTTATGAGAGTCTACGTAGCTATCTGTTATGTTGTTTATGTGTATATACATATAGGAACATGCCGGCAGTCCATTGTTGGCCACAGGCCCGCGTCGGGCGTCGCTACGGACGAGTAGTTTCTGTCGAGATGGACGATGCACGCGATGCTCCAATCGAGTGCTTTTCGAAGGTGTTAGGAATTAATTAATTAAGTTAATTAAGTGTTAATCTCTGCTATGTCGGTGGCCATTTTGACAACTGCCTCTTTTTGTAACCGCCTTGTAAACAGGGTATAAATACCTCATCTTCAATCAATGAAACAACTGTTCCATCATTTGCTCCTCTCTCTCTCTCGTTTTTTACTTTCACACGTTATCAGCACTTTGCCCTGACCTAAAGCGATTAGGCATCAGACAGGAACAAGAAGACAGGAGCGCCATCCCCAGCCTCGACGGAGACGACCATCGGCCGGTGCGTAACGTGGCCCTCACGCCCACACGCATGCGGGCGCAGCCTCGCCCTCCCCGCACGACGACGGTGCACACCGGCGCACCAACCCGGCAACGCCCACGGCCTAGCCATGGCCCTCGGCCTCGGCGCGGAGGCGTCTCCAACCGGCGGCTTCCATCACGGAGCGCGCGATGGCTCCGTCGCTTCTTTCCCAGGCGTGGCGGCCATCGCCCGGGACGCCGCTTCTTCCGATGCGGCACCTTGGCATGGCACGGCGGCGCGGCAGGGCAAGCCCTAGAGAGGGCGCGACCTCCCGTACCAGCCCGATGCGGCCACGACCAAGCGTCGATCAGGCCCGCGACAGCGCTTTCCGGCGCGTGACCCGCGGCGCGCAATCGCGCGCATCCAACAGCAGTAAGAGAGGCATTTTTTGGCCGACGCGCTTGGGCGGCGTCATGCGCGACCGCGGCCCCGCGGATCCCGGCGCTGGAACGACGGCTCGACCGCAGGCGGTTTACCCTTCCCTTAATCGGCTACCTCACGAACAACGGCGGCTATCAATTGATTCCTATCCACGCACGCACAGGGAGTGATTGAGAACCTTATCCTTTCATATCAATATGCAGGGAAGCCCAATGTTTTGTTCAGATTTCGCACAAAGCCCTTGTATCGCCATCAGTTTAATGCATTCAACAACCAAAGCGCTCTTTGGACGTTGCAATTTAGCCCTTCAGCTTATTATTAATTTAAGCCTTGAATTTAAAGTAAATATACATGACTTTTGGATCTCCCTGAATTGCATTAAAATTTTGTGCAACACTTCTAAAATGTCCATTAGAAGTCGGGGCTTCACATATTACCGAAGAACATATATAAGCATTTGCATGTATTTCCACAGAAGTACTATGGCAAAATGAATGTTTTGCTTACATTTCACACACCATTCCTTTTAAATATATGGTGTATTGTATATATTTGCCTCGGCATTTTCTATGTCATGTCATTTCAATACAACAAATATTTCTTTGCAGTTGAATTTTCTTTTCTTGCAAAATTTGACATAGTTCAAACAAGAATTGTAAGTGTCGTACTCAATATGACTAATAAAAATTCTATTTGTCAATCACAAGGTATATTGATGGCATCTACTGCATAATTTGCAGATTATCCATCATTACTGTGAGGTCTACGTCTTGTCATTTTGATAAGATGACTACCTTCAACGTGATTTTCCAAATATTAATATTACATGTGACTATCTCAAGATATCATAAGGTAATACTGGCATCTACTGCAAAATTTTGCAGACTATCCACTATTACTGCAAGGTCTACATCATGTCACTTTGACAGATGATTATCTTCAAAGTGATTTCATAAATTTAGGATAACATAAGGTAATAGAATTTTGAACATCTACTGGCAAAAGTCAGACTATGTTTTCTATTACTGCGAGATCTACACCATAATGGTGATTATCTTCAAAGTGTTATCCTATATAAATTGAGGTCTACACATATGAGTGTATAGCAGCAGCTATCATAAAATGTGCTCCTTTGTAGCAATTATTGTTGTTCACTAAAATTATTTACTCTGATAGTAAAAATAATAATACGATCTTACATGTTAAAATGGCATTTTCTTCTAGTATCAATTATTTAAGCATCACTTTGCTTGGATAAGCCGTGGAAAATTACACAAATATTACTATTTGTAATGATACTGTCGTCCATACATCAAGGTGGAGACCATAATTTATAGCAAAAATCGAGTGTCTCCAACACTATTACAAGATCCACATCACATTTCTGGTTGTTATTTTTATAGTAACTAACCAATGTTAAACATGCAAAGTCTATACGTTTTGGCAGTGACTCTAAAGTCACACACTTCCTCAAGAATGAAGTCCAAAATATTAACAACGATTTCATCACATGCGTTGTATCGAAGGATACACCTAGGTTCACCAAGGATCACCTTGGCTATGATTGTTCTCAAACAAATCATTTTCATTGCTTACATTTCCAGATGCACTAAATTCATGATTAGGTGGGAGTATTTATTTTAAGATGATTCATGACACCAGTCATTGTATCCACCTGTGGCATTATTGCCACTATAACTCCACCATCGGAAAACGTGTCATGGCTATTCTCTTAATAGCTAAGTATGTTCATATGCATTTTATATGTCACCAACTTCACTTAGTTCTTAAACTAAGTACATAATGGATGAATATTTATTTACTTTGAATATTTCCCTTAAGAGATACATGTTGCCATGAGCACATCGCGAATGATCACCCATTCGTTTTTCAAGACCTCAAGTCTACTGCAGCTCACAATTCTGTCACTTAATCAACTTCAAGTTGAGATCTCGTGATCAAATATTTTCCTATATATAGATTCAGTTGACAAGCCCTTAATGCACTTTACCTCCTCTTAAGATGGTACTACCATTTTTATGATCAAGAAACGTGGAATTTCTTAAAATCATCAGATTCACCCAACGGGTGCTATACCATAATTTAAAATTCTTGCCAGTACCGAGAATACTATGCAAGTTAGTGTTCACAAAATAGAACCATGAGGAATTCAAAGTGAAGTGGAGGCTAATAGACAACCAAAGACATAATTATCTCTTAATAGGAATTGGTCGTTTTCAAATGATCAAAAGACAACTCTCAAGTTTGTCAAATGTGTGGTTATATAAATATTGTACCTATGATTACCAAACCCTTAAACATATGGCCAAACCACACCACAAATTTATTAAAAGGCCAATAAGTTCAATGGGATAAATTTGAAAATTTGCAAATAACAACCAGATTCTGGTAAAGGATTGTTCTCAGAATCTTCATCAGAAGGAGGACCAAAATCTAGTGCGGAAAAAGGAGGATGAACTCATTTGCAGTCAATAATATCGGAGACATCAGGTAATCTCCTAATTATCCCAACAAATTATTAGCCTATACATGTACTACTGCGTGTAGTAAAATGTCCAATATCATATCCCTTGGATACAATATTCGATAAATTTGAATATATGTTCAATTCATACTCAATATTGTTGCGTACACAATGATTTTCTAAGTATTAATAAATTAAATATTAGGCTTGATAGCCTTAGCCAACCTAGTTTGGGGATGATTAGAAAATTATTGACAATTCTGTTGGTCACAACTTAACAAGTTGCAAAATATTCCTCATATCATCAGATTATATGTGCACCACATGTGCCATAGGGGAAATCTGTTTTAAGGAACTCTCACCTTAAAATTCTAAATGAGCCACTTATTCTTCCTTGAACACATTCAGAAGATATATGTGGTTTACTTAATCATTATGTGGGATTATTTAGATACTTCATGGTACTCATAGAAATATTTATAAAATGATTTCAAGTGTGTCTCTTGTCGCACACAACCATGAATGATATTACTAAATTAATCGCTCAACTTATCAAAGTGAGAGCAAATTATCCTAAACACAGGATAGACCCATTCGAATGGACAATGTTGTTGAACTCATTTCATGAGCAATAGTACCTTATCTACATACCCACAATGGTTTAATTAAATATCTTATCAAAGATAGTGAAATTAATTACATGACCAACCTTAAAGAATTGTAATTTACTAGCCTCTTGCTAAACACATACGGCCTTACACACCGTAAGTATGATCTAAATCATACCAACTGCATATCATACTACTACCCCCTTGTAGTAACTATGTGGAAATCATAAAAGTATTTCCCATCTGCGATAATTCGGTTACATACCGATATCACCACTCCAGTGTACATCAATGGGCCCTCACAGAAAATTAGGGATCTATGTGAGGAATAACAATTTATCCGTCAATCAAAATTATTCATAGCCCATATGCTGATTGCATCAGCAATAAGGATATTTTCCGGCATTAGGGGGAGATAAGTACCACAAATAATGCCGAGAAATGAACTAGAAATGTTATTGACATTCAACCCTTGTATCCACGTAGTCAAAGAATCTGAACTAGAAGTTTAGAGAATCATATATTTGCAACACATTGCAAATCTGCCATATACATTTACTGATGACAAGGTGTCACTAAATTCTATATTCCTGCAGTAAAGTGTCAGAAAGAGTGGAGGTACCTGATAAACCACTCTTCTTCCCAAATGAGAGCAAGAGGGGGAGAAAATCTGACAACACGAGATATAACTTCTCATATGCTTCCGCGGAAACAAAGGAAATCAAATCCTCAACCAGTAAATGTAATTCAACATCAAGTTGAAAGACACCTCACTGGATGCTCATCATCCAAAGCCTGGCATAAATGTGCACAAATGTTTTGGTGCCGGGACATCGAAACACCTTGACTCCATTTGTTGTAGGAAATCACAACGAGTTAAAAAGGAATAAATATATTATCCATAAACTTCAGTGATTGCATCGGAATCATATAAACTAAAGACTACATTTGTCGACATATATTTCTTCTCAAATTGCTAAAACCTTTTGGGCCCTGAACCAAAATCCATGGTAGAGTGCCTCTTGCACTCATATTGGTTCACATAAAAGGAATCAAGTAATGAAGAATAGCTCTTGCTCTGCAAACGAGTTGTTTTTACCGCAGTAATACCTACTCCTCATAAGTATCTTCCATATGGAATAATTAAAACTTCTCATTCATAGACAAAGTCAATGAGGTGGTGAGAAAGCGAGGCTTGTAGCAAAAGGGTTCACGCAGAGACCCGACATCGAATACGATGTAACATACCCTCTTGGTATGAGTGGAATTATGTTTCGATACTAAATATCATTGGCAATAAAAAATAATATTAATATCCATGCAGTTGATGGATGAAGTGGCTACATACTCATATGAGTCGCTCATTTCGGAAATCACTATTGAAGTCCCTGAAGGGCTAATACTTCCGAATCCAAAAGCAAATCGCAACAAGTTTTGTGTCAAATTTCATAAGTCACTCTATGACTTGAAATAGTCGAAAATCATATGGTACTACCGACTAAATGAGTTCCTTCTTCAAAAGGATTACTCGGATAATGATGATTGTTTATGTGTTTTAATAAAGAAATCACAAATTTGATTTCCTTACATCACCTCAGTGTATGTCAATGATTTCGTCATCAATACAAGACCTAAAAATACATAAAATCATCTCAAGGCGGAACATTTGGATACAACCAAATTTAGCTTAAGTTTATAACTTAAGCATTCTCTCAAGAATACATATCAGTCTATATTTAACCAAAACATATATGAGAAGTTCAATGTGGATATATCATAACAATAAAAGACATGTATGATCATACAACCCTGTTAAGGTACAAATCCATTCATATATACCTAGGGGTGATAATGAAGTGATATCAGGACCTGAAGTTCAATATCTCATAAATGTCAAAGCACTCATATAGTTGCAAACTACGTCAGGCCTGACACTATATTTTCTATTTTTGTTAAGAGTGTAAACCCCAACAAAAGGTATATGGTCAATATAAGAAATATTAGCTTATATCTCAAGCTCACAATAAATCGTGGACAATTCCATCAGAAAAATCAAGGTATGACCATGATATGATGAAATGATATTAGCTCTTTATTTGATCCCAACAATGCCATATCAATGACTGAATTCACTGGAATAGTCTTCTCATGGAATTCATCTAAATAGACTCTAATGACTATTCCCACTTATCATTCTGACATAATTGCTTTATCTAAAAGCATTGCAAAAATATGCATGGCTCAACAGAACTATTAACCACACCCAAAATCATGTGGTTGAAATACATCAGAATCACATAACTTGATGCTACCACTTGTGTTACTCAATACTTACAGGTTATATCAAGAGTAATATCATAAAAGCACATTGCTCGAAATTACTTATTCCCATGAATTATAGAAAAGTGGGAAAACAATTTGCAAAGAAAATACTGTGAAAATCCATCAGATTATTCATAATGTCATGATCATGTCAATGAAATTGATATGAGACATCCTCGAGATTTTGCAAAGTTCAGGGGGAGTAATCTCCCAAAATATAACCTAGTAACAATCATTAGATTGTATATGTAGTATTTTTTTTCCCTTCATGAGTTTTTCCTTAATGGTTTCTCATAAAAGGTTTTTAACGAGACAATATAGATACAAGTGTTCACATATGTCATATCAGTTTCTCCTTATATTTTCCCATTGGGTTTTAAAGGAGTTTTCAATGGCATATCAGATTGCACTCTTTTCCTTATGAGTTTTCTCTCAAAGTTTCTCATAACGGTTTTTAATGAGGCAATATATTTTTAAGATCATATACAATACTTTCAAGTTTTCCTCATAGGGGTTTTTGAAGGAAAGTATACAAAGCATATATATTGTCCTCTAAACTCACCAACGAGTTTTCTCCCTTTTCAAAGGTTTTTCTCGTATGAGTTATCAAGAGACAATAATCATTATATGTTGTATCATTTTCTCCTTATTTTTTCTCACTGGGTTTAAAACAGTTTTAGCAACATATCAAATACTATTCTCCTCATATTTTTCCAACAGGGTTTTTGGAGGAGTATTTCTCAAGATGAAGATGATGAACGTTCAAGGCAAATACCTACTAGGAGGAAGTCTTTATCAAGATGATGTGTATTCACAAAGACAAGCATTGATTAGGAGGAGTGTTAGGAATTAATTAATTAGGTTAATTAAGTGTTAATCACTGCTATGTCGGTGGCCATTTTGGCAACTGCCTCCTTTTGTAACCGCCTTGTAAACAGGGTATAAATACCCCATCTTCAATCAATGAAACAACTGTTCCATCATTTGCTCCTCTCTCTGAAGGAACACGCAGACGTGGGAAAAAATCCTATACGACCAGGTCGTACGGGACTAAACGGCTCCAATCGAGTGCTTTTCGAAGGAACACGCAGACGTGGGAAAAAATCCTATACGACCAGGTCGTACGGGACTAAACGGGAGACCCACCTCCGCATGTGACACCTGTCAAAAGCGAATCTCAAAGCAGCAGCCCTTCTCCCCATCGTTTCCCTTTGTCAAATCTCGTTTCCAACTTCCAGCTCACTCCGATTCCCACGTTCAAAAAACCATCCCATCTCTTTACATCTCATCGGCGACGGCGCAGCTCGCCGACGACAGCGAGGCTCTGCAATCCGCGGTCTCTCCACCAGATCCTCCTCTGCCCACACCTAGCTCCTTCATGCCAACGAGGACAAGCAACTGGGCGGTGCCTGAGCTTGGACGTCGACGAACATGGCCATTTTTCTGACGGGAATGAACCACCACGAGCAGGGAAGTTGCTGCCGGCATCAAGGAGTAGGGCCGTGAGTGGATGTGGCGAGTAGATAGGGCGGGCATGCGCGATGGGCCGTCGATGAGCGTCGCCGTTGCCGACGAGGATGGAGCGAGCGTAGCTGGGGACTTGCCGATGGCGTCCAGGAGTGCACCGGCGGCGAGGAGGTGAGCAGCCGGTCGAACTGCACCGGCGGCTGTAGAATTTGGGGGCTACAGAAAATGAGATTTGGCAAAGGGTGTTGCTTTGAGATTCGGTTTGACAGGTGTCACATGAGGAGGTGGGTCTCCCGTTTAGTCCCGTACGACCTGGTCGTATAGGATTCGGTACGACAGGTGTCACATAAGCTGAAGGATCTCAAGTACGTTCAACTCTAAGCAAAGGAGGCTAGCTGCCGGATTGATTTCTGTTGGGAAACCGGCCCACGTCTTGGGAGTCGGCGGCTACGTGGGAAGCGCACGGTTCCGGTTCCACATTTTATGTTAAGTGGGTACTTATCTCTTGATCTTTTATTTTTATATAAAGAGATGAGGAGTAATCATTGTAACAGCTGATCATTGATTAATAAAGATAGTCTCCTTCATACTTCTCTGTGTTCATCTACTTTTGCGTGTTCGACTACTTCGTCTACGACGCTCGCTCTCGCTCCACAACCTCGGACCGGACTCGCCGCTGAGTTGCGGAACACATTATCAGCACGCTTCGCTCCATCGACTCTCCGTCAAGCCTGCGTCAAGCCTGCATCACGCAGGCTTTCGTCGATCCCGCGGAGGTATAAGATCCGATATCTCTTTTGCAAAAATGGATTCCTCGTGTCATCACGATTCCGTTTTTGCGATTAGTCTATTTTTTTGGATTTGATCTACCTACGGTGTGGATTTCTCTCCCAAGAACTGGCTGACGATTACGTCGCCGACCAATGTCGATGTTCTTGGATCAACAGAGATTTGTTGACTACACTCTAGGGAGACGGTGATTACACGTACTCCAGATGAGCACGGCACCGCCGCGTTGTACCCGACGTACACGTGTCGTGACGTCCCGAAGTCGCACGATTTTGACACCCCGAGGCCGACGTCCAGATGACGCCGTGCCAAGCCACCTACGGCGTCGCCATGGCCCTGCTGGCCGTTCCCGTGCCCGCTGCACACTCACGCCGCCGCGCGCTCGCGTGCCCTGCTGGCCGCCGTCGCTGCGCTCGCGTGCCCGCTGCACGCGCAGCCACCGTGCCCTGCTGGCACCGCGCTGCTCCGAGGGCCGTCGCGCCCCCGCTGCTCCTACCTGCATCTGCCCTGCCGGGCGACGCTGCGCATGGCCGCCGTCCCCGCGCAGGCCTGCTGGCCACGCCGCCCGTCGCCATGGCCGCACACTGCACGTCCTGTCGCCATGGCCGCGCCCTGCTGGTGCGCGCTCGTCGCCGCGTCCGGATGGCCGCCGCCCGCGCGTCCTGCTAACGCCGCGCCGCGTGCCGTGGTGGCCGCCGCCGCTGCACTGGCCGTCGCCTCGCCCGGCCCTGCCCGCTGCAGGTCGCCGCTACCGCGAGTGCGCGCGCTGGCCAGCCCCGGCCGCGCCCGATATGCGCGCTGGCCACACCAGGCCTAGCATACGTGCCTGCGTGCGCGCCGCCGCCGCCGCTCGGGCGCTAGGGAAACCCTAGCGAGCCCTGCTCACCCTAGCGAAGCCCTGAGCAGGCCGGCCCAGCGGGCTGCCGTGGACCAGGCCGTTTCACTCCTCTAAAAAAAAGAGGGTGGGGACTGGCTACACGAGCCGACGGCCCATTTTTCGGCCTACAGCCAAACTGGACTGAGCCGGAGAGCATGCGCGCGCGCGGTTCTTCGCATTTTAGCCCCTGCAGTTTTCTGTTTTTACGCGTATTTTATTCCTGCTGTAATATTTCGCGTAGAAGCCCCTGGAACTGTCTGTTTTCGCTGGAAAATACGTATTTTGGCTTTAAAATGTCTCGGGAATTCAATTTTTGGCCTATTTTTCACGTGAGAAATGCGCTTAACATGCTATATTTTGTAAACATGTTTTTATTGTATGATTTTACTACTGTAGATTAATTGTTTAGCACTCTTAATCATTAAGTAAGTCATATAAGAACATGTTTTAAATAATGGAACGTCATTTTTATTGAATAAGTTTATCAACATCGCATTTGTGCAAAAGATTACCTGCTGTAATCTCATGATTTTTGCATAAATCGCAGATAGCCGGAATTGTCAACAAGGAGTTTGCTGAGTTGGCCCAGACAGGGCTGAACTACCTGTCATGGTCCTCGGACTGCGAGATCTTTCTCCAGGGCAAAAGCCTCCCGAGGGCGATCGGTAAGGGGACCCAGCTGGCCCCCACTGATCCCAAGTTCGAATGAGAATGCGCAGGCTCTGCATTTTCTCCGTCATCACCTGTCACCTACTCTGAAAGATGAGTATATGGCTGAGCGGAGTGCTTCTGGCCTTTGGACTGCTCTTAAGCAGCGGTTTGAGCGGCTGAAGTACACTGTAAAGCCACGTGCAGAGGCAGAGTGGATCCGTCTGAGGTTTGCAGACTTCAAGACGGTTGGGGAGTACAATTCGGCTCTGCACCGGATTTGTACGACTCTTCGGTTGTGTGGTACTGAGATTACCGACACCCAGAAGATTGAGAAAACCCTATCCACTTTCCACCCCGATGTGGTCCAGTCCTCACGGAACTACCGCCAGGGCAACTACACGAGGTATTTAGAGTTGATTGACGTCCTCTAGGTGGCGGAGGCACAGGACGAGGTTCTGAAAAATAACTTTGTAGCGCAACCACTTGGGGGGAGTTCTCGCCAGGAGGTGAACGCTCTCAAAGTCCGCAAGCCTCAACAGAAGAAGAGGGGCCGCAAGGGCAAGAAGAAGGGCCCTCAGCCCTCCGCCCCGGCTAAGCAGCAAAAGCCGGGCAGGGCGGGGGGGGGGGGGGGGGGGGCAAAGGCCTCAGGACTGCTTCCGGTGTGGCTCGGTGGAGCATTTCTCCCGCCAGTGCCGCGCACCACAGGAGGTCGTTGATGCATACAAGGCTCGGAAGGAGCGTGAGACACACCTCGCCTTGGTTCAGGAGGGAGCACCACCGGCGCCCGTGGCGGCACCCGTGATGATCTCTACGCCCCCTGCTGCGCCCATAGAGGCGACCCCCGTGGTGCCCATCGCGGCAGCTTTGGCGGTCTCTAATGACGCCCACGTTGACATGGAGGTTGACCACATGGTCGCCTCGGCGGTGCCGCAACTAGATGTTGATGCTGCCTCCAAGATGATTTCTAAGGAGGATCAGCTCACTAGTATGGAGATTGCGGCTGAAGTCAATGGCTTCTTTACCGAGTCTACTTAGCATACCTCGTTGGTTTTCATGATTCTGTGATTTGATACAATAAATTCGAATAAATTCGATTTGGTTGTAAGCTCTATGAGAGCATAAACTTATTCTTTACTCTGGTGCTTGGATGACATTTATTTCATTCATTTATTCCATTATTTATACATGATAGTATGTTATGTTCTGGAATGTGTGCATTTATTATTAATGTAGCATCTTCCTCATTACATTAATTATATGTCATATTTGAGAACGCGTGTGGCGCCCGAATGGAGGAAACGTGCCTTGCCGATAGCGCCACCACACATACCATTTTACGAGAAACTAAGTACTTTGAGTCTATTAAAAAATCTCCGGGAAGTATTATGACAATCGCCGGCTGCGGTTCGCACATAGTTGGCTCCGGACGAGCCACTATTATACTTCCTATGGGAACAACTTTGATAATTAATGATGCGTTGTTGTACCCGGAGTCGACTCATACTCTTTTGAGCTTTAGAGACATCCGCGCTAATGGTTTCCATATTGAGACCGATGATGAAAATGGCAAGGAGTGCCTACTCATCACAAAGCGGGATGCAAGTGGTAAACACGTTATCGAAAGGCTTCCTTCGTTTGACATAGGGCTATACTACACTAAAATAGTAGCACCGCCCGTGTACACTACCCTCAAGACTGTTTTTAGAAGCTCTGAACTCTTCTGCCTCTGGCACGATAGGTTAGGCCACCCCGGACTTAGGATGATGAGAAATATAATTAACAACTCGCATGGTCATAATGTTAACGTGAAGAACTTCCCGAATCCCGATGATTTTGTATGCTCCGCATGCGCCACGGGGAAGTTAGTCATTAGGCCATCACCCCTCAAGGTGAGGGATGAAATCCCCGCGTTCTTGGAACGTATCCAAGGGGACATATGCGGTCCAATTCAGCCCCTCACGGGGCCGTTTCGGTACTTCATGGTGCTCATTGATGCTTCCTCTAAATGGTCCAATGTTTGCCTGCTGTCAACACAGAACCATGCCTTTGCAAAATTGATCTCTCAGATCATACAAATGAGGAATAATTTTCCTGATTATCGTATAAAGTCTATTCGAATGGACAACGCCGGAGAATTTACTTCAAAGGTGTTCAATGATTATTGCATGGCAATGGGAATCAAAGTTGAGCACTCGGTACCGCATGTTCATACACAAAATGGACTTGCCAAGGCATTGATTAAAAGAATTAAATTCATTGCCCGACCGCTCCTCCAGGGTTGTAATTTACCAACTACATGTTAGGGCCACGCGGTGTTATACGCGGCCAATCTCATCAACTTTAGACCGTCGGCCTACAACATCCACTCTCCTGTTCAGCTTGGGCAAGGGTCGGCACCGAAAATTTCCCACCTTCGTAGGTTCGGTTGCCAGGTATATGTACCAATACCACCACCTCAGCGATCGGCGATGGGCCCGCTCCGTAAGTCGGGGATATACGTTGGTTATGAGACTGTGTCCATAATCAGGTATCTGGACCCCATGACAGGTGACTGTCACACGGCTCATTTTGCTGATTGCATTTTTGACGAGGATTTTTTTCCAACTTTAGGGGGAGAGAATCAACCCCTTGATGCTAAAAGTCAAGAAATCACGTGGCAAGCCACGGGAATCCACGCTCATGACCCGCGCACCGCTGAGACTGAGAGAGAAGTCCAAAAGATAATAGATTTGCAGTCATTAGCAAATCAACTGCCTGACCACTTTAGTGACTTAAAGACTGTGACAAAATCGCATGTGCACGCGCGCAATGCACCGGAAAGGGTTGAAATACCGAAGAAAAATGATGGTATACCCGCTCCCGTCCAAAGGCCTAAAAGGACGAGAGATCTGGCTTCTCAAATCCCAAGTACTCGGGGACGCCCGACGAAAAAGGATAAGAGAGATTTATTACAGCCTGTCGCCAAAGTACCCCAAAGTGAAACGGGGAGCCAGTCGAGACCTGGCACAAGTACGGAAAATTCAGTGCACGAAATTCCTGACTTAAACTTTCCCATAGGGGAAACACCCAGCGGAGATGTGTGCGCACACATCGGCGCGGGAAATCTAAAGGACCTTGCTCCCATAATGGGAAATTTGGTAGAGCAAGTATTTGCGCCGGATGCGCTCCATGACGAAATGGCCATAAATTATATTTATACGGGGGAGTCCCTGAACCGAGCAATGGTGATTGTCGACATTAACTTTGCTACGAAAATTGCCTCAATCATAGATCTTGACCCTAAGCCTAACACGCTCGCTGATTGCAAGAAAAGGTCGGATTGGAAAGATTGGCAGCAGGCAATTACTGCCGAATTATTATCTCTCAACAAAAGGAAGGTGTTCGGACCAGTTTGTCAAACTCCTCCCCACATTCGCCCTGTTGGCCATAGGTGGGTTTTTGTTCGAAAGAGAGATGAAAATAATAAGGTAGTACGGTACAAAGCAAGGCTCGTCGCTCAAGGGTTCACTCAACGACCAGGTGTCGATTTTGGGGAGACTTATTCCCCGGTCATGGATGGAGTTACCTTTAGATACTTGATCTCAATGGCAGTAAACATGGGCTTGAGAATGAAACTAATGGATGTTGTCACCGCTTACCTGTATGGTAACTTGGATTCGAACATATACATGAAGGTTCCTGAAGGTATCCATGTTCCGAACCATGATAGAGCAAACAGGAGTCTATACAGTGTTCAACTTCAAAAGGCGTTGTACGGACTCAGACAGTCTGGTAGAATGTGGTATAATCGCCTAAGCGATTTCCTTCATCAGAAGGGCTACACGAGCAATAAAGATTGCCCATGTGTTTTCATACGACGATCCCAAGATGGATTCTGTATAATCTCGGTGTACGTGGACGATTTAAACATAATTGGTATGCCTGAGGATATTGATGAAGCGAGTTCCTACCTGATGTCGGAATTCGAGATGAAGGATTTGGGTAAAACCAAGTTCTGTATAGGTCTGCAACTTGAACATTCCCCTGATGGGATTCTAGTGCACCAGTCGGCCTACACCCAGAAGGTGCTGGAAAGATTTGGATTTGATAAGGCATATCCTTCTAAGACCCCGATGGTCGGGAGATCTTTACAGCCAGACAAGGACCCGTTCAGGCCAAAGGAAGAGGGGGAGGAAACTCTGGGACCAGATGTTCCTTACCTGAGTGCAGTTGGAGCACTCATGTACCTCGCAAATTGTACACGGCCAGACATTGCGTTCGCCGTCAGTTTGCTTGCTAGGTACAGTTCTGAACCTACCAAAAGATATTGGAAAGGTGTCAAGGATGTCTTCCGTTACCTGCAAGGGACCAAAGATCTTGGCCTGTTTTATAAAAGGAATCAAGACCTATCTATTATAGGCTATGCCAATGCTGGGTACCTATCGGACCCGCATGATTGCAAATCGCAGACTGGATATGTTTTCCTTTGTGGTGGAACTGCGTTTTCCTGGAAATCGTCCAAGCAAACTCTTGTGCCGACTTCCACGAACCACTCGGAAATCATGGCCCTATTCGAAGCGTCAAAAGAATGTGTATCGCTTCGGCGGATGATCGGCCACATTCAGCAGACATGTGGGCTGAACACCGTACAAACCCCTACCATTATCTATGAAGATAATGCTGCTTGTGTTGCACAAGTTCAGATGGGTTATGTGAAGAGTAACCTCACAAAGCATATTAGTCCCAAGTTCTTCTATGCACATGAGCTGCAACAGTTGAACGAGGTGAGAGTTTTGCATACTAAGTCCTGTGACAATCTTGCTGATATGTTCACTAAATCATTACCGGCATCAACCTTAGAGAGGTGTGTGCGTGGGATCGGTATGATGAGACTTAGAGAGATGCAAGGTTCAGGGGGAGAAACTTCACAAACTAGTCGTTAAAATCTTGATCCTGATGATCGAGTACTCAACTTGATGGTTGAGTGGATTGTACTCTTTTTCCCTTGAGTGAGTTTTCCTAATGTTTCTCACACGAGGTTTTTGACGAGGCAATTCGTGCAATACAACAACGTATACTGTGTGCTCTTTCTCCATATTTTTTCCCACTGGGTTTTTTGGAGTTTTGAGGCATGGATATACGGATAATTACCCAAGGGGGAGTGTTGGGAAACCGGCCCACGTCTTGGGAGCCGGCGGCTACGTGCGAAGCGCACGGGATAGCCCCTCCCGGTTCCACACTTTACGTTAAGTGGGTACTTATCTCTTGATCTCTTACCACTATATAAAGAGACGAGGAGCAATCATTGTAACAGTTGATCATTGATTAATAAAGATAGTCTCCTTCATACTTCCCTATGTTCATCTACTTTTGTGTGTTCGACTACTTCGTCTACGACGCTCGCTCTCGCTCCGCAACCTCGGACCGGACTCGCCGGCGGATTTACGGAACAATTTCCAGCCGCCGGCTATACACACACGTATACGCTGCACCCTACACGCCAATCTAATCTCGCCGGGAACTCACCCACACGTACGGGCAAAACGAGGGTTGATGACCACACAGGACAAGTGAAAGTCGTCGTTAATTCCAACATCCATCTAATAGTACGTATTTGGCCTGACTTGCCTCAAACACAACTTGCTTCCACTACTGGAGTTCTCGTATACGCCGGGTGCCTGGCTCTTCGCCAAGAGCCAAATCATGGGCACTCGGCAAAGTCACAAACGCCGAGAGCGACTCTCGGCAAAAGGCGCATCTCGGCAAACACAGGATGTTGCCGAGAGTAGACCTCAGCAAAACGAGAACACTCTGCAAAGGCACTATTTGTCGAGAGCCAAACAACGGCCACACGACAAAGTTTCACCACGTGGCACATTCGGCGGTGACTAACAGCATGGTCACGGTTGCACTTCTTTGCCGAGCGGGGCTCTCGGTAAAGATCAGGCTCTCAGCAAACTTTAGTCCCACCTCACCCAGAGACAAGCAAGCAACATGACCTGCTTAAATAGTCGGATAGTCCAGATGCAATAAGTTTCGGTCTTCATTGCACCCTTGTTAAGGACATGGACCATCACTTTGAATCTTCATTTGTTCCGGGCAGAGAAGATTCACGGTGATAGGCTTCCTAATGATGGATGCCGGCGCTTTTTATTAATTCAATTACTATTATTTTTTAGTCTGTCGTCCGTGTCAGGCCCCCACATTTTTGAGTCTCTGGGAATCGAGAGGAAACGTGTCTGGTTTGTGCAGGAAGTGCGGGTCCTGTTGCTCCGTTGGCCCCGAAGCATCTCATGCTCTCAAAGGAGGCCATCACATGACACGTGCCAGGCCCGTATTTTTCGGACCCATGTGCAATATTTGAGACATTTATTGCTCTGCTAGGGTTTCATCGTCGGAAATTGCAGATCTGCAAGGCAGCACATGAAATCATGCCCAGAAGCGGCATGGGAAATCCTTTGTGATGTCCTTGCGGCATGCGTAGGCCTTGTGTAGACGAGGGAGGGGCATGCCCTGCCACCAGGGGGCGAAAGTACCTCGGTGGCATGCCTGATGCAACCGTTTAAATCTCCGAAAAATCGTACGATGCCGGGATTCCTCGAGAACTGGCACGGTGTCATCACATGGCCCGTGTAGTGTGTGGTAAAAGTTTGGGTGTGTTTCGAATAAGCCTCCCCTGAAGCCGCTTGTAAACCACACCATCTCTGAGCTAGTCACTGGGTATCGAGAGGGAATGTGTCCGGTTTGTGCAGGAAGTGCGGGTCATGTTGCTTCGTTAGCCTAGAAACTTCTCGTGCTCTCAAAGGAGGCCATCGCATGACACATGCCAGGCCCCCGCATTTTTCGGACCCGCGTGTAATATTTGAGACATTTATTACTCTACTAGGGTTTCATCGTCGGAAATTGCAGATCTGTAAGGCGGCACATGGAATCATGCCCGGAAGCGGCATTGAAAATCCTTTGTGGTGAAACGATGCAAACTACTCATTTTGCCGAGAGTAGCTTTCCGCATATGTGGCTTTTTCCGAGAGTAGCTCTCGCGAAAATGTAAACCCTAGATCTAGTTAGGACATTTACCAAGAGTTCGCTCGGTTAAAGGTAAAACCTAGATCTAGTTAGGACGTTTACAAAGAGTTCGCTCGGTAAAAGATAAACCCTAGATCTAGTTTAGGACTTTTATCGAGAGTAGCTCTCGATATAAGGTAAACCCTAGATCTAGTTTAGGACCTTTACCGAGTGCCCCACTGACAGGCTCTCGAGAAAGGTTCATGGGACACTTAAGTGAATTCCCCGCGCTGCATTCCCTCATTTCACTTAGTCTCTTCTCCTCGCCGCCCCCATCCCGCCGGTGCCCCCCTCACTGGCCCGCTCCCCGTCGGCGCCCTCCCCCATCCCACGGTCGCCCCCCATCCCGCCGGCTCCCTCGCCCCACCGGCAAGCGCCCCCTCCCCCCACTTGGTGAGCTTTCCTTCCCAATGAATGGATGAATGCTATATGGGTGCTTGGATGAATGTTGTATGAATTCTATATGGATGAATGCTATATGGATATATGTATGCTAGATGGGTGCTATGGATGAATGTATTAATTTTTGTTGTTGTTTTTATTTAATAGTTTCTATATAGAAGTTTATGTAGAAGTTTTTATGGAATATTTTTCGTAGTAGTTTGTATTTAGTAGTTTTTATGTATTTATTTTGGTAGTAGTTTGTATGTATTTGTTTTCATCTTGAGCGAGTGTCGATCATATTTGATAGATAAGAGATGTTTTAAGAGGAATGCTACCGACTGTTTCCGTAGGGGTCACGCTTCCTCTGCTCCTCCTCTGTGATCTTTGTAAAGCAGGAGGAGCATAGGGAGAGCGACCATCACCGACAGTCGATAAGAGTTGTTCTTGGAGGAAGAAAATTGTGAAGGAAATATGCCCTAGAGGCAATAATAAAGTTGTTATTTATATTTCCTTATATCATGATAAATGTTTATTATTCATGCTAGAATGGTATTAACCGGAAACTTGATACATGTGTGGATACATAGACAAAACATTGAGTCCCTAGTAAAGCCTCTACTAGACTAGCTCGTTAATCAAAGATGGTTAAGTTTCCTAACCATAGACATGTGTTGTCATTTGATGAACGGGATCACATCATTAGGAGAATGATGTGATGGACATGACCCATCCGTTAGCTTAGCATATTGATCGTTCAGTTTTATTGCTATAGCTTTCTTCATGTCATATACATATTCCTTTGACTATGAGATTATGCAACTCCCGGATACCGGAGGAATACCTTGTGTGCTATCAAACGTCACAACGTAACTGGGTGATTATAAAGATGCTCTAAAGGTATCTCCGAAGGTGTTTGTTGGGTTGGCACAGATCAAGATTAGGATTTGTCACTCCGAGTATCGGAGAGGTATCTCTGGGCCCTCTCGGTAATGCACATCATAAGAAGCCTTGCAAGCAATGTGACTAATAAGTTAGTTGCGGGATGATGTATTACGGAACGAGTAAAGAGACTTGCCGGTAACGAGATTGAACTAGGTATGAAGATACCGACGATCGAATCTTGGGCAAGTAACATACCGATGACAAAGGGAATAATGTATGTTGTCATTACGGTACGACCGATAAAGATCTTCGTAGAATATGTGAGAACCAATATGAGCATCCAGGTTCCGCTGTTGGTTATTGACCGGAGAGGTGTCTCGGTCATGTCTACATAGTTCTCGAACCCGTAGGGTCCGCACGCTTAACGTTCGATGACGATTTTGTATTATATGAGTTATGTGATTTGGTGACCGAATGTTGTTCGGAGTCCCGGATGAGATCACGGACATGACGAGGAGTCTCAAAATGGTCGAGAGGTCAAGATTCATATATAGGACGATGATATGCGGATACCAAAAGTGTTCCGGGGGTACCGGGTACATATCGGGTCGCCGGAAAGGGGTTCCGGGCACCCCCGGCAAAGATATGGGCCTAATGGGCCAAGAGGGGAAATGCAGCAGCCAGCAGGGGCTGCTGCGCCCCCCATATGGGCTGCACCTTAGGAGGAAGGAAAAGAGGGAAAAGAGAAGGAAGGGGAGGGATTCGGCCTCCCCCTTCCTTCCCTCCTCCCTCCTCTTTCCTTCCCCCTCCGATGGATATGGTAAGGGGGGAGGCCGAATTAGGAGGCGCCCAAGTAGGATTCCTCCTACTTGGGGCGCCCCCTTGGCTGCCTCTCCTCCCCTCCAACCTATATATACGTGGGGGGGGGGGGGGCACCGCTAGAACACACACCAACAATTGTTAGCCGTGTGCGGCGCCCCCCTCCACAGTTTACGCCTCCGGTCATATTCAAGTAGTGCTTAGGCAAAGCCCTGCGCGGATCACTTCACCATCACCGTCATCACGTCATCGTGCTGACGGAACTCTCCCTCGACACTTTGCTGGATCAAGAGTTCGAGGGACGTTATCGAGCTGAACGTGTGCAGAACTCGGAGGTGCCGTACGTTCGGTGCTTGATCGGTCCGAACGAGAAGAAGTTCGACTACATCAACCGCGTTAACAAACGCTTCCTCTTTTGGTCTACGAGGGTACGTGGACACACTCTCCCCCTTTCATTGCTATGTATCTCCTAGATAGATCTTGCGTGAGCATAGGATTTTTTTTGAAATTGCATGCTACGTTTCCCAACAGTGGTATCAGAGCCAGGTCTATGCGTAGATGACATGCACGAGTAGAACACAAAGAGTTGTGGGCGGTGATAGTCATACTGCTTACCACCAACGTCTTATTTTGATTCGGCGCTATTGATGGATGAAGCAGCCCGGACCAACCTTACATGACCACGTTCATGAGACCGGTTCCACTGACAGACATGCAACTAGTTTTGCATAAAGGTGGCTGGCTGGTATCTGTTTCTTCAACTTTAGTTGAATCGAATTTGACTACGGCCGGTCCTTGTTGAATGTTAAAACAACAAACTTGATGAAACACCATTGTGGTTTTGATGCGTAGGTAAGAACGGTTCTTGCTAGAAGCCCGTAGCAGCCACGTAAAACTTGCAACAACAAAGTAGAGGACGTCTAACTTGTTTTTGCAGGGCATGTTGTGATGTGATATGGTCAAGACATGATGTGATATACGTTGTTGTATGAGATGATCATGTTTTGTAAAAGTTATCGGCAACTGGCAGGAGCCTTATGGTTGTCGCTTTATTGTATGAAATGCAAACGCCATGTAATTGCTTTACTTTATCACTATGCGTTAGCGATAGTTGTAGAAGCAATAGTTGGCGAGACGACCACGACGCTACGATGGAGATCAAGGTGTCAAACCTGTGACGATGGAGATCATGACGGTGCTTTGGAGATGGAGATCAAAGGCACAAGATGATGATGGCCATATCATGTCACATATTTTGATTGCATGTGATTTTTATCTTTTATATGCATCTTATTTTGCTTAGTACGGCGGTAGCATTATAAGATGATCCCTTACTAAAATTTCAAGGTATAAGTGTTATCCCTGAGTATGCACCATTGCGACAGTTCGTCGTGCTGAGACACCACGTGATGATCGAGTGTGATAGGCTCTACGTTCACATACAACGGGTGCAAGACAGTTTTGCACATGCGGAATACTCGTGTTCAACTTGACGAGCCTAGCATGTACAGACATGGCCTCGGAACACTGGAGACCGAAAGGTCGAACGTGAATCATATAGTAGATATGATCAACATAGAGATGTTCACCATTGAAGACTACTCCATCTCACGTGATGATCGGACATGGTTTAGTTGATTTGGATCACGTATCATTTAGATGACTTGAGGGATGTCAATCTAAGTTGGAGTTCTTAAGTAATATGATTAATTGAACTTAATTTATCATGAACTTAGTCCTGATAGTTTTTGCATATCTATGTTGTAGATCAATGGCCAATGCTACCGTTCCCTTGAATGTTAATGTGTTCCTAGAGAAAGCTAAGTTGAAAGATGATGGTAGCAACTACACAGACTTTGTCCATAACTTGAGGATTATCCTCATTGCTGCACAGAAGAATTATGTCCTTGATGCACCGCTAGGTGAAAAGCCTGCTGCAGGAGCAGATGCTGATGTTATGAACATCTGGCAAGCTCGATCTGATGACTACTCGATAGCTCAGTGTGCCATGCTTTATGGCTTAGAATCGGGACTTCAAAGAAGTTTTGAACGTCATGGACCATATGAGATGTTCCAGGAGTTGAAGTTAATATTTCAAGCAAATGCTCGAGTTGAGAGATATGAAGTCTCCAACAAGTTCTATAGCTGCAAGATGGAGGAGAATAGCTCTATCAGTGAACACATACTTAAAATGTCTTGGTATCATAACCACTTGACTCAGCTGGGAGTTAATCTTCCAGATGATAGTGTTATTGACAGAGTTCTCCAATCACTGCCACCAAGCTATAAAGGCTTCGTGATGAACTATAATATGCAAGGGATGGATAAGACAATTCCCGAGCTCTTTGCTATGCTCAAAGCTGCGGAGGTAGAAATCAAGAAGGAGCATCAAGTGTTGATGGTTAACAAGACCACTAGTTTCAAGAAAAAGGGCAAAGGAAAGAAGGGGAACTTCAAGAAGAATGGCAAGCAAGTTGCCACTCCCGGGAAGAAGCCCAAGTCTGGACCTAAGCCTGAAACTGAGTGCTTCTACTGCAAACAAATTGGTCACTGGAAGCGAAACTGCCCCAAGTATTTGGCGGATAAGAAGGATGGCAAAGTGAACAAAGGTATATTTGATATACATGTTATTGATGTGTACCTTACTAATGCTCGTAGTAGTGCCTGGGTATTTGATACCGGTTCGGTTGCTCATATTTGTAACTCGAAATAGGGGCTACGGATTAAACGAAGATTGGCTAAGGACGAGGTGACGATGCGCGTCAGGAATGGTTCCAAGGTCGATGTGATCGCCGTCGGCATGCTACCTCTACATCTACCTTCGGGATTAGTTTTAGACCTGAATAATTGTTATTTGGTGCCAGTGTTGAGCATGAACATTATATCTAGATCTTGTTTAATGCGAGACGGTTATTCATTTAAATCAGAGAATAATGGTTATTCTATTTATATGATTAATATCTTTTATGGTCATGCACCCTTGAAGAGCGGTCTATTTTTGTTGAATCTCGATCGTGGTGATACACATATTCATAATATTGATGCCAAAAGATGCAAAGTTGATAATGATAGTGCAACATATTTGTGGCACTGCCGTTTAGGTCATATTGGTGTAAAGCGCATGAAGAAACTCCATTCGGATGGACTTTTGGAATCACTTGATTATGAATCATTCGATGCTTGCGAACCATGCCTCATGGGCAAGATGACTAAGACTCCGTTCTCCGGAACAATGGAGCGAGCCACTGCCTTATTGGAAATAATACATACCGATGTATGCGGTCCGATGAGTGTTGAGGCTCGCGGCGGGTATCGTTATTTTCTGACCTTCACAGATGATTTGAGCAGATATGGGTATATCTACTTAATGAAACACAAGTCTGAAACATTTTAAAAGTTCAAAGAATTTCAGAGTGAAGTGGAGAATCATCGTAACAAGAAAATAAAGTTTCTACGATCTGATCGCGGAGACGAATATTTGAGTTATGAGTTTGGCCATCATTTAAAACAATGTGGAATAGTTTCACAACTCACGCCACCTGGAACACCACAGCGTAATGGTGTGTCCGAACGTCGTAACCGTACTTTATTAGATATGGTGCGATCTATGATGTCTCTTACCGATTTACCACTATCGTTTTGGGGTTATGCATTAGAGACAGTTGCATTCACATTAAATAGGGCACCATCTAAATCCGTTGAGACGACACCGTATGAACTGTGGTTTGGCAAGAAACCTAAGCTGTCATTTCTTAAAGTTTGGGGTTGCGATGCTTATGTGAAAAAACTTTAGCCTGATAAGGTCGAACCCAAATCGGAGAAGTGCGTCTTCATAGGATACCCAAAAGAAACTGTTTGGTACACCTTCTATCACAGACCCGAAGGCAAGATCTTTGTTGCTAAGAATGGATCCTTTCTAGAGAAGGAGTTTCTCTCGAAAGAAGTGAGTAGGAGGAAAGTAGAACTTGATGAGGTAATTGCACCTTCTCTCGAATTGGAAAGTAGCACATCAGAGAAATCCGTTCCCGTGATGCTTACACCAACTAGGGAGGAAGCAGATGATAATGATCATGAAACTTCAGATCAAGTTACTACCGAACCTCATAGGTCAACCAGAGCACGTTCCGCACCAGAGTGGTACGGTAATCCTGTTCTGGCAGTCATGTTACTAGACCATGACGAACCTACGAACTATGAAGAAGCGATGATGAGCCCAGATTCCGATAAATGGCTTGAGGCCATGAAATCTGAGATAGGATCCATGTATGAGAACAAAGTATGGACTTTGGTTGACTTGCCCGATGATCGGCGAGCCAGAGAGAATAAATGGATCTTCAAGAAGAAGACTGACGCTGATGGTAATGTTACTGTCTACAAAGCTCGACTTGTCGCAAAAGGTTTTCGACAAGTTCAAGGAGTTGACTACGATGAGACTTTCTCACCCGTAGCGATGCTTAAGTCTGTCTGAATCATGTTAGCAATTGCCGCATTTTATGATTATGAAATCTGGCAAATGGACGTCAAAACTGCATTCCTTAATGGATTTCTTAAAGAAGAGTTGTATATGATGCAACTAGAAGGTTTTGTCGATCCTAAAGGTACTAACAAAGTGTGCAAACTCCAGCGATCCATTTATGGACTGGTGCAAGCATCTTGGATTTGGAATATACGCTTTGATGAGGTGATCAAAGCATATGGTTTTATACAGACTTTTGGTGAAGCCTGTATTTACAAGAAAGTGAGTGGGAGCTCTGTAGCATTTCTAATATTATATGTGGATGACATATTGTTGATTGGAAATGATATAGAATTTCTGGATAGCATAAAAGGATACTTGAATAAGAACTCGGTGTAGCTGCTTACATATTGAGCATCAAGATCTATAGGGATAGATCAAGACGCTTAATAGAACTTTCACAAAACACATACCTTGATAAGATTTGAAGAAGTTCAAAATGGTTCAGTCCAAGAAGGGGTTCTTGCCTGTATTACAAGGTGTGAAGTTGAGTAAGACTCAAAACCCGACCACTGCAGAAGATAGAGAGAGAATGAAAGTCATTCCCTATGCCTCAGCCATAGGTTCTATAAACTATGCCATGCTGTGTACTAAACCTGTTTTGTACCTTGTCATGAGTTTGTCAAGGGGGTACAATAGTGATCCAGGAGTAGATCACTAGACAGCAGTCAAAATTATCCTTAGAGGACTAAGGAAATATTTCTCAGTTATGGAGGCGATAAAGAGTTTGTCGTAAAGAATTACGTCGACGCAAGCTTTTACACCGATCCAGATGACTCTAAGTCTCAATCTGGATACATATTGTAAGTGGGGGCAATTAGCTAGAGTAGCTCCATGCAGAGCATTGTAGACATAGAAATTTGCAAAATACATACGGATCTGAATGTGGCAGACCCATTGACTAAACTTCTCTCACAAGAAAAACATGATCACACCGTAGTACTCTTTGGGTGTTAATCACATGGCGATGTGAACTAGATTATTGACTCTAGTAAACCCTTTGGGTGTTGGTCACATGGCGATGTGAACTCTGGGTGTTAATCACATGATGATGTGAACTATTGGTGTTAAATCTCATGGCGATGTGAACTAGATTATTGACTCTAGTGCAAGTGGGAGACTGAAGGAAATATGCCCTAGAGGCAATAATAAAGTTGTTATTTATATTTCCTTATACCATGATAAATATTTATTATTCTTGCTAGAATTGTATTAACCGGAAACTTGATACATGTGTGGATACATAGACAAAACACTGAGTCCCTAGTAAAGCCTCTACTATACTAGCTCGTTAATCAAAGATGGTTAAGTTTCCTAACCATAGACATGTGTTGTCATTTGATGAACGGGATCACATCATTAGGAGAATGATGTGATGGACATGGCCCATCCGTTAGCTTAGCATATTGATCGTTCAGTTTTATTGCTACAGCTTTCTTCATGTCATATACATATTCCTTTGACTATGAGATTATGCAACTCCCGGATACCGGAGGAATACCTTGTGTGCTATCAAACGTCACAACGTAACTGGGTGATTATAAAGATGCTCTACAAGTATCTCCGAATGTGTTTGTTGGGTTGGCATAGATCAAGATTAGCATTTGTCACTCCGAGTATCGGAGAGGTATCTCTGGGCCCTCTCGGTAATGCACATCATAAGAAGCCTTGCAAGCAATGTGACTAATAAGTTAGTTGCAGGATGACGTATTACGGAATGAGTAAAGAGACTTGCCGATAACGAGATTGAACTAGGTATGAAGATACCGACGATCGAATCTCGGACAAGTAACATACCGATGACAAAGGGAATAACGTATGTTATCATTACGGTACGACCGATAAAGATCTTTGTAGAATATGTGGGAACCAATATGAGCATCCAGGTTCCGCTGTTGGTTATTGACCGGAGAGGTGTCTCGGTCATGTCTACATAGTTCTCGAACCCGTAGGGTCCGCACGCTTAACGTTCGATGATGATTTTTATTATATGAGTTATGTGATTTGGTGCGGAGTCCCGGATGAGATCACGGACATGACAAGGAGTCTCGAAATGGTCGAGAGGTAAAGATTCATATATAGGACGATGATATTCGGACACCGAAAGTGTTCCGGGGGTACCGGGTACATATCGGGTTGCCGGAAAGGGGTTCCTGGCACCCCCGGCAAAGATATGGTCCTAATGGGCCAAGAGGGGAAACGCAGCAGCCAGCAGGGGCTGCTGTGCCCCCCATATGGGCCGCACCTTAGGATGAAGGAAAAGGGGGAAAAGAGAAGGAAGGGGAGGGATTCGGCCTCCCCCTTCCTTCCCTCCTCCCTCCTCTTTCCTTCCCCCTTCGGTGGATATGGTAAGGGGGGAGGCCAAATTGGGAGGCGCCCAAGTAGGATTCCTCCTACTTGGGGCGCCCCCTTGGCTGCCTCTCCTCCCCTCCAACCTATATATATGTGGGGGGCACCGCTAGAACACACACCAACAATTGTTAGCCGTGTGCGGCGCCCCCCTCCACAGTTTACGCCTCTGGTCATATTCACGTAGTGCTTAGGCAAAGCCCTGCGCGGATCACTTCACCATCACCGTCACCATGCCGTCGTGCTGACGAAACTCTCCCTCGACACTTTGCTGGATCAAGAGTTCGAGGGACATCATCGAGCTGAACGTGTGCAGAACTCGGAGGTGCCGTACGTTCGCTGCTTGATCGGTCGGAACGAGAAGAAGTTCGACTACATCAACCGCGTTAACAAACGCTTCCGCTTTCGGTCTATGAGGGTACGTGGACACACTCTCCCCCTCTCGTTGCTATGCATCTCCTAGATAGATCTTACGTGAGCGTAGGAATATTTTTGAAATTGCATGCTACGTTTCCCAACAAATTGACTTTTGCCGATGATGGTCAATTTGGGCGAGTTAGTCCTGTGATATACATTTGTCACGCACGATGGACTCGCCCAGCTTGACCATCACCGAAAGTCGAAATATCCGTGAGAGAGTGTCCATTATATATACCACCAACAGAGAGAGTGTCCACCATATATACGTGAGAGTGTCGATGAGAGTTGTTCTTGGAGGAAGAAAATTGACTTTTGCTGATGGCGGTCAATCTGGGCGAGTTCATCCTGTGATATACATTTGTCACGCATGATGGACTCGCCCAACTTGACCATCACCGAAAGTGGAAATACCCGTTAGAGAGTGTCCACCATATATACCATCACCAGAGAGAGTGTCCACCATATATACGTGAGAGAGTATCGATGAGAGTTGTTCTTGGAGGAAGAAAATCGACTTTTGCCGATGGCGGTCGATCTTTGCGAGTTTGTCCTGTGATATACATTTGTCACGCATGATGGATTCGCCCAGATCGACCATCACCGAAAGTCGAAATATTGCTTAGAAGTAATATTTGATGTTTGATTCTTATGTTATTTTTCATTGTGTGATGAAAGGTGTTAGCACCGGCTGTTTTCATGGCTATGGCTTTCTCCGACGACGCAACTTCCATTAGGGTCGACTCTGCGGTCAAGGAGAAGCATGCCGAGGACCGCTTGGCGACGCTCATTGAGAAGAACCCGCAGCTGATCCTAATAAAATATTTTGAGGATTTGGCCAAGAAGAATCCGCCAACTAAGGAGAGCAAGGCCCCACCACGTAAGAAGAGTGACGACCCGGTGCCATTGAGTCTACCGACCATCATTCCTGACTATGCTTGGTCCTCCACTATGGGGGATGCCCCGACGTGCTCTGACTCCACGATCACTGGTTTCACCGACTACACCTCGGAGTAGTCCAGCTAGATAGGTTGACGTTGATTTAGTGATATAGTTATGTAGTTGCTGATATAGACTTGGATTGCCACTTGCAATGCTTTTGATTGTATGAGTGATAGATGCTTACGTGGATTATGTATGATGTGCTATTTTAGCCTTGCAATCCTTCTCTGCCTCTTCTTCTCTTTCTTTGTAGATGAAGTGGTATGCGGTGTACAGAGGTAGGTGTCCAGGAGTCTACAAGTCATGGTCTGAATGCAGAATGCAATGAACAAGTGCTTCGTTACGAAGGCAGCCCCCACGACTCGTTCAATAGCAGAGAGAAGGCGGAGTATCATTACAATCAGTATATGCTTAACCAGAAGAGAAAAATTGAATTAGGCAATGGTGCAAGCCAGAAATGGCTTATTGGGTTCAGTGGATCGAAGAACTTGATAATTCTCTTTCAGTTCGTCATAATTGTGGTGTTGCTTTTACCATCTGGCCGCATGTAGACATGCATTAACCACTTTGTCGTTTAGTAAGTAGGCACTTGTACTAAAAAGCTACTTTGTGATTTCAAATGAAGCTTGTGTGAACTATTTATATAATGCTTATGTGAGTTTGTTGTTAAACTTTGTGACCTCAAATGCAAGTTTGTGTATTGTATATTTGTTTTTGTTGCAGCGATCAGAAGGAAAAGCTGTAGAAACAGAACTGGGAACTAATCTTTACTGAGAGCCGCTCTCGGCAAAGTGGCATGCGCTGGGAGCTTCTGGAACTTGGTTGTGGCAGTTATGCCGAGAGTGGCTCTCGGCAAAGAGCTGACAGAACTAGCGGCTGTGAAGTCACTTTATTTTGCCGAGAGGCACTGTTTGGACCTTGGCAAACTCTTTGCTGAGTGTCCGATGCATGGCTCTCGGCAAATTCTGTTTGCCTGAGAGGTGTATGTCGGGTGGCCTTTGCCGAGTGCAACTCTCGGCAAAGTCTTTGCCGAGTGCAACACTCGGCAAAGTCTTTGCCGAGGGTTTTAGGCCCTTTGCCGAGTGTTTCTCGTACTCGATGTAGGTGGCGATTCCAGTAGTGTTCATTTAAAACTTGGTCCTTAACTTTGTGTATGTAAGCACATGGTTAAGGCTAACTACGGTGTTGTCACATATGTATTGGATTTCTTATATTAATTAATTATTACCGAGATATTAGAGTTCATACTTCATACCTGCTATTATTGGCTGCAAGATTGAAAAGAACCATGGCAACAATTTTTGTGCCTTCTCACTTCCATCCACGAAAATTCTTAATAACTGAATTAGTGCCTCTGCCAGCGTAGGAGATACAACCCGCAGCTTAGAGTAGAGTTTGCTGGCAGGAGACTCCAAGATGAGAATGCAAAGCTAGTCCCGGGCAACCTTGACAGTAACAACTGACACAACAATAAGCCGATAACAATGATTCTTGAATGAAGAGCCCTGACTCGCCCGACCCGCTCCCGCGAGGGCGGGGGGGGGGGGCTCCCTCCACGATCTCCTCCCCCTGCCGCAGCCAGAGCGTGCCGTCGGGCAAAGCCTGGCCGGCGCCGGCAGCGGCGGTCCTTCTTCTCCTTTTGCGCGGGGCTGGCTGATGCGGGGCAGTCACTGTAACACCCCTATGTAATTGCCACTGTGCTCAGCTAAAGATAATGCCAAGTCATATCATTTTGCAGTGCCTAAACATAGTGGTTAATCAAAGCAATTCAAATTCAATTCTGAAAATCAACTCAAATTCAAAAGTGAAATATGAAGTTGATCAAACACTGTTGGGAAAATGTTCATTAATTGGCAAATAATCCAGGAACATTAGTAAAACCATCATCAAAATAGTTGGAGTTAGTTAAATGACTCAAACAACTTGAAACAGCACCAAAACAGCATTATTAAATCCCTTTAAGATCATTTCAATTTCAAATGAATTCCAAATATGTCCAAACCAATTTTTGGTGGAAGGGAATATTGCATTGTAAAATTGGGGACAACTCTCATACTTTACAAAAATGCAAAAGTGCCCTAACTGAATCAAAACAGAAAAAAACTAAAAAGAAAAGTAAAACAGAAATCAGAAAATATAACGCGGGACACTGCGCACTAGGCCTTAGTGCACAGTGCCCCGGCCACGGCCCAGCTGGCCCAGCCCAGCGCGGTCGTCTCTCTCCTCCCGCGTTGTTGCGCCCGCGCGCCGACACGGCGACGGCCGCCACACGCGTCGCCCATCCGCCGTCGCCCGCGCGCCGTTAAGACCCCGAGCCCCCTGGCTCGAACCCTAGCCCCACTAATCCCCTCACCCTCGCGCTCGCTCTCCCTCCCCCTCCTTCCTCCTCCTCCAAATCCGCCGCAACCGAGCGCCTCCGTCGCCGTGGCCTTGCCGTAGATGCGGCCACCGTCGTCCCCGAGCTCAGCCAACACGCCTGCGAGCTCCGCCGTCCTCGACTCCTTCGTCTCCGACGGTGAGTGGAGGCGGGGAGGCCCTGATGAAACCGGACTACTCCGCCCCCTTTTCTCTCTGACGCCGGTGCCTCTCCGGCGATTCCCGTCGTTCTGCTGCTACTAAGCCGTCACCGGGCCACCTTGTGCCTCCCCGGTGAGCTCCTTGTCCTCCCCTAAGCCCGGCTGGCCTTGACTCGTAGCCTAGCTACCTCCTCTACGCGCGCCCGAACGCAGCTCCGCGGAGCTCGTCGACGGCGCCTCTCCGGTGACCCTATGGTCGCGGGCGCGCGCCTGTTAGGTCGGCCGCATCGCGTAGAGCGCGCGTAGCTGCTTCGTTCGGTCGTTTATGCATCGCACCGTTGATTCCACTGAGCTCCCAAACACGCCGCCGCCCTTGCTTGTCGCCGGCGATGTTTCCAGCCACCGCCGGAGCTGCAACCACCGCCACTAGATCCGCCGTCGAGCCCTGGTTCGAAATCACCAAACCGCAGCCCCAGAGATGCCCTGAGGCCAAAACCCGAACCTCGCCCGAGCCGCGCCGCCGCGAAAACGGGCTCGCCGGCGTCTAAACGCCGGCCGGCCAACGTGGTAGGCCTGGGGCCACCCCAGTGACGCTGCCAGTGGGCCCCTGGCCGCCGTTGACCCCGTTGACCAAGGTCAACGCGAGGCACTGTTCACATGTGCCACTGACGTGTGGGCCCGTTCGGTTAATTAAGCTAATTAACTGGGTTTGATTAAAACTAATCAAGATTAGCCTAATGTCTCACTGACACCCAGGGCCCACACCCCTAAATATCTTAATTAGATTAGTTTAACCCACTGTTAGATAACAGAGGCTGACATGTGGGTCCCACTGGACCCACATGTCAGGTTTGACCTGTACAGCCGCTGTTAACTTGCTGATGTCAGCAATGCATCATGCTGACGTCATAATTCCTTTTTCTGTTAATAAAAATAATTCCAGAAAATCATTTAAACTTCGGAAATTAATAACTTTTAAACCGTAGCTCAGATCGAAAAAGTTAAAACATGAAAGTTGCTCAGAACGACGAGACGAATTTGATCGTGCCGTCTGTTTCCTTGTCGGAACCCCCTACGTGGAAGAACTCGTAAGTCCGGGCTCGAATCCGGTAAATGAATAGTGCGCACACACGGGTTAATAAATCCCAGATTTATTCTAAAAATAACTAAAATGACTTAGAGGCATATTTAGGCAACTCTGCACTGCATCATAGCATCGCACGCACTGTGTTGCATCTGTTTGCATTATATTTACTTGTTTCTTCCCCCTCTTCTCTTTCGATAGACCCCGACGTTGTCGTAGCTCCTGAGGCAGACGCCGCTCCGGAGTACGACTACGTCCCCGACGACCCTGCCCTTGCCGTCGAGCAGACAGGTAAGCACCCCCATTTTGAGCATTCCGATATCACCTATTCTCTTCCCTCTTATGCTTGCATTAGATGTTACTGCTACTGTTACCATCCTATATCTGTTGCATAGCCTGTTTAATTGTAGCCTACTGTTGATACCTGCCTGTTATCCTAAACTGTTTAGATAGGATGGGTAGAGCCTGATCAGAGACCCACTTGTCCCGACTGCCCCGCTGGACTCTCAGAAGACCCGAGCAACGGGATTGAAGATTAGAACCTGGCACCGCACGTCACTTCCCCTAAGATGCTCGACAATACTGGGTTACTATCGAGTGCCGAGGGTGATACCTCGTCAGCACTTATGATGATAACCTTGTAGGTTAGTTAATCGGTCGTGGTAAGCGAGGGTGATTCCTCCTACACCACCCCCGATACCGACGCCATCGCGCAATCTCTCAAGTGTGGACCTCGAGGGTGATTCCTCCGTTGTTCACCTTGGTGATAACATCGAGCGGGAATGCCATCGAGGGTGATTCCTCAGGGTTCCCTTCGGTGTCAGGCACACAGTTACTTTGGATATTAAGATTTGACTTTGAAACATGATACTAAAGACGGGTCGGCCCTGAGGGGTACCCGCGCGAGCAAGAATGCGAAGTGATGTGGAGTCGGGTTGACCTGAGAGGTGCACGCGAGATAACTACGAGGCGTGGCCGAGCATTCTTAGCCCTTGCCGCAAGTCCTCGAGACGGGGCGACGGGGTCACATCGATCGTGAGTCTCTGCTCGTTACCGCGCGCTCCTAATCCACTATGGTTTGGATATTTGATCCGAGGGGCTTCTGGCCCGATAGCACTAACCATCACGTGGGCATAGTATGGGCGTTCTGCGTCATACACTTCAGCCGAAGCTTAATGGACGTCAGCAACTGATGCGGCACACGCTGGGTTGGACTGGGAACGCAACCGCGCTTGTATAAGGGGTTGCTAGGTCTGCTCACCGGCGGTGCACGTAACGTGCAGGAGTTCCTAGGGCGATGGCCCAAGACCCCTGGGGGCATAGGTTAGTCCGGCGTGCTGACCTCTCTGTTAAGTATTTGGTCGGGTTGCGGCGTGTTGCTTAGCCGAGGCCGGGCATGACCCAGAAAAGTGTGTCCGGCCGGAGTTAAGCGAGCGTGGTGGGTAAGTTGGTGCACCCCTGCAGGGAAGAAACTTCTATCGATAGCCTGTCCTACGGTAACGGACACTCGGAGTTGTATCCCGATCGGTACAACTAGAACATAACTTGAGATGAGAACTAGATAGTACGGCTCAGGGATTGCTTTCTCGCAGGGAGTCGAGGAAGAATCCCCGGCCGAGGTTGATGACATTACTGCTATAATTTACATTATGTTATTCCTCTCTCTTCTACTGCTGCGAGACCGTTGAAGATGCTGAAGATGCTAGTCTTCGATAGGACTAGGCTTTCCCCCTCCATTCTGGCATTTCTGCAGCCCAGTCCACATATACAGCCCCCTTTGAAAATGTTGCATATGTAGTGTAGATCCTTGCTTGCTGAGTACTTCGGATGAGTACTCACGTTTGCTTTATTTTCCTTTTTCCCCCTTTATTCCTTTGTCGCATCCAGACGACGGAGCCCCGGAGCTAGATGCCCCCGTCGACGACCACTACTACTACCAGCCCGGAGAGTACTACTACTACGAGGAGCCGTCTGACGACCAGGAGTAGGATCGGAGGGTCCAGGGCAGGAGGCCCACGCCTTTTCGATCGTAGTTTTTATTTTGCGCCGCCTCTGTGAAGGCTTATCTTTATGTTCTGTAATATATCTGTACCCAGATATCTGACGCTTCCGCTGACACTTGTATGCCATCGAGCTATGTATTCGAGCCCTCGAGGCCCTGGCTTGTAATATTAAGCTTGTATGAATTTATTTATGTTTTAGAGTTGTGTTGTGATATCTTCAAGTGAGTCCTTAGGCTTGATCGTGTGCATTTGTGTGTATGATTAGTGCACGATTAAGCCGGGGTCGTCACAGGTTGGTATCAGAGCCGACTGCCTCTAGGAATCCCCCTATCCAACTCTTTGGCCGAAGTTGAGTCTAGTGGTCGAAAACTGTTTTACTAACTTGGCTGTGTGGCTTATGGCCCCACGTCGCCAACTGGGTGGTATTAGGATCTTTTATTCCTCGTCTTTACTCTGGGACTCTGATTTCTCTTCTATTCGGGTTTAATAAAATTTACTAACACCGACACTTAGGATCTCGTTAATTCTATCCACCCGGAGAGCTGGATTCAGTGCGATTTCCCTGTCTTTGATCTGATTAGTCTGATAATCATTTCCTTTCCATTGTTTTGTTTAATCTTTCCATTCGAGATCTGTTATATTTCTCGTCGTCGAATGACAATCCTGAATCTTCTTATTTCAGATGGACCATCTGTTTCCACCTCGCCCTGCGACACAGCTTGTGCTTCGCACCTGTGTTCGAGACGTCCCTGGGTTTCCAGCTGTTCTGATCGCCCTCTTGATCAGGCTGGGATACCGCTGGTGCCCCGAGTACATGGTCTACGAGGTTTATCGTGAGTTCAACCAGGAACAGTACTATGCTGATGTTCGCATCTACGATCAGCAGGATGACTCAGACACTGAGCTACACCGTTTTCATGGTATCGGCGTGACGATTGAGATGGCAGTCCATGATGCCGCCTACTCTGCTGTCGCACGTCTTCGAGGACAGTTCAGTGCTGACTTGGATGCCTCTGAGTATCGTTATATTCCCTAGGCCCCTGCTGGAGATGCTTCTGGATTCTACACAGCTGTCTGTGCCCCTTACGAGCCTCGTCGCTACGATCAGCGAGTTCTGATTCACTGTACTCAGGCTCTGGATCGCACGGTTCACGCTCTTGCTGTCGAGTTGTTCGCCACTCGAGCACGACTCTACGAGGCTATGACGCAGTTGTTACCAGCTGTTTGTGCAGGGATACACCCGGAGCACATTCTTTACCCGAGCAGGACCGAGATGCCATCAGGGATCGATTGGCCTGCTGTGGGAGGTCACACGCCTGCACATGGACCTCTTCTTACAGTTCGAGACCGGGTTCTGCATCAGAGTGCACATGGAGCGCAGGATCCTTCTGCGACGAACGTCTGTCGTCCGCACTTGCAGCTACCCCGTTTCAGTGGTTTTCTCCGACGTTGATGTAGCCTTTGCTACGTCTCGTTGTGTACTTCCTTACCGCATGCCTGCGTGCCGCCTAGCATGTCTAGCTTTTGAATTTGCGCTGTTATGCTGCCCGAATGTAACTGACGCTGTATGGATATGTATGACTTAATGACTACTATTAAGCATCTGCTGTACCATTTAAATTCTGTCACGTTACATCATGCATGTCGCTAAACACTTGCATTGGCTTCTGCTAAACTACCCCTGTCGATTTAGCAGGATGGCTGACAACAATCCACCTCCGCCGCCGCCACCTGACTATATGGCTGCGATGATGCAATAGTTCGAACTCAACCGTCAATTCATGACGGGGATTATGCAGCAATTCCCCCATCCCAATGCCGACCAGCCCCTACCTTCCATCACCTTGCCAGAATTTATGCGGCTCAACCCGTCGTTCTTCCGCAACACCGTCAACCCATTGGATGCAGATGACTGGCTGCGTGACATCTCCCATGAGATGGAGTCTGCTGGTGTCGCCCAGGTCAACTATGTCACCTTCGTGACATACCTTCTGAAGGGTCCCGCATCACAATGGTGGGCTACTCACCGTCAGACCTTACCACCTGGTACCGTCATCACCTGGGCTGAATTCAAGATTGCTTTCCGCGCCCACTATATTCCTCAAGCTGTCATAGCTCGGAAGAAGGCCGAGTTCCGTAACCTCGTACAAGGCAACAAGTCTGTGGAAGTATATCAGCGTGAGTTTCTGGACTTGTCTCGCTACGCTGAAGAGGACGTTCCCACTGATGAACGAAGGCAGGAGAAATTCCGTGAAGGGCTGCACCATGACATTCAGTTAGCCCTGCTTGTTCAAGACTATTCTGATTTCGCCACCTTGGTGAATAAGGCTATTATGGTCGAGACTGGTTTAAAGAAGCATAAAGAAGCGACCAGACGCACCCGTGAGGCGGGCTCATCTTCGGGCTCGTCCTCCCAGAAGCGCTGCATCTGGATCCCTCAGAGCATGTACCGTCCAGCAGCATCAGTGCACAGGCCTTCCTATGCTGCACCACGTCTGCCTCCTCCACCACGAAGACAGCCTCTGCAAGCTCCAGCACCTCGAGCTACGGCACCCGGTCCTGACAATGGACTATGCTTCAAGTGTGGCCAGCCAGGTCACCGTGCCAGAGATTGATCTCAGAGTCAGAATCAGTTGGCCCTTCCCTCTGCTGGCCGTGGTATTCCTCAGCAGCGCAACTATAATGCCAGACCTTCTTATGGTCGTGGGCAAGCCTTCCATGTCAACATGAATGAAGACCCCGAACAACCAGCAACCGTGATGGGTACACTTCTTATTAATTCAGTTCCTGCAACTGTTTTATTTGATTCAGGAGCATCGCATTCATTTATGTCAGATAAATTCGCACTCATGCATGAAGTTAAATGTGATATGCTACCCCAAAAGTTACGAGTAAATACTCCCGCGGGACACTGTCACACCTCCTTGGTTAGCCCTGATGTCGTGATTAATATCGAAGGGTTGGAGTTCCGAGCATCCCCCATTATTCTCAACTCCTCTGATATTGATCTTATTCTGGGAATGGATTGGTTGAAGGCTCATTACGCCTCAATCAATTGCGCCACTAAGGTTGTACACCTCCTTCATCCATCAGATGAGTTAGTGAATTATCAAGCTCACCTCACCCAGAACGCTGAGGCTCAGATTTATGCCTTAAATGCGTTGAACACTTCTCCGCTTGAGGGAATCGAGAACATCCCAGTTGTCTGTGACTTCCCGGATGTTTTTCCAGAAGAACTTCCAGGTATACCCCCTGCTAGAGCTGTCGAGTTCGTCATTGACTTGAAGCCTGGTACCACTCCTATTGCGAAGCGTCCCTACAAGATGCCTCCGCACCATCTTCTCGAGCTTAAGGAAGAAATCGATAAATCCTTAAGGAAGGGTTTCATTCGCCCTAGTTCCTCTGCCTGGGGAGCACCGTCTCTTTTCGTCAAGAAGAAAGATGGTACGAATAGGTTGGTCCAAGATTACCGTCCTATCAACCAGGCAACCATTCAGAATAAATATCCACTTCCCCGGTTCAACGATTTATACGATCAACTCGCTGGATCTTCGGTGTTCTCTAAACTCGACTTGAGGTTGGGTTATCACCAGATCCGTGTTCGAGAAGAGGATATTCCAAAGACCACATTTGTTACTCGATATGGCTCCTATGAGTACACCGTCATGTCGTTTGGATTAACAAACGCTCCAGCTACATTCTCCCGCTTAATGAATTATATATTCATGGACTACCTCAACAAGTTCATCGTGGTATATCTGGACGATATCCTAGTATATTCCAAGAATAAGGAAGAACATGCCGAACATCTTCGCCTTGTTTTGGAGAGGCTTCGAGAGCACAAGTTATATGCCAAGTACTCCAAATGTGAATTCTGGCTTTCTGAAGTGACTTACCTTGGACATGTGATTTCCATGGATGGTATTGCCGTTAACCCAGAGCGTGTTCAGGCTATCCTTGACTGGACTCCTCCGAAGAATGCCAAGCAAGTCCGAAGCTTCCTCTGTCTAGCCAGTTATTGTCGCCGATTCGTCGAGAACTTCTCCAAGATCGCCAAGCCCTTGACTAATCTGCTCCACAAAGGCGTTAAGTTTGAGTGGATAGACAAATGTCAGGAAAGTTTCCAGACCCTCAAGGACAAGCTTACCTCTGCTCCAGTGCTTGCTCCTCCTGATTCTCGAAAGGACTTTGCCATATACTGCGACGCCTCTCGTCAGGGATTAGGCTGTGTCCTAATGCAAGAACGATGAGTGATTGCGTATGTTTCACGTCAATTGCGTCCGCATGAAGAAAATTATCCGGTGCATGATCTTGAACTTGCTGCAGTGATCTATGCATTAAAGTTATGGCGACATTACCTTCTGGGTAATCGGTGTGAGATTTACACCGATCATCAAAGTCTGAAGTACTTGTTCACCCAACCGGATCTTAACCTCCGTCAGCAGCGATGGTTAGAAACAATTACGGACTATGACTGCGGTATTTCATATACCCCGGGCAAGGCTAACGTGATGGCCGATGCCCTGAGCCGCAAGTCATATTGCAACAACCTCATGGTTAGGCGAGCTCAACCTCGTCTCTATGCAGAATTGAATCAGTTGAATCTGCGAATTGTTCCCCAAGGTTCTCTTAATAACCTCGTGGTACAGCCAGACCTTCAAAAGGCTGTTAAGGAAGCGCAAGCTAAAGATGCTGAGATTGACTTGATGAAGAAAGAGCTTCACCTTGGGAAGTACCGGGATTTCTCAGTTGCTGAAGATGGAACCTTATATTTTCGAGACCGCATTGTAGTACCTCGCTTCGAGCTTATGACTAACAAGGTCATGAAGGAGGCTCATGATACACCGCTGTCTATCCATCCGGGTAGCACTAAGATGTATCACGATCTCCGACAGAGGTACTGGTGGTCCAGAATGAAGCAGGACATTGCTCGATACGTTGCCGAATTTGACGTATGTCGTCACGTGAAGGCAGAACATTAGAAGCCTGCTGGAATTCTGCAACCGCTCCCTATTCCTCTATGGAAGTGGGATAAAGTGCTGATGGATTTATTACTGGTCTTCCCAAGTCTCAGAAAGGTCACGACGCTATTCTTGTCGTCGTTGACCAACTTTCCAAGGATGCTCATTTCCTACCCGTTAAGGAGACTATCACTGCTAGCCAGCTAGCAGAGCTGTATATCTCCAGAATCGTTTCACTCCACGGTATTCCTAAGGAGATCAGTTCGGACCGTGGCGGTCTTTTCACGTCCAAGTTCTGGGAAAGTTTTCAAGAAGCTATGGGAACTCACATTACATGGAGTTCAGCTTATCATCCCCAATCCCAAGGCCAAGTTGAGCGCGTTAATCAAGTGCTTGAAGACATGCTTCGAGCCTGTGTTATATCCTTCGGTAAGAAATGGGAGGAATCTCTCCCGTATGCCGAGTTCTCTTATAACAACAGCTATCAAGCCAGCTTGAAAATGGCCCCCTTCGAAGTGCTTTATGGACGTAAGTGTCGAACCCCTCTGAATTGGTCAGAAACTGGGGAACAACCTCTTGTTGGACCAGACATTATCCAACATGCTGAAGAACAAGTCCGTATTGTTCGAGAAAATCTCAAAGCAGCTCAGGACCGCCAAAAGAGCAACTATGATCGCAAGCGATGGGGTCTGACTTATCAACCAGGTGATCATGCTTATCTTCATGTCACTCCTATGAAAGGCACCCGTTGTTTCGGAATCAAGGGCAAGCTAGCTCCTCGCTATATCGGTCCTTTCCGCATTGTTGCCAGACGTGGACAGGTGGCTTATAAATTGGAGTTGCCGCCACAATTCTCTCATATTCATGATGTCTTCCACGTGTCGCAACTTCGCAAATGCTTCAAGGAATCTCCGCACCGTGCAGTGGATCACGCGATGCTTCAGTTACAAGACGACTTATCTTATAAGGAGCATCCGATCCGCATCCTTGATGAAGCTGAACGTCGAACTCGTCAGAAGACGACCAAGTTCCTGAAAGTGCAGTGGTCGAATCATACTGAAGATGAAGCCACTTGGGAACGCGAGGATCATCTTCGGGAAGAATATCCCGGCCTCTTTCCTTCTACCTCCTGAATTCTCGGGACGAGGATTTCTTTTAGAGGAGGAGAACTTGTAACACCCCTATGTAATTGCCACTGTGCTCAGCTGAAGATAATGCCAAGTCATATCATTTTGCAGTGCCTAAACATAGTGGTTAATCAAAGCAATTCAAATTCAATTCTGAAAATCAACTCAAATTCAAAAGTGAAATATGAAGTTGATCAAACACTGTTGGGAAAATGTTCTTTAATTGGCAAATAATCCAGGAACATTAGTAAAACCATCATCAAAATAGTTGGAGTTAGTTAAATGACTCAAACAACTTGAAACAGCACCAAAACAGCATTATTAAATCCCTTTAAGATCATTTCAATTTCAAATGAATTCCAAATCTGTCCAAACCAATTTTTGGTGGAAGGGAATATTGCATTGTAAAATTGGGGACAACTCTCATACTTTACAAAAATGCAAAAGTGCCCTAACTAAATCAAAACAGAAAAAAACTAAAAAGAAAAGTAAAACAGAAATCAGAAAATATAACGCGGGACACTGTGCACTGGGCCTTAGTGCACAGTGCCCCGGACACGGCCCAGCTGGCCCAGCCTAGCGCGGTCGTCTCTCTCCTCCCGCACTGTCGCGCCCGCGCGCCAACACGGCGACGGCCGCCACATGCGTCGCCCATCCGCCGTCGCCCGCGCGCCGTTAAGACCCCGAGCCCCCTGGCTCGAACCCTAGACCCACTAATCCCCTTACCCTCGCGCTCGCTCTCCCTCCTTCCTCCTCCTCCAGATCTGCAGCAACCGAGCGCCTCCGTCGCCGTGGCCTTGCCGTAGACGCGGCCACCGTCGTCCCCGAGCTCAGCCAACATGCCTGCGAGCTCCGCCGTCCTCGACTCCTTTGTCTCCGACCGCGAGTGGAGGCGGGGAGGCCCTGATGAAACCGGACTACTCCGCCCCCTTTTCTCTCTGACGCCGGTGCCTCTCCGGCGATTCCGGTCATTCTGCTGCTACTAAGCCGTCACCGGGCCACCTTGTGCCTCCCCGGTGAGCTCCTCGTCCTCCCTTAAGCCCGGCTGGCCTTGTTTCGTAGCCTAGCTACCTCCTCTACGCGCGCCCGAACGCAGCTCCGCGGAGCTCGTCGACGGCGCCTCTCCGGTGACCCTATGGTCGCGGGCGCGCGCCTGTTAGGTCGGCCGCATCGCGTAGAGCGCGTGTAGCTGCTTCGTTCGGTCGTTTATGCGTCGCACCGTTGATTCCACTGAGCTCCCGAACACACCGCCGCCCTTGCTCGTCGCCGGCGACGTTTCTGCCCACCGCCGAAGCTGCAACCACCGCCACTCGATCCACCGTCGAGCCCTGGTTCGAAATCACCAAACCGCGGCCCCGGAGATGCCCTGAGGCCAAAACCCGAAGCTCGCCCGAGCCGCGCCGCCGCGAAAACGGGCTCGCCGGCGTCTAAATGCCGGCCGGCCGACATGGCAGGCCTGGGGCCACCCCAGTGACGCTGCTAGTGGGCCCCTGGCCGCCGTTGACCCCGTTGACCAAGGTCAACGCAAGGCACTGTTCACATGTGCCACTGACGTGTGGGCCCGTTCGGTTAATTAAGCTAATTAACTGGGTTTGATTAAAACTAATCAAGATTAGCCTAATGTCTCACTGACACCCAGGGCCCACACCCCTAAATATCTTAATTAGATTAGTTTAACCCACTGTTAGATAACAGAGGCTGACATGTGGGTCCCACTGGACCCACATGTCAGGTTTGACCTGTACAGCCGCTGTTGACTTGCTGATGTCAGCAATGCATCATGCTGATGTCATAATTCCTTTTTCTGTTAATAAAAATAATTCCAAAAAATCATTTAAACTTCGGAAATTAATAACTTTTAAACCGTAGCTCAGATCGAAAAAGTTAAAACATGAAAGTTGCTCAGAACGACGAGACGAGTTTGATCGTGCCGTCTGTTTCCTTGTCGGAACCCCCTACGTAGAAGAACTCGTAACTCTGGGCCCGAATCCGGTAAATGAATAGTGCGCACACACGGGTTAATTAATCCTAGATTTATTCTAAAAATAACTAAAATGACTTAGAGGCATATTTAGGCAACCCTGCACTGCATCATAGCATCGCACGCACTGTGTTGCATCTGTTTGCATTATATTTACTTGTTTCTTCCCCCTCTTCTCTTTCGGTAGACCCTGACGTTGCCGTAGCTCCTGAGGCAGACGCCGCTCCGGAGTACGACTACGTCCCCGACGACCCTGCCCTTGCCGTCGAGCAGACAGGCAATCACCCCCATTTTGAGCATTCCGATATCACCTATTCTCTTCCCTCTTATGCTTGCATTAGATGTTACTGCTGTTGTTACCATCCTATATCTGTTGCATAGCCTGTTTAATTGTAGCCTACTGTTGATACCTTCCTGTTATCCTAAACTGTTTAGATAGGATGGGTAGAGCCTGATCAGAGACCCACTTGTCCCGACTGCCCCGCTGGACTCTCAGAAGACCCGAGCAACGGGATTGAAGATTAGAACCTGGCACCGCACGTCACTTCCCCTAAGATGCTCGACACTACTGGGTTACTATCGAGTGCCGAGGGTGATACCTCGTCAGCACTTATGGTGGTAACCTTGTAGGTTAGTTAATCGGTCGTGGTAAGCGAGGGTGATTCCTCCTACACCACCCCCGATACCGACGCCGTCGCGCAATCTCTCAAGTGTGGACCTCGAGGGTGATTCCTCCTTCGTTCACCTTGGTGATAACATCGAGCGGGAATGCCATCGAGGGTGATTCCTCAGGGTTCCCTTCGCTGTCAGACACACAGTTACTTTGGATATTAAGACTTGACTTTGAAACATGATACTAAAGACGGGTCGGGCCTGAGGGGTACCCGCGCGAGCATGAATGCGAAGTGATGTGGAGTCGGGTTGACCTGAGAGGTGCCCGCGAGATAACTACGAGGCGTGGCCGGGCATTCTTAGCCCTTGCCGCAAGTCCTCGAGACGGGGCGACGGGGTCACATCGATCGTGAGTCTCTGCTCGTTACCGCGCGCTCCTAATCCACTACGGTTTGGATATTTGATCCGAGGGGCCTCTGGCCCGATAGCACTAACCATCACGTGGGCATAGTATGGGCGTTCTGCGTTGTACACTTCAGCCGAAGCTTAATGGACGTCAGCAACTGATGCGGCACACGCTGGGTTGGACTGGGAACGCAACCGCGCTTGTATAAGGGGTTGCTAGGTCTGCTCACCGGCGGTGCACATAACGTGCAGGAGTTCCCGGGGCGATGGCCCAAGACCCCTGGGGGCATAGGTTAGTCCGACGTGCTGACCTCTCTGTTAAGTATTTGGTCGGGTTGCGGCGTGTTGCTTAGCCGAGGCCGGGCATGACCCAGAAAAGTGTGTCCGGCCGGAGTTAAGCGAGCGTGGTGGGTAAGTTGGTGCACCCCTGCAGGGAAGAAACTTCTATCGATAGCCTGTCCTACGGTAACGGACACTCGGAGTTGTATCCCGATCGGTACAACTAGAACATAACTTGAGATGAGAACTAGATAGTATGGCTCTGGGATCGCTTTCTCGTAGGGAATCGAGGAAGAATCCCCGGCCGAGGTTGATGACATTACTGCTATAATTTACATTATGTTATACCTCTCTCTTCTACTGCTGCGAGACCATTGAAGATGCTGAAGATGCTAGTCTTCGATAGGACTAGGCTTTCCCCCTCTATTCTGGCATTTCTGCAGCCCAGTCCACATATACAGCCCCCTTTGAAAATGTTGCATATGTAGTGTAGATCCTTGCTTGCTGAGTACTTCGGATGAGTACTCACGTTTGCTTTATTTTCCTTTTTCCCCCTTTATTCCTTTGTCGCATCCAGACGACGGAGCCCCGGAGCCAGATGCCCCCGTCGACGACCACTACTACTACCAGCCCGGAGAGTACTACTACTACGAGGAGCCGTCTGACGACCAGGAGTAGGATCGGAGGGTCCAGGGCAGGAGGCCCACGCCTTTTCGATCGTAGTTTTTATTTTGCCCCGCCTCTGTGAAGGCTTATCTCTATGTTCTGTAATATATCTGTACCCAGATATCTGACGCTTCCGCTGACACTTGTATGCCATCGAGCTATGTATTCGAGCCCTCGAGGCCCTGGCTTGTAATATTAAGCTTGTATGAATTTATTTATGTTTTAGAGTTGTGTTGTGATATCTTCAAGTGAGTCCTTAGGCTTGATCATGTGCATTTGCGTGTATGATTAGTGCACGATTAAGCCGGGGTCATCACAGTCACCTCGGGTGTATGCGCGGCGTAGGGCAGGGCGCGGCAGCGCGACGACGGCGGTCGTCCCGGCGACGGTGGCGGCTGGTGGCGGAGCGTGGGGGGCTACTTGGGTCGGCGGAGTGTGGCTTAGGGTGGGCGGCGTCGGGGCTGTGTTGTTCCGATCCAGATCTGGCGGGCTTCTCCTCCGGCCGGCTGTTCTCGCGGGCGTCGCGGGCTGAGGCGGCGTGGGCCGGTTGTCTCCGACGGTCCTTGGGTGCTGGAGGTGGCTGGAGCGGGGGCATGCCATGGTGGGGTGGCCGGCGGCGTCTGCGGCTGGGCTAGCCTCTTCCAGTGGTGCAGGTCGGTACGGCGGCGCAGGGCTCCTCCTAGGGGTCCCGACGTTGATGTGGGCTGCCACGGCGTGGTGGTGGCTCATGGCGGTGGTTTGGGTCGTTCACGGCGGCGACTAGACATCTCCGGCGTCGGCTCGTCGGTATGCGGCCTGTGTCGACCTTCGATCCTTCTCCTCGGTCGTCCGTCCGCTATCTTCGTCGATGGTTGGCCCTCCCCCAGCTGCGGTCCATTCCTCGTCTCGCACCCGGCAGCAGGACCAAGCTCGTCTCGCGCCCGGCAGCAGGACTGAGCTCGTCTCGCGCCGGGCAGCAGGACCATGCTCGTCTCGCGCCCGGCAGCAGGATTGAGCTCGTCTCACGCCCGGTGCCGCAGGACAGGCCGATGGAAGCCAGTTTTGGCCGGCCTATTGGGTCTCGGCACTATCGGCAGCCCAGGGGTGCGAAAGGCAGGTCCTTTCAGCTCGTGTCTTTGGTTGGGGTAGCGACGGATCTCGGGTGAGGTAGTGTCAACGTCTTGTATGCCTGGGCGGCGGCCCTGATGGTGGGTCCGCGGGGCTCATGGGCGGAGCCCGTGGCTTGGTGCTGCCCGGTTGCCACGGCCGTGTGGGCGGCGTGGGAGCCGGGTTATGGCGTTCGGTGGCGGTGAATGGTGGTCGGGGTGAAAACCTACTCTATCTTCGGACGGACCGGCGGCGGGGAAGCTTGTTCCCTTCTTGAAGGCGTCGTCGTGGCTCTCATTGCCCGTCGTGTTGCTCCAGGGGAAACTTTGATCCTTGGATCGGGCGGTGGCGGCGCTCCGGTGTCGTCCCCTTCCTGAAGGCGCTGCCTTGTAGCCCAAGGTTCGTCAGACACTTTCGTCCATTTTAAGCCTAAATGACACCTAAAAAGACTCTTTTGCCCCTCATATGGTATATGTGTGTGAAGGGCAGTAGCACACACATGCAACATCAGTGTGAGGACAGTAGCACACACATCAACACATAAACACGCAGCAATACACACGCACGCGCACACACAGTAGCACACACGCATGCAACACTGTTAGGATTAAACCTGTGTACGTGTCCGTGTAGTACTGGAGTCCAGAGCCGACTAGGTTTAGCTATAGGGTAGCTGGATCAGTATATATACTAATATACGTGCATACCCCTTGTAATTAAACCAGACCAGATAGATCAACGAAAAAGTAATAAAGAAGTATTCAACAGGCGCGACAGGCACCTGTGGCCATCAAATCGATTCAGCTTTTTGCGTCGTGAGTTCCCGGCGAGAGAGAGCCAAGTCGCTGCGTGAGTTCCCGGCGAGAGAGAGCCAAGTCGCTGTGTTCCGTCGAGATCGATCCGATCCGATCCGAAGAGAAGCTAGCCATCCCAGGGCGTATACATACATAGCCAACGTGCACTGCTGTTCACCCATCAAGCAGCTTGCTTGCTTGCATAGCTTTTGTACTTGTACGTGCTGCTTTTGGGAGGATACGTCTAGCGTTCTAAAACCAACAAACACACTCACAGGCAGCAGCACACACGCACGTAGCGCACACACGCATCAGCACACACCTAGCAGCACACACACACGTACATACACATGCACTAGCAAACACACACGCAGCAGCACACACACAGCAGTAGCACACGGGTACACGCGCACACACACAGCAGTAGCACATGGGTACACGCACACACAAACATACCACTTGAGGGCAAAAGGGTCTTTTCAGGTGTCATTTAGGTTCAAAATAGACAAGTGTGCATAAAAACATATACGGACCAGGCTAGGATCAAGGAAGTAACAAGAATACGAGGGCGCGTCTGCAAGACAAGTGTGCATAATGATCAGGCAATATTGTTGAGAAACCAAATAGTTATCTAATTATATTCCCATTAATATAAAGTGTAGAATATTTGTGAGTTAAATATTTCTAGGTTTGACAACAGAAAGGAAATTGTTAACATCGACAACATTAATTGATGTTACTTCAAAAAACATATCCATTTGTTTGAAGATTTCTCCACTGTGCCGGGAGGGGGGGGGGGGGGGGTTTGAGTGAATGTTCATAGTAATGCGAGGAGAGGAAATCAGGTTAATTTGGTCTACCCTCGTCTAAGAGGTATTTACATGTGCTCCACTTTTGAATCTAAAATGCAATTCTTGCCATTGTTTTATTCTTTATGCATGATCATAAATAATAAATGATATGTGTCTACTTTCAGGAGTGGCAATATAAGTTTGCATCTATATTTTTCTCATTTAACAACTGCTTTGAAATCCAGAACTAGTTATGTACTTCACGAAGAGAAAATGTTGTTTTTCTATGTATAGCTTCAGACTTGCTTACTGACGAGTTGATCATATTGATACCTCAGGAAAGCTCCACAAGACACCCCAGGCAACAAACATCCTTCCAATAAGTTTTGGAATTGTTGCGGAGACAGGAGACCTCACAAGCCCTTTCATCAATTCAGTATTCACATGAGTAACTGAGAAACAAAATGATAACTTATAACTGGAAGAATAATGAAGAATCTTACCTACAAGTGAATGAAGAGTCTATGCTACAAGCAACAACGTCACCATGCATAAAGATAGCCTCAGGCCCCCTCTCCAACAATGCCAACGTTGCATAGCACAACACCTGTGCCCTGCATGATTAGAATCCAAGGAGCCAATCAAACAAAGTAACAAACGGCCATGGAAGATTCATGTAGAACTTCAAAACAGCAGCTGGAGCAACTGACCATCCGATGAACGCAGCCCAATTGTAGACAGACAGGTAGAGCCGGCGCACCACCGGTCCAACATTACCCTCCATTGCAGAGCTACGGGGAAGAAACCAAGATGCTGGCTGTGCACTAAGGCCCTGAAACACTTGGCCTATAGGTGCGCACGCATTGGATGCACTTAAATACTACATCTACATGTATCTTGGTTGTAGCTTTCTCAGACTGGTATTGGGATTGGAGTCTTAGCAGTGCTCAGCCTGATTTTACACTGAGTTGAGGACGTAATCAATAGGAGTATGGCACAGATGGTTGGGGAGTGGAAGCTAGGGGGGCAGCGATTGCTGTTGCAACCACCCGCCACCCTGCCTTACCATACACGTGTATACCAGAAAATATCATCACAACAACGAAAGTTTTTTTTTGAAAGATCACAACAACAAAAGTGAGTGGTGGTGCATATGTCAGATACAATAACATATGTTTTCCTTATGTTCTTCACATTTATATTCACAAACGGATATCTGAGCTCGGATGAACAGTAAAACCAAAAAAAAATCTGAATTTCTTTTTGTGGTAAACTTTGACAAATGTTCCAAGTGCTTGCCAATTTTCATCATGATATCACATTCGTGGAAGGCGAGAGCTCCTTCTATATTGCAATAAGTGATATATAGCTCTCGCGCTAACGATCACTCAACCTTGCGGCGATCGGGTACTGGACTGTTTGACACACGGAGGAAGTTGCCTGTAAAAGAAAAACACGTTTGAGGCTCCCAAAGAGAGCCAACGATTTTAATCGATTTTTTTTTTTACTTTCTTGTTGAATAGTTTCATTGCAATAAAACATATACACTAATTTTAAAAGTTCAAATATTCAAAGCTGTTCATGCACTAAAAGAAAATTATTAATTCTAAAAAGTAGTTTATGAATTCCAAATTGTTCACAAAGTAAAAACATATTCATGAATTCCTAATCTTGAATTTAAAATGTTCACATTTTCATAAAATATTCGCGGATTCAAAAGATCTTTGTGATTCCAAAATATATTTGTGGAAAATTCAAAAAATGTTCACGGATTGCAAAATATCCATGTATTCAATTTCTTTTATGTATTAAAGAAAATCATGAATTCCAAAAATATTCTTCCATCTGAAAAATGTTCACAACTCAAAAAATGTTCTTGCATCTGAAAAATGTCCAGGACTCAGAAAATGTCCGCAGATTTCAATTTTTTATTAACTTTGAATATGTTTGCGGTTAATTACAAAAATGTTCCCATATTCAGTAATTGAAATATTATTCATGTAATAGAAAATGCTGGTTAATTCAAAAGAAATTCTGTATAAAAATGTTCAAGAATTCAAATATATTCACAAATTGGAAAAATGTTCACGGTTAAAAAATAAAATGTAAAAAAGAGAAGTAAAAAGAAAAAATAGAAATAATGAGCCGATTTGAAACCCAGAAATTGATAGAGAAACACATGAAAAAAGAGTTCAGAAGCAGTCCGCGGGAGGGCTATGTCTCGCCCATATCGAGTCCTAGTAGGAATCGCCTAAGGCGGACAACTACGAGCCGGCCCACAAGCTGGGGTGCTTGTTGCTTCACATGTCCTTGCCCATTCGATCTGTTCTTCGGTCGTTCTTTCCTTCTTTGTTACGTTCTAGTTTTTCTTTGGTTTTTTAACGGTTTCTTATAGCTTTTACTATTTTTATTATTTATACTTTGTTTTTCTTTGTTTCTTTCTTCGGGTTTTGAAGTTTTATTTATTTCTTTGTTGTCTTTTTTGGATACATTTTTAGTTTTTCATACACATAGTACATTTTATGTATACAGGTAAAATATTTTTAGAATGTGACACGAACATATTTCTGAAGCACGTAAATATTTTTCTAATTCTAGTGTGCATGTTTTTTCAAATATGTGACATTCTTTTCAAATTTCTAACATCTTTTTGATCATCATCAACATTTATCATACACATGATTAACATATTTTGTATACATAATTAATAGTGCTACATTTTATATTTACATTTATATATTTTCCGTACACATCCAAAATATTTTCCTATACACATGCAACATTTTTAAGATGCAATATCAACATTTTTCAAAATATGTCTAACATTTGTTTAAGTCTGACATACATTTTAATTACACGGACATTTTCTAAATTTAGATAAACATATTTTTTAAATGTCACGTAAATTGATTTGATATGTGCTAATTTTTCTAATTTTCGCAAACATGTATCATTAATACAATTAACATTTTTCATATACATCAGAAACATTTCCTATACATGTTTACATTTTTTTAATGCAAGATTAATATTTTTTATATTTCAAATGGATTACTTTTGTATTTTACATATTTAAATATTGCGTAATATAAATAACAGCATAATAAAGAAAAAGGAAATTAAACATGAAGAAAAAAAGAGAAAAGGCGCATGAATTCATCATGAAATCAGCGGCAGGGCACCTAGTGATTTGCCGGCCGAGTTTCGGCTCCTGCACGCGAGTCGTGCGTAGGCATCACGGCAGGCGGCATATAGCCACGCCCATCATTCCGAGCTAAAGCTGGTGTACAACACCCAAATACCACCAGGCGCCTTCAACATCAGTAATAGTGCTTTTTGCAAACTGGTGCAACCCCTCCACAACACTTTGTATCTAAATAGGCCAGCCCATTTAGGTCTTTCTACTATTATTATTTTTGAACCTTCCCATCAATGCTTTGCCGGTTTTTCTTCTGATTTTCCAATTCATGAAAATTTTCAAATTTGTGAACTATTTTCATAAACTTTTTATTATTTATTGAACTTTTTTCTTCAAAATTTATGTTTTCTTATATTTTTGTGAGCCTTTTCTCTTTCTTTCAAAAAAGTCAACTGTCAATTATTCATGATTAGCGGTTAACGATCACCGATCGCAGGTCCACTAGCTAACCGATTCTAAACAAAATGGGGCTGGGCCGGCCCATATGCTCCCGCGCGTGAGTGCCTGTTATCACTGTTGGCGCCATAGGCACACAGCCTATATATCATTTGTACTAATTCCTTATAGGAATAGCGGCCGTGCGAGCTAATCAGGCCGGCTTATTAGAGGCGAGCTAATGGACCGGCCCGATTTGCTCGCCGTAGGCGATTCCTATTAGGAATCGGTACAGACGAGATATAGCCCCGGCGGATTTGCTGGGCGAAATATATAGTTGTGCCTAGGAGGTACACCCATAAGCGAGGAGCAATGACCGGCCCAGTTACGGGCTTAACTATTTTTCATGGAATTTTATAATTTATTGAACTTTGTTTTCAAAATGTATGATTTTTTATCATTTTTGTGACCCTTTTCTCTTTCTTTTGAAAAGGTCAACTGTCAATTCTTCAAGGTTAACGGTTAATGGTCACCGATCACACGTCCACTAGCTAACCGATTTTAAACAAAATGCGTCTGGGCCGGGCCATATGCTCCCGCGTGTGAGTGCCTGTTATCTCTGCTGGCACCAACTAGGCGCAGGGGCTTTATATCAATTGTACTGATTCCTTATAGTAATAGAGTACGGGCGGGCTAATCAGGCTGGCTTATTAGAGGCGGGTTAATGGTCCGGCCCCATTCGCTCGCCGTAGGCGATTCCTATTAGGAATCGATGCGGGCGACATATAGCCCAGGCGGATTTGCTCGGCGAATTATATAGTGGACACCTAGGAGAAGGGTACACCCACAAGCGAGGGGCAATGACCGGCCCAGTTACGGGGTAACCTGCGCGCGCTTTTCTCTTTCGTGCCCTGTTTTTTTTCGTTCTTCTTAGTGGTTTTTGTGTTATATATATTTTTGGTTTTATTTTGGTTTTCTGGTTTTTATTTATTTTTTATTTATTTTATTATTTTTGTTTTACACTTTTATTTTTTTTCTTTTGTGCTTATTATTTTTATAGTTTTTGTACTATAAATATTGTTTAATACACGGTGAGCATTTTTTCAAATTCCAATTAAACATTTACTTCATATACACTAAGCTTTTTTTAACATACAGTGAACATTTTTTATATTTAAACTGAATTTTCTCACTTATGGTGAACATTTTTTAATACGGATTGAATTTTTTTAACACATAATGGATTTTTTTATTACATTTTTCTATTTCTAAAATTATTTAGCTCGGTAAAATAACCAATAGTCGGCTTTTTACAGATACCAAAGAAAACAAGAACAAAGAAAAACTGCTCAAATTGACCTCGCCAGAATGTGCCGGCCCACTTGCGCCTGATTCAAGTGTAGAGTGCATTAACTGAACGAGCGACCCCTAAATTTTTTTTAATTGAACGAGCGTCAATTAGGAGCTCCTAATTTGCTCGCCCCCCGCGTGCAGGTCGGGGAATAGGGGCACTCCCCCGACGGCGCATGCCGTCTCCCCACGTGGCTACCTGTCCGCGACGTCTGCGACTATTATACTATTGAAAATAAGCTAGTAAGAGCATCTCCAACAGGCGCATAAAAGTTTCGCGTGCTAAAATAGTTTTAGTGTGTTACTGTAGCATTTTTAGTGCGCCGGATCCAACATTGATTTAGCAAATGCCCAAAAACGCGTGCCCAAAAAATACGCAGTGCAAATTGTGAAGCGCGTGCAATCCGGCGCCTCAAATTTGCAGCTTCTGATAGCGCGTGCCCAATCTTTTTTTGCGCATGCACTATTTTACAGATTCTGTTGGAGCTGTCCGGCGCCCAAAAAACCCGAATTTTAGCGCGCGGAGCAGTTTTTGTGCGCCTGTTGAATTGAAGATGCTCTAAATCACTGTTTGTTATAGTAAACGTGTTAATACAAAAATATATAGTCAAGGCTCTGCGCGAGCGCGACACGTCCTCCTACATATCCCTATACATGTCGCATACGGGTGTGGCGGCAAGGTCAACCACGAGCGCGGGATTTTTTTGTCGAAAGAGACCATCTGCCCAACGGAATTGCCAGAAAAGACCCCCTCCGGATGAAATTGTCAAAAAAGACCCCCTCGGCCGTGGCGGCAGGCGCGGCAGGCGACACGTGGCACCTGCCGCCACACCGGGTGACGGCAGTACTGTTCACGCACTATTCCATACAGCCGAACGATTTTCAAACAGCAGGACGGAAACGGTCGCGATGTGAACAGTGATGCCGCCTACGGGTGTGGCGGCAGCACTGTTCATCGGGAATGAACAGTGTTTTAAAAAAAACTAGCAGAAAAATTCAAAAAAATCTGAAATTTTGCACCCACTTAGAACACTCGATCGTCTTTGCTGCCAAAAAAATTCAGATTTTTTTGAATTTTTCTGCTATTTTTAAATTACTATTCACCCATGGTGAACAGTGCTACCGCCACGCCTGTGGTCGGCAGTACTGTTCACATCGCGCACGTTTTCGTCCTACCGTTCAAAAAACCTCCCGCTATGTGAATAGTGCGTGAACAGTACTGCCGCCACCCGGTGTGGCGGCAGGTACCACGTGTCGCCTGCCGCCACGGCCGAGGAGGTCTTTTTTGACAATTTCATCCGAAGAGGGTCTTTTCTGACAATTCGTTGGACAGGTGGTCTCTTTCGACAAAAAATCCGAACGCGGAAGGACGCCATTCTGACGGTGAAAAAACGAGTGCAGCTACTCCGCCAGGATATGGAGGACGCCGCTGGTGGAACTCACGATTCACCCAACAGCAGCATGCACCCCAGGGGACGGTCACTAGTCACTACGACCACCACTCCAGCGTGTACACATACACATACGCATTTCTACTACACTTTTATGCTGGCTTCTTTCACTGGTTTGGAACCGCATCATCTCGTAAAGGGCTGGAGTTCTTCTGCAAAGTTTGGCTGGCAAAATTCGTTTGCTGTGGGCTATTCTGTAGCTCGTGCTACCGTCGTCGCCATGTGAGAAATTTAGGTCCCTCGTCTCCGGCTGCCATCTTGACGCAGAAAGGTGGGGGCGGGGATTTCGGATCTTCAAGACCTCTATGTTCTTCGTCAACTCTAGTGATCATCATAGTTTTGTGAGAGTAAATTTTCTCTCGTTTTTTTGGTGGTGCTATGAGGTTTGAGAGTTTTCTGTCCTCATATATCCGATTATTTGGATCTGATGAGTTTATGTTGTTGTGTCAAGCTTCTTTTTGTTGGTCTGATTCTTTGTGGAGCTGAAATCTTTCATCGATACCATGGTGAACATATAATGATTCGACAACCTGCACTTCTGTGGGATCATCCCCGGTCCAAATACGTTCATCGATCAAGGCTTTCCATCTTTTTGATGAGCGACTTAAGGTGCTTTCAAAAACCATTATTAGTAATGTTCGTGCGGGTGAAAGAGTAACAACATCGTTGCTTCAGTCCAATTGCAGCCTCCTTACCGAATTCTTTTGAGTATTTCCTTAAGTAGAGATTGATACCGCGAAGAAGGTGTTTTCAAGAGATTTCATTGTAATTCTTAGTCATAGGAGTTACTTTGTATTTTCTTGGATCTAAGGTCTAAATCAGAGTACCTGTAATTGTTATGAAGTATGAATAAAGTTACAGGTGTTTCTAAAAAAAAAATTCTATTTTGAAGAAAAAAAATGTGGATACGTCACACGTGGTCTGGACAACTTCACAAACTGTCGGCGCAATTTTACTAATAAATAAATAAATTCATACTTGCTACAACAATCACACCACAGTACCAAAAAGAGCCAAACTTTCAGCATCAATATCTAACCGATCTTCACGTACCCATATCGGAGAAGCTAACGACTGGTAGATCACCATTAATGCATCATGAGAAGAGCTTTATTACAATATTCCTCATTTAATGAACTTCAACTTTATTGCCAAATGCTCCTTACGAGAGACAAACTAAGCATCAAATGGAACAGCTTGTGTATAAAACCCTGAATGATGACCTCAGCCCGCGCGGCCAAAATCATACCAACAATCGGATGCATCTGCCTCTGTGCTATCACGTTGGTCCATAAGATCGGCATCACTCCCGATGTCCTTTAGTGACGTGCATAATCCTAACACAACCAACATACTCAACTTCTCGATTTGGACTGAAGCTATCATCCTCTTCGTATGGAAAATTTTGGTGGCTAGGAATGCAAAAGTTTTAGGGGTATCAATGAGCATGTCACAAGAACTGTTAAAACTATAGTTAGTGACATGACTCTCTCGGCTTATCAGCTTAGAGAAACCGATTGAGTAACGATACTTAGGTGGGGAACACTCACCACCCCAACTTTATTGATCCAAACACGATAGCAAACATGAGAACAATGTCACACAAATAATAGATATACTCTAGTTGGAAGTATCATGTGGCTAGAAGCACACCGCTCGCACATTGACAAGTCAGACTTGACATATACTCTAGAAAGCTTTTGAGCAATATTATGCAGCTTTTGCCTTTGATAAGACCACCTTCCTCCTAACGAGCATGTAATGGAACAACTGTGGAAATCCTGCAGTCATCCAGATGAAACGAAGAAGTGTCTTGTCAGATATTGCATACGTGTACCTTTGGTCAATAATTGTAAATAAAGCGTACCTGGAAAATAGATACCCATTAGAAGAACAGATGCATAATGGTAGTTGAAGGAGAAATTCCATTTATTGGGCATTTGAAGGCATTATTTATTGGAGGCCTGACAGTAGCCACCCACAATATTAGAACTATTAAGAAAAGCTCTCATTGAAGTGAATAACATGGAGCTCTTCATGTCTTCAGTTATTTGGATTACCTTCATGTAAGGCAGTGTGATGTATATAAGGCCAACTTCACTTAGCATACCGATAGGATAGAGTACGAGGAACATGTTGTACCTACAAACAATCGGTACAAAAACAATGAAGCCAGTCGGTTTTAACGTCAATATACTGAAACAGTAATACATCTAAGATGTGTGATATTTGTAGATCCAATACCAACCTAAGACATAATAGCCAGAAATGTGCAAATCCAAATGTCTCCTTCATACCATAGTAAGGATATCTGATGACCTGCAAATCAATAGCAATTTTACCATAAGATTATGATCAAATAAAGAAAATTTCAAAATCTTTGATTGATTAGGTTCAACATAAGAAATGTCATAACTTCGGGTCTCGAATTAGTGATCTTCAAGCATTATTGTCACATGAAGACCAAGATTCGCTTTTCAGCGTCTTATGTTGATTCTGCTTTCTAAATTGATGATGTTTCACTTGACTAATCCTATATACCTAGGAGAGTCATCGCCACTAAATTATTTATCTCAACATGCAAGCATGCCACCTCACCATATAATTATGAATGGGATAAGATCCACCCCAACATGCAATCATGCATGGGAAAAACCTCACCATAACATTCGACCATGCATGTGAAAGTATTTTTCATTTAATTACCATACTTATATTCAATAAATATTTTACAATGATAGATAATCAAATATAATAAGTCATATGTATTTTTAATGTTATTCTCATGTTATCAACCCAATTTTTCGCAACCCAACTCCCACAACAACGCGTGGGGTATCCTCTAGTTTAGTAAATATTTGTGGAAGCAACATATACCTCAGCGATGGACCATGCTAGGATCAAGGAAGTAACAAGAATATGAGGGCGCGTCTGCAAGACAAGTGTGCTTAATGATCAGGGCAATATAGTTGAGAAACCAAATATTTATTTGCTTATATTCCCATGAATCGTATGTGTAGACTATATGTGTGTTAAATATTTCTAGGTTTGACCATAGAAAGGAAATTACCAACGTCTACAACATTAATTGATACTACTTCACAAATCATAAATATGCCTACATGGGCTCCACTTTTGAACTTACAGTGAAATTGTTGCCATTGTTTTATTCTTTATGGAAGTATTACCATGGGCTATTTGATGATCGGAAATAAAAAGTGATACATGTCTACTTTCAGGAGTTGCAATAGAAGTTTGCATCTATATTTTCTCATTTACCAATTGCCTTTAAATCAAGAACTTGTTCTATGCATCACAAAGAGAAAATGATGTTTTTCTATCTATAGCACTAGACTTGCTTAGTCATGACTTGTTCATATTGATACCTCAGGAAAGCTCCACAAGAGACCCCATGCAACAAACATCCTTCCAATAAGTTGTAGAATTGTTGCGGAGACATGAGACTTCACAAGCCCTTTCATAAATTCAGTATTCAAAAGAGTGATTAAAAAAGAACATGATATTGTATAACTAGAAGATAATGAAGAATCCTTACCTACAAGTGAATGAACAATCTATGCTAAAAGCAATGCCGCCACCATGCAACACCAAAATGGTTAGCAACTCAGAGTCATCATGTTCAAAGAATAAAAACTTATAAAATTTGAACTAAGATACCATTAAGAGTTTAACACAAATTTCTCACAGGGAAGAAAAGCGCCACAAGAATCATCAAAGTACTTTTTAACATTTGGATCAGCATGTCTCCCATGTTGTCATCCAAAACTCAAGGCAGACCTCTGAGTTGGAGTTTGTATCCATGCAGGAATGATTGCATGTTTAACGGATCATCTATACCAATTTTTTGGCAGGTTATCTTCAAAGCTACCATGTCGATCCTTACATGGTCATTACTTCTGTGTGTGAATGCTCAGGAGCATACAGCCTTTTGGTGCAACTATCTAGAGACGGACACACGAGAATTATTCAACAAATTTGGCTGGCGAGCCAGTAACAAATTATGTATCCGAGTCATTTAACCCCATTATCGACCGGCTATGTATCTGAGTCATTTTTTTCCACAAGGGAGCGAAGGCTAAAACAATGAGAGTCATATGTGATTTGTATGGAATATAATTTTCTAAGCCTGCAACAGGTCCACATGTTAGCATAGTCAGCCAAAAAAATGAAGAAACGTTCTGCACTGGCGAGCGTAGTGTATGATTGATGTACCATGTACCCTGTCGGTTCACACGACCAGCCTCCCAGTAAAATGACGAATAAGCAAGAGAAATACACACCGACTAGAGTACATTACCAACACTAAATTACCCAAACTATCTGAGACATGAGTATATATGGAAGTGTGACTATAGTGGGCGCAACATAGCGTACCGTACTATCTACTTTACAAAAATAGAAGGTAAGAACCATAGTGCACAACTGACATGAAGAAGAATACCAAACCTCCATTAAAGCGGCAGTCTGCGTGACCAGTAGCGGCTGCGATAGCGATGTAGATAGCCTCAGGCCTCCTCCCCAACAATGCCAATGTTGCATAGCACAACACCTGTGCCCTGCATGATCGGAATCTAAGTGCTCAATTAAAGAAAGTAACAAACGACCTTTTCTTCATCTGTCGAGGCATAACTTTGGTCTTGTATGACTTTACTCTTTGCCAGCATGATTCTTTGTGTGCGTATGTTAGTGTTGGCTGTGTGCAGCCATTTTATGTAGAGATCAGGTGTGTTCATTGTGTTTGTATATATCTCATAATGCTTCATTTTGAGTTAATAAACTTCATCCTCTGCCAAAAAACAAACGGCTAGATCTATCTAGAACTTAAAAACAATAGCTGGAACAACTAACCATCCGAAGAACGCAGCCCAATTATAGACAGAGAGGTAGAGCCGGCGCACCACCGGTCCGACATTAGCGTCCATTGCAAAGCTTCCGGGAAGAAGCAAAGATATTGGATGTGCACTTAGGCCCTGAATCACTTACCCTATAGGTGCACACACATTGGATGCACTTAAATACTACTAGTATCTTTGGTTGTGGCTTTCTTGGACTAGTATTGGGATTGGAATGTTAGCACCGCTCAACCTGATTTAGCTTTGAGTTGAGGACATAACTACAGGAGTTTGGTACGGATGGTTGGGGAGTGCAAGGGGGAGCGATTGCTGCTGCAACCACCCTGCCATACCATACACGTGATCAGATAATATCGTCACAACAACAAAAGTGAGTGGTGGTCCATATGCCCATACAATAACTTACATTTTCCTTTTGTTCTTCACATGCATACGTGCAAACCATGTCGTAACTAGGTAGTCCTTACACGAGTTTGATTCAGAGAAAGCTGGTTATCATGTACTCTTACGATCTTATATTTCTTTATAGAGGAAGTACTCTTGAAAAGGAAATGTGTGCAAATGGCGTACAAAACTGAACTGAAACATCTTAATAGCATGTCCTGATGACACAAGAGTTTGGGAGTGACTTCTTCCTCCCTTCTCAAAGCCCGCCGCCGCCCTAGCCCTATGTCCGCCTGCCAACCTCTTCCTTTTCTTATTTTTGCCACTGCTTTGAGATTAGGGTCAGACAAAACCTCGACACCGGTCGATGAAGGCGGCGCTGGGGAAGTGTCCGCTCCGTTTGCCTTAGAAGACGAGATGTGATTTACGGGTTGCGGCAAGAGAAGGTGGGTATAGCTGCGCACTAGTGTTGATATCTGAAGGTGAGATTCCAGACTATATAGAAGGTCAGTCGTGCGTTTGTGGCCGCGATCCCTTCAACAGGTTTGTGGGCAGTAGTGGCGAGTCATCTTTGATGGTCATTTGCGTCCCCACAAGGCGGTCCTCTGCTCTGGCACGCATATGGCATCGTCGATAGCCGCTTTAGTTGGCGAGAGCTGCCCCATTTGTCGCGAAAGTGGCCAGACGACGATTTTCACCGATGGGTCAGAGGGTCTCGGACCTTTAGATTCGGCGGCAACGGTGTTCCTCCTTGGTATATGTTTGTCGGCCGATTCTATCGCCATAGTCGAAGACGAAGGAACAAGAGTTGGTCACGGTGGTGTCGTCAGATGCAGATCTACCACATCGGCTGTCACTCGCCAGGACGATGCGGGATTGCCGGCGCATCCCATCTTGGGATTTTGTTGGGATCGGTGACTTTCCTTCCTTGTCAATCTTTGTTACGTGTGTGATGACGACCTTCACCATTTGGAGCCTTTGGTGGCGACTGAATCTTGTTCCGTTTGTGTGGCTTCTCACGTCAAAACCGTCCATGATGACTGAATCTTGTTGCGTTTGCGTGGCTTCTCAGGTCAAAACCGTGCACACACATAGCTGTTGGGATTGCAAAAAGTAGTGGCGACAATGCATGATGACTTTGATTTGGTGGTGCTTCTCGAGTACCCAATCTTATTTCCCGGTGTGAAAACCCTAAATCGGTCAACACACCGCATGCAACGTCCCACTCTCTGTGGAGGAGCCTGAGTCGGAGGAAGCAACCCTCCTGGTGGTAATAGGTGGTCCAAGCGGTCACTACTACTGGACACGACCATTCCCAACGAGCACGACTAGTGCACTGTTGTACGAGCACCGGCCCTCACTAGTAGAAAAAAGGTCCATTTGTCCCAGTTCTGGAACCGGGACTAAAGGGTCGGGACTAAAGCCCAATACCTTTAGTCCTGGTTCGCCTACGAACCGGGACAGATGGAGCTCCACGTGGCCGCTGCGGCTTGCCTAGGCAGGAGGGCCTTTTGTCCCGGTTGGTAGCACCAACCGGGACCAAAAAGCCTCCACGCGTCAGCAGTTCAGGGGCTGGGGTTTTTGTTTTTTTGTTTTTGAAAGAGGGGGGGGGGTTGGGGGTTTTGGGGGTTTTGTAGGGTTAGTTTAGGGGTTTCATATATTGTGTTAGCTAGATAATAGAGAGAAGTGACCTCTCTTATCTCCGTGCTTGGTCGACGCTACGTACTATACGTATAGAGAGAACTCGCGACACGCTAGCTAGTAAGAAAATGAAGGAAACCATTAAGTATACAAGATCGTCATGAACATATATATACAGAGAGAAGTGATCGACCTCCTCCTTCTCCGAGAGATTGGTCGAACAACAAGTTTTCGTATATCTATCCGACGCTACTAGCTACATATATACAATATAAGATCTCTTACAATCCCTAACATCTGATGTCAAGTTCCATATGGTATTCTCCGACTTTATTGATGATGTGGTCAAGAAAGAATCCCGTCAATTCCTCTTGAATTGCTTTTATGCGATCTTGTGGTAGGAGTTCATCCCGCATCTGCCACATCTAATTTGAAGAAGGGGGTCAATACATATATATGAATGAAACTCAACACAAATGATGGTAATAAAATAAAATTGTGAATATTATTGCTTACGCACTTCATATTGTTTTTTAGAGTAGCCCCGCTCACAGGTCATGTGGTGGATGAACTCGCAAATGTAGTATCCACAAAAATCAGTCCCGCCTTCCTGCCACAACCACTTTACAAGAAATAGAGGTCAATCAAACTGATAAGCAAGCATGCTAAATGGTATTGATGAAACTATCTAGAATCAATGGGAGATGCGCGGAACTAGCTAGTAGTACTTACTTTCGGGTGTGTAAATCGGAGCTCCCTCGGCAGTCCCGGAGCTTTAGCGGTGAACTCTTTCCAAACCCTGCCAGACAAAGAAAACAATTACTTGATATCAGGAAATGAACAAAGTTGCCGATATGGTGCGATAACGATCGATTGAACTTACTTCTCGCGCATTTTAGTCATGGCCGCATACTCCTTGGAATCTTTTCGTCTCGAGTCTAAGACGGTTACTAGTCCCTGCTCAAGCTTAATCTCTAGGAGAATAAAGTGGAAGCTGCGCACGCATGCATAACTCATCAATTACATTACTATAACCTCGAGTAATAAGGGAAACCGAATATGCACAAGACAGTAACACTCACTTAAAGTTGTAAGGAAAGAGTATTTTATCTTTGTTTTGATTTCGAAGCAACGATTGTAGCAAGTTGGCCTCGGTTTCTTTGGCATTATATTTAACCGTCCATTCATCTATGAGATTTGTGTTAATGAACCCAATATCATAGATTTGTGCTTTTCTGCATTCGACGATCTTCAATCTGCATGATATAGTGAGGATAATTATATATACATGCAATGAAAGAGCTGAGCTATATATAGAGACTTAATTACAGAAGTAGTACTTACAGACAGTAGCAAGTGACGATTATTTTATCGAGGGCCTTTTGATTGAAAAACTGGAAGAACTCCTCAAATGGAACAGACAACAAATCAATTCCAACGAGGTCGTGCTCCTCTTTAACTCTCAGCGTCAAAGTATCCTTCCCAGACTCCTTGCAGGTGTCCATGTACCACTCATGGAATCTTCGCATCATCGTTGTTAGAGGAGGATGACCAGGTTTGACGAGAGGCTTCCCGTGCCGGTATTTGTGTTCATCCACCTCCATTATATCAAAATGTGCATCGTCGGGCAGGTAATCTGCAGGATTGGTACCGGGCACCATCCCCGGATGATTAGCGACGATATCGCTAGACACCTTGAGCGGGGGGTACGAATTGGTTCGCTTGTTCGCCGAGCTGGGGAATTTTTTTCCCACTTCTTCGTTCTGCTAACCTTCGATCACTGCAAGTACTTCCCGACTGCTCCGCTTCCTGATATGTCCTTTCAATAATGCGCTCATAGTTGGTTTGCGGCGGAGACGGTGGTGGTCGCTTCAGGGCATCGAGAGTGCACTTCGCTTTCACCGGATCTATCTTCTCCTCCGGAGGTTGAGGTTTCTTTGCAAAAAAGTCCCTCACTTGGGCTTTACAGATCTACGCATTTTCCTCCTCGGTCATCTCGTATGGTAACTTCTCTAGAGGATTGAGAGATGGACCGAATTTGTATTGCCTCCCGCCTCTGGCTGTACTGCTAGACGCCGGAGCGGCGGCGTCTCTCTTCCGTTGCTGCTGACGAGTAGAAGGACGCGGAGTGCTCCGACGCGCCGGAGCAGCCGGAGCGGCGGCTTCTGTCTTCCGCCATTGCTGACGAGGCGGAGGAGGAGGTGGGCTGCTCGGACGCGCCGGAGCAGGCGGAGAAGGAGGCGGAGTGCCGCCCTCACGCGCCGGAGCAGCCGGAGAAGGAGGCAGAGTGCCCTGATCACTCACCGGAGGAGGAGGAGGAGGAGGCCGAGTGCCCTGACTCGCCGAAGGCGGAGGCGTCCAGTTCGGAAGCTTGATGTGCTCCTTCCGCCATAGACATGGAGTCTTTAGAGCAAGACCCAGCTGAGTCTCCCCTTCACCTGTAGGGTGGTTAAGCTTGAGCTCCTCAAATCCCTCCGTTACTTCATCCACCATCACAACAGCATAGCCTTGTGGAATCGGACGGCAGTGAAAAGTTCCGTCGGGTTGAGGAGGTGCAACAGAGCCGACAGCCGCCTTAACTTTGAGGTTCTGCCATTGCGTCATAAGCTGGCAATGTTGAGCCTCCGTGATAGCATCCACGGGGTAGCTAGGAGCCGTGAAGTCAGGCTGCTGAACGAGCTCGGTGGAAGCCACGCTGCCTCTCCGCTGAGATGGCGGGGTAGATTCTGGGGTAGCTCCGGTAGCTCGCTGGCTCTCAACTTGTTTCTCTAGCTTTTGTACCCTTGCATTCAGCTTCTGCAGTTCTCTCTGCTCCAGTTTCCTCTTCCTCTCCCGGGTTTTGTAACCGCCTGCGCCGGGAAACGCAACCTTCCATGCAACGGAGCCTGGCGTGCCTCGTGTTCGTCCAGGGTGCTCAGGATTCCCAAGGGCCTCGGTCAGCTCGTCATTCTCTCTGTCGGGAATGAACGTCCCTAGTTTGTGATTAACTTTACTATAAAAATAGATTTTGGAGTGATTCTTTTTCCTGCTATTTAATATTACTGTGTTTTATCATTATATTAAATTTGGTAATTTTTAGGTTATTTTAAATGTCTGTTTTAATCAAGAACAGATTTTGTTATTTTAGTTTGCTATTAAAGTTTCTAACAAAAAATTTCTTTATGAAAATTCTTTTTGCCATTAATGTTTTGAACAGAAAATACTTTGATAATTTTAGTTGCATAAATTTTATATAATTTTAGTTTAAAAAATACTAGAGGTTTATAAAAGCTTTTTAGTTGATTCCTTTTGCTATTAGAGTTTTATAAAAGCTTTTTAGTTGATTCCTTTTGCTATTAGAGTTTTATAAAAGCTTTTTAGTTGATTCTTTTTGCTATTGAAGAATATTATAGTTTTGTTTTAGTTGATCATAACAGAATATTTTAATTGATTATTTTAAGTTCATTCTTTTTGCTATTAATTCATTCTTTTTACGCTAAATGACCCTGAAATTGAAAAGCACTACAAATGAACTCTGAAAAGGTTGAAGGTTGGCATGGTATCATCATTTCACCCACATAGCATTTGCTAAAAAGTTGAGAGGGTTACGGCAAAAACTGGATGCACTTCGTGTACAAAACGGGCAATCTCTTTCGAAGTATCAGGGTTTCGAACAAAAACTCATCTGTTACAAAGGGATTTCATTTTTTTGAACTTATTTGAACTCCAGACTTTTTGTGTGTTCAAAATGCACCATTCAAAGCCACATCATCAATTTTTAACCCTTTCTGACTTCATTTGTTATTTTTCATGCATTTACTGATTTTTTTGAGCTATATGACCCTGAAATTGAAAAGCACTACAAATGAACTCTGAAAAGGTTGAAAGTTGGCATGGTATCATCATTTCACCCACATAGCATGTGCTAAAAAGTTGAGAGGGTTACGGCAAAAACTGGATGCACTTCGTGTACAAAACGGAGAATCTCTTTCGAAGTATCAGGGTTTCATACGGAAACTCGTCTGTTACAAAGGGATTTCATTTTTTTGAACTTATTTGAACTCCAGACTTTTTGTGTGTTCAAAATGCACCATTCAAAGCCACATCATCAAATTTCAACCCTTTCTGACTTCATTTGTTATTTTTCATCATAATAGTTGTGGAGAGAAAGTCTTCACTTTTTCTTCGCTTGTGTCCTTTGCTTATTGCGCCGTAACCATGGATATTCTTCATCGCTTAACAGGGTGCTTGGGTCAGCCTTGACTTTGAAGGGAGGAATGTCATGAAACTTTTCATAATCTTCAGACATGTCTGTCTTGCCCTCCAATCCCACGATGTCTCTTTTTCCTGAAAGAACTATGTGTCGCTTTGGCTCATCGTATGATGTATTCGCTTCCTTATCTTTTCTTTTTCTCGGTTTGGTAGACATGTCCTTCACATAGAGAACCTGTGCCACATCATTGGTTAGGACGAATGGTTCGTCTGTGTACCCAAGATTGTTCAGATCCACTGTTGTCATTCCGTACTGTGTGTCTACCTGTACCTCGCCTCCTAACATATTGACCCATTTGCACTTAAACAAAGGGACCTTAAAATCATGTCCGTAGTCAAGTTCCCATATGTCCACTATGTAACCATAATATGTGTCCTTTTCCCTCTTGGTTGCTGCATCAAAGCGGACACCACTGTTTTGGTTAGTGCTCTTTTGATCTTGGGCGATCGTGTAAAATGTATTCCCATTTATCTCGTATCCTTTGTAAGTCAATACAGTCGAAGATGGTCCCCTGGACAACGAGTACAGCTCATCAGAAACAGTGTTGTCACCTCTGAGACGTGTTTCCAACCAACTGCCGAAAGTCCTGATGTGTTCACATGTAATCCAGTCGTCACACTGCTCCGGGTGTTTGGAGCGCAGAATGTTCTTGTGTTCATCGACATACGGGGTCACCAAGGTAGAGTTCTTTAGAACTGTGTAGTGTGCTTGAGACCAAGAATGCCCGTCCCTACATATTATTGAGTCCCCTCCTAGCGTGCCTTTTCCAGTCAGTCTCCCCTCATACCGCGATTGAGGGAGGCCAATCTTCTTAAGGCCAGGAATGAAGTCAACACAAAACCCAATGACATCCTCTGTTTGATGGCCCATGGAGATGCTTCCTTCTGGCCTAGCGCGGTTACGGACATATTTCTTTAGGACTCCCATGAACCTCTCAAAGGGGAACATATTGTGTAGAAATACAGGGACCAGAACGACAATCTCGTCGACTAGATGAACTAGGACGTGCGTCATGATATTGAAGAAGGATGGTGGGAACACCAGCTCGAAACTGACAAGACATTGTGCCACATCACTCCTTAGCCTTGGTAGGATTTGTGGATCGATCACCTTCTGAGAGATTGCATTGAGGAATGCACATAGCTTCACAATGGCTAATCGAACGTTTTTCGGTAGAAGCCCCCTCAATGCAACCGGAAGCAGTTGAGTCATAATCATGTGGCAGTCATGAGACTTTAGGTTCTGGAACTTTTTCTCTGGGATATTTATTATTCCCTTTATATTGGACGAGAAGCCAGACGGGACCTTCATACTGAGCAGGCATTCAAAGAAGATTTCCTTCTCTTCTTTGGTAAGAGCGTAGCTGGCAGGACCTTCATACTGCTTTGGAGGCATGCCGTCTTTTTTGTGCAAATGTTGCAGGTCCTCCCGTGCCTCCGGTGTATCTTTTGTCTTCCCATACACGCCCAAGAAGCCTAGCAAGTTCACGCAAAGGTTCTTTGTCACGTGCATCACGTCGATTGAAGAGCGGACCTCTAGGTCTTTCCAGTAGGGTGGGTCCCAAAATATAGATTTCTTCTTGCACATGGGTGCGCGTCCCTCAGCGTCATTCGGAACAGATAGTCCGCCGGGACCCTTTCCAAAGATTACGTGTAAATCATTGACCATAGCAAGTACGTGATCACCGGTACGCATGGCGGGCTTCTTCCGGTGATCTGCCTCGCCTTTGAAATGCTTGCCTTTCTTTCGACATTGATGGTTGGTCGGAAGAAATCAACGATGCCCCAGGTACACATTCTTCCTGCATTTGTCCAGGTATATACTTTCGGTGTCAGCTAAATAGTGCGTGCATGCGTGGTATCCCTTGTTTGTCTGTCCTGAAAGGTTACTGAGAGCAGGCCAATCATTGATGGTTACAAATAGCAACGCATGCAGGTCAAATTCCTCCTATCTGTGCTCATCCCACACACGTACACCGTTTCCATTCCACAGCTGTAAAAGTTCTTCAACTAATTGCCTTAGGTACACATCAATGTCGTTGCCGGGTTGCTTAGGGCCTTGGATGAGTACTGGCATCATAATGAACTTCCGCTTCATGCACAACCAAGGAGGAAGGTTATAGATACATAGAGTCACGGGCCAGGTGCTGTGATTGCTGCTCTGCTCCCCAAAAGGATTAATGCCATCCGCGCTTAAACCAAACCATACGTTCCTTGCGTCACCTGCAAACTCCTCCCAGTACTTTCTCTCGATTTTTCTCCACTGCGACCCGTCAGCGGGCGCTCTCAACTTCCCGTCTTTCTTACGGTCCTCTCTGTGCCATCGCATCAACTTGGCATGCTCTTTGTTTCTGAATAGACGTTTCAACCGTGGTATTATAGGAGCATACCACATCACCTTCGCAGGAACCCTCTTCCTGGGGGGCTCGCCGTCAACATCACCAGGGTCATCTCGTCTGATCTTATACCCCAACGCACCGCATACCGGGCATGCGTTCAAATTCTCGTACGCACCACGGTACAGGATGCAGTCATTAGGGCATGCATGTATCTTCTGCACCTCCAATCCTAGAGGGCATACGACCTTCTTTGCTGCGTACGTACTGTCGGGCAATTCGTTATCCTTTGGAAGCTTCTTCTTCAATATTTTCATTTGCTTCTCAAATCCTTTGTCAGGAATAGCATTCTCTGCCTTCCACTGCAGCAATTCCAGTACGGTACCGAGCTTTCTGTTGCCATCTTCGCAATTGGGGTACAACCCTTTTTGGTGATCCTCTAACATGCGATCGAACTTCAGCTTCTCCTTTTCACTTTCGCACTGTCTCTTTGCATCAACAATGACCCGACGGAGATCATCATCGGGCACATCGTCTGGTTCCTCTTGACCTTCAGCTTCCCCCGTTGCAGCATCACCGTATTCAGGGGGCACATAGTTGTCATCATCCTCTTCTTCTTCGCTGTCTTCCATCATAACCCCTCTTTCTCCGTGCTTGGTCCAAACATTGTAGTGTGGCATGAAACCCTTATAAAGCAGGTGGGTGTGATGGATTTTCCGGTCAGAGTAAGACTTCGTATTCCCACATATAGGGCATGGACAACACATAAAACCATTCTGCTTGTTTGCCTCAGCCACTTCGAGAAAATTATGCACGCCCTTAATGTACTCGGAGGTGCGTCTGTCACCGTACATCCATTGCCGGTTCATCTGTGTGCATTATATATAATTAAGTGTGTTAAAAACCATTACATAACATCATGAATAGATAAGTGACCAAATTAATAGAAGTTCATCATCACATGAAAACCAAAGTACATACATAGTTCTCATTGAACAACATATAGCTCTCCAGAGCATCTAATTAAACCATACATTGAAACTATGTAAAACATTTCAATGCAACCACAAATGCGATCATAATCGCAACCAAGGTAACAGTTGATCCAACGGCATAATGATACCAAGCCTCGGTATGAATGGCATATTTTCTATACTTTCTAATCTTGAAGCGCATTGCATCCATCTTGATCTTGTGAGCATCGACGACATCCGCAACATGCAACTCCAATATCATCTTCTCCTCCTCAATTTTTTTCAATTTTTCCTTCAAGTAATTGTTTTCTTCTTCAACTAAATTTAACCTCTCGACAATAGGGTCGGTTGGAATTTTCGGTTCACATACCTCCTAGATAAAAAAAATCTATGTCACGTTAGTCGGCATAATTGTCATAAACAATAAATGAACCAAATAGTTATAAAATATAATATATACCGCATCCGAATCATAGACAGGACGAGGGCCGACGGGGGCGGATACCAAAACCATCGCACTATATAATAACAAACAATAATAAAAGTAAGAAAATTATACAAGTATCTATCTAAATCATACAAGTAAGAATTTTTCTCTTTTAGAAAGAAGATAAGAACAAGAGGCTCACCACGGTGGTGCCGGCGACGAGATCGGCGCGGGCGATCGACGGCGGTGAAGACGGGGACGGGACATGACGGACCGCTAAACCTAGACAAATATTGAGGAAAATGGTGCTTGGAGGTCGAGCTTGGAGAGAAGAAAGCTTAAGTAGTGTGGCTCGGGCATTTCATCGAACACCTCATGTGCATAGGAGGTGAGCTAGAGCACCACAAAGCCCTCCCCTAGCCGGCCAAAAAAACAGAGCAGTGGAGTGCTCTGCTTGCGGGCGAGGGGGTATATATAGGCACCTCATTGGTCCCGGTTGGTGGCTGGAACCGGGACTAAAGGACCTTCTTTGGTCCCGGTTCCAGCCATGAACCGGGACCAATGGATGTGGGCCAGGAGCGAGGCCCATTGGTCCCGGTTTGTGTCTGGAACCGGGACCAAAGGGTCCAGACGAACCGGGACCAATGCCCCACGAGGCCCGGCCGGCCCCCTGGGCGCACGAACCGGGACGTATGCCCCCATGGGTCCCGGTTCATCACTGAACCGGGACTAATGGGCTGGCCAGGACTAGACCAAAGCCCTGTTTTCTACTAGTGCCTGGATCCATGGATCCCGGCGTCCTCCGGTAAGCCACATGCTATCACGACCGGGGACACGTGGCCACCATGGCTACACGTAGAACCAGGACCTATGGAGATGGCCGTCGCGGTGGCAACATGTGTTCATAGCAGCTGCCGCGTCATCTTAGAAAATGAGGGCGAATGGTGTGGCGAGATAAGCCATCCATTTCTTTCGAAGCCATCTCATGATATATCACTTCTGCGTATTTGCTTTTAATGTGGTTTGAATGTGGCTCGTTATCTATCCTATTTCTGATCATCCCTCTATCACCTACTCCCTCCATTCACAGATATAAGATGTTTTGAATATGTCAGTATGGACTACAAACGGATTGAAATGAGTGATCAAACACACTAAAATGTATCTACATACATCCGATTCACAAAAAAGTTAGAACATCTTATATTTGTGAACCAAGGGAGTACTTTTTAATCCTCCTAATTTTATGCATGGGCGTGTGCCCATCACTATATTTGTTAAAATAGTTTATTAAACAAACAGACCAATAATATTATCAGAAAACCACATTATTAGTATATAACACCTTTGAGAGAAACACCCAAACACAACCAAGGATATACAAATAACATTACAAGGTAAGAAAAGATTGAGTACAATATTTTCTGCGGTGTACAGGTACAATGGAGGTGATAAATTATAACAGTGAAGCTTTGCCTTCGCTTGTATTTATTTTAGAAATCAAAGCGGGTAAAAAAAAGATACTTTTGTTAGCCCATTTCAAGTGTCTCTGAACTGCTTATTGTTGTCACCTGCCATCCATGTATTGTTGGTACGACTTACTCACTCCCAATACCTGCCCACTGTGTGCACTAGCTATCGATGCACAAATTATCTATATCGTGAAAATAAACAACCCGCACGCAGATCGATCGAAAAGAGTTAGCATTCCCTACCCTAGCCGCCGCCACGAGCGAGGCGACTAGGGAGGCGATCTTCTTCCAACGATCTCCACCGGCGAGGGCGCTGGCCCCCTCTCCCTCCGGCTACTGCTCCGGCGGTAGGAGGGAGGGGGGACCCCGTTCCTCCGCTCTGTAGTTAGGGTTTGGACTTTTAGGTCGTGGTGCGCCGTTGGGGTAGTTGGAGCGGCGCCCGGTCGAATAAATCTGCCTCAACTTCACTCCCACACCGGCGGTGTCCTTCATGGCAGCGTCTCGGAGTTGGTGGCATCGTGTGTTCGTCGATCCTTTAGATCGGCGGCATTAGGGTTCATGGATGGTGTCGGCGAGGCGGCGGCGGTGACTCCATCAGGCGTGTCTCTCCTTCTGCTCTGTCCTTGTTGCTGCGGCGTTGTCTCCTGCGCCATGGTGGAACAGGGAGGTTTTGTCGTCCAGGAGTACGCGTAGACGCTTGTCTACGCAAGTGACAGCTGGAAGATGGTGCATCTTGTGCTGGGTTTGTGGTTGGAGGCTGTCAGTTCTGGTTTCCTCCTCCGACGTCGTAGTCATGCGGGGGTGTCAGTTCTGGAGTTCGATGGCGTGTCCGGGGACACGTTGCCCCGGCCTGATTCTTTCAACGGCAATGGTTTTGCTTCAGTCAAACTACTTTGGAGGTCCGTAAAGCTGCTGATCAGCGATGAAGCCGCGTCGAGCTCGGGTGAAGAGGTGATATGTCTTCTTTTCCTTAATGGAGAGGGCCAGGCGCTGGTTTTTTGCATAGGATTATCCTATTTTTTCAGTCCTGTAATATCGATGTTTATGTGGCTTGTAACTGAATCTTTATGTTATTAATGAGACACGTATTACTACGCAATTTTTTTATCTATATCGTGTATATGAAGGTACACAAAGTGGATTTTGTAAGTTCAGGTGTGACACAAGGATCTCATCAACAGAACTGGCAAGAAATTAGAAGTTGGGAACACACAATGTAACTAGGTTTAGGATCCCAAGGTTACTAACATCCCACCATCTTGCTTTTGTGGATCTCTAACTATCTCAATGTAAGATATATTACATGTGTTTGTGGTGGCTAACAAGAGCTACAACCCTAGTGTTCTTAAATCTTGCAAGCAATCTAGGATTCTCGGTGCAATGTCGATGTACATAGCTTCAAACCACATGATGGTGTTGTTGTTAATATCAAAATTATCTTTCTGTTGGGCTTTCTAGTCCTTTGTATAGGCGTCCCTTATTGTGGGTTCTAAGTAGTAGAAACCAGGTCGACATCTAGCCATCGTATGACAAGGAATTATCTTCCTTATTCTCGATGAACCTAGAGTCCTAGACTCGTGTGATATTTCATACACGCCCTGGTTCCACATCTCAAACACCTCTAGATAGAAGATTCTAGAATGCCTTCTGTCTTATACACGCATGCATTCCGTGGTCTTTTTTTGTCTTGTATGTACACACATACTTATACATAATAAGGGTAGACATGTCGATAGCCGCCATTGGGGTCCCGTGACTCACATAAGAGGATGTTGTTGTCTAGTGGCAGAGTGAAGGTGTTCCCACCCACGAAACCATCTTTACCCCCCCAGGTTTAGAGCGTCGACAACATCGACCGCTACCACCACGTTCACCTGACATATGCTCCTCTCCATCCACTCGTGTATTGAAACCTCTTTTTCTCCACCTCCTTCTAAACTAAGACTAGAAGAGAACCCATGGTCGGACTTGCCATGAAGTAGCCTCATGCAAACACAATGGATGGATGGTCCACTCTCGTCCCACTGTCCAAAAAGAATACTAACATATGGATGTCGCTAGAATGTAATGGGGGTGATTCATGATCGGGAGGCCACTTCGCCTTCCTGCCATCCCTAGGTGAAGATATCGTCTATTCAAGCGCCGACCATGTAGAGGTCGAGCAGTAAATGAAGGAACATGGTACATCTGGGAGGGTATTTATGTTGCTTTAGAAGAGGAGGAAAATCATATTCCTAGTGGGATTATTTATGGGACACACACATCCGAAGACATACATACTATAGTGCAATGTCTAGAACTTAAGTATATGCATTACTTATTACAACCACAAATATCGTATGTATGAAGTGAAGCCATTGGTGCACTACATTCCATTTAACATAATGCATATATCATTCATCCTGATCCATTCCTATTTGAAGACATCTACCGGGTAGCGATGGACGCAATCTGCCCATGCTCTATCAACATTTTGGATCGACTGGATGCACTTCCAGATGGCACTATTGCACTTGTAACCAAATCCAAACCCAATCATTAAAACTCGGTCTCCCTTCCTCATTCGGCCTTTAGCTTCAATATACGCTAGCTCATACCACAAGGAGCTACTTGATGTATTCCCATACCGGTACAGTGTCATTCTTGATGGCTCGACAAGCTCATATGATAGGCCGAGGCTTCTTTGAACTCCATCGATCACTGCTCGTCCACCAACATGGATGCAAAAATGCTCGAAGGCTTTGCCGAAGTCAGGGATATACACCTCGGTCCTTGCATTGAATAACTTCCGTGTGATGGAGGAGAATAAAAATGACAATAGTTCTAAGTACGGGAGAACAAGTGGTCCAATTATGGTGAGATTGTCCTTGAGAGCCTTACTAGCAATATCCAAAATGTCTTTTGATAGATGAATCCCTAGATAACCCTCGTCATCTTCCTGTTGGAATACGCAACGGTAGGCGTTGTCTTCGGCACCAGTAGACTTCTGAGTGATGTGAAAGAGCTGAAAGTGAGCTTTTGTTCTTGAGGTTGAAAGGAGCACGGCAGCACCGCCAGTGTGGAATAATGCATTGTTCACCAGCATCTCATGCTTCCTCCCCATGTAGTACCGTCCAGTTAGGATCTCCGTGGACACCACCAGTGCATGTGAACGATAGGGCATCATTTGCAAGATGTTTCTTGCAAGATCCACGCCAGTTATTGCTACTTCTTGAGCTTGCGTTGGTTTTTCCCTTGAAGAGAAAAGGGTGATGCAGCAAAGTAAAGATAAGTATTTCCCTTAGTTTGAGAACCAAGGTATCAATCCAGTAGGAGGTACACGCAAGTCTCCAATCTATGCACCTGCACAAACAATCAAACACTTGCACCCAACGCAATAAAGGGGTTGTCAATCCATTCACGGTCACTTGCAAGGATGAGATCTGATAGAGATAGATATAAAAGATTACTAAAACATAAAACAAAGTAAAAACAAATAAATTGCAGCAAGGTAATTTTTGGTTTTTTTGGTTTATAGATCTGAAAATATATGATGGCAAATAGACCCGGGGGCCATAGGTTTCACTAGAGGCTTCTCTCTTGAAAGAAAATAATACGGTGGGTGAACAAATTACTGTTGAGCAATTGATAGAAAAGCACAAAGTTATGACGGTATCCAAGGCAATGATTATGAATATAGGCATCACGTCCGTGTCAAGTAGACCAACTCCTGCCTGCATCTACTACTATTACTCCACACATCGACTGCTATCCAGCATGCATACCGCTTCTCTCTTGAAAGAAAATAATACGGTGGGTGAACAAATTACTGTCGAGCAATTGATAGAAAAGCACAAAGTTATGACGATATCCAAGGCAATGATTATGAATATAGGCATCACGTCCGTGTCAAGTAGACCAACTCCTGCCCGCATCTACTACTATTACTCCACACATTGACCGCTATCCAGCATGCATCTAGAGTATTAAGTTCAAAAGAACGGAGTAATGCCTTAAGTAAGATGACATGATGTACATGGATAAACTCAAGCAATATGATGAAAACCCCATCTTTTTACCCTTGATGGCAACAATACAATACGTGCCTCGCTACCCCTACTTTGTCACTCGGTGAGGACACCGCAAGATTGAACTCAAAACTAAGCACCTCTCCCATTGCAAGAAGAACCAGTCTAGTTGGCCAAACCAAACCGATAATTCAAAGAGAAATACAAATATATCAAATCATGCATAGAAGAATTCAGAGAAGATTCAAATAATATTCATAGATAATCTGATCATAAATCCACAATTCATCGGATCTCGATAAACACACCGCAAAAGAATATTACATCGGATAGATCTCCAAGAACATCAAGGAGAACATTGTATTGAAGATCAAAGAGAGAGAAGAAGCCATGTAGCTACTAGCTATGGACCCGTAGGTCTGTGGTAAACTACTCACGCTTCATCAGAAGGGCAATAGAGTTGATGTAGAAGCCCTCCGTGATCAAATCCCCCTCCGGCAGGGTGCCAGAAAAGTCCCCAAGATAGGATCTCATGGGTACAGAAGGTTGCGGCAGCGGAAAAGTATTTTGGTGGACGCTCTGGTCGTTTGGGAATATTTGGGAATTTATAGGCCAAGAATTAGGGTTAGAGGAGCTCTGAGGGGCCCACAAGCCCTCAGGGCGCGCCCCCTAGGGTGCACCCCTGAGGCTTGTGGCCGCCTCAGGACTCCTCTGACTTCATCTCCAAGTCCTACGTGTGTCTTCTGGTCCAAGAAAAATCATCGCGCAAGTTTTATTCTGTTTGGACTCCGTTTGGTATTCCTTTTCTGTAAAACTCAAAAACAAGGAAAAAACAGAAACTGGCACTGGGCTCTAGGTTAATAAATTAGTCTAAAAAATAATAAAAAATAGTATATTAATGCATATAAAACATCCAAAACAGATAATATAATAGCATGGAACAAAAAAAATTATAGATACGTTGGAGACGTATCAAGCATCCCCAAGCTTAATTCCTGCTCGTCCTCAAGTAGGTAAATGATAAAAACAGAATTTTTGATGTGGAATGCTACCTAACATATTTATCCATGTAATTTTCTTTATTGTGGCATGAATATTCAGATCCATAAGATTCAAAACAAAAGTTTTATATTGACATAAAAACAATAATACTTCAAGCATACTAATAAAGCAATCGTGTCTTCTCAAAATAACATGGCCAAAGAAAGTTATCCCTACAAAATCGTATAGTCTGGCTATGCTCCATCTTCATCACACAAAGTATTAAGTCATGCACAACCTCGCTAACAAGCCAAGCAATTGTTTCATACTTTTGATGTTCTCAAACTTTTTCAACTTTCACGCAATACATGAGCGTGAGCCATGTATATAGTACTATAGGTGGAATAGAATATGGTGGTTGTTGAGAAGACAAAAAGAAGGAGAAAGTCTCACATCAACTAGGCGTATTAACGGGCTATGGAGATGCCCATCAATATATATCAATGTGAGTGAGTAGGGATTGCCATGCAATGGATGCACTAGAGCTATAAGTGTATGAAAGCTCAAAAAGAAACTAAGTGGGTGTGCATCCAAACTCGCTTGCTCACGAAGACCTAGGGCAATTTGAGGAAGCACATCATTGGAATATACAAGCCAAGTTCTATAATGAAAAATTCCCACTAGTATATGAAAGTGACAACATAGGAGACTCTCTATAATGAAGATCATTGTGCTACTTTGAAGCACAAGTGTGGTAAAAGGATAGTCGCATTGCCCCTTCTCTCTTTTCTCTCTCTCTCTCTCTTTTTATTTGGGCTTCTTTTGGCCTCTTTTTTTTCAAAGTCCGGAGACTCATACCAACTTGTGAGGGAATCATAGCTTCCATCATCCTTTCCTCACATGGGACAATGCTCTAATAATGATGATCATCACACTTTTATTTACTTACAACTCAAAAATTACAAATCGATTCTAGAACAAAATATGACTCTATATGAATGCCTCCGGCGGTGTACCGGGATGTGCAATGATCAAGAGTGACATGTATAAAAATATATGAACGATGGCCTTGCCACAAATACTATGTCAACTACATGATCATGCAAAGCAATATGACAATGATGGTGTGTGTCGTAATAAACGGAATGGTGGAAGTTGCATGGCAATATATCTCGGAATGGCTATGGAAATGCCATAATAGGTAGGTATGGTGGCTGTTTTGAGGAAGGTATATGGTGGGTTTAATGCATCGGCGAAAATTGCGCGGTACTAGATCGGCTAGCAATGGTGGAAGGGTGAGAGTGCGTATAATCCATGGACTCAACATTAGTCATAAAGAACTCACATACTTATTGCAAAAGTCTGTTAGCTATCAAAACAAAGTACTACACACATGCTCCTAGGGGGATAGATTGGTAGGAAAAGACCATCGCTCGTCCCCGACCGCCACTCATAAGGAAGACAATCAATAAATAGCTCATGCTCCGACTTCATCACGTAACGGTTCACCATACGTTCATGCTACGGGAATCCCAAACTTTAACACAAGTATTTATATCAATCCACAATTACTCACTAGCATGACTCTAATATCACCATCTTTATATCTCAAAACAATCATAAGGAATCAAACTTCTCATAGTATTCAACGCTCTTTATATGAAAGTTTTTATTATATCCCTCTTGGATGCCCATCATATTAGGACTAAATTCATAACCTAAGCAAATTACCATGCTGTTTAGAGACTCTCAAAATAATTAAATGAAGCATGAGAGTTCAACAATTTCTATAAAATAAAACCACCGCCGTGCTCTAAAAAGATATAAGTGAAGCACTAGAGCAAATTGTCTAGCTCAAAAGATATAAGTGAAGCACAAAGAGTATTCTAATAAATTCACGATTCATGCGTGTCCCTCTAAAAAATGTGTGTAAAGCAAGGATGATTGTGTAAAACTAAAAAGAAAAGACTCATATCATACAAGACGCTCCAAGCAAAACACATATCATGTGGTGAATAAAAATATAGCCTCAAGTAAATTTACCGATGTATTGAAGACGAAAGAGGGGATGCCATCCGGGGCATCCCCAAGCTTAGATGCTTGGTTGTACTTGAATATTACCTTGGGGTGCCTTGGGCATCCCCAAGCTTAGGCTCTTGCCACTCCTTATTCCATAGTCCATCAAATCTCTACTTAAAACTTGAAAACTTCACAACACAAAACTCAACAGAAAACTCATGAGATCCGTTAGTATAAGAAAATAAATCACCACCTTTTGGTACTGTTGTGAACTCATTCTTTATTTATATTGGTGTAATATATACTGTATTCCAACTTTTCCATGGTTCATACCCCCCGATACTACCCATAGAATCATCAAAATAAGCAAACAACACATAGAAAACAGAATCTGTCAAAAACAGAACAGTCTGTAGCAATCTGTAAACTTCGTACACTTCTGTAACTCCAAAATTTATGAAAAATTAGGAAAACCTGGTAAATTTGTATATAAATCTTGTGTAAAAAATTCAGATCAAAATCATGCTTGTGTGATTTTTAAAAATTGTTTTACTGAGCGCAAAAGTTTCTGTTTTTCAGCAAGATCAAATCAACTATCACTGTAAGCCATCCCAAAGGTCTTACTTGGCTCAAACACTAATTAAAACACCAAAACACAATTACTACAGAGGTAATAATTTGTAGTTATAAAAATAGAAAAGAAAAATATTGGGTTGTCTCTCAACAAGCGATTTTCTTTAAAGCCTTTTAGCTAGGCGTTGATAATTTTGATGATGCTCACATGAAAAACGAAAAATTGAAGCACAAAGAGAGCATCATAAAACATGTGAAAAACAAGTTTAAGTCTAACATACTTCCTATGCATAGGAATTTTATAGGAAAATGATTTATCAAGACAAGCAAAAACTAGCATATGCAAGGAAGAAGAAAGAAACAATAGCAATCTCAACATAACGAGAGGTAATTTAGTAACATGAAAATTTCTACAACCATATTTTCCTCTCTCATAATAATTGCATGTAGGATCATAATCAAATTCAACAATATAGCTATCACATAACCTATTCTCTACATGATCCACATGCATACAAAGTTGACACTCTTCAAAAATAGTGGGATTATCATCAAATAAAGTCATGACCTCTCCAAGCCCACTTTTATCAAAAATTCATAACATTGATCATACTCCAAAGTAGTGGGATCATTATTACCTAGAGTTGACACTCTTCCAAATCCACTTTCAATATTATTGCAAACATTATTATCATGATGCTTAAATAAATTTTCAAGATCATAAGAAGCATCATCACCCCAATCATGATCATTACAATAAGTAGCGGACATAGCAAAACTAGCATCCCCAAGCTTGGGATTTTGCATATTATTAGCACAATTGACATTAATAGAATTTATAATAACATAATTGCAATCATACTTTTGATTCAAGGAACTATCAAGTATGGGTGCAATAGCAATAATCTCATGTTTAACATAAGGAACTATAGCAAATTCATCTCCATAAATATTGGCATCATGGCCATAAGAATAGAAAGCATCATGTTCATCAAGGGATATTTCAATCAAATCAACGGAATCATAATTATCTATAGATTCATGCATATCATTATTTTCTTCCAAAGCAGCTGACATTTCTCTCAATAAATTCTTTAACATAGGCATTATGAGCATAGTTTTCATAGCAATATTTAAGTATGTCAATATTTTCAGATTTGTAGAGAGTAATATCATACTTTTCAATCAAAGAAGCAACTTCATAAGCACCCTTAAAAGCAACAAATTCTTCAATTTGTTCGATATCATAGTAACTAAAAACACCTTTTTCATAAGAAGATAAGATTTCATTATCGTTAAACTCACATAGGTAGGGAAGGTGTTTTTTAGGGTTCTTAGAGCAAAAGTAAAATCACAAAGTTCACAAAGATTCCAAGCATAACATAGCAAACAATTTATTTGATTCCATAAGAGTCTCCCTTTTTCAGACAAACGGTGATGCACAAAATGAGCATGCTCATCTAAAGATTTTCCCTCAACTAAACTAGTTGGGGTTTCGGCACGAGCACATATGGATCGAAGATGATCCAAGTAGAAAACTTTAAGTGGATCCATGAACCTTTTTGTTTCTGATTTTCAATAAACACACAATTATACCAAGCAAACAAGCAAACGAGCCAAGTAAGACATAAAATGCAAACGAAAAGAAGGCAAATCTTTTTGAGTTTTTCTGAAAATGTTTTAGAAGTGGGGGAGAGGAAAACGAGAGGCAAATGTCAAATAATGTAATGCAAGATATGAGATGTTATGGTGGGTACTTGGTAGGCTTGATGTAGAACCTCCCCGGCAATGGCGCCAGAAATTCTTCCTGCTACTTCTCGAGCTTGCGTTGGTTTTTCCCTTGAAGAGGAAAGGGTGATGCAACAAAGTAGAGATAAGTATTTCCCTCAGTTTGAGAACCAAGGTATCAATCCAGTAGGAGGTACACGCAAGTCTTCAATCTATGCACCTGCACAAACAATCAAACACTTGCACCCAAAGCGATAAAGGGGTTGTCAATCCCTTCACGGTCACTTGCAAGGATGAGATCTGATAGAGATAGATATAAAAGATTAATAAAACGTAAAACAAATAAATTGCAGCAAGGTAATTTTGGGTTTTTTGGTTTATAGATCTGAAAATATATGATGGAAAATAGACTCGGGGGCCATAGGTTTCACTAGAGGCTTCTCTCTTGAAAGAAAATAATACAGTGGGTGAACAAATTACTGTCGAGCAATTAATAGAAAAATGCAAAGTTATGACGATATCCAAGGCAATGATTATGAATATAAGCATCACGTCCGTGTCAAGTAGACCGACTCCTGCCTGCATCTACTACTATTACTCCACACATCGACCGCTATCCAGCATGCATCTAGAGTATTAAGTTCAAAAGAATGGAGTAACGCCTTAAGTAAGATGACATGATGTAGAGGGATAAACTCAAGAAATATGATGAAAACCCCATCTTTTTACCCTTGATGGCAACAATACAATACGTGCCTCGCTACCCCTACTTTGTCACTGGGTGAGGACACCTCAAGATTGAACCCAAAACTAAGCACCTCTCCCATTGCAAGAAGAACCAATCTAGTTGGCCAAATAAAAATCGATAATTCGAAGAGAAATACAAAGATATCAAATCATGCATATAAGAATTCTGAGAAGATTTAAATAATATTCATAGATAATCTGATCATAAATCCACAATTCATCGGATATCGACAAACACACCGCAAAAGAATATTACATCGGATAGATCTCCAAGAACATCGAGGAGAACATTGTATTGAAGATCAAAGAGAGAGAAGAAGCCATCTAGCTACTAGCTATGGACCCGTAGGTCTGTGGTAAACTACTCATGCTTCATCGGAAGGGCAATAGAGTTGATGTAGAAGCCCTCCGTGATCGAATCCCCCTCCGGCAAGGTGCCGGAAAAGGCCCCAAGATGGGATCTCATGGGTACAGAAGGTTGCGGTGGTGGAAAAGTATTTTAGTGGACGCTCTGGTCATTTGGGAATATTTGGGAATTTATAGGCCATGAATTAGGGTTAGAGGAGCTCCGAGGGGCCCACAAGCCCTCTGGGCGCCCCCCTAGGGCACGCCCCTGAGGCTTGTGGCTGCCTCGGGACTCCTCTGACTTCATCTCCAAGTCCTACGTGTGTCTTCTGGTCCAAGAAAAATCATCGTGAAAGTTTTATTCCGTTTGGACTCCATTTGGTATTCCTTTTCTGTAAAACTCAAAAATAAGGAAAAAACAGAAATTGGCACTGGGCTCTAGGTTAATAAGTTAGTCCCAAAAATAATATAAAATAGCATATTAATGCATATAAAACATCCAAAACAGATAATATAATAGCATGTAACAATAAAAAATTATAGATACGTTGGAGACGTATCAGTTATCCCTGCACTGCACCCCATCCCAGAGAGCTGTGCAATCCGGATGTCACCCCGAAGCTTGAATTTTCTCATGATCATGTCAGCAAGGGATGGAGTTGGGTTAAAGAGGCTGCAGTTGACGACGAGTATGTCTATCGCATTTGGGTTGAGGCATGTCTTCACTAATAATTCATCAATAATAGTGAATATGACCATTTCTGCCTCATCATGAGTTTTGCTTAGACAGTGGTCTGGAGGAATATACCATGCGCTAGGGGGATAGTTAGTCTCATTACCGAGACCTGATCTCTCAAGCATTCGTTTCATGAAGTGGACAGTGTTTTTATTAGATTTGGGAAATAATCGGATGTGTTCAAGGAAGGTGGACATGGGGACATGGTAGTTGCTAGGTCGGAAGCAAGCATAATCGACAAGGTATACAACATGAGGACAATGGATAAGGTAATGCAAGATTGTGACAGCTGATAAAAAGGTTGCCATGAAGAGGTGCACTGGTCGAAGGGTATAGAACCAGGCAAGAATCTTATTAGGGCCGAACACTACTATAGCTTTGAGTAGGATGGTGGCCATGAGTGGCACCATGATTATGGCGAGAATGTTCTTCATGATGAAATGAGATAGTAGTCTTAGGTGCCTAAGATTAGGTGATGAAACATTGTTGTTTCGTCAAGACTTATGGCTCTATCTTGTGCTGGTTTATGTTTGGAAAATGAGGAGGCGGAGGAGGGGAAGCCTGGCATGGGCTTTAAGCATCAGTTGAGGCCACTCCAAGTATTTTGGGTAGTTCACCCCGCAAAAAAAGTATTTTGGATAGTTTGATTGCACTCACATGCATGTCATGTGTTTTTCTTTCTCGAGGTTGGCATTTCACATGTTAATTATAATTACCATGAGATAATTAAATCATATATGCATGAAAAAACAAGCTTACTACACGAGCGTTCGACTAGCTAGCCGATCACCTGCTTGTGGAAGTACGATCTCATATGATTAGGGGTGATGCGGCCGGTCGTTCGACATGGTGGCGACCAAGGATCAGGTATGTACAGATCAACCTCTGGAGAAGGGATGCACAAAATTATGGAAAACACTTATTCACATCCGGATGCACGCAACCATCCGAGCGACGGTCTCGCGCACCATCGGATCGCGCGACATCGGACGGTGCGGACGCGTTCCTACCAGGGGCGTTGACGCGCGGGCCCCAGGTGTTTTTTTTTTGCTTCGACTCCCGACTCCCGTCAGCTCGTCCCCCCTATCTGCTTCCATCGTTTTCCATCCCCATCCTCTCTCTAGCTCGGGCGACGACGTAGGCGACTGCGAGATCCAGAATCGTGGCGGTGGTGGGGGAACTGGATGCTGCGGGGACGGCAAGGGAACCGGAGGTTTGGGCGGCGGCGAGCATCGTCGGCCATGGCGCCAAGCTACACGACCCCCCTCTAGTTGTGGCGGCGGACGAGAGGCATGGGGTCTTGCAATTTGCAGCACTTTTCTCCCCTGCCTGCTTGATCTCCCTTTAGTGGTTCATTTCGTGGTTAATCCCAGTAGTTCACAGCGTTGGATGAGTGCCGGGCCGAATTTCATCAGTTTTGTCCGTTCAGGAGGTTTCAGTTTGAGCAGTTACTCCCTCCATGTCGCCAAATTCATGACGAGATTTGTATAGGTAGGTGATGAGATTTTCAGAGTTGGATGACTAGTTTTCTCAGTGGTCTCATATTGTGATGCTGCTATCTGGTCAGGCAAGTTCCTTTATGCTGCATAGGTTTATGCTACATTTGTTGTTTAGCCTAGGTTTTTTAGAATGAAAGTCAGTGTTTGGAACTGATGCATATATAGATACATGTTGTAAGTGTGCTTCCTCTGCTTTTGCTCTGCTTTTACTTGCCTGTAGCTTTTACTTGCTCTGCTTTACTGTCTTCGTCCTTCCGACCAGAGCTAGACTGTCTTCCTCTGCTTTCGGCGGAGATGCTGCCTTCTCACGTTAATGGCAGCTGATAACTCTCTTTCCATTAGCAAGGAAAATACAAACTACACTTGATCTACGAAGCCAAATCAACTGCATCGGGAAACTTAACTAGCTATAGACCCAACACTTAGAGACTAAGCCGCGACGACCCCACTTATGCTGCATTTGTTGTTTAGCCAAGTTTTTTTTAGAATGAAAGTCAGTGTATTTTCAGTGTCTTATTGTTTGTTTTATTTCTACATTCAGACCAGATTTTCGATGTTATAGTGTTTTGCTGCATGTAATTATTTCAGACTTTTTTCTTGAGCTGGTTTTGTCGTGCGGCTAATTTTGTCTAAATCCACTCTAAGTAATGACAAGAAAAGAATTATCATTTTTTTTGCTTCATTGTTATAGTGTTTTGCTGCATGTTTTCTTGAGCTGGTTTTGTCGTGCGGCTAATTTTGTCTAAATCCACTCTGAAGTAATGACAAGAAAGGAATGATCATTTTTTTTGCTTCATTGTTATGATTTTGGTAGATGTTGAGTATGCTGGAATCCGAATGCCCGTCGCTTCTGTAGTAATTCTGTAATGTTGTTTTTACCCCACTGCATTTTTTTATTCATTTTGGTTTTTGCAGCTTCATGTCGGAGGAAGAAGGAATGGAGTTTGATACTGCATTCAGCCAACGCTTTGCAGCAAAACGCTTGCGCAAAGTTGCGAAGACAAAACTCAATGATAGCAAGAGGCGCTACGTAAATGAAACTGGCTTTGGTGATCTCACAAGCATCTCCCCTTTCACAACACCAAATGATCTGATGGAGTGGTTAACAATGAACATCGACACTGACACTCGTGAGCTCAAGTATTGCACCAACCTCCTTTCTTTTCTTTCTTTTTTTCTCCTGCATCATATACTTTCTGTTCTCTCTTAGGCCATGTTGATAGCAAGCAATGAATACAATATTTTTGGGTTTTTTCAGGCTGAGTCGGTATAAGGTCATTGCGTTCACTAGAGACATGGTGAAGAAGGTTTTCAATATCCCATCAGGCAACAGACCAGTTGAGCTTTTCAAGAGACACGAGCATTGCGAGCTCCGCAACATTTATCACAAGAATGGCAGGGCTCCAATTGCGCATACAGTGGATGTGCTTCATCGAGCAAGGAATGATGATGGAGATACTACGAAGAGGTCATGGGTGCTCTTAGCGCTTGCAACAGTTTTAACTCCAAGCACTGGCAACATGGTGCCCCTAGAGTACTTGAAAAGCCTCGAAGAAATGGACAAGGTTACTGAATTTTCTTGGGATGATCATGTTTTAAGTGTTGCAATGAGAGAGGTCAAGAAGTGTCAGGACAAGATAAAAAATCAGGCTACTTCTTCATTCTGGGTTGGGGAATGCTTCCCTATGCTTGCGGTATACTTCTTTCTTTTTGGAAACCTTCTATCTATCGCAACATGATTGTGTTTTTTATAATCACATTTTTTTCTTTCTTATTCAGGTTATTTACATGGACCATTTGATATTCCCTCAAGCTGCCATCAACGAGCACCAATTGAACTATTCTCTTCTGAGGGCTTGCTTCGTGCATCAGACTGACTTTGATATTGTGTTGGAATATGATAGGAACAAGCTTTCTCTGGGCAAACCCTCATTTGGGAAGTGTCGCGTAAGTTTTTTGTGTGGTTTTACTTCCCTCATGCATTTTTTGCAGTATTGTTTCTTTCCCATTTTTATGCCCTTTTTTTTATTTTTATGCTTGTGTATACATGGTTTTTAATACTTGTTTCTTTTACTTTCTGCCATGTAGTTTCGCCCTCTGTCAGAGACACCATACGCAGCATTGCCTGCCCAAGCCCCTGTAGGCAACAACAGTGAAGTTGCTCAAGATCAGCAGGTTTCGGACAGCCCAGATTGTGGTGATACTCAAAATCGTGGGGCCGGAAATATCAACATTGATGATAACCAAGATGACGTAGCTACGAAAGAGAATCCTACAGAAGGTAGCAATCCAACGAAAGATGGCAAAAGCACCGATGAAGATGTGTGTGGTTCACTGGATGATTGGCTTCAGAACCCAACACCATTTGGGGCAGAGCTTGAGGTGAGGTTTTTTTGTATTTATTTTCTGTTTTTTAATTTTGTTATTTGTTAAATACCTTTCTATCGCCTTTTCTTTTTTCTAGTTCCATCATATGTTAAGTTGCTTCCATACCGACGACCATCATTTTATTTTGCCATACATTTTTCAGCTACCATCACATCTGGCTGCAATCTACGACAAGCACACAAAACTATATTCTTCAGAGTTAAAAGGGGCTCTAAGCTCTTTTGGGCAAGTGTTGCAAGCAATACATTACAAGCGAATGGGGCAGCTCCTCAAATATTAGCACGCTGCTTCGCCAAGTTCTCAGGAAGCAACGGATGTTAGTTTTGATGTGCCACCCCCTCACAGCAATGATGTAGACAAGTCAGATCATCATGGATATATCAAAGAGAGTTCAAGTAGGAAGGCCGCAGATGAGCCAACAACAGACAAGGTGGTTGAGCCGGCTGAAGGAGCTCGAAGCAACCATGCAAGCGGCATTGCTCATGAGTGTAATGGTGGCGATGTGGTTGAGATGGGCACACAAACTAGTCCTGTTGTCAGTGAGCCCCCTGCACAGTGTTTTGAGAATGCAAAGGAGAAAGTGTCCAGTGGTGAAGATATTGAGCATGGTCACCAACTCAGCCAGCGCAATCACTCTGTGCGTACTAGTGTGGCTGGACATTGGAGTGATGCGCCATCAATGAGTATGTTCCAAGAGGGCACTGAGGAGTATGATTGGTGGATTAGTGTCCAAAGTCAAGATGGGAACTCCAATGCTCCACCCCATGGCAACGGAAACACTACTACAACACCAAAGTCTTGTGCTGTTTTTGATGTCACTCCTCTAGCTCCAATCTCAACAGAAGCACAAGTTCCAGTGTATGATGTGACACCAATCTCCATGGCTCCATTCTCAAGCTAGGCTGCAGGTATGCCCTACTACTATTTTATCTTTGAACAAATCTCTCCTCGCAACATTTTATAGAAAATCAAATTTTCCTTTTTTCTGTCAGATGGACCATCAAAAGCACAAGAAGAGCCAGTTGTTCTAGTTAGCAGCAGGGAACCAAGTCCCGACCTCAATGAGGAGAAGTTGAAGAGTAAGGACGAGAAGAAGCTCAAGAGCAAGAAAAGAGTAGGGAGTCCAATGTCGGCCGGATCAAAGTACAAGAAAATCAAGACAGATTCGAAGATGGAAGCAATGTACCAGCACTATGTCATGAAGAGGTACAAGATGAAGAAGATGAAGAGAGGGAAAATTGAGGAAGTGTCATCTTTTACTGAATTTTGCTTCCATCATGTTGTTATCTCATATTTATTACATTTTCATCTTGTCAAACGCTCCACTCTAATTTTTTGCTTCCATCCTTCTTGTTGCAGGCCTCCTTTCATTAGGATTGGTGATTTCCACATTACCTACACCAACTTCCAGAAGTCCATGAAGCCACGTGCTCAGATTTGCAACGAAGTCATGTCTTTATTCATCGAAACCTTCAACATTGAACAGTTGTCGTCTTCAAATAAGCAGAAGAAATTTGCTTTCTCTGTTTTAATGAGAGTTAGTTCATTTATTGTTGCTCCCTTTTATTGCCATAAGTTTTCTAGGGTTTTTTTGTCTGCCCTATTGCAAAAGTTCTCCATCATTTTTTCTTATGTCTTCTTCTTATGTCCAATGTGTTGCAGCTTCAACTCTCTGTCCACCCAGAAGTTTTTGATCCGAGTGTTTGAGCAAGAGTGCTGAGGAGGGCGTGCCAAAATTTTCAGATTTCAGGTTTCAACCTAGTAAGTCTGCTCCCAACATTTTTTACTCAATTTTCTGTGTTCCCTATAGTTTTTGGTGCCTTAAAGTTTATTCCATTTTAACCTATATCTTGTCTTTACTGCTTTTTCTAGCTTTTCCTCACCATCATCCGCGATGGCCACTGGATTGTTTGTGTTGTTAACATCTTGCACAAGGAGTTCAATATGTTTGACTCATTGGATAACAGGAAATTGGATGTTACTGCAAGGAATCTGGCAAGTGACATTTTTATAATTTTATCTGTAGTTTTCATTGTTAATTAAAATGAAAAAAGTAGATCCCCAATGAACACATGCTCAAAATCTTTGGTAGTGAATCTGAATGTGTCTCAAGTTTTAGTGGTGGTAGCATTTTCCCCATCACTTTTTGTGTTTGACATGGCCACTGCTTTTTTTTTGCTAATGTTTCATATTTCTGCCAGTTTATCAATTTCAAGAGGATTGCTACTGAAGAGTCAGATTTCACAGTCGATCTATCTTCTTTCAAAACAGACTGGCCCCTGCTTGACTACCCACAACAGGCAACTCAGTGAGTCTAATCATACGCCCCCATCCATAATTGTAGTGTTTTCCATGTCCTTTTATGTAAAAACCTTAAACCTTTTTCTCTACCCATTTTTGCTGCATGGTACCACGAAACGGCTTTGATTGTGGATTGTTTTCAACAATGTACTTGGAAAATTTCGATGGCCAGAGGATGAAAGATTTCAAGAAGGTAAAAATTGATGATCATGCTTTTTTGGTACTTTTTCATAAGTTGCATGTCTTATATTTGTTTGTTCTCTTCTTCTCCATTTTTCACTTTTTTAATACAGCAAATTATGCTTGATGTGCGGAAGACCATTGCTTCGAAGCTATTTTCCATCATTTGAACAGGGTCTGCCCTGCTGATGTGCACAAGGCGATCATAGCGGCTTGAAGGAAGTGACCATAGCGCATTGAAGAAGGTGATCGCAGTGGCTTTGAAGATGCAACTTTGCAATTTTTGGGAATACATCTCGCCAATAGTGCATCTCTGTTATCTTGTGTGTCAAATGAAACTCCATATAAAGCAAACCAGTTTTTGGGCTCTTTTGCATGGCTGGAATGATTATCAGTAGTTTGTAGTAAGGAAACATAATTATATGGTTTCGAGATTTGATGGAAGCTATAACTATGCGGTGAATTGTTGGAAGCAAGTTATAAAATTTTTGCTGTTCAGTGCTCAAGCTTTTTCAAGTTTATGGAATGCTTCTCATTTCTGGGTTTCATGTGTGTTTTTCTACCATGTGCTTCCTTATCTTGTCACAAATCAGCCACAATGTTAAGGAATTGCTGGAGGAAGCATGTTCATGAAATATTTTCTGCACATTTCTTTTTTTGGAGCAACAACTTTATGATAAATGTTGCTGGAAGAAGCATTCTGGCAAATTTACAACTGAGCAGGCAGCACTAGAAGCATTTTATCTTGTTGGAATCCCTACTACTAGATGCATTATTTAGCTTACTGAAAGAAGCATTCTCAAAAAAAAAATCAATGCTTTTGAGAAATCAGCACATGTTGAGAAACTGATTTTTCTTTAATAACTGAAAATTATGTAACATTGTTTAAAATACATCCTTCTTAACTCACCACAAAACACAGTAAGAATGCTTCATATTTTTTTCACCCTCACTTTCTTGCAGCAGCAATATGAACTTTTTGAACATACACGGTTTTTAATGAGCAGTAATATGAACCAAAACCTCAAACAAAGTTGACAGAAATTTCAGTAATTCTACACAGTACAAATATGTCCTTTTTTGAAAGTATACTTTGAAGTTGCTGATACATGAATTCAACTACAATATTTTTAAATATAACTATTGAGCATGTCCCTCGACTTTTGCCATCGCAGCTTTAAAATGAATGCATGATTGCATTGTGTGGCCTTCCTCGGAGCAAAACTAACATTTTGTTGTAAGATTAGCAGCCATCATTGCCTTGTACTCACGGAATGACTCACAGGTTTTGATAGTGCGTTCTTCTTCACTGCAAAATGAACAAGTAACTTTCCTCCTAGGTTTTGGCTTGCTTGACGACTCCACGTTGTCTTCTTTCTTGCTTTCTTTCTTGGCTGTTTTTTTTGCTTTCTTTCTTGGCTTCTTTCTGAAGCTTCTTCTTATGATCGTCTTCTTGCTGCTCCAACAATGTCTTTTTTTTTTCTTTTTGCTCACTCTGTCGGTCGACCTTGCTTCGGCACACAAGCAGGATTTTGTAGCGGGGCTGATGGTTATGGGTTTGCTCCAGTTGCAGCATTGGATGCACTTGCTTGAGGTTTTTGATGCTGCTGCACCACCTCCTCCCTCGACATTTGCTCTTTTTTCATCGAAGCAACTATGGGCTAGAGCTGCTTTATTACATCTGTCAGGAAGTTGTAAGCTGGATCAACGGAGCATGCTTCTGCTGCCAATGCATTCATATCTCTGCACAGTGAGTTGTACTTGAGAGTGTTTGTTTCTGGTAGTCCAAACTCAAGGAACCTCCCAGAGGTGTCCATGTTTGTCGTAGCTGCTTCGGACCACCTTTCTAGCATGTATCTACTTGGAATTTCTTGCACATTAAGCTGTATCATCACCCTTATGATGTGTGAGCAAAGCACACCATTCATCTCAAAGTAATGACAGCTACATGAGTATAGCCCCTCCTCTATCACAGCATGCACATGGTACAACTTTGGATTATCATACAAGTTTGAGTAAAGCTCGAACATGATACCTTCCTGCTCAAGATAAGGCACTTGGTTGATTATATAAGCTGTCGATGATGTCACTTGCTCTTGGAACTTGTCAAAGATGCTGCGTGTGTAGAAGTTAACAGCTTGACGCTCTATTTTGTATCGTCCCCATAGTGGTGATGTTGTCGTTTCTCCGGTGAAAGCAGCATTATCTTCACAGTCTAGCATTGTTTCTTGTAGGAGTTCATACTGCCTTACAAATGTAAAAACTGAGTTTTGTGGATGCACCAATGTCTTGAAATAAGAATTCAGCCCTTCTGATCTCCCGGTTGTGCTTGTGAAAGGGAAGAAATCATTTTTGAAGTATGCAGGAGCCCATGTCTGACGGCATTCCCACATGTTTTGTAAGTGTCTATTCTCTGTGTACTCAAAGCAATGCAGCATGTGCTGCCATGTTTCTTCAAATTCATCCACTATCTCGGATTCATTGATGCATTCGTAGAAAGATTTCTCAAAAATTGAATACCTTGTAAGCATCCTCCCAAGTTTCTCACACGCCTTCCTCTGTACATGCCACTTGCAACACCTATGGATTGTGTGAGGGAACACATCAAAAATTGTAGTTTTCATTGCTCTACACTGTTCGGTCATAGGGTTTGTTGGGTACTCATTGTTCATGGCAAGCAACCATTGCCGAAAGACCCACTTGAAGGTTTCAGTTTGCTCATTTGGAAGCAATGCATAGCCTAGGACAATAGTCTGAAGATGGTTGTTGATGCCAACTATCGAAGCAAAAGGCATGTTATATTTGTTCGTGCAAAAGGTTGTATCAAAAAAGACACAGTCCTTGTACTTTGGGTATAGTGCTCTTGTCCTTCCATCCACCCAAAACAATGCTTCTACCGCATTTGTCTCCTTATTCACTTGTGTTGCATAGAAGAATTTTGGGCTTTCAGCTTGCCGCCTCTCAAAGTATTCGACTGTCATGGCCATGTCCTGAAATGCCATGGTTTGCCGCATCTCGGACCGTGCATTTGGAACATCTCTTTTGACATAACCAAGGCGCCTCTAATCACCTCCGTGATAATCTCCAAGGACTCCCATGCAATCTGAGGTTGACAAGTTGCGTTCATGCAACGTCCTTATCATTTGGAGGTCTTCTCGTGGGATCTTTCGATGAGACTGGTAAAACCTAACCTTCTCTTCCTGTTGCACCAGAATATGTGTATGGTCTTCTGTAAAGCACGTGACGGTCCATCGGTTATCTCGGAGTCCAACGATCATGTGAGCCTTGCAATCGTGATGTTGCAACCTATTACTTTTTCTTGTGTCTGCCATGTTCATCCAAAGTCCAGGGCGTTTGCTAGTGTTGCTTGACTCTGTTACAATACTATCTGTAGTGCTATTAGATTCACTTTTGCTTCCATTAGGTCGTGCATGAACACGCGTGAAAGTCCTGCTAATTAGATTTCTGGGTCCTCTTGCCAGCTGTTTTTTGAAGCAGATGTTCTGATTCCAAACCCGTGCCTGAAAGCATATGTGTTGTAGAATTTCCTTGCATCGTCAACTGAATCAAAGGTCATGCCCACATATGGAACAAGTGGTTGGGATGATATTGCATCATCATCTGCATCATCCATATCCTGTTGGACATCAGCAGCATTAATCATCCCTTCCATACTGACTCCGTTTGCAGCAGACATTTGTGCCATAATGTAGCTCTCATCATCACCAACTCCAGCACCAGCAACCTATTTTTGTTGTTGCAGAAAAAAGTTATCACAATGTCAGTAAAAAGGTATAATGTGCAAGAAAGTAGTGCTTCTAGCATAAAAGATGTATTACATCAGATTTTTGTGTTCATCTTCTATGTTTTCACCTCATGATACTAAATAAAATGCTTACACATCTTCTACTACAATGATCACAGTGCTACTCCCTCCGTCCCAAAATTCTTGTCTTAGATTTGTCTAGATACGGATGTATCTAACACTGTCCCAAAATTCTTGTCTTAGATTTGCCTAGATACGGATGTATCTAACACTAAAACGTAACTAGATACATCCGTATTTAGACAAATCTAAGACAAGAATTTTGGGACGGAGGGAGTACAAGCAAAGTAATCAAGTTGATAATGGTTTTTGTAACACAAATTAGCTTTTCCTACTAGATGCAACATTTCTATCTAATTTTTTTTCTAGTAAAGGAACTTTGTCCAGCATGATCGCTGTTTAAAACCATGCAACATAGTCAAAATAGAACCGGTGCTTTATATTTTTCATAACATATACAACATTACAAATAAGCTCATATTGGGGACTTTTATTCAGTCTTGATTGTACTTTATTAGGAGCATTCACCACACATACAGATAACCCCCGCCGCCTTTTTGCTTTTGCAAATCTTAAACTGAAATTTGCAAGGAGCAATTATACACGGTCTTCAATTGACTTCCTCCTGCACATTTTTTTGGTGCATTTTTTTAAACTGAAAGTGTAAGGAGCATTTTTCAGACGACCTCCGCCTGCACATTGTTTGGAGCAGTTCTTAAACTGAATTGGGAGGAGTTTTTTTTTTACACACTTTCAGGATGTTTCAGTTGACATAAGGAGATATGCTGCAATTCATACTGCATTTTTTTAGGACAGTGATCAGAGAGAGACACATAATTGTTGACATAGCAGAAATCAAAACAACTTGATGCTTCATGCATGTGAGGAGCTTGCAACTTACCCAACCCTGTGAGGAGGTTGCCCGGGAGGCTTCAGCAGAGAAGACAGGAGGATTACGGAGCTCCCTTGCAGCTCCATACCGGCGAATCGGCTCGCCGGCGAGAATCGGGGCCGATTTGGCCTGCCTGCTGCTTGATGGAGCACCGAAGCTTCGATCCATGGCGGCTGACAACATAGACCTCACTATATGATGAGCAGCCATGGCGAGGGAAGGCGGACGGCGAGGGATGCTGTGTGGCGGCGATATTTGTGTCGGCGGCGATGCTGCGTCGGCGGCGGCGTCGCGACTCGCCGTGGATCGATCCTCGCCCTGGTCGGGCGGGTGCAGAGGAGTTGGGGATTTTGCTGCCAACCTCAACGGTTGCAGCAGTGCGGGGGAAGGCAACGGTGTTGTCTGTTGCAACGACACGTGGTTTTCATCCAGCGGTTGGCTCTAGTAAAATCCGACGGCTGTTCACTGGGATGCTAATTGCTGGATTAACAGGTGGATGACGCCTAGCAGCCGCCACCGTCCTTCTCACCACCGCGCATGGAGCTGCTAATGTATAAACAGACACCACAGTTCGCACATGTGGAGTCCATGCACACATGTGCCCCGGTCATGCACAAACATGGGCTACATCTATGTGGTTGTGTGGACATACTCCATCTCCTCATGTGAAATCCTTGTACGTCTCGATCGTGTCATAATATTTCATGTCCGGCACACGTTTTAGAGATATATAGCACCCTTCATTCATCGTCGTTGTCACTGTCATACTCTGGCATCAAATGGCCGTGAAGCACTGTGTACGACATCCCTGGGCAGTCAGGCACTGGACCAGTTCCCTCCAGACTCCATCTTTTCCATATGTAGTGCATGCATATAGATTTTTTTTTTGAAAAGTTAAGCCTCACATACTTTGACCAAGTTTGTGGAGAAAAACATTTACATTTAAAATGCCGAACATATATCATTAGATTCATCGTAATGTAGTTTCATATTTTATATATTTGGTATTGTAGATATAAATATATAGTTTTCTCCCTAAACTTGCTCACATTTTGCAAAATTTGTCATTTAAAAAAAATCTAGACGCGCTACATTATGGAATGGAGGGAGTACTACATACATACACGCACTTTTTCTTTTCTTTTGCGAGGACATACCTGCCTTGTTTGTTGATGTTCACAATGGGGGTGCAGTGGTGCTTCTCTGCTATCAAGCGCGTATGGCAATCCAATTGCACCTCCCTCATATCTCCGCTTTCCAGATAGATCTAGCTCCATAGTAGAAAAACTCGACTTCAACTCAAAAATAATGAACTTTCTCAACACTTCCTAGAGGTCATTTTCTGTCAGCTCAAATTTACAAAATACATATGTTATGGTGCACATCGAGATAGTGTTGATTAATGAACTCAGGACCGCCTACATGCATTGCAGTCATGCTAGTCAACCACCGTTCTTGGCAATTAGCATAGTTTTAGTTTGAGTTTTTGTTCTAATTTGATATGTTACTTGTTTTCTTTTCCAAAAAGGAGGACATACCCCAGGCCTCTCCATCGGTTGATGCTCTTAGATTTTATGGGCCTTCACCCACTAAATCTTGTATCTCAACCCAATTAAAATTCTATAAAAATACCAAAGGTCCCTTTAGCTAGCATGTCAATTGTGTAAGTTGAATATTACACTGCTAGTGAAGTAGAAAAGGCAGCAATATAAAAGGTGGGTTGTTCTACACTTCTACTACTCTTTGTAGTATGAGCAAATAAAGCAATAAGACGAGCTCCCGCTCACTTACTCACGCCTCGCGTCGCGTGAATGGAGTTTGTGCTTGAAAGTGCTAGTGATCGACTAGAGGGGGGGGGGGGGTGAATAGGCGATTTTTATGAAAGTCTTCAATACACGAGGTCTTTGAAGACAGACAATCAAATGGAACCTATATGATATGCAGCGGAAGATAAACTACACTAGACAGGTCATAGTCAAGTAAGCATTGTAATGAAAGCACGAGGACTAATAGCAGCTAGGTAGTACAGATCGGAATGGAAGACAGTATGAAGCCAAACAGTTAATAGTCTTCACACAGTGAAGTCAAACAGATCAGGCAAACAAGCAATGACTTCACGAAGATAAAGCGAAATGTAAAGGAGGTGGGGGATAGAACCAGTAGCTTGGTGAAGACAGGGATTTGGTAGACCAGTTCCAGTTACTGTGACAACTGTATGTCTGGTTAGGGAGGCTGAGATCGAACTCAGAAGACCACGTCTTCACCTTATTCCCCTTGAGCTAAGGACACCCAGTCCTCGCCCAATCACTCTGGTAAGTCTTCAAGGTAGACTTCCAAACCTTCACAGACTCCGTTCACCGGTGATCCACAATGACTCTTGGATCCTCAGAACGTGACGCCTAACCGGCTGGAGGATACACAGTCCTCAAGTGTAACAAGTCTTCAGGTCACTCAGACAGAAAGACTTCAGTGATGCCTAACGCTCTTTGGCTCTGGGTGCTTTGGGCTTTGTCCTCGCAAGGATCTCTCTCTCAAAGGTTTCGGAGGTGGGTTGCTCTCAAACGACAAAAGCCGTGCACTAACTCTGAGCAGCCACCAATTTATGGTGTAGGGGGTGGGCTATTTATAGCCAGGAGGCAACCCGACATGATATGTCCGAAATGACCCTGGGTCACTAAGGAACCGACACGTGTCCAACGGTCGGATTTCAAACACACGCGGCAGCTTGGCTTGGGCTACAAGCAAAGCTGACTCATCCAACTCTGGATAAGATTTGCTCTCATTGTGTTCGCTCGAAGACATAGGATTTGGGTTGAGCATCACGTCAGTCTTCTGACTTTGTTCACTTGGACCCCACTTAACAGTTCGGTGGTTCCTATGACTCAATAAAGAAGAAAATGAAACTACGAAAGAAACTAAGTCTTCGCACTCCATAGTCTTCAAGTGAATGTCTTCACACGTCATTATCTTCGACGTGAATGTCTTCACGAACCACCATTGTCTTCAATGTCTTCATACATTTTTAGGGGTCATCTCTGGTAGGTAAACCGAATCAATGAGGGACTTCTACCTGTGTTATCCTGCAATTCTCACAAACACATTAGTCCCTCAACCACGTTTGTCGTCAATACTCCAAAACCAACTAGGGGTGGCACTAGATGCACTTACAATCTCCCCCTTTTTGGTGATTGATGACCAACTGGTTGAAGTTTTCAACGGGGATAAAAATATGTGTAAGTTAAAGAACATGGTTATTGGCTTCATGAAGTTGAAAGGGCTCCCCCTAAAGATGTGCATATAAGTAATTTGCCTTTGAATGCAAATGCACATGGCAGGTTCTGCTTTGTGGAGATCTTCTTCAACTCATGAAGACAATTCATCATGCATATAAAAATGTAGTGAAGATAATGACATGCACAATGAGAAATGGGCGTCTGCAGTATGCGGAATTTATCATCGCAATAAAAGGTAGCATCAAAAGTGGTAGACGACCATCAAGGTTTAAGGGTTACAACTCAAAACCAGCAGTTCAAGAACGAGAGTTGTAAAACTTAGCAAAAATAAGCACCCGACCCATATAGACCCGCTTGAAGACTATCAACTCATATGCTTCTCCCCCTTTTGTCAGGAATGACCAAAAAGATTTGAAGACACAGAGTGTCTATGCGTTCCCAGGCTGTGTTGGTGAAGATGTTGGGGCAATAGGGTCGACGGTGGAGTTGGGCGGTGCAGAGGGGCCTGATGCAGAATCCTGATGCAGTGAAGCCATGGCTGGTGAAGTGACGTCGTCTTTCTCATCAATGACTCTAGCAACAACAGTTGGAGCCGAAGATGAGTACTCAAAATCTTCAATGGAAGGAGTTGGACGCCAACTTGCTGACTGTGGGGGTCTGGAGTCAAACTTGAAGCGTTCAGTGAAGCCATCGCTTGAAGATCGTCTTCAGAATAGAGCATTGTGAGGCTCTTCCAGGCACACCGACAGGCTTCATGAGCAACAAAGGAGTTCTTGGTAGCAAGGTTGCGAATGCGGTTGACATCAACGAGGAGACTTTGCATCTGGCGCTTCATCCAGTCATGATGCCTATCCTGTTTTTTATGAAGTGAGACAAGAAGCTCTCTGTCATTCAACACACGAGCACGCTTCTGAGGCCTGTGGGCTACTGTGCTGGCTGTAGCATTAGTGTTGGCATGATGCGGCAGCCTGGGCTGACCGACAAGAGGACCAGCAACAGTAGTGGTTGGGTTTGGCACATGAATCCCTTCAAGTGGTTGAGTGAAGCTTTGGAAGGCAGCATTGTCTTCGCGAACAGGCTCCTTAGCAGGCTCAGGATATATGGCTTCATGAGACATATCTACTTCAGGCAGAAAGACATAGTTGATGGTTGAGTGAAGCTTAATCAGCCGCATGACCCATGCACTACTAGGGAAAACCTTATACACAGAAGCTTATCAGTAGCGCGGTCTAAAAGGAGGCGCTACTGCTAATTAGTAGTAGCGAGGGGTATAAACCCCGCACTTCTACTAAGTTGATAGTAGTAGCGAGGGGTATAAACCCGCGCTACTACTAAGTGGTCTCCACCATGCCCCCGGGACAGGCCATAGTAGTAGTGAGGGGTATAAAACCCGCGCTACTACTAAGTTGATAGTAGTAGCGAGGGGTATAAACCCGCGCTACTACTAAGTGGTCTCCACCATGCCCCCGGGACAGGCCATAGTAGTAGCGAGGGGTATAAACCCGCACTACTAATAAGTTGATAGTAGTAGCGAGGGCTATAAACCCACGCTGCTACTAACTACCTGGTTTTTGAAGAGCCCTGAAATCTTCATCTCCTCCCCCAAATCCTTCCTCTCCCTCGTCACTCTCCCCCCTCTCTCTCCATAGGCTCTCACATGGACCTCCTACCCATCCGCGTCTCCTCCTCCATGGCGCCAAAAGAGGCCGCTGCCTCGCCCCGCCGGCGTCCCGGAGCTTGCCGGTCTTCCCCGCATCTCCATGCCACCACACCGGAGCACCTCACCACCGGCGACCAACCCCGTTGCTACCTCCATCTCCTTGCTCTCTCCCTCGTTTTTCTTTTTCTCTCTCTCCCTCTGGTTTGCCTCATCCTCCCATGTCCTTGCCCATGCAGGTCGTCGCCATGGACGACCAGGAGCTCATTGCCTTGGCTGCGAAGAGGAGCCCCACACCGCCGCCTTGCTCGACCATGGATCCGCCCCCTCTGCAGCACCCGTCGCTGGATCTGGTCTGCCGCTGCACTTTCGCACCTCCGGCGACCCCTGTCGTCGCTGGATTGAAACATTGCTGCCATTGATAGCACGCACGGGATCGATAATTTTTTTTGTTTTTGAAATTAATAATAGTAGCGCGGGTGGCACCCACGCTACTACTAGCAGACGTAGTAGTAGCGCGGGTGGCACCCACGCTACTACTAACAGACGTAGTAGTAGCGCGGGTGCACCCGCGCTACTACTACAAGTTAGCTGTAGTGCCGTAGTAGTAGCGCGGGCACCCGCGCTACTACTAGCTGTTTAACCCGCGCTACTACTAGGCTTTTCCCTAGTAGTGATGGAGCATAGAACTTGAGGCCAAATAGGTCAATGCAAGAAGCTGCCAACTGACGAATGAAGAAGTCCTGAGTATTGAACCTGATGCCATTGATGATGTAGAAGACCAATGTCTTCATAGTGACTTCAAGCTTAGCGTGAGGAGAATGCCCCTTAATTGGCCATAGAGTATGCCTCAGAATGTGATAGATAGTGTGGGGCAGATACTCAAGGTCATTGACATAGAATTCCTTGGGGTATTCAGCATCAACTGGCAATGGCTTCATCATGCTGAGCATTTGACTCATGTTGGGCTCAGGCTTCTGAAAGATGCTCTGCAATTCTTGTTCATAGCGCTGACAACCTGGTTCATACAGATCACCAGGAGTGGGAAGGGAAGTTAGCTCGATGATGTCTTGAGCTTTGGCTTTGTGATGTACATCACCTGACATCCACTCAAGGACTCATGTCTTCGGATCCCTGTTGTAGCCTGATATATGAAGAGTGGTAAAGAATTGCAGCAGTAGTTCTTCATTCCAATGCTCCTTGTCAACGACAAATGGGAGCAAGCCAACTTCAAGGAAGCAGTCAAGAGCTTCCTCAAGGCAGGGGAGTCTAGCAATGGCATCGCAGCACAGGCGCTTGTGGGGAAAGATCCTGTCCTGGTTGTACAAGATGCATGAGTAATAGCTTCATTGCTGGTGGCTCCAAAACCTGTCAGAGGAGATCTTTGGCTTCTTATATGGATTCTTGGCCGAGCCAAAGAATGTGTTGTGCTCTTTGAAGCTGAGCACACTGAAGGAGCCTTGTGTGGTTACGGCACTGGGAAGCCTTGGCAGCCTGGGCTTTGGCTTCTGCATCTGAGGCCTCTGCTCCACATGATAGTCATATTGGGGACCAGGAGCAGCTGGAGGCGTCAGGATGGGCCACTTGACAGTCACAAGCTCACCATGATTGAATGCCCGTTCCATAGTGTGAGGTATAGGAGGAGCAGCAGCCACATCTGAGGTGGATGGCTGCACATTGTCTTCAGTGGCATCATTGGTTTCGGGCTGCACATTATCTTCAGCCATGACAACGTCATTGGCTTCATCAGTGGTGGTATTGGCAGCCGTATTTGCCGCAACTTCAGTGGCTTCAGGAATTGGGGGGTCTGGCACAATCACATCTTCATTCACAACTGGTACAGTTGTAGGAGGAATAACTTCACGATCTTCTTCTTTTTCATTGGCTGATTCAGCTGGAATATCTTCAGCCTCTTTGGCTTCAGACTCTTGAGCAGTGACTGAAGGGATGGCTTCAGGGAACACTTGACGTGCTACCAAGCTTGTGGCTTGCACATCCTCTTCAGGAATACTCGACATGGAGACCGAGGGCCTAGGGCTTCTGCGAAGCCTTCGGAAAGATGACGACGCCTTTGGTGAGGGAGTGGTCTTCTCCATGTCTTCAGGAGTGTCTTGCGGGGTCTCAATCACTGGTGTAGTGACTTGAGCCTGTGGTGTGCGAGGTATGACTTCATGCAACGGGAGTTGGGGTGTTGCTCTTCCCAGAACTCATCATGTGCTATTGGCGTCGTGGGACCGCCAATGCTTATCTGTTCACTGCTTGATGGAGCAGGCGATGATACCGGCTTGGGCATGATCTGGGGAAACTGAGGAAGGACTTCATCATCATCAACATTGTCTTCATGACCAATGTCTTCAGCTGTGGTGGTGTCAGCAGCTGGAATCTCTTCAGACACATGAGCCTCTGTGGTAGCAGGCTCATGAACAACCAGACGGCGCTCACGGTTGGAGGATGCAAGAAGGGCAACTGAAAGGGGTTCCACAAGTAACGGTTCTTGAGGAGCAGTATGATCTTTGCGAGAAGACTTTGGAGCCTTTGTCTTCAACTTCTTCTTGGTTGGAGCAACATGAGAAGCATCATGATGTTTCCGCTTCTTGGCTTCAGCTTCAGCCTGCTTCGTCTTCTTCTACTCAGAAGCAGCTGAAGTGACCTTTGGCTTCGAGCCAGTCATGCTGGCAGGGAAGACAATGCTTGGTCTTTCCTGTCTTTGAGTTTCATGCTCAGCTTGGATCGGCTTCTTCTTGCTCTTAGCAGCAAGCTTGGGGTCAATGCCTGGACGCCCAAGTGCTTTCCTCTTCAAGGCTTCATTATGAGCCTGAATGCACTTTTCAGCATAGTGCTTGAGGTGCTCTCTTAAGCCTTTGGCTTCATCACGACGCTTAGCAAATTCAGCCTTGAGATCAATCATCATTTGCTTGAAATTCTACACTTCAGTGACACTGAGCTTGGCCATGTGCTTCTTGAAGACATCCTTTTCATGGTTGATCTTGTTCTTCTGCTCAATGACTTTTTGAACAATTGCAAGTTCTTTGGCAATATAGCCCTGAAATGTTACGTTGATGCCAATTGGAAGCTGTAGATCATCGAGGGTAAGAGAGGTATCTTCAAACCACTCGTCAATAAAGTTGTTGAGAATATCAGCGTCAAACAGAGGCAGGTCATTGAAGATTTCAGCCTCCTGTTTGCTCTTGATCAGCATCTCAAGGGCATCATCATCTACATCTTCATCGCTAGATAGATCGCCAATGTCTTCATCATTGCGAAAGATGTGTGCGGGAGCAAGAGCTTGCCCTGAGATCTTCTTGGGCTTCTTGGAGGTGCGAGACAGATCTTCGAAATGCACACTGGATTCAGGAGGTGCAGACTTCAGTGGCTTCACTCTTGAAGCTTTTGGTGCAGCAGAAGATTTTGAAGCCTTTGCTTTCTTCACAGGCTTCGGGAGCTCTGGAAGTTCAGCATGTTCCTCTTCCTCAACAGCCTCTTCAACACTGGCCCTTTGCTCAACGATATGGGTGAGAAGCCCATCAAGGCTGTTGAAAGGACCAATGAGATTCTGTTCAGCTCACGGCTGCCATTTTGCCTTGGTCGAGCCGGACCCAGGTTGAAGTCAATCCTGAAGTCCTTCTTGTTCTGGACAGAAGAGTTCTTGGCATACTTATAGTTTTCCTCAAAGAGATCATCTTCTTGACACCATCTGAGGCTGGATGGGTCAGCATTTTCAGGCATAGGGCCTTTGACCATGCAAGGAAAGAAACATTTGGCAATGGCTTCAGCCTTGGTCTTGGGATGTAGCTTCTTGTATACAATATCGGCCCATGGTGGCCTCACTGGATTCTTTTCAGCATATTCAGAAGTCACATAATGATACAGAAACCATTGTTCAGCCCAGTACCTGCGAATCCATTGAACACTGGACTTGCGTTCTGCATAGGTTTCATCAGGATCTGACTTGTACATTTCATATAGACCAGGAGGCAGATCCCAAGGCAGTATTGTCACGGCGTTGTCGGCCGCCCTTCTTTGCTGATTTTCTAGAAGCCATTGGATTCAAACTAAAAGGCTTCACAACAGTGTTTGGCTTCAGGCGACTGGACAGACAGGAACTGGCTTCAGGTGATTCAATGTGATGTTGTAAGAACTCTGCAAATGAATGCAGACTATGAGAACCAAGGGATTCTCCCACGGACATGTACCTATGACAGCATTAGAGATGAGAAGGAAGGGGAAGAAGTCATATGCATTCTCAGAAGATTTTGAAGATAAATCGGTTTGAAGACATTGAACTCATAGCGTGAAGACATTCACTTATCGATGTGAGTTGGTTCCAGATTTGTACGAATTCATGAATAAGTACAAGTGAGGAATCTAACTAGTTGTGATGCATAAGTGAATGATCTTGCAAATTATGAGATGCAGAAAAGGAAAGATCCAGATTTGGAGTTGTAAAAACAACTTTTGGAATATGTGGATAGTTCAACGGATCAAATAAACGGTAAAAAGAGAGTACTTATTTACCGCACGAAGAACTGCTAGACGAGAAGTAGGGAGGCCGAGCAGTCCAATCTCCCGCGCCCTAACTTGGCAGCGGAAGACACCTACAGCGGTGGCAGGGGGAAGATTATCGCGGCCGGCGTGAAGACGACATCAGAGAAGTCGCGACAGCAAAGCGCTTCGTCTCCGGCGACGACTGATGCTAGCGGTGGTGCTAGGGTTTGAGCGAGACGGCGAGGGGAGAGGGAATAATGACCGCAGGGGTGTAGTATTTATAAGCAAGAGGGATGGTGCAGTGTAATTACTCAGGTGCCCCTGGTGGTTCACATCTGAAGGACACGTGGCACGCATGCAACAAATTGAATGTTGTGCCATGACCCCACGTGTGCCTGGTTTATCAGGTGGTTGATGTCGCTTGAACTACGTTAGTATTTCCCCAAAGAGGAAGGGATGATGCAGCACAGCTATGGTAGGTATTTCCCTTAGTGATGAGACAAAGCTTATCGAACTAGTAGGAGAACCACGCAACTCTACGTGAACGGCACCTACACACAAAGAACAAATACTTGCAACCCGACGTAAAAGAGGGGTTGTCAATCCCTCCCGGGTAAAAAGATAGATAAATTTGTAGTAGATTGGATAAATAGATCTCACGGGAACGCGAGATAAAATAAATAACAATAAGTTGCAGCAAGATATTTTTGGGTTTTTGGATTAATAGATATGAAAATAAAAGCAAATAAAAATAGATCTTGAAGGCAAATATGATAAAGAAGAGACCCGGGGGCCGTAGATTTCACTAGCGGCTTCTCTCGAGAAAAATAGCATACGGTGGGTAAACAAATTACTGTTGGGTAATTGATAGAACTTCAAATAATTATGACGATATACAGGCAATGATCATTATATAGGCATCACGTCCAAGATTAGTAGACCGACTCCTGCCTGCATCTACTACTATTACTCCACACATCGACCGCTATCCAGCATGCATCTAGTGTATTAAGTTCATGGAGAAACGGAGTAATGCAATAAGAACGATGACATGATGTAGACAAGATCTATTCATGTAGGAATAGACCCCATCTTGTTATCCTTAATAGCAACGATACATACGTGTCATTTCCCCTTCTGTCACTGGGATTGAGCATCGTAAGATCGAACCAATCACAAATCACCTCTTCCCATGGCAAGAAAAATCGATCTAGTCGGCCTAACTAAACCAAAGATTCGAAGAAGAAATACAAGGCTATAAGTAATCATGCATATAAGAGATCAAAGAAGACTCAAATAACTTTCATGGATAAAATCATAGATCTGATCATAAACTCAAAGTTCATCGGATCCCAACAAACAAACCGCAAAAAGAGTTACATCAAATAGATCTCCAAGAGACCATTGTATTGAGAATCAAAAGAGAGAGAGGAAGCCATCTAGCTACTAACTACGGACCCATAGGTCTACAATGAACTACTCACGCATCATCGGCGAGGCACCAATGAGGATGATGAACCCCTTCGTGATGGTGTCTAGATTGGATATGTGGTTTCCGGAACTTGCGGCAGCTGGAATTGTATTTTATCGACTCCCCTAGGGTTTTTGGACGTCCAGGGTATTTATAGAGCAAAGAGGCGGTGCGGGAGGCAGCCGAGGTGGGCACAACCCACCTGGGCGCGTCTGGGCCCCCAGGCACACCCTGGTGGGTTGTGCTCCCCTTGGAGCCCCCCTCTGGTACTTCTTCAACCCAACAGGTGTCTTCTGGTCTAGAAAAAATCACCAAAAAGTTTCGCTGCGTTTGGACTCCGTTTGGTATTGATTTTCTGCGATGTAAAAAACAAGCAGAAAACGGTAACTGGCACTCGGCACTATGTCAATAGGTTAGTACCCAAAAATGATATAAAGTTGCTATAAAATGATTGTAAAACATCCAAGATTGATAATATAGCAGCATGGAACAATAAAAAAAATTATAGACACGTTGGAGACGTATCAGCATCCTCAAGCTTAATTCCTGCTCGTCCTCGAGTAGGTAAATGATTAAAATAGAATTTTTGATGTGGAATGCTGCCTAACATGTTCATCACATAATCTTTTCTTTGTAGCATGGACATTTGGACTTTTATATGATTCAAAGCAATAGTCTAGTTTTGACATGAAAATTTCAATACTCAAGCATATCAACAAGCAACCATGTCTTTCAAAATATCAACACTAAAGCAAGTTATCCCTAGCCCATTATGGTCAATCATTGATCCATTCATGAAACACATTCGCATATTAGCTACACCCAATGCTCAAGTACGATCATAGTGCCCCTTAGTTGGTGCTTTATAAGAGAAGATGGAGACTCATGTAAAAAATAAAAATTGCATAAAGTAAATAGAAAGGCCCTTCACAGAGGGAAGTAGGGATTTGTAGAGGTGCCAGAGCTCATAGCGAAAAAGATAAAGATAAAAACATTTTGGGTGGCATGCTTTTCCTGTCAACGAAAACGATCGAGTAGTTCCCAATACTTTCCATGCTAGATATATCATAGGCGGTTCCCAAACAGAAAATAAAGTTTATTCCTTTTTCCACCATACTTTCACATTCCACGGCTAACCAAATCCACGGGTGTCGTCCAAACCAACACTTTCCAAGGAATTTATTATTTGACAACATAAAGTAAATCCATTTTTCATTTCGGGACTGGGCATCCCTAATACCTTTGACGTACTCTCGTGCAATGATAAGTGAATCAACACTCATCTTGAGAATAACACATCTAGCATGGAAAAATATCAGCCACCCCCTACCGTTTCATGAGCGGTACGAGCACACAAAAGAGAATTTATTTTGAAGTTAGAGATGGCACATATAAATTTGCTTAGAACGGAACGGAAATACCGCATATAGGTTGGTATAGTGGACTCATATGGCAAAACTGGTTTAAGGATTTTGGATGCACAAGTAGTGATCATACTTAGTGCAAATGAAAGCTAGGAAAAGATTGAGAAGCATCCAATCAGGAAATGAAAAATCTCATAAGCAAGCATTAAGCATAACTAACATCAAATAATGCACCACAAGTAGGATGAAATTTCATTGCATAACTATTGACTTTCATGCTTGCATAGGGAATCACAAACCTTAACACCAATATTCTTACTAAAGCATAATTACTCATCAACATGACTCACATATTATATCAACATATCGCAAAACTATTACAAGGAATCAAGTTTATTTTGTCCAATGATCTTCATGAAAGTTTTTATTATATCCCTCTTGAATATCTATCACTTTGGGACTAGTTTAATGTGTTGCTTTTTATAGCTCAAACAAATCTAAGTGAAGAACATGAGCATAAAATTTTCTTCTCTCAAAATAATTTAAGTGAAGCAAGAGAGAATTTCTAAAAAAAATTACTAACTCTCAAATAAATCTAAGTGAAGCATGAGAGCATTTCTTCAAAAATACTAAACCACACCGTGCTCAAAAAGATATAAGTGAAGCACTAGAGCAATTCCATAGCTCATAAAGATTTAAGTGAAGCATAGAGAGCAATAATAACAAGTCATAGCATAATTTTGGCTCCCTCAAATAGGAGTGTCCAGCAAGGATTCATGACTTAAAATAAAAAGTAAAACAAGCAAAGACTCATATCATACAAGACTCTCCAAGCAAAACTCATGATATGTGACGAATAAAAATATAGCTCCAAGTAAAATACCGATGGTCGTTAGAAGAAAGAGGGGATGCCACTCGGGCATCCCCAAGCTTAGTTGCTTGCTTATCTTTGGATAATGGCTTGGGGTGCCATGGGGCATCCCAAAGCTTAGGCTCTTCTTACTCCTTATTCCTTCATCCATCGTAATCTCACCCAAAACTTGAAAACTTCAATCACACAAAACTTAACAAAACCTTCGTGAGATCCGTTAGTATAAGAAAACCAATCTTTACTTTAAGTACTGTAGAAAATCCATTCAAATTTTTTATTGCATTATATCTACTGTATTCTAACTTTACGATGGCATATAACCTCCAATACAAACCATAGATTCATCAAAATAAGCACACAATGCAAAGAAAATAGAATCTGTCAAAAACAGAACAGTCTGGAATGATTCGAATTGTTCTCATACTTGTGTAACTCCAAAAATTCTGAAAAATTAGGAAAACATAGGAAATTTGTATGTAAATCTTGTGTAAAAAAATCAGAATTTTTGGTAGCGCATATGAATTTTAAAAATTGTTTTACTGGACGCAAAAGTTTCTATTTTCCAACAAGATCAAATCAACTATCACCAAACCTATCCTAAAGGCTTTACTTGGCACAAACTCTAATTAAAACACAAAAAACACAATCATAGCAGTAGAATAATTGTGCAAACACTCAAGAACAGAAAGAAAAAGACAAAAATAAAATTTATTCATTGGGTTGCCTCCCAACAAGCGCTATCGTTTTACGCCCTTAGCTAGGCATAAGATTTTATTGATGCTCGCATGAAAGATAATAATGAAAACACAAAGAGAGCATCATAAAACATGTGACAAACATATTTAAGTCTAACATATTTCTGATGCATAGGAATTTTATAGGAAAACAAATTAGCAAGACAAGCAAAATCTAGCATATGCAAGGAAGAAAACAATAGCAATCTCAACATGAAGAGAGGTAATTTAGTAACATGAAAATTTCTACAACCATATTTCCCTCTCTCATAATAATTACATGTGGAATCATATTCAAACTCAACAAAATAGCTATCACATAACATATTCTCTACATGATCCACATGCATGCAAAGTTGACACTCTTCCAAAATAGTGGGATTATCATCAAATAAAGTCATGACCTCTCCAAGCCCACTTTTATCAAAAATTTCATAAGATTGAACACTCTCAAAATATGTGAGATTATTTTTACCTAAAGTTGACACTCTTCCAAACCCACTTTCAATATTATTGCAAACATTATTATCAATAACATATTCATCATGAGGCTTAAATAAATTTTCAAGATCATAAGAAGAACCCAATCATGATAATTGCAATAAGTAGTGGACATATCAAAATTAGCATCCCCAAGCTTGGGGTTTTGCATATTATTAGCACAATTAACATTAATAGAATTTATAATAACATCATTGCAATCATGCTTTTCATTCAAGGAGCTATCATGAACCACTTTATAAATTCCTTCGTTTAAACTTCATCACAATTTTTACATTCATAAATCTCAAGGAAAACTTCATAAAGATAATCTAGTGAACTCAATTCTCTAGCAATTGGTTCATCATAATTGGATCTTTTGAAAAGATTAGCAAGTGGATGAGGATCCATAACAATAGATTTTTAGCAAGCGAAGATGCAACAAATAGAGGGCACATGGCAACACAAGCAAACATGAGATCTGATGAGAAAAACGGCGAACGAAAAAGAGGGCGAATAAAACGACAAATTTTTGTGAAGTGGGGGAGATGAAAACGAGAGGCAAATGGCAAATAATGGAAATTGCAAGGAGATGAGATTTGTGATTAGGAACCTAATAGATGTTGATGATGTTACCCTGGCAACGGCGCCAGAAATTCCTTTTGATGTTTGCTTGAACTACGTCGGTATTTCCCCAAAGAGGAATGGATGATGCAGCATAGCAACGGTAGGTATTTCCCTCAGTTATGAGACCAAGGTTATCAAACCAGTAGGAGAACCACGCAACACCACGCAAAGAGCTCCTGCACACAAAGAACAAATACTTGCAACCCGACGTAAGAGAGGGGTTGTCAATCCCTCACGGGTAAAAAGATAGGTAAAATTGTAGTAGATTGGATAAATAGATCTCGCAGGAACACGAGATAAAATAAATAAGTAAAACTTGCAGCAAGGTATTTTTTTATTTTTGGATTAATATATCTGAAAATAAAAGCAAATAAAAATAGATCGCGAAGGCAAATAGCAAATAAATCTGAAAATATATGATGAGAAAATAGACCCGGGGGCCATAGGTTTCACTAGTGGCTTCTCTCGAGAAAAATAGCATATGGTGGGTAAACAAATTACTGTTGGGCAATTGATAGAACTTCAAATAATCATGACGATATCCAGGCAATGATCATTATATAGGCATCACATCCAAGATTAGTAGACCGACTCCTGCCTGCATCTACTACTATTACTCCACACATCGACCGCTATCCAGCATGCATCTAGTGTATTAAGTTCATGGAAAAACGGAGTAATGCAATAAGAATGATGACATGATGTAGTCAAGATCTATTTATGTAGAAATAGGCCACATCTTGTTATCCTTAATAGCAACGATACATACGTGTCGGTTCCCCTTCTGTCACTGGGATCAAGCACCGTAAGATCGAACCCATCACAAAGCACCTCTTCCCATTCCAAGATAAATAGATCAAGTTGGCCAAATGAAACCCAAATATCGGAGAAGAAATACGAGGCTATAAGCAATCATGCATATAAGAGATCGAAGAAGCCTCAAATAACTTTCATGGATAAAAACATAGATCTGATCATAAACTCAAAGTTCATCGGATCCCAACAAACACACGGCAAAAAGAGTTACATCATATGGATCTCCAAGAGACCATTGTATTGGGAATCAAACGAGAGAGAGAAAGCCATCTAGCTACTGCCTACAGACCCGTAGGTCTACAATGAACTACTCACGCATCATCGGAGAGGCACCAATGAGGATGATGAACCCCTCCGTGATGGTGTCTAAATTGGATCTATGGTTTCTGGAACTTGCGGCGGCTGGAATTGATTTTCGTCCACTCCCCAAGGGTTTTTGGAATATTGTGGTATTTATAGAGCAAAGAGGCGGTGCGGGAGGCCACCGAGGTGGGCACAACCCACCTGGGCGCGCCTGGGCCCCCAGGCACGCCCTGATGGGTTGTGCTCCCCTCGGAGCACCCCTCTGGTACTTCTTCGGCCCAACAGGTGTCTTTTGGTCCAGAAAAAATCCACAAAAAGTTTCGCTGCGTTTGGACTCCGTTTGGTATTGATTTCCTGCGATGTAAAAAACAAGCAAAAAACAGCAACTGGCACTGTGCACTATGTCAATAGGTTAGTACCAAAAAATGATATAAAATGATTATAAAATGATTGTAAGACATCCAAGAATGATAATATAACAACATGGAACAATAAAAAATTATAGATACATTGGAGACGTATCAGAGCACACAAAAGAGAAATTTATTTTGAAAATTAGAGATGACACATACGAATTTGCTTAGAACGGCACGGAAATACCGCATATAGGTAGGTATAGTGGACTCATATGGCAAAACTGGGTTTAAGATTTTGGATGCACAAGTAGTGATCATACTTATTGCAAATGAAGGCTAGCAAAAGATTGAGAAACATCCAACCAAGAAGCGAAAAATCTCATAAGCGAGCATTAAGCATAACTAACACCGAATAATGCACCACAAGTAGGATATAATTTCATTGCATAACTATTGACTTTCGTGCTTGCATAGGGAATCACAAACCTTAACATCAATATTCTTACTAAAGCATAATTACTCATCAACATGACTCACATATTATATCATCACATCGCAAAACTATTACAAGGAATCAAGTTTATTTTGTCCAATGATCTTCATGAAAGTTTTTATTATATTCCTCTTGAATATCTATCACTTTGGGACTAATTTAATGTGTTGCTTTTGATAGCTCAAACAAATCTAAGTGAAGAACATGAGCATAAAAATTTTCTTCTCCCAAAATAATATAAGTGAAGCATGAGAGAATTTATTCAAATTACTACTCTCAAATTAATCTAAGTGAAGCATGAGAGTATTTCTTCAAAAATAATAAAGCACACCGTGCTCAAAAAGATATAAGTGAAGCACTAGAGCAATTCCATAGCTCATAAAGATTTAAGTGAAGCATATAGAGCAATTCTAACAAATCATAGCATAATTTTGGCTCTCTCAAATAGGTGTGTCCAGCAAGGATACTTGACTAAAAATAAAAACTAAAACAAGAAAATACTCAAATCATACAAGACGCTCCAAGCAAAACTCATGATATGTGACGAATAAAAATATAGCTCCAAGTAAAATACCGATGGTCGTTAGAAGAAAGAGGGGATGCCACTCGGGCATCCCCAAGCTTAGTTGCTTGCTTATCTTTTAGATAATAGCTTGGGATGCCATGGGCATCCCCAAGTTTAGGCTCTTCTTACTCCTTATTCCTTCATACATCGTGATCTCACCCAAAACTTGAAAACTTCAATCACACAAAACTCAACAAAACCTTCGTGAGATCCGTTAGTATAACAAAGCAAATCACTACTATAATTACTGTTGCGAACCTATTCATATTTTATTTTTGTATTATATATACTGTATTCCAATTTTGATATAGCTTATACCCTCCAATACAAACCATAGATTCATCGAAATAAGCACACAACGCAAAGAAAACAGAATCTGTCAAAAACAGAACAGTCTGTAGCAATCTGAATACTTCGAATACTTCTGTAACTCCAATTGTTTTGAAAAATTAGGTCAACGTAGGAAATTTGTATATCAATATTTTGTAAAAAATTCTGATTTTTTCGTCGCTTCTGTGAATTTCTAAAATTATTTTACTGGACGCAAAAGTTTCTGTTCTTCAATAGGATCAAATCAACTATCACCCAACATGATCCCAAAGGCTTTACTTGGCACTAACACTAATTAAAACACAAAAAACACAATCATAACAGTAGCATAATTGTGCAAACACTCAAGAACAGAAAGAAAAAGACAAAAATAAATTTTATTCATTGGGTTGCCTCCCAACAAGCGCTATTGTTTTATGCCCCTAGCTAGGCATAATGCATAGATCTAAGTGTTGTCATCTTTATTTCTAGTTCCATATGATGACCTCATGATTGATTCATATGGTGGATTAATTCTTGTTCTAGGTAAGTGTTCCATACCCTTTCTCAAAGGAAATTGGAATTTGATATTGCCTTCTTTCATATCAATCACGGCACCAATAGTACGCAAAAACGGTCTACCAAGAATAATTGGACAAGACGGATTGCAATCAATATCAAGAACAATAAAATCTATGGGCACATAATTCCTATTTTCAAGGATAAGAACATCATTAATTCTTCCCATAGGGTTTTTAATAGTAGAATCCGCCAAGTGCAAATTTAATGAGCATTCTTCGATATCGGTAAGACCAAGCACATCACATAAGGATTTTGGAATTGTAGAAACACTAGCACCCAAGTCACATAAAGCAAAACACTCATAATTTTTAATCTTGACTTTGATAGTAGGTTCCCCTTCATCAGGTAATTTTCTAGGAAATGAAATCTCTAATTCCAACTTTTCTTCCAAAGCTTTCATCATAGCATCAACGATATGTTTAGTAAAAGCTTTATTTTGTTCATAAGCATGGGGTGAATTTATCATGGATTGCAACAAAGAAATAAAATCAATCAAAGATCAATTATCATAATTAAAGTCTTTGTAATCCAAAAGAGTGGGCACATCACTAGTTAAAGTTTTGACCTCTCCAAACCCACTATTAACAATTTCCTCAACAAGATTTTCACCCTCCAAATTATTGGGACGCCTTCTATCTAAAGTTGAATCTTCTTCAGTCCCTTTATCATCAATCTTAATTTTACTAAACAAGGAATCAATAGAAGAAACATCAATCACTTTAATATCTTCATCATTTTTATTAAAGCAATCGCTAGAAAACCCTTTTTCTAAAAATTCTCTTTTAGCTCTAAGCATAGCGGTTCTTTTCTTACTTTCATCCATAGAAACATATAAAGCTTTAATTGATTCCTCAACCTTAGGCACAAAAATTTTCATCTTGAGATTTTCTACATCATGAGAAATTCTATCAACGCTTCTAGATATATCATCAATTTTACTCAACTTTTCTTCTATCATAGTATTAATTTTTTTTGAGCATTGATAAATTCTTTAATATTATTCTCAAGATCAGAGGCGTTCCTATTATTATTATTAGAAGGATTACCATCGGAATCACCATAATTATTAGAGGAATTTCCCGAAAAAGGTCTAGGATTAAAGTTATCTCTATAAGCATTGTTATTAAAATTGTTTCGCGAGATAAAATTCAGGTCTACGACATCACTATTTTGCTCAATCAAAGTAGACAAAGGCACATCATTAAGATCAGTAGGAGCATTTTTATTGGAAACCAACTTCATAAGAGCATCAACTTTTTCACTCAAAGAATTTATTTCTTCTACCGAATTAACCCTTTTACTAGTAGGAGCTCTTTCGGTATGCCATTGTGAATAATTTGCCATAATATTATCAAGCAATTTAGTAGCTTCACCCAAAGTAATTTCCATAAAAGTACCACCCGCGGCGCAATCCAAAAGATTTCTAGAAACAAAATTCAATCCCGCATAAATTTTTTGTATGATCATCCAAAGATTTAAACGATGAGTAGGACAATTTCTTAGCATCAATTTCATTCTTTCCCAAGATTGTGCAACATGTTCATGCTCAAGTTGCTTAAAATTCATGATTTGCGTCCTAAGGGAAATAATTTTCGTGGGAGGAAAATACTTAGTAATAAAAGCATATTTGCACTTATCCCAAGAATCGATACTATTGCGAGGCAAAGAAGAAAACCAAATTTTTGCATGATCTCGCAAAGAAAACGGGAATAATTTCAACTTCACAATATCATTGTCCACATCTTTTTTCTTTTGCATATCGCATAATTCCACGAATGTGTTATGATGGGACGCGGCATCCTCACTAGGAGTACCGAAAAATTGATCTTTCATAACAAGATTCAGCAAAGCGGCATTAATATCACAAGACTCCGCACTAGTGGCGGGAGGAGCAATCGGAGTGCTAATAAAATCATTGTTGTTGGAATTGGAGAAATCACACAACTTGGTGTTCTCTTGAGTCATCGTGACTACGCAACAAGATTGCACTCAAAAACAGATCTGACGAGAGAACGGCGAACGAAAAAGAGGGTGAATAAAACGGCAAATTTTTGTGAAGTGGGGGAGATGAAAACGAGAGGCAAATGGAAAATAATGTAAATTGCAAGGAGATGAGATTTGTGATTAGAAACCTGGTAGATGTTGATGATGTCTCCCCAGCAACGGTGCCAGAAATTCCTTTTAATGTCGCTTGAACTACATCGGTATTTCCCCAAAGTGGAAGGGATGATGCAGCACAGCTACGGTAGGTATTTCCCTCAGTGATGAGACCAAGGTTATTGAACCAGTAGGAGAACCACGCAACACTACGTGAACGGCACCTGCACACAAAGAACAAATACTTGCAACCCGACGTAAAAGAGGGGTTGTCAATCCCTGCCGGGCAAAAAGATAGATAAACTTGTAGTAGATTGGATAAATAGATCTCACGGGAACGCGAGATAAAATAAATCACAATAAATTGCAGCAAGATATTTTTTGGTTTTTGGATTAATAGATCTGAAAATAAAAGAAAATAAAAATAGATCTCGAAGGCAAATATGATAAAGAAGAGACCCGGGGGCCGTAGATTTCACTAGTAGCTTCTCTCAAGAAAATAAGCATACGGTGGGTAAACAAATTACTGTTGGGCAATTGATAGAACTTCAAATAATTATGACGATATCCAGGCAATGATCATTATATAGGCATCACGTCCAAGATTAGTATACCGACTCCTGCCTGCATCTACTACTATTACTCCACACATCGACTACTATCCAGCATGCATCTAGTGTATTAAGTTCATGGAGAAACGGAGTAATGCAATAAGAACGATGACATGATGTAGACAAGATCTATTCATGTAGGAATATACCCCATCTTGTTATCCTTAATAGCAACGATACATACGTGTCATTTCCTCTTCTGTTACTGGGATTGAGCACCATAAGATCGAACCCATCACAAAGCACCTCTTCCCATGGCAAGAAAAATCGATCCAGTCGGCCTAACTAAACCAAAGATTTGAAGAACAAATACGAGGCTATAAGTAATCATGCATATAAGAGATCAAAAGACTCAAATAACTTTCATGGATAAAAACATAGATCTGATCATAAACTCAAAGTTCATCGGATCCCAACAAACACACCGCAAAAAGAGTTACATCAAATAGATCTCCAAGAGACCATTGTATTGAGAATCAAAAGAGAGAGAGAGGAAGCCATCTAGCTACTAACTACGGACCCGTAGGTCTACAATGAACTACTCACGCATCATCGGAGAGGCACCAATGAGGATGATGAACCCCTTCGTGATGGTGTTTAGATTGGATCTGTGGTTTTTGGAACTTGCGGCGGCTGGAATTTTATTTCGTCGACTCCCCTAGGGTGTTTGGATGTCCAGAGTATTTATAGAGCAAAGAGGCGGTGCGGGAGGCGGCCGAGATGGGCACAACCCACCTAGGCGCGCCCTGGTGGCTTATGCTCCCCTTGGAGCCCCCCTCTGGTACTTCTTTGGCCCAACAGGTCTCTTTTGGTCTAGAAAAAATCACTAAAAAGTTTCGCTGCATTTGGACTCCGTTTGGTATTGATTTTCTGCGAAGTAAAAAACAGGCTAAAAATAGCAACTGGCACTGGGCACTATGTCAATAGGTTAGTCCCAAAAAATGATATAAAGTTGCTATAAAATGATTGTAAAACATCCAAGATTGATAATATAACAGCATAGAACAATAAAAAATTATAGATACATTGGAGACGTATCAGTGGTCGTTCTGGCTTCTCCGGTATTCAGGTAAAAAGGATAGAGATAATAAAAGCAGTTTTAAATGTGTGTCTCTATATCTTCAGCTGACAAGGTCACAGTGAAGACACTCGACACGTGTCAATAGAATGCATATGAAGAGATAGAGAGAATTTGAGAGATAAGCACGGAAGGGGTTAGGGTCCGATCACATTCACTTAGCGCAGAAAATGGCAATTTGAATACATAGCTATAAGTGAATGCTGTAGAGGACATAATATATACATATATGTATCAGTGAAGACCAAATCAAACATTGCGAAGATTAATCATGAAGACAAGGCAATGTTGAAGACAAACCAACTTTGAAGCTAATACAACTTGACGCCAAATAAAAATCTTCAAGAAAGGTTGGTGGTGGCGTTACCCACCGTATAGGAAGTATTAGACCCAGACACGGCACACAATTATCGTGGCGCTCCGAAGTCAAATTCTATACTCAGAGGGTATGTCTTCATGAATTAAAGATATACATTACTTTGTGTGTTGCGCACCTAAGTCATCAAAATGCATAAGCGTTAGGCTGTGTGTCCATTCACAGGACATTCGAGGATTCTAAGATATTTAGCTCACACCGCAGCTTGCAAAATCTTTTCTCATCCAAGGGCTTTGTGAAGATATCTGCCAATTGCTCTTCAGTGTTGACGTGAATGATATCAATGTCTTCTTTCAACACATGATCTCTAAGAAAATGATGACGGATCTGAATGTGCTTTGTCTTCGAGTGCTAAACTGGATTGTGAGCAATCTTTATGGCGCTTTCATTGTCGCAGTAGAGGGGCACATGCTTCATGTTGATGCCATAGTCGTTGAGGGTTTGCTTCATCCAGAGAAGCTGAGCGCAGCAAGATCCAACAGCAATGTATTCAGATTCAGCAGTGGAGAGTGATACATAGTTCTGCTTCTTTGAAGACCAACAGACAGGAGATCGTCCAAGAAAGTGACATGTGCCTGATGTGGACTTATGATCAACCTTGTCACCAGCATAATCAGCATCTGAGAATCCAACTATATCAAATCTGAGCCCTTTGGATACCATAATCCTAGCGTTGGTGTGTGAGCCAAATATCGAAGTATTCGCTTCATCGCGAGGTGATGCGATTCCTTTGGTGCCGCTTGAAATCGGGCACACATGCAAACGCTAAGCATTATATCTGGCCTAGATGCACATAAGTACAATAAAGAACCAATCATGGAGCGATATACCTTTTGATCGAACTCTTTACCATTGTCGTCGGGGCCCAATTGACCCTTGGTTGGCATTGGCGTCGTGTACCCTTTGCAGTCTTGCATTCCAAACTTCTTCAGGCAGTCTTTGAGGTATTTTTCTTGTGATATGAAGATGTCATTCCTTTGTTGATGGATTTGAAGACTAAGGAAGAATTTCAGCTCTCCCATCATGGACAATTGATATTGCTCTTGCATCATATGCCCAAACTCATCACTGTATCTCTTATCAGTGCAGCCGAAGATAATGTCATCCACGTAGATTCCGCATACAAACAATTCTCCATCATATGTCTTCATGAAGAGAGTGGGATCTAGAGAACCAGGTTTGATGCCTTTGCTCTTCAGGAAGTCTTTGAGTGTGTCATACCAAGTGCGAGGTGCTTGTTTGAGGCCATACAGTGCCTTGTTGAGTTTGAAGACCATATCAGGACGCTTTGGATCTTCAAAACCAGGTGGTTGAGCTACATACACTTCTTCTTCAATTTTGCCATTGAGGAAAGCACTCTTCACATCCATTTGATACAGAAGGATATTGTTGTGGTTAGCATAGGCTAGCAGTATACGAATGGCTTCAAGCCTAGCTATAGGAGCAAAGGTTTCATCGAAGTTAATTCCTTCCACTTGTGTATAGCCTTGGGCAACGAGACAAGATTTGTTTCTGACAACTTGACCATGCTCATCTTGCTTGTTGCGATAGATCCATTTGGTGCCAATAATATTGTGCTTGCGAGGATCAGGACATTTGACTAGCTCCCAGACATTATTCAGCTCAAATTGTTGAAACTCTTCTTACATAGCTTGAATCCATTCAGGTTCCATGAAGGCTTCATCAACCTTCTTGGGTTCAGATATTGAGACAAATGCAAAGTGCCCACAAAAGTTTGCTAGTTGCGTAGCTCTTGATCGAGTAAGAGGACCAGGTGCATTGATGCTATCGAGAATCTTCTCAATTTGAACTTCATTGGCCACGCGAGGAAGAGCTGGGCGAAGACTTTGATCTTGCTGATTGCTATCTTCGTCTTCAGCATTGTCTTCAGGCTGATTGGGTGCTGAAATGATGATTTCCTCTTCAGCCTGTTCCTCGGTGGGTATGATTTCTCCAATACCCATTAGCTTGATAGATTCACTGGGGGAAGCTTCATCTAGCACATTTGGCAGGTGCTCTCTTTGTGAGACGTTAGTCTCATCGAACCGCACATCTACAGTTTCAACCACTTTATAGTGAAAGAGGTTGAAGACTCTATAGGTGTGCGAATCCTTTCCGTAACCAAGCATAAAACCTTCATGTGCTTTTGGTGCAAATTTTGAAGTGTGATGTGGATCCTTGATCCAGCACCTGGCACCAAAGACTTTGAAATAGCTTATGTTTGGCTTCTTACCAGTCAGTAGTTCATAGGATGTCTTCTTGAAGAACTTATGAAGATAAACTCTGTTGATGATATGGCATGCAGTATCAATGGCTTCAGGCCAGAACTTCCTTGGAGTCTTGTACTCATCAAGCATCGTACGAGCCATCTCAATGAAGGTCCTGTTCTTGTGCTCCACGACACCATTCTGCTAAGGTGTGTATGGAGCAGAAAGCTCATGAGTGATGCCCAATGTATCAAGATAAGTGTCGAGGCCAGTGTTCTTGAATTATGTGCCATTGTAACTCCTGATGTGCTTGATCTTGATGCCATAGTTGGTCATGGCACGGTTGGCAAAGCGTCTTAAGACATCGTGCACTTCAGTCTTATAGAGAATTATGTGCACCCAGGTGTATCTTGAATAGTCATCAACAATAACGAAGCCATAAAGATGTGCAGTGGTAGTAAGAGTAGAGTAGTGAGTAGGGCCAAATAAATCCATGTGAAGCAGCTCGAAGGGGCGTGATGTAGTCATGATTGTCTTCGAGGGATGCTTGGCCCTAGTCATCTTCCCGGCTTCACAAGCACCACATAGATGATCCTTCTTGAACTTGACGCCCTCGATGCCAATGATATGCTTCTTCTTCACGAGAGTGTGCAAGTTCCTCATGCCCGCATGTCCTAGCCTTCGATGCCAAAGCCAACACTCTGAAGCTTTTGCTAGAAGACATACGACAAGTTGTGGTCCTGCGGAGAAATCTACCATATACAGATCACCTCTTCGATAACCTTCGAAGACTAGATATTTGTCAGATTCCATAAGCACCAGGCAACGATATTTTCCAAATATCACAATCATGTTCTGATCACAAATCATTGAGACAGACATTAAGTTGTATCCAAGGGATTCAACAAGCATCACTTTATCTATATGTTGATCCTTTGAGATAGCAACTCTACCTAGACCCAATACCTTGCTTTTACTAGTGTCAGCGAATGTGATGTGGCTTTTAGTAGATGGTCGATCGTAGGGTTGAATCCATGAGAAGACTTCGATCACCAGTCATGTCGTTAGTGCATCCACTATCCATAATCCATTCAGTAGCTTTCAGAGTCGTACCCTACAGTGCAGTTAGCGGGATAGGCTTCACCAAGAGGATTGTGAAGCATAAACATTTGACGTACAAGCATACTATCAAAGTTAAGATTCTTGGATGGTAAGATAGGATGCTCATCAAGAAACCCAGGGACGAAATAAATGGTAAGACCATTTTGGCACTTTATCTTGCGTCCCACAAGTGTTTTAGGTCCCCAGCATTGTCTTCAGAAGTCAATGATTTCTGGCTGGAGACCTTTCCCTGCAAGAGAAGTTAATTCTTCTTAACCACCCACATCTTAAGGGGTGGCTTAGAAGCAATGAGTCTAAGTGCAGCATCTGAGAACTTTGGCTTTGGAGCCCTAACAAATAGTTTCCCTGCAGGTGAATAGTATTCATAAGAACTGCAGGTGAATAGTATTCATAAGAATATGCAGAAAATTTCTTTGACTTGTGAACATAGCGGTTTGAAGAAACACGCTCATATTCATGAGTCTGATTATGGTTTCCCTGCAAAACATTGGCGTTAGGGTGACCTTGTGAGGTCCTTTGTCTGTATGAAGCCTTTGGGCCATATGAAGCCTTTGGTCTGGGGTTTGTCTTCTTCCCTGGTGGTGTCATGATGACATTCACAGGAAGTTTCTCAAGACAACTCTTAGGAACCTAGATCTTCTTCAAAGGTGGCTCATTCCTGCAGTTAGTACCAATAAACCTGGCAAACACTTCACCATTCTGATTCTTAAACAACTTATAATTGGAGTCAAAGGACTCATCAATGATAATGGGGTTAGCACAAGTGAAGCCAGATAAAGTAGATGGATCTACTGAAGGACCCTTTGCAGCAACCCATGTGGTTTTGGGGTACTGCTCAGGCTTCCAGTAAGAACCATCAGCATTCATTTTCCTCTCGAAACCAACACCCTCTTTCCTAGGGATTCTGTTTAGAATCTGTTTCTTGAGGACATCACATAGTGTCTGATGCCCTTTGAGGCTTTTGTACATGCCTGTTTCAAGCAATGTCTTCAACCTGGCATTCTCATCATCAATAGTAGTGGTATCCTCAGAAGAGGGGTTAGTTACCACATCAGCAGTTGAAGATATTGCAACATCAGAGGCAGTAGAACATTCAGCAATAGAGACACCATTGTCACTCTCAAGGCAATTTAAACATGGTGGCACAAAATCTTCCTGAGCGAAACTGATCTGTTGAGCGAGTAGTGAATCATTCAATTTTTGAAGATCTTCATGAGACGCTCTCAGTTTCTCGAGATCTTGCTTCCTTTGAAGATAATCATAGGAAAGCTTCTCATGAGTGGCTAAGAGGGTTTCATGACGACTTTCAAGTTCTTCGTACTTAACGCGAAGGTTTTTTATGTCTTCGATTAAGGACTGAGTTCGATTCATTTCCTCGTCCAACAGCTCATCGCTTTTGTCTAGCAATTTTTTAATGTGATCCATAGCAGTTTGTTGTTCAGTTGCAATTTTAGCAAGAGTCTTATAGCTTGGTTTGGATTCACAATCAGAGTCATCTTCACTAGAGATTTGAAAGTAAGCATCGTGTGAGTTTACCTTGGCACCTCGTGCCATGAAGCAGTAGGTCGGAGCAGAGTTGTCCTCATCATCGGCTTCAGCGTCAGCGGCGTGACCATTGTCTTCAGTGTTGAAGATGGACTTGGCGACGAATGCCGAAGCTAGAGCCAGGCTTGTCACGCCTGAATCAGACTCCTCCTCAGATTCCACCTCTGCCTCCTCAGAAGTAGACTCCTCCTCTGAATCCATCTCCTTGCCAATGAATGCACGAGCCTTACTAGATGAGCTCTTCTTGTGTGAGGAAGACTTTGAAGAAGACTTTGAGGATTTGTTCTTCTTGTCGTCAGAGTCATATTCCTTGCTCTTCTTCTTCTTGTTGGCTTCCTTGTCCCATTGAGGACATTCAGATATGTAGTGACCTGGCTTCTTGCATTTGTGGCATGTTCTCTTCTTGTAGTCACGATAAGAAGCCTCATCATTCTTGGAACTGGATCTCGAAGATTTTCCGAAGTGATTCTTCTTGGAGAACTTTTGGAACTTTCTCACGAGCATTGCTAGCTATTTGCCAATGTCTTCAGGATCATCACAACTGCAGTCAGATTCTTCTTCAGATGAGGAAACAGCTTTTGCCTTCAAAGCACGGGATCAGCCATAGTTGGGGCCATAGATATCTCTTTTCTCAGACAGCTGGAACTCATGTGTGTTGAGCCTCTCAAGTATGTCAGATGGATCGAGGTCTCTGAAGTCAGGTCATTCTTGAATCATCCGGGCCAAAGTGTCAAATGAGTTGTCAAGTGATCTCAGTAGCTTCTTCACAATTTCATGCTTGGTGATCTCAGTAGCGCCGAGTGCGCGAAGCTCATTTGTGATATCAGTAAGGCGATTGAACGTGAGCTGGACATTCTCATTGTCATTTCTCTTGAAGCGGTTGAAGAGATTGTAAAGTACATCAATCCTTGAGTCTCTCTGAGTTGAGACGCCTTTGTTGACCTTGGAAAGCCAGTCCCAGACTAGCTTCGCAGTTTCCAGAGCACTTACACGGCCATACTGTCCTTTGGTCAGATGACCACAGATGATGTTCTTGGCGGTTGAGTCCAGTTGCGCGAACCTCTTGACATTAGCAGCGGTGACACCTTCACCGACTTTGGGAACGCCTGTCTTGACGACATACCAGAGGTCGATGTCAATGGCTTCAAGATGCATGCGCATCTTATTCTTCCAGTAGGGGTAATCAGTGCCATCGAAGACGGGGCACGCAGCGGAGACCTTGATTATCCCTGCAGTCGACATAGGTAAAACTTCAGGTGGTTAAACCGAATCACACAGAACAAGTGAGCACCTTGCTCTGATACCAATTGAAAGTGCTAGTGATCGACTAGAGGGGGTGAATAGGCAATTTTTATGAAAGTCTTCAATACATGAGGTCTTTGAAGACAGACAATCAAATGAAACCTATATGACATACAGCGAAAGATAAATTACACTAGATAGGTCATAGTCAAGTAAGCATTGTAATGAAAGCACGATGACTAATAGCAGCTAGGTAGTACAAATCGGAATGGAAGACAGTATGAAGCCAAACAGGTAATAGTCTTCACACAGTGAAGTCAAACAGATCAGGCAAACAAGCAATGACTTCACGAAGACAAAGTGAAATGTAAAGGAGGTGGGGGATAGAACCAGTAGCTTGGTGAAGACAGGGATTTGGTAGACCAGTTCCAGTTGCTGTGACAACTGTACGTCTGGTTAGGGAGGTTGAGATTGAACTCAGAAGACCACGTCTTCACCTTATTCCCCTTGAGCTAAGGACACCCAGTCCTTGCCCAATCACTCTGGTAAGCTCTTCAAGGTAGACTTCCAAATCTTCACAGACTCCGTTCACCGGCGATCCACAATGACTCTTGGATCCTCAGAACGTGACGCCTAACCAGTTGGAGGATACATAGTCCTCAAGTGTAACAAGTCTTCAGGTCACTCAGACAGGAAGACTTCAGTGATGCTTAACACTCTTTGGCTCTGGGTGCTTTGGGCTTTGTCCTCGCAAGGATCTCTCTCTCAAAGGCTTGAGAGGTGGGTTGCTCTCAAACGAGAAAAGCCGTGCACTAACTCTGAGCAGCCACCAATTTATGGTGTAGGGGGTGGGCTATTTATAGCCAGGAGGCAACCCGACATGATATGTCTGAAATGACCCTGGGTCACTAAGGAACCGACACGTGTCCAACGGTCAGATTTCAAACACACGCGGCAGCTTGGCTTGGGCTACAAGTAAAGCTGACTCATCCAACTCTGGATAAGATTTGCTCTCATTGTGTTCGCTCGAAGACATGGGATTTGGGTTGAGCATCACGTCAGTCTTCTGACTTTGTTCACTTGGACCCCACTTAACAGTTCGGTGATTCCTATGACTCAGTAAAGAAGAAAATGAAACTACGAAAGAAACTAAGTCTTCGCACTCCATATTCTTCAAGTGAATGTCTTCACACGTCATTATCTTCGACGTGAATGTCTTCACGAACCATCATTGTCTTCAATGTCTTCATACATTTTTAGGGGTCATCTCTAGTAGGTAAACCGAATCAATGAGAGATTTCTACCTGTGTTATCCTGCAATTCTCACAAACACATTAGTCCCTTAACCACGTTTGTCATCAATACTCCAAAACCAACTAGGGATGGCACTAGATGCAGTTACAGTGCTAATGTCATCTGCCTTGCTGGAAGAAATAATTTTTTACATGGCTGTACTCTAGCTATGTCTGCTATGCCATGATGCATATGTGTACGTGTTAGATGTTTCTAGTATACATATGTGATTTGTCATGTCAGTAATCTTGTGATGATGCTAATCTGGATTAAGCTTAAAAGAAAATGACCTAATCTCCTAACAGATGCATACAACAACATATTATTAATTATTGAAAAAGCCTAGCAATGAATAAACCTAGGTCATCCACGAAGGACAAGCCTCGTATCAGCATCTTCAAAACCTGCCAGATCCGTCTGATTCAGCAAGCATCGCTGTCGCTAAGACCCCTGAAGATTACTGGGAGGGGCCGCACGTCGTTGATCCACGCGGCGCCAGCCACTCAACAGGTCTGCGTCCTCTAAGCTCGAGATATCGGACTTCTGCAGCCCGCAGCTCCACCACCAAATGCGACCGATACGCCGCCTAATTGTGCCCATATGTTGTAGGCCTGCTCGGACCCAGATGCTAGCTTGACGCTCCTAGAAGAAGCCCTTCGTGCTGCCACGGAGCAACCACTGTGCTGCACGTGCTCGCTATCAGCACAGCCTGCAGAAGCAACGCCTGAAGTGGGCTACATGCTGAAGGCCCAGAATAGCCAAGATTCACCCTAGTGACTCCGAGTAGATACTCATACCCCCTGCGCCGGCATGGATCAACCTCCGCGCTGCATGCGCGCGCCTTCGGCACAACCTCCAAATGCATCGTACTTCTACTTCCCATCCTCGACCCAGAGCTGATGACGTCTGGCCGGATCAACGCGACAGTGCCCCGTAACTCCACCACACCACATGAGTCCGTCGCCAGCCGTACCAGGTATGCCCAATGTTTTAAATAGCGGGCTATGAAAAATAGCGGCGGACCTTCAAATCAGCTATAGCGGAGTTATAGCGGGCTATAACAGGCTATAACGAGTTATTTGTGAAGACGACCATTTAGCGGCACCCTGCCGAAAAGGCTATAGCGGACTATAACGAGGCTATAGCCGGCTATTTAAAACTATGAGTATGCCACTGTATCGTTTCCTACTACAGATAGCACCGACTCTGCCTGCGCCGGGGGCATGCCGCCATGAAGAACATCCGTGTCTACAACGTGTGAAGCCGGTAGTCAACACGCCGCATGCAACGTCCCACTCTCCGTGGAGGAGCCCGAGTCCGCGGAGGCGACCCTCCTGGTGGTAATAGGTGGTCAAAGTTGTCGCTGCCTCTGGACATGGGTCACCCCCAGCAAGCACGACCAGCACACTATTGTATGAGCACTAGCCCCGGATCCATGGATCTCGGCGTCCTTCGGCAAGCCGCACGCTGTCACGGCCCTGGACACGCGTCCACCATGGAAACCCGTTGAACCAGGCCCTATGGAGACGGCCCTACCGGTGTCGGCAGGTGTTCGTAGCTGCCGTCGTGTCGTCTTAGAAAATGAGGGCGAATGAGGTGGCGAGATTAGCGATCCGATTCTTTCGAAGCGATCTCGTGATATTTCACTTGTGCATATCTGCTTTTAGCATAGTTTGAATGTGGCCTGTTTTCTATCCTATTTATGATCATCCCTCTGTCACCGACTTCCTCCTTTCATAAATATAAGATGTTTTAGATATTTTAGTATGGACTATATACGGACTGAAATGAGTGAGCAAACACACTAAAACATAGATTCACAAAAAAGTTAGAACATTTTATATTTGTGAACCAAGGGAGTACTGTAAACTAATATAAGGTTTTTTAGATCACTAGATGTAGTACTCCCTAGAATATTTCTTTACGGAGGGAGTACTTTCTAAGCCTCCTAATTTTAGGCATGAGCGTGTGCCCATCACTATATTTGTTACACTAGTAGTTTATTAAACAAGCAGACCAATAATCATATCAGCAACCACATTAGTGCATAACATCTTTGGGATAAACACAACCAAGGATATACAAATAACGTTACAAGGTAAGAAAAGATTGAGTACAATATTTTCTGCGGTGTACAGGTACAACGGAGATGATACATTATAACAGTGAGGCTTTGCCTTCGCTTGTATTTATTTTAGAAATCAAAGCGGGTAAAAAAAAACCAAAGGACCATTTCAAGTGTCTCTCAACTGCTTATTGTTGTGACCTGCCATCCGTGTATTGCCGGTGCTTGTTTTGGGGGACTTTATCTGGACTGGATAGCGGTGGATGCACCCTGCCCATGGTCCATTGGTGTTGGGGGCTGGAATGATGCACTTCCACACCACGCTGTTGCATTTGAAGCCTGAGCCAAAGCCGATCATCCATACACGATCACCGCGATGCATACGGCCCTTGGCCTCAATGTATGCTAGCTCATACCAAGTTGAGCTGCTGGACGTGTTTCCGAAGCGGTGCAGGGTCATCCTCGACGGCTCAACATGCTCATCGGACAAGCCGAGGCTGCGTTGAACCTCATCGATGACCGCAGTCCCACCAGCGTGTATGCAGAAATGCTCAATGGCTGTGAGGAAGTTGGGTATGTACACTTTAGAACGTCCGCTTGACAACTTTTGTGCCACGAAGGACATTGCAAACAAAAGTTGTTCTGAGGTTGGGAGGACGATGGGTGCAAGGGTGGTGATATTGGCTTTGAGAGTGCGGCCGGCAGCCGCGATAAGGTCCTTGGAGAGATTGACACCCGTGTGCCCCTTGTCATCCTCCTCCCGATGTATGCATCTGTATGAGTTATCATCCGCCGCGGTAAGCGTACGCACGACAGACATGAGCCGGAGTCGAGCTTTGGCGGCGGACGTCGATAGTAGCACGGCTGCTCCGCCCATGCGGAACAGGCAAAACGGCAGTAGCATAGCTCGCTCATTCCCATCATAAAGGAGGGGGGATAGAGTTTCCGTAGATACCACCAACGCTCGTGCGCCTCGGCGCGCGGTCTGTAGAAGGTTCCTCGCAGCCTCTACTGATATCAGCCCAGCGCTGCACCCCATCCCAGAGAGGAGCACACTGCGGATGTCGCCTGGCAGCTTGTACTTGTTTATTATCATATCGACGAAGGACGGTGTGGGATTGAAGCCGCTGCAGTTGACAACCAGTATGTCGATAGTTTCAGGAGAGACGTTTGTCTTGGAAAACAATTCATCGATGGCTGAGAAGACAACGAGCTCAGCCTCCTCGCGGCCGGCCTCTAATATGATGTAGTTTTTCCATGGGATATACTGGACAGGTATGGGCAAGCAGGTCTCCTCGCCGAGGCCTGAGCTCTCGAGAAGCCGCGACATGAAACGAATGCTCCGCTCATTGAGCGTAGTTGATTGGCGTGCGCACTCCCGGAATGCGGCAAACGGGACGCGATTATGATGAGTGCCATGGAAGCAGGCGTAGTCGACGAGGTACACCTTCCGTGGTTGTGATATTAGATACATGGTAACTACAGAGGCTGGGAAGAAGCATGACAAGAAGAGGTATGCAGTCGTAACGGCTCTGAGCCGACCCACGATCTCATCGGGCCCGAGCCTTGCTACCACAACAATAGTGGCTGCCGCTATTGGTGCGGTCACCATGGATAGGAAGTTGTCTACTACGAGCTTGTAGAGAAATTTGAGGTTCTTCCAAATTCCTGATGAAGTCATGCTGCCAAAGCACAAACGTCTGGTTCTATCAGTGTGCGTGTGAGTGTTATGAATGTGAAGATAGACTTGTCTTACATATAACAGCTGGTTTTATTGCTACCAACTACCAACTAATTGTGCAAATGAAATGTGTCCATTAATACAGTGTAGCGTTAAGCAATCACATGTTTTTTATAGATCACCGAACTAAACATATTGTGCCAAATAGCCCAAACAGACATTAAGATACCCAATCCATTCTTTTTTCTTTTTTTTCTGAAACGGAGGCAAAAACTTTGCCTCATCCATTAAATAAGGGAGAATAGAGTAACATGGTACTTGGATTTTTTTTCCTTGGCCGATATTCGATATTTCTTAGAGCATCTCCGGCCACGCCCCAAACAGGCCCCCCCAAGGCCATTTTTTAGCGCCGGCGCTGAAAAAACGGTCCAGCCGCGCCCCTAGGAGCCCAATTTCCCCGATTAGGCCCGAAATTGGCGCCGGCGGACCCAGGCCGAACCCGGCGCGCTGGGGGCGCCCGGGGGCGGCGGGGCAATCGTTTTTGGCGCGAAAGAACGGCGGGCCCGCCGAGTCAGCGACCCCCGCGCCTCGTCGTCCTCATCGGCTCGGTTTCCCGCGGGGAATCAATGCCAAGGCTGCCACCGGTCAGCCTTCCATTGATTCCTCACGGGCGGCGCAGTGTGGCGACGCGCCCCCTCCCGCCACACGTACACATGTTGCCGCCCCCTCCCTCGCCGGTGGACGCACCCGCCCGCAGCCCCCCCACTCTCGCCGCCAACGCCCTCTCTTTCCCTCTCTCCCCGGCTAGCCACCGCGTGCACGCCCAGCCGATGGGTGAACGGTTCCCCGGCGACGCGGCGGCGGCCAACGGCTTCGGCCGCCACTCTCTGCACGAGTGGGAAGCCCACCTCCTCCATGAGGCGAACTACCCGGCGCCACCCGACATGCGCGCGCCGGGGCGGTGGAGGCTTAGCGCCGGGGGCGTCCCAGTCCCCCCGCTGCCCGACGTCGAACACCCCGGCTACTTCCACGCCGAGATCGAGCGTGTGCGGGCCTCTTTGTCGGAGGAGGAGCGGGCCCTCCCAGAGTACGACGCCGGCAACCACGAGTCGTGGGCGGCGTACTTCGATCGCCGGCAGGCGGAGCGGCTCGCCTCCATCAACAACGCGCCGGTGGTAAGGGGGCGCAACAACAGTGACGACCGCCGCCTGTGGTGGGGCGCCCCCGGCCGCACGCTCCACGCCGTCCTCAAGTACCTCGAGGGCGGCAACGATCCGCCGCTCGAGTACCCGGCGGCCCCGGCCCCCCGCCGGAGTGGCGGCCCGTAGCTGCCCAGGCGAATGCTGGGCGGGTCCTTCTCCTCCTCCTCCCGATCCTCCTCCAACTCCTCCGGGTCGCCGGCGCTCGTCAGCGTCAAGGCCGAGCCCGTGGAAACGCCGCTCGGCCGGCGCACCTGCGGCGCCGCCCTCGTCATCAACGAGGGCGGCCGCGCCTCCTCGGCTCCTACATCCCGCCTCGTCAAGCCGAAGACGGAGCCGGGGCTCGCCCCCGTGAAGAGCGAGCACGCTGACATGGCCGCACTCAACGACGAGGCCGCCATGAAGTGGGCGCGGCTGGAGATGGAGCGCCAGCGCCGCGCCTTAGAGGAGATCGCCGCACGGCGCCTAGGCTGCGACGAGGGAGGCGTCGTCGTCCTCGAGGACAGCGACGACGAGGCGCCGCCGCCGGCCAAACCAGTCCGCCAGGGTGACCCTGGGCAGGGGTCCAGCAGGGACGGCCATGTGAAGAAGGAGAAGGAGGACGACGACGGCGACTACGCCGCCTTCAGCAAGTTCTTCGACCTGTAGGCGCGACCGCCTTTGTTTTCTTTTTTTATTAGATTTTATGTTTCCTATATGTAAAAAAACTATGGAACGCCTAAATATCGCCGAATCTATGTCGTGTTTGCCGAATTTTGGCCGAATGTCTTTTTAAAAATATTTACAAAAAGGGCGTCTGAGGGCGACCTGGGGGCGGCGGCTGGGAACCCGATCGCCCCCACGCCGAAAATATTGCCGGTTCGCCCCCAAGCGGCGCTTTTTTCTAGCCCCGGGGGGGGGGGGGGGAGGGGGGCGCTAGATTGCCTTATAACGGGAACTCTTGCTAGAAGGACCATGTGGTTGCGAGCCCGAGCTGGTGTCCCTGGGCTTCTTTTTTTTTTTTGGCAACTCTAATTTTGTATTAACTTTTAGGGACAAGTTACAGATAGCAATGTGCATTGATGCACATCAAGGGAGCTGATCACAGCTTTGACATGACAAGTATCAGGGTTATGCCTGATACCAAGACACGAGAAAACACAAGCTCTAAGATCTCTGATGTTATAAGCATCATGTGCCTTCCTATGCGCTATCTTGTTTTGTTCTCTCTTTACCTTGAAAATTTTGGAATCAGTGCCTTCAGTGAGCTGATGCAAATTTGGCCTTATCATCCAATGACCTGGGAAATGCAATGGGTCTCTTTTTTATGCTGCTTGAGCGAGAACTTGGCTATCTGTTAAGAAATTCGGATGTTGAAGTCCAAACACTTTTCCAATCTGAGCTGCAAGTTCCAATGCCTGGGCTTCAGCATGCAAAGCGGAGCACGCCATCGAGATTGCTTTAATGAAAACCATCTTCATAGTGCTATTATCCTTCCATGTAATGATAATACCGAGACCCGCCTTGCTTGTTGTTCCTGCAAAATTATTAGAATTTGCAGAGGTATTTTTCCAAGCTGCATCCGTGAAGATCTTTGGTCCATTTGAAATCCTGCTTTTATCAGAAGGGTCATGAGATATTAAATTAGAATTTGGTGATTTGGAGATTCGACTCTGCGTTGGTATCACCTGAACTATAGATTCTTGAGGAGGTTCATCAGCATTAAAAAGAGCTTTGGCTGCACAAAGGATCTGCAATGGTGAGCAATTCTTCTTATTGAAAAGGAAATCATTTCTTGCCTTCCAGATTGACCAAAGGATGTTGAATATCAGGGTGGTAGAATGATCTGCTTTATAGGTACTCATCATAGTGTGAAGTGCATCTTCAATCTCATGTATTCCTTGCTGGATTAACCCATCCACTCTCAAGCCTAACGGAGAAGCAAACCATACTGCACGCACAAAGTTACAGGAAAAGAATAGGTGAAAATCAGCTTCATCAGTACCACACCTGCAACATCTACGATCGATATGTACAGATCGTGCTGCTGCTCTACATCCAGTAGGAATTGCATTTCTCATGAGCCTCCAGCCGAAAACCTGCACTCTTGGTGGCATTTCTTTGTTCAACCATAAAGCTCTTATTATATTTCTCGTTCGGTCTGAGAGAACTTGATGCGGCCCTACATTATGACCATAAAAAGATGGACAAAAAAGTTGATAGGCACTTTTTGAAGTGCAAATCCCAGATGAAGTAAACTTCCAAATTATTGTGTCGTCGTTATTGTCTGCAGCTATAGGGATTTTGCCCATAATATTTGCGTTGTCAGCACCAAAAAGATTCGAGAGTAGTTGAAAATTCCAGGATTTAGTATTAGGAATCCAAAGATCCTTAACAGTTGCAGGGTAATTAAAACCTGGTTGTTGAATTTTAAGATGATCATGTATATTATTCCAAAACGGGCACCAGGGAGAGGAACCAAATAGAGGAGTTACCTTTGGAGATTTGAATTGTTACAGCATTAGTGAGAGGTTCTCTCACCTTAAGGATAGAAATCCAAAATGCTGATTTAGGAGTATTTGTTGGCGCCTTCCAGAAAGAGGTGAAAGGGAAGTACTTGGACTTTAATATTCTGGAAGTGGTGCTATCATGAGAGGTGACAATCTTCCAAGCTGCATATAGTAACATCGCTTTGTTCACAGCTTCCAGGTTTCTAATACCTAGACCCCCTTCTTTCTTAGACTTACAAATTTCCACCCAGGCTTTGAGCCCTGGGCTTCTTTTAGTTCTTCTCTTGTATCACCACTGTGGGTGCTGAGAGCTCGTCAGTGATGTTTTTTTGTCACCATTGACGGGCATCCAGCTGGAGTGGTTTAGGCGCCCTTCACTGAAGAACTATTCTGTACTAGTTACAACGACAACGGCTAGGGCTATTGGCACAGTTACCATTGCTAGAAAGTTGTTCACGATGACCTTGGTTCACATATTTGAGGTGGCAGCTAATTCGTGCTAAACTCATACTGTTGAAGTGAGCACACCCATGTTTCCGTGCGTGCGCGGGAGAGGGTGTAAGGATAGAATATGGCTGGTGCCTGGTACTGCGGTCCCATATACAAACGGGGAAGTTAAACCAACTGATTTCATTGTTATCAACCAATCCATGTGTTTTTAATGGACCGTCCCGTTTCGTTGACACTTCAACAAACTAAGCATATCATGTGTTTCTCTGTCTGAACTATATCACATTTATCGACCTGCGAATTCCCGACCTGCCTTGGCGAAATTAATGGGCAAGTAGTATGGTGACAGCTTATCTAAGTCATTTTTTTTCGAATTAAGGGGTTCCCTGATTTCATTTCTCGAAGAGAATGTTCACTACAGGACTGTTCCAGAATTATGACACATATCCAAAACAAAAGCACAGTCACAAAGACCAAATAATTCTCACTGCTTTAAAGGCGTCTAGGAAAGTTTTTACGTATCCACCATCACAATCTTCTCTATCTATCTATATCTATATATCTATGTTATGTCCTATTTCTAGTTGATAAGAATTTTGCATTCTGTTGTATGAAAATGTATACTTTCGAATGTCAGTTCTCTTCTCGCAAAAAAAGAGTCAGTTATCTGCTAATTACCAGATATGATTGACTTTATGAGGGACTGACTGCCAAAAATGTAAATCATGTAGTTCTTACACAAAATTTACCAGAAGAGAGTTTACTTTACTTGGTTGATTTTTTTTGTCTATAGTAATCGATCCTATATTCAGCGATTGATATACTAATATTTTGTGCTCGTTGAGAGTAGTAATGTAGAGCTGGATATTTTTGGTTGACCTGCCAAAGCAATTGTACACCAGTCATAGTTATACTCATGTGACCTTTACCCCTAAACTAAATATTTTCTTCTGTGCATAATAGGGAGCTTTATTGTTCACTAAAGCTTGCTTTTGTTTGAGAGCATGATAAAAGAGCTTGCTATGGTACCGTCAGAGGAAGTGCTTGACTGACTTGGTAAGAGTTTTTTTTTGCGGGTAACTGGCTTGGTAAGTTTACATGGACAAACAATTTATTCCTATATAATTCAGCTTTACTTTTATCTATATATCTATATACTCTCAAAAAACAAATAAGGTTCCGTTTCCCCTCTTACGTCTTACGTCGGTCCTCCTTGGTCCGCCTCCCCTTCAAACGTGCCCCTCCTCGTCAATTTAGGTATGTTTGCTCCCATATCAGTTTCTTTCCCCGGTAATCACTAGTAGAAAACAGGGCACTTGTCCCGGTTCTAGAGGACCTTTACTCCTGGTTCTGCAACCGGAACAAAACGATCGGGACTAAAACCCCTCACTTTTAGTCCCGGTTGGTTACGAACCGGGACTAAAGGAGCTCCACGTGGCCGCTGTGGGGCGCCCAGGCAGGAGGACCTTTAGTCCCGGTTGGTAACACCAACCGGGACTAAAAGGCAGCCATGCGTCAGCACCTGCCAAGCGCTGGGTTTTTTTTTGAAAGGGGGGGTTTAGGGTTTTGGAGGGTTTATTAGGGGTTTCATATTGTGTTAGCTACCTACTACATATAGAGAGAAGTGATCTCTCTTTCTCCGTGCTTGGTCGACGCTAGCTACTACATATAGAGAGAACTTGACGCTAGCTAGTAAGCAAATGAAGGAACCATTAATTACACAAGATCGTCATGAACATATATATATATATATATATATATATATATATATATATATATATATATAGAGAGAGAGAGAGAGAGAGAGAGAGAGAGAGAGAAGTGACAAAACGATCTCCGTGCTTGGTCGAACAACAAGTTTTCGTATATCTATCCGAAGCTACTACATATATATAATATAACATCTCTTACGATCCCTGACATCATCTACCCAAAATCCATTTGAATTTCCGTATGATTTGAATTTCCGTATGGTATTCTCCCTTTTCATGTATGACGTGGTCAAGAAAGAATCCCGCCAATTCCTCTTGAATTGCTCGTATGCGATCATGTGGTAGGAGTTTATCCCGCATCTCCCGCATCTAATTTAAAAAAGGGGGTCAATACATATATATGAATGAAACTCAACACAATTGATGGTAATAAAATAAAATTGTGAATATTGTTTACGTACTTCAAATTGTTGATCAGAGAAGCCCCGCTCAGAGGTCGAGTGGCGCATAAACTCGCAAACGTAGTATCCACATAAATTAGTCCCGGATGGCTACAACAAGCACTTTACGAGAATAGAGTTCAATCAAAATGATAATCAAGCATGATAATGGTATTGATGAAACTAGAATCAATGAGAGATGCGCGGAACTAGCTAGTACTACTTACTTTGGGGTGTGTAAATCATAGCTCATTCTTCAGACCGGGAACCATTCCGGTGAACTTTTTCCAAACCCTGCCCGGCAAAGAAAATGATTACTTGATATCAGGAAATGAACGAAAGTTGCCGATATGGTGCGATAATGATTGAACTTACTTCTGGAGCATTTCACTCATGTCCGCATAATCCTTAGGATCTTTACGTCTTGAGTCTAAGACAGTTACTACTCCCCCGTCAAGCTTAATGGATAGCAGAATAAAGTGGAACCTGCGCACGCATAACTCATCAATTATAGTACTTAATCTCGAATAAGCGAAACCGAATATGCACAAGATAGTAAGCCTCACTTGAAGTTGGAAGGAAAGAGTATTTCCCTTTTGTTTTGATGTCGAAGGAACGCTTTTAGCAAGTTTTCCTCAGTATCTTCAACTCTGTTTTGTACTGTCCATTCATTTACGGTATTTGGGCTAATGAACCCAATGTCATAGATTTGTCCTCTTTTGCATTTGACGATCTTCAATCTGCATAATATAGTGAGGATAATTATATATACATGCAATGAATGAGCTGAGCTAGAGACTTAATTACAGAAGTAATACTTACAGACAATAGCAAGTCATGAGTTGTTTGTCGAGGGCGTCTTGATTGAATAACTGAAATAATTCCACAAATTCAACAGGCATTAGGTCGACTCCAATGAAGTCGTGCTCATCTTTAATTTCCACGAAAATACTGTCGGTCCCACTCTTGCTGCAGGTTTTCAAGTACCAGTGATGCAATCTTCGCATCATCGTTGGTAGATGTAGGAGCTGATCTGGTTTGACGAGAGGCTTCCCGTGCTCGTATCTAAAGGGCGCTACTACCTCAGCAATTTCAAACTGTACATCATCGCCCACGTAATCACCAAGAGTGGTACTGGGCGTTAGTCCTGGATGATTAGCGATATCGCTAGACACCTTGAGCGGGAGGCACGATTGCTTCTCCTGTTCGCCGAGCTGGGGAATTTTTTTCCCACTTCATCTTGCAGCACTGGTAGTACTTCCTGACCGCCGTGCTTTGATACGTCCATTTTGCATCATACTTTTATATTGATATTTATTGCATTATGGGCTGTTATTACACATTCTAGCGCAATACTTATGCCTTTTCTCTCTTATTTTACAAGGTTTACATGAAGAAGGAGAATGCCGGCAGCTGAAATTCTGGACTGGAAAAGGAGCAAATCTGAGAGACCTATTCTGCACAACTTCAAAAGTCCCGAAACTTCACGGAGAATTATTTTGAAATATATAAAAAAATATTGGGCGAAGAAAGCACCTGAGGGGACCCACCTGGCAGCCACATGGGTGGGGGGCGCACCCTACCCCCCTGGGTGCGCCTCCCTGCCTTGTGGGCCACCTGGCAGGCCCCCGATGCCCATCTTCTGCTATATGAAGTGTTTTGACCTGGAAAAAATCAGAAGAAAGCTTTCGGGACAAAGCGCCGCCGTCTCGAGGCGGAACCTGGGCAGAACCAATCTAGGGCTCCGGCGGAGCTGTTCTGCCGGAGAAACTTCCCTCCGGGAGGGGGAAATCGAAGCCATCATCATCACCAACGATCCTCTCATCAAGAGGGGGTCAATCTCCATCAACATCTTCACCAGCACCATCTCGTCTCAAACCCTAGTTCATCTCTTGTATCCAATCTTTATCTCAAAACGTCAGATTGGTACCTGTGGGTTGCTAGTAGTGTTGCTTACTCCTTGTAGTTGATGCTAGTTGGTTTATTCAGTGGAGGATCATATGTTCAGATCCTTAATGCTATTCAATACCCCTCTGATTATGAACATGAATATGCTTTGTGAGTAGTTACGTTTGTTCCTGAGGACATGGGAGAAGTCTTGTTATAAGTAATCATGTGAATTTGGTATTCGTTCGATATTTTGATGAGATGTATGTTGTCTTTCCTCTAGTGGTGTTATGTGAATATCGACTACATGACACTTCACCATGATTTGGGCCTAAGGGAAGGCATTGGGAAGTAATAAGTAGATGATGGGTTGCTAGAGTGACAGAAGCTTAAACCCTAGTTTATGCGTTGCTTCATAAGGGGCTGATTTGGATCCATATGTTTCATGCTATGGTTAGATTTATCTTAATTCTTCTTTCATAGTTGCGGATGCTTGCGAGAGGGGTTAATCATAAGTGGGAGGCTTGTTCAAGTAAGGGCAGCATCCAAGCACCGGTCCACCCACATATCAAAGTAACGAACGTGAATCATATGAGCATGATGAAAACTAGCTTGACGGTAATTCGCATGTGTCCTCGGGAGCGCTTTGCTTTATATAAGAGTCCGTCCAGGCTTGTCCTTTGCTATAAAAAGGATTGGGCCACCTTGCTGCACCTTAGTTAATTTTGTTACTTGTCACCCGTTACAAATTATCTTATCACACAACTATTTGTTACCGATAATTTTAGTGCTTGCAGAGAATACCTTGCTGAAAACCGCTTGTCATTTCCTTCTGTTCCTCGTTGGGTTTGACACTCTTACTTATTGAAAGGACTACGATAGATCCCCTATACTTGTGGGTCATCAAGACTCTTTTCTGGCACTGTTGCCGGGGAGTGAAGCGCCTTTGGTATGTGGAATTTGGTAAGGAAACATTTATATTACGTGCTGAAATTTACTGTCACTTGTCACTATGGAAAATAATCCTTTGAGGGGCTTGTTCGGGGTATCTTCACCTCAACCGGAAGAGCAAAGAGTTGCTCCTCAACCTACTGCACCTACTGGAAATATTTATTATGAAATTCCTTCGGGTATGATAGAGAAACTGCTAGCTAATCCTTATGCAGGAGATGGAACATTACATCCTGATATGCACCTAATCTATGTGGATGAAGTTTGTGGATTATTTAAGCTTGCAGGTTTGCCCGAGGATGATGTCAAGAAGAAGGTCTTCCCTTTATCTTTGAAGGGAAAGGCATTGACATGGTATAGGCTATGTGATGATATTGGTTCATGGAACTACAACCGATTGAAATTGGAATTTCATCAGAAGTTTTATCCTATGCATCTGGTTCATCGTGATCGGAATTATATTTATAATTTTTGGCCTTGTGAAGGAGAAAGTATCTCTCAAGCTTGGGGGAGGCTTAAGTCAATGTTATATTCATGCCCCAATCATGAGCTCTCAAGGGACATTATTATTCAGAATTTTTATGCTCGGCTTTCTCGTAATGATCAATCCATGCTCGATACTTCTTGTACTGGTTCTTTTATGAAGAAGACTATTGAATTCAAATGGGATTTATTGGAAAGAATTAAATGCAACTCTGAAGATTGGAAACTCGATGAAGGTAATGAGTCAGGCATAAACCTTAAGTTTGATTGTGTTAAATCTTTTATGGATACCGATGCTTTTCGTGATTTTAGCACTAAATATGGACTTGACTCTGAGATAGTAGCTTCCTTTTGTGAATCATTTGCTACTCATGTTGATCTCCCTAAGGAGAAGTGGTTTAAATATCATCCTCCCATTGAAGTAAAAGTAGTAGAACCTATTAAAGTTGAAGAAGAAACTATTACTTATAATGTTGATCTTGTTGTTCCTACTGCTTATATTGAGAAACCACCTTTTCCTGTTAGAATAAAGGATCATGCTAAAGCTTCAACTGAAGTTCGTAAGAGTAATATTAGAACACCTACACCCCCTGAACAAATTAAAGTTGAACCTAGTATTGCTATGGTTAAAGATCTCTTGGTCGATAATATTGACGAGCATGTTATTTATTTCTATGGTGAAGCTGCTACAATTGCTAAACCTGATATTAAAGATAAACATAGACCCGTTGTTGGCATGCATGTTGTTTCTATTAAAATAGGAGATCATTGTTATCATGGTTTATGTGATGTGGGTGCTAGTGTGAGTGCAATTCCTTATACCTTATATCAAGAAATTATGAATGATATTGCACCTGCTGAGATAGAAGATATTGATGTTACTATTAAACTGGCCAATAGAGATACTATATCACCAATTGGGATTCTTAGAGATGTTGAAGTCTTGTGTGGGAAAATAAAATACCCTACTGATTTTCTTGTTCTTGGTTCCCCACAAGATGATTTTTGTCCCATTATATTTGGTAGACCTTTCTTGAATACTGTTAATGCTAGGATAGACTGTGAGAAAGAAATTGTTACTATAAGCTTTGGGGATGTGTCTCATGATTTTAATTTCTCTAAATTTCATAGACAACCCCATGATAAGGAATTGCCTAGTAAGGATGAAATCATTGGTCTTGCTTCTATTGTCGTGCCTCCTACCGATCCTTTAGAACAATATTTGCTAGATCATGAAAATGACATGTTCATGAATGAAAGAAAGGAGTTAGATGAAATATTCTTTAACCAAATGCCTGTTTTGAAACACAATTTGCCTGTTGAAATCCTTGGAGATCCTCCTCCACCCAAGGGTGATCCCGTGTTTGAGCTTAAACAATTACCTGATACTTTGAAATATGCTTATCTTGATGAAAAGAAGATATATCCTGTTATTATTAGTGCTAACCTTTCAGAGCATGAAGAAAAGAAATTATTGAAAACTCTGAGGAAGCACCGTGCCGCTATTGGATATACTCTTGATGATCTTAAGGGCATTAGTCCCACTCTATGTCAGCACAAAATTAATATGGAACCTGATGCTAAACCAGTTGTTGATCACCAACGACGGTTAAATCCTAAGATGAAGGAAGTGGTAAGAAATGAAATACTAAAACTTCTGGAGGCAGGTATAATTTATCCTATTGCTGATAGTAGATGGGTAAGTCATGTTCATTGTGTCCCTAAGAAGGGAGGTATTACTGTTGTTCCTAATGATAAGAATGAATTGATTCCACAAAGAATTGTTACAGGTTATAGAATGGTAATTGATTTTCGCAAATTAAACAAAGCTACTAGAAAAGATCATTACCCTCTACCTTTTATTGATCAAATGCTAGAAAGATTATCCAAACATACACATTTTTGGTTTCTAGATGGTTATTCTGGTTTTTCTCAAATACCTGTGTCAAAAGAGGACCAAGAAAAGACCACTTTTACTTGCCCTTTCGGTACCTTTGTTTATAGACGTATGCCTTTTGGTTTATGCAATGCACCTGCTACCTTTCAAAGATGTATGACTGCTATATTCTCTGACTTTTGTGAAAAGATTGTTGAGGTTTTCATGGATGATTTCTCCGTTTACGGAACTTCTTTTGATGATTGCTTAAGCAACCTTGATTGAGTTTTGCAGAGATGTGAAGAAACTAATCTTGTCTTGAATTGGGAGAAGTGCCACTTTATGGTTAATAAAGGTATTGTCTTGGGGCATAAAATTTCTAAAAGAGGTATTGAAGTTGATAAAGCTAAAGTAGATGCTATTGAAAAGTTGCCGTGTCCTAAAGATATCAAAGGTATAAGAAGTTTCCTTGGTCATGCTGGTTTCTATAGGAGGTTTATTAAAGACTTCTCTAAAATTTCTAGGCCTCTCACTAATCTTTTACAAAAAGATGTTCCTTTTGTTTTTGATGATAATTGTGTAGAAGCATTTGAAATACTTAAGAAAGCCTTGATTACTGCACCTATTGTTCAACTACCTGATTGGAATCTACCCTTTGAAATTATGTGTGATGCTAGTGATTATGCTGTTGGTGCTGTTCTAGGACAAAGAGTTGATAAAAAATTGAATGTTATTCATTATGCTAGTAAAACTCTAGACAATGCCCAGAGAAATTATGCTACTACTGAAGAAGAATTTTTAGCAGTTGTTTTTGCTTGTGATAAGTTCAGATCTTATATTGTTGATTCCAAAGTAACTGTTCATACTGATCATGCTGCTATTAAATATCTTATGGAAAAGAAAGATGCCTAACCTAGACTTATTAGATGGGTTCTCTTACTGTAAGAATTTGATTTGCATATTATTGATAGAAAGGGAGCTGAGAACCCCGTTGCAAACAACTTGTCTAGGTTAGAAAATGTTCTTGATGACCCACTACCTATTGATGATAGCTTTCCTGATGAGCAATTAGCTGTCATAAATGCTTCTCGTAATACTCCATGGTATGCTGATTATGCTAATTACATCTTTCCCTAATAATAAAACACGGATTGACTCCGTGGGTTCACCGTCACAATACGTTTCTTTCCGTGAATTTACGCTTTTAGTTTGAATTTAAAACATATACGCGAGGTGGTACTAATTCAGGGAACAACGTGGTGTTCCCGAGATCCAGAGAAAACAAAGTGTCGGTCCGTCCCTAACCTCCCCCAGCACGATCTGAAAATCCCCATTGCCGTGAGGCTCCACCCAACCCACCTCCATCCCCTGGCTTTGGCGCGCCTCCCGCCGACGGCCCTCCCAGCCCTGACGCGCCTCTCGTCGTCGTCGCCCCGGCACCAGCCCCGGCACGCCTCCCACCGCCGGTGCCCATCCCCCGACGCGCCTCTCGCCGCCGTCGCCACGGCCCCGACGCACCTCTCTCCATCCCCAGATCGCCTCCCACCCCGCCGTCCATCCCCAGCACGCCCCTACTACCGGACCTCCGCCAGCGACCGCATCCCCTGGCTCGGCTGCACGTGACCGAGATCCCCCATCTCCCAGGAAACCTCGTTGGTGCACGCCACCTCCCTCCTCCTAAGATGCTCCCCGTCCGATCCACTCCACTGGTGTCCACGCGCCGACGCTGCCGGCAAGAGCCACCACTCCATGTGCTCCTCTCTCATCCAAGTTCATGCAGCCCTAATTCTCTTTGTGTTCTATTGCAGGTTGGGAGCGGTGTGAACTTTGAACGAATCAGTGGTTGGACCATCAGCAGTTAACTGCACCAACGCGACTGATGCCACCTCGCACGCGTTCGTCTTCGTCGACGGCGGTCAGCACCTCCAACGCAAATCGATTCAGCGCCGTCTATGCATGGCTCGGCTCCTGCGCTCTGCTGCCGCCACGGGACCCAGTGCACCTCCCGTCCTCTGCTTTTCTCCGTGTGCAACTGTCTGTCTCGTGTCACTGCTTGCACCTGCTACTGCTGGGAATACGCTGTCCCGCGACGCCCTGTACTCAAGCTGTACCCGTGCTCTCTTTGGCTCACGAACCATCCCTATGGATGGGAAGCTTCTCTCAGACCGGCCGCCATGCATCAAACTGAACTGCTGAGTTCATTCCCCCAAAGTCCTGCAGAGCTTATAGTAAAGAGGCGTACCCCGATCTCCTCTGTTACTTAACAATATGGTGTGCTTTCTGATGGAACGGACTCACAGTAAACTAGGCAAAAAATCTCATGTTTATGTGGAGACAATTAGTGGCCTTAATCACCCTATGTTTTTTTTGAGAAAATAATCACCCTATGTCTGTAGCAGTCGCTAGCTTCAAAACATATTGATTTAAGCTGGGCCATGGGTGAGAAGAGATAAGTTGGGCCCAAAAGAAGTTGATTTACGGCCATGTTGACCAATATGATTTTAGATTTAGAAAATATACATGGTGGAAAATAAATCAGCAGACTATAGTTATGCCAACTGTTCTGACATATAGAATGCAAAGTCAAAGCTCAGAAAAAACAAGAACACAAAAGCATCATTAAAAATTGCTCTTTTGACGATTTGTTTGACAAAGTAACCAGAGGGAATTCACTTACAATTTTCTTTTTGAAAAGTTCAGGATCGCACCTAGAGAAGGTCAATAAAAATGGTTGCACAAAAAAGAGACACCGAGGGATTCATCAAAAAAATTGCAAGTTGCTGTCAGTGGTGTTTTAATTGTTATGTGTGCATTTTTAGTTTGCTAGAATTTTTGTTTTAGGTTGCTAGAATAAAAAAGGGATTTTCACGGTTTTGTAAAAAAAACCTTGAAGTTCAAATTTTGAAAATGCATAATGTTTATTAAAAAAACTATGATTTTTTCCGTTACAAAAAGAAATAAAACCAAGAAGTCGAAATAAAAAAAGAGGATTAGTTTGATGACTATACAAAATTCGGATTTGTCAGAAGTGGCGCACCGAGCAGATTTGTAAAATGAGCCACATTTTACAACTCTCATTAAATTTGATTCCACGTCAAAGTTTTCTCCCGTTGCAACGCACGGGCATTTGTGCTAGTTGTTGCTAAATTTATACCACCTAGTTTCACATACCAGCAAAAGAAAAAGTTTTTCTATGATTTAAGACACTACTTTTGGGATGACCCACACCTTTATAAAGAAGGAGTAGATGGTGTTATTAGACCTTGTGTACCTGAGCATGAACAGGAACAGATCCTACGCAAGTGCCACTCCGAAGCTTACGGAGGACACCATGCTGGAGATAGAACTGCACACAAGGTATTGCAATCTGGTTTTTATTGGCCTACTCTCTTCAAGGATGCCCGTAAGTTTGTCTTGTCTTGTGATGAATGCCAGAGAATTGGCAATGTTAGTAGACATCAGGAAATGCCTATGAATTATTCACTTGTTATTGAACCATTTGATGTTTGGGGCTTTGATTATATGGGACCTTTTCCTTCCTCTAATGGGTATACACATATTTTAGTTGATGTTGATTACGTTACTAAGTGGGTAGAAGCTATTCCAACTAGTAGTGCTGATCATAACACTTCTATTAAGATGCTTAAAGAAGTTATTTTTCCGAGGTTTGGAGTCCCTAGATACTTGATGACTGATGGTGGTTCACATTTTATTAATGGTGCTTTCCGTAAAATGCTTGCTAAATATGATGTCAACCATAGAATTGCATCCCCATATCACCCTAGTCTAGTGGTCAAGTAGAATTGAGCAATAGAGAGATTAAATTGATTTTGCAAAAGACTGTTAATAGATCTAGAAAGAATTGGTCTAAGAAACTTGATGATGCATTATGGGCTTATAGAACTGCTTATAAAAACCCTATGGGTATGTCTCCGTATAAAATGGTTTATGGAAAAGCTTGTCACTTACCTCTTGAACTAGAACATAAAGCATATTGGGCTATCAAAGAGCTCAATTATCATTTCAAACTTGCCAGTGAGAAGAGGTTATTTGACATTAGCTCACTTGATGAATGGAGAACCCAAGCTTATGAGAATGCCAAGTTGTTTAAAGAAAAGGTTGAAAGATGGCATGACAAAAGGATACAAAAGCGTGAGTTTAATGTCAAGGAAATATGCCCTAGAGGCAATAATAAAGTTGTTATTTTTTATTTCCTTATTCATGATAAAGGTTTATTATTCATGCTAGAATTGTATTGATCGAAAACCATAATACATGTGTGAATACATAGACAAAACACCGTGTCCCAAGTAAGCCTCTACTAGACTAGCTCGTTGATCAAAGATGGTTAAGGTTTCCTGACCATGGACATGAGTTGTCATTTGATAATGGGATCACATCATTAGGAGAATGATGTGATGGACAAGACCCATCCGTTAGCTTAGCATAACGATCGTTCAGTTTTATTGCTATTGCTTTCTTCATGTCAAATACATATTCCTTCGACTATGAGATTATGCAACTCCCGGATACCGGAGGAATGCCTTGTATGCTATCAAACTCACAACGTAACTGGGTGATTATAAAGATGGTCTACAGGTATCTCCGAAGGTATTTGTTGAGTTGGCATAGATCGAGATTAGGATTTGTCACTCCGAGTTTCGAAGATGTATCTCTGGGCCCTCTCGGTAATACACATCATAAGCTTGCAAGCAAACGACTATGGAGTTGGTCACGAGGTGATGTATTACGGAACGAGTAAAGAGACTTGCCGGGAACAAGATTGAACTAGGTATGAAGATACCGACGATCGAATCTCGGGTAAGTAACATACCGATGGACAAAGGGAATTACGTATGTTGTCATAACGGTTCGACCGATAAAGATCTTCGTAGAATATGTCGGAGCCAATATGGGCATCCAGGTTCCGCTATTGGTTATTGACCGGAGAGGTGTCTCGGTCATGTCTACATAGTTCTCGAACCCGTAGGGTCCGCACGCTTAACGTTCGTTGACGATATAGTATTATATGAGTTATGTGATTTGGTGACCGAATGTTGTTCGGAGTCCCGGATGAGATCACGGACATGACGAGGAGTCTCGAAATGGTCAAGAGGTAAAGATTGATATATAGGACGTTGGTATTCGGACACCGGAAGTGTTTCGGGGGGTACCGGGTACTTATCGGGTCACCGCAAGGGCTTCCGGGCACCCCCGGCAAAAGATATGGGCCTTATGGGCCAAGAGGGGAAACACACCAGCCACAAGGGGCTGGTGCGCCCCCCATATGGGCCGGCCAAGGGGAAAAGGAAAGGGGAAGAAGGAAAGGAAAGAAAGGGAATAGGATTCCCCCTTCCTTCCTCCTCCCCACTCTTTCCTTCCCCCTCCGATATATATGGCAAGAGGGGGGGGGGGCGCGGCTTGGGAGAAGCCCAAGTAGGATTCGGTCCTACTTGGGGCACCTCCTGGCCTCTCCCCTCCCCCTCCCACCTATATATATGTGGGAGGGGGGCGCCTAGGACACACCAGACAATTGTTTAGCCGTGTGCGGCGCCCCCTCCACCGTTTACAACCCCGGTCATATTTTCGTAGTGCTTAGGCGAAGCCCTGTGGAGATCACTTCACCATCACCTTTCACCATGTCGTCGTGCTGACGGAACTCATCTACTACCTCAATGTCTTGCTTTATCAAGAAGGCGAGGGACGTCACCGAGCTGAACGTGTGCAGAACACGGAGGTGCCATACATTCGGTACTTGATCGGTTGGAGCGCGAAGAAATTCGACTACATCAACCGCGTTGTTAAACGCTTCCGCTTACGGTCTACGAGGGTACGTAGACACACTCTCCCCCTCGTTGCTATGCATCTCCATGGATACATCATTGCGTGTGCGTAGAATTTTTTTTGTTTTCCATGCAATGTTTCCCAACAGTGGCATCCGAGCCAGGTCTATGCGTACATGATATGCATGAGTAGAACACAAAGAGTTGTGGGCGGTGATAGTCATACTGCTTACCACCAACGTCTTATTTTGATTCAGCGGTATTGTGGGATGAAGCGGCCCGGACCAACCTTACATGTCCACGCACATGAGACCGGTTCCACCGACAGACATGCAACTAGTTTTGCATCAAGGTGGCTGGCGGGTGTCTGTTTCTCCTACTATAGTTGAATCGAATTTGACTGTGGCCAGTCCTTGAAGAAGGTTAAAACAGCAAACTTGACGAAACACCGTTGTGGTTTTTGCCGTAGGTAAGAACGGTTCTTTCTGGAAACCCGTAGCAGCCACGTAAAACTTGCAACGACAAAGTAGAGGACGTCTAACTTGTTTTTGCAGGGTATGTTGTGATGTGATATGGTCAAGACATGAAACCCGTAGCAGCCCTACGCCGCCCCGCCCCGCTGCCGCTTCTCCCCACGGCCCCTTCGCCGCCCCGCCCCACCGGCCGACCTCGCCCTCCACCGGCGATCCCCTGCAGGTTTGTTCTTCCCCCCTTTTTTTAGTTTTGTTTTTTTTAGTTTCTTCTAGTTTAGTTTCTGTTTTAGTTTTAGTTTAGTTTTATTTTCAGTTTAGTTTTTGTTTTAGTTTTAGTTTATTTTAGTTTAGTTTATTTTAGATTAGTTTTAGTTTTAGTTTAGAAGAAGAAGAGGAGTAGAAGGAGGAGGAGGAGGGAGGAGGAGGAGGGAGGAAGAGGAGGAGGAGAAGAAGAAGAAGAAGAAGAAGAAGAAGAAGAAGAAAAAGAAAAAGAAGAGAAGAAGGAAAGGAAAAAAGAGGGCGCCCGGGGACGAGTGGGTTTAGATAGTTTACATATTAGAAAAGAAGAAGGAAAAAAAGGAAGAAGAGAAAAAGGAAAAGAAGGAAAAGAAGAAGAGGGAAAGGGAAAGGAAGAAGAGGAAGAGGAGGAGAAAAAGAATAAGAAGAAGAAGAAGAAGAAGAAGAAAGAAGAAGGAAGAAAGAAGAAGAAGAAGGAAGAGGAGAAGAAAAAGAAGAAGAAGAAGAAGCGCACGAAGAGAAGAAGAAGAAGAAGAAGAAGAACAAGAAGAAGAAGAAGAAGAAAAGGAAGAAGAGGAAGAAGAAGAAAAGGAAAAAGAGGAAAAAAGAAGAAGAGGGGAAGAAGAAGAAAAAGACACATTTTAATACTTTCTTATTTAGGGTTCCGCCACGTTTTGCAGTTTCTTTCTTTTCTTTAGTTGAATGTTTTTATACTCCTAGCTAGTTGCCTAGTTTGCTGACCCAAAGAAGTTAAAATAGTTATTATATGAAATTCAACTAAAGTCAACATTTTTGACGACTAGTGCTACTAATAAATTCAACTAGAGCCATCATATGTCCACAAGTGCATTGTTTTTTGAATGAGAAATGATAACTTGGTGTAGTTGATTATCTTCTGCTGCTTATCAGAGATGGGGGGAAGCCGCCACCGCAGACTCCTCTCTGCCACACCGGAGTACGAGTTGGATGCTTTCGAGTTCTTCAGTATCATACTTGGGACTTCAGTATCATCCATGAGGCAGGTATATAAAAGGAGAGATCTCCCCTTCACCCATCTCATTATGATAACTCTGTTGTTTGCTACATCACTCATTGTCCCAAACTGCAGAGGCTGCCTGACACTTTTATGAACATGCTGGGTGAAGATCCGCCAAATAATGTGAAGCCGCGACAGGCCAGCAGCGGGTTTCGCAGGCTGTGGGACGTGGAGTTGGTGATCAAGGAGGGCCACATGTACCTGTGTCGTGGCTGGGAGAAGTTCTACCGTGCCTACGACCTGCGGTAGGGGTACTTCCTTCTCTTCAGGTACGACGACGACGCCACCATGCTCATCGTGAAGGTGTTCAACGCGACTATGTGTCGCATGCGCTACGCTGACGACGATGATGCCAGTACGTTCTACCTCTTCTTATTCCTCTACATTTGGCTTTGTCTCGCATCGATTGTTAATGGCCATTGTTGCATTTGGATAGGCAATGGGAGCAGCAGCAGCGACACTGGCTACAGCCAAAGCAGCAGCGATTCTGGCTGTATCAAAAGCAACAACGATTCTGGCTGTAGCAAAAGCAACAGCAAGGAGGATGATCCGGATTGGAGTGGGGAAGAAGAGGAGCAAAGTGGGCATCAGGCTGAGGATTACCTAGCGATGGTGGTGGCTGAGGATGACCTAGCGATGGTCGTGCCTGTCCTGCCTGAAGATGGCCTCGCGATGGTGGTGGTGCCTGACAATGACCTCGCGCCGGTGGGCGACATGACCACGCCAATTGTGGTAGAAGACTACATCCCACTGCCTCCACCGCCTCGCCGCTCTTGGCGCATCAGGCTGAGGAAGGAGAAGGAGAAGAACAATGAGAACTGAACTATGTCAGGTATGTTTGATCTCCAAAATGATCTATATATACTTAGCTTTGTTTCCTCCGAAATGACATAAGTTAGCTCTAAGTTAGCTCTAATATGCTTAGTTACCTATGTTAGCTCTAATATGCTTAGTTACCTATGTTAGCTCTAATATGCTAAGTTATCTCTACTATGCTTACTTTCCTATAGGTTAACTCCAAAATTACTTATGTTAGCACAAAATGACCAAGTTTACATAATAAGCTTATAGTCTTCTTCTTCTTCTTCTTCTTCTTCTTCTTCTTCTTCTTCTAGTATTCTTCTAGTCTTCTTCTTCTTCTTCTTCTTCTTCTTCTTCTTCTTCTTCTTCATTTTCTTCTAGGTTAGCTCCATTTTACTTAAGTATGCTTACTTCTTATAGTCTTGTTCTTCTTCTTCATTTTAATCTTCTTCTTCTAACATCTTGTTTATCATTTTGCAGATTTGATTTAATTCACGGAAGCTTGCATGGATGGAGTGCTTCTTTTCCATTTGTGCTTTTATTTTGTATCAATGAACTTGCATGGTTGGAACTTGTTATATGGATGGATGGATAACGGTGTTGGATGAACAATGTGAAACTTTTGTAATATGTAAGGATGGAACTATATATGTGTTGGTTATGTATGTATATATGATGAAACTAGTGTGTTGGATATGCTTGTTGTGTATATATGTATATCTGCGAATTGCTGTCAAATTGAATGAATTAAATTAAAAACAGGGTTGTACAAGCTCTTTGCCGTCAGCTAGCCACTACTAGGAAAAGGGCTATAGCTAATACGGACATTAATGGCGCACCATGTATGTGGTGCGCACCAGATACAGGTGCGCCATTAGTGTCCTCATTACTAATGGCGCACCAGACACAAGGTGCGCCATTACTAGCAAATTTTATTTTTTTTATTTCTCCAAAACTATTAATGGCGCACCAGGGCACAGTGCGCCATTACTAGTTTTGACTAGTAATGTCGCACCACAAACTATGTGCGCCACTACTAACAATTTTTTTTTTACTTTTTTTTTTTCAAAACTAGTAATGGCGCACCTGGGTACAGTGCGCCATTACTAGTTCAAACTAGTAATGGCGCACCACAACCACGGTGCGCCACTACTAACAATTATATTTTTTTTTTTGCAAAACTAGTAATGGTGCACCACGTAACAGGTGCGCCATTAGTAACCATGGTTACTAATGGCACATTGGAAAAGTGGTGCGCCATTACTAACTTTCTGAGGCTTACAAAAAAATTCACCAAATGCACCCCCCCTGGACCGCCTTTTCAGTTTCAAAAAAAAGGAAATGATAGAAATGTCAAATAAATAAAAGAAAATAAGATTCCCATGTGATATGTGGTCTAGTTGTTAGCAAAATTTACAAACATGAATTTTCGACTTTTTTGCAAAATCTCTCGAGAATTTGTAAAATGGGCATAACTTTTGCATACGAACTCCGATGAAAAAGTTTTTTATATGAAAAATCATCTACTCGAAAAGTTACATCCGAATTCAACGGGGGGTACCCCGTTGAACATTTTCAGAATCCCCAAAAACCTAACAGAATGACATATACGGGGCTTTTAAGATCTAGAGGGGGAAAAATGGAAAAAAATTCAAACTTACTAGTGGCGCACCATTTGCTAGGTGCGCCACTAGTAATAGAAAAAAATTGGTTTCGAATTTTTTTTTGGAATTTTTTTTTCAAAATATGATACGTAATATGACCGGGAAGTTTGAAATATTTTTTCAAAATTTCATCACTCATGAACATGAACAAAGTCCTAGACATCAACAAGGTTTAATAGGATTGATATGATAGATATATCAACAAGTGCTTGTTCAGTGAGGTGGTGCTGGGGTTGGATAGAACTGCGAAGTTAAGCGTGCTTGGGCTGGAGTAGTGTGAGGATGGGTGACCTTCCGGGAAGTTTGACCACTTAGTGCGATTTGACTTGAGATTAAGCATATTGACCCGACATTAAGAAAAAAACGAAAAAAAAAATTTGAAATTTTTTTTGAAAAAAAATTGTTAGTAATGGCGCACTTCTATGTGGTGCGCCATTACTAAGTCAGAAAAAAAATTTGAAAATTTTTTTTGAAAAAAAATTGTTAGTAATGGCGCACTTTTTATGTGGTGCGCCATTACTAAGTCAGATAGTAATGGCGCACCGTTTGACATATTAATGGCGCACTGCTAGATGCGCCACTATTATCTTGTATACTAATGGCGCACCAAGGGTGCGCCATTAGTATTTGTTACTAGTGGCGTGATGATAGTGGCGCACCTGTAGTGCGCCATTAATGGCCAAAACAGGTGCGCCACTAATTAGCCTTTTCCTAGTAGTGAGCTGACGGCAAACATGCCACGTGGCAGCTACCTGTGATTCCTGGGACTGGTATGTTTGAGCACTTTGCCGTCTGCCAGCGGACGGCAAAGACGTTAGCCTCTTTGCCGTCCGCTGGCTGATGGCAAAGCACGCCGTTAACCCCTAACGGCCCTCAGCCCACCTCACTGCCGTCCACGATCTTTGTCGTCTGCTGGCCACCAGAGGCGGACGGCACAATCCTTTGCCGTCTGTTTCCAGGAAGCGGACGGCAAAGAAGGCCTTTGCTGGCACGTGTTCATCCGGACATTTTGCCGTCTGCTGGCGGACGACAAAGAGGTTTGCCGTCCGTGATCTATGCCTTTGCCGTCCGCCGTGGCGGACGGCAAAGAAGCTGATTCCAGTAGTGAGTAGATATGATCAACATAGAGATGTTCACCATTGATGACTACGCCATCTCACGTGATGATCAGACATGGGTTAGTTGATTTGGATCACGTATCACTTAGATGACTTGAGGGATGTCTATTTAAGTGGGAGTTCTTAAGTAATTTGATTAATTGAACTTAATTTATCATGAACTTAGTCCTGATAGTATTTGCATATCTATATTGTAGATCAATGGCCCGTGCTACCGTTCCCCTGAATTTTAATGCGTTCCTAGAGAAAGCTAAGTTGAAAGATGATGGTAGCAACTACACGGACTGGGTCCGTAACTTAAGGATTATCCTCATTGCTGCACAGAAGAATTATGTCCTTGATGCACCGCTAGGTGATAAGCCCCCTCCCGCTAATGTAGACGCTTTGAACATCTGGCAGACGCGGTCTGATGACTACTCTATAGTTCAGTGTGCCATGCTTTACGGCTTAGAACCGGGACTTCAAAGACGTTTTGAACGTCATGGAGCATATGAGATGTTCCAAGAGTTGAAGTTAATATTTCAAGCAAATGCCCGGGTTGAGAGATATGAAGTCTCCAACAAGTTCTATAGCTGCAAGATGGAGGAGAACAGTTCTGTCAGTGAACACATACTCAAAATGTCTGGGTATTATAATCACTTGACTCAGCTGGGAGTTGATCTTCCAGTTGATTGTGTCATTGATAGAGTTCTTCAATCACTGCCACCAAGCTACAAAGGCTTCGTGATGAACTATAATATGCAAGGGATGAACAAAACAATTCCCGAGCTCTTCGCAATGCTTAAGGCTGCGGAGGTAGAAATCAAGAAGGAGCATCAAGTGTTGATGGTTAACAAGACCACTAGTTTCAAGAAAAAGGGCAAGGGAAAGAAAGGGAACTTCAAGAAGAATGGCAAGCAAGTTGCCACTCCCGGGAAGAAACCCAAAGCTGGACCCAAGCCTGAAATTGAGTGCTTCTACTGCAAAGGGACTGGTCACTGGAAGCGGAATTGCCCCAAGTATTTGGCGGATAAGAAGGATGGCAAAGTGAACAAAGCTATATTTTATATACATGTTATTGATGTGTACCTTACTAGTGCTCGTAGTAGCGCCTGGATATTTGATACTGGTTCGGTTGCTAATATTTGTAACTCGAAACAGGAGCTATGGATTAAACGAAGATTGGCTAAGGACGAGGTGACGATGCGCGTCAGGAATGGTTCCAAGGTCGATGTGATCGCCGTCGGCACGCTACCTCTACATCTACCTTCAGGATTAGTTTTAGACCTGAATAATTGTTATTTGGTGCTAGCGTTGAGCATGAACATTATATCTGGATCTTGTTTAGTGTGAGATGGTTATTCATTTAAATCAGAGAATAATGGTTGTTCTATTTATATGAGTAATATCTTTTATGGTCAAGTACCCTTGAAGAGTGGTCTATTTTTGTTGAATCTCAATTGTAGTGATACACATATTCATAATATTGATGCCAAAAGATGCAAAGTTGATAATGATAGTGCAACATATTTGTGGCATTGCCGTTTAGTTCATATTGATGTAAAGCGCATGAAGAAACTCCATGCAGATGGGCTTTTGGAATCACTTGATTATGAATCATTTGATACTTGCGAACCATGCCTCATGGGCAAGATGACTAAAACTCCGTTCTCCGGAACAATGGAGCGAGCTAATGACTTATTAGAAATAATACATACCAATGTATGCGGTCCGATGAGTGTTGAGGCACGCGGCGGGTATCGTTATTTTCTGACCTTCACAAATGATTTGAGCAGATATGGGTATATCTACTTAATGAAACACAAGTCTGAAACATTTGAAAAGTTCAAAGAATTTTAGAGTGAAGTGGAGAATCATCGTAACAAGAAAATAAAGTTTCTGCGATCTGATCGCGGAGGCGAATATTTGAGTTACGAGTTTGGCCTTCATTTAAAACAATGTGGAATAGTTTCACAACTCACGCCACCTGGAACACCACAGCGTAATGGTGTGTCCGAACGTCGTAACCATACTTTATTAGATATGGTGCGATCTATGATGTCTCTTACCGATTTACCACTACCGTTTTGGTGTTATGCATTAGAGACAGTTGCATTCACGTTAAATAGGGCACCATCTAAATCCGTTGAGACGACACTGTATGAACTATGGTTTGGCAAGAAACCTAAGCTGTCGTTTCTTAAAGTTTGGGGTTGCGACACTTATGTCAAAAGGCTTCAGCCTGATAAGCTCGAACCCAAATCGGAGAAGTGCGTCTTCATAGGATACCCTAAGGAAACAATTGGGTACACCTTCTACCACAGATCCGAAGGCAAGATCTTTGTTGCCAAGAATGGAACCTTTCTAGAGAAGGAGTTTCTCTCGAAAGAAGTGAGTGGGAGGAAAGTAGAACTTGATGAGGTAATTGTACCTTCTCTCGAATTGGAAAGTAGTTCATCAAAGAAAACCGTTCCCGTGATGCCTACACCAACTAGAGAGGAAGCTAATGATGATGATCATGAAATTTTGGATCAAGTTACTACAGAACTTCGTGGGTCAACCAGAACACGATCCGCACCAGAATGGTACGGTAATCCTGTACTGGAAGTCATGTTACTAGACCAAGGTGAACCTATGGACTATGAAGAAGCTATGATGAGCCCAGATTCCGACAGATGGCTTGAGGCCATGAAATCTGAGATAGGATCCATGTATGAGAACAAAGTGTGGACTTTGGTGGATTTGCCCGATGATCGGCAAGCCATAGAAAATAAATGGATCTTCAAGAAGAAGACTGACGCTGATGGTAATGTTACTATTTATAAAGCTCGACTTGTCGCAAAAGGTTTTCGACAAGTTCAAGGGGTTGACTACGATGAGACCTTCTCACCCGTAGCGATGCTTAAGTCCGTCCGAATCAATTGCCGCATTTTATGATTATGAAATCTGGCAAATGGACGTCAAAACTGCATTCCTTAATGGATTTCTTAAGGAAGAATTGTATATGATGCAACCAGAAGGTTTTGCCGATCCTAAAGGTGCTAACAAAGTGTGCAAGCTCCAGCGATCCATATATGGACCGGTGCAAGAATCTCGGAGTTGGAATATACACTTTGATGAAGTGATCAAAGCATATGGATTTATACAGACTTTCGGTGAAGCCTGTATTTACAAGAAAGTGAGTGGGAGCTCTGTAGCATTTCTGATATTATATGTGGATGACATATTGTTGATTGGAAATGATATAGAATTTTTGGATAGCATAAAAGGATACTTGAATAAGAATTTTTCAATGAAAGACCTCGGTGAAGCTGCTTATATATTGGGCATCAAGATCTATAGGGATAGGTCGAAACGCTTAATAGGACTTTCACAAAGCACATACCTTGATAAAGTTTTGAAGAAGTTCAAAATGGATCAGTCATAGAAAGGGTTCTTGCCTGTGTTGCAAGGTGTGAAGTTGAGTAAGACTCAATGCCCGACCACTATAGAAGATAGAGAGAAAATGAAAGTCATTCCCTATGCTTCAGCCATAGGTTCTATCATGTATGCTATGCTGTGTACCAGACCTGATGTGCGCCTTGCCATAAGTCTGGCAGGGAGGTACCAAAGTAATCCAGGAGTGGATCACTGGACATCCGTCAAGAACATCCTGAAGTACCTGAAAAGGACCAAGGATATGTTTCTCATTTATGGAGGTGATAAAGAGCTCGTTGTAAATGGTTACGTCGATGCTAGCTTTGACACTGATCCGGATGACTCCAAGTAACAAACCGGATACATATTTATATTGAATGGTGGAGCTGTCAGTTGGTGCAGTTCCAAGCAAAGCGTCGGGTGGGATCTACGTGTGAAGCGGAGTACATAGCTGCTTCGGAAGCAGCAAATGAAGGAGTCTGGATGAAGGAGTTCATATCCGATCTAGGTTTAATACCTAGTGCATCGGATCCAATGAAAATCTTTTGTGACAACACTGGAGCAATAGCCTTGGCGAAGGAATCCAGGTTTCACAAGAGAACCAAACACATCAAGAGACGCTTCAACTCCATTTGTGAACAAGTCAAGGATGGAGACATAGAAATTTGCAAGATACATACGGATCTGAATGTAGCAGACCCATTGACTAAGCCTCTTCCATGAGCAAAACATGATCAGCACCAAGACTCCATGGGTGTTAGAATCATTACAATGTAATCTAGATTATTGACTCTCGTGCAAGTGGGAGACTGAAGGAAATATACCCTAGAGGCAATAATAAAGTTGTTATTTTATATTTCCTTATTCATGATACAGGTTTATTATTCATGCTAGAATTGTATTGATCGAAAACCATAATACATGTGTGAATACATAGACAAAACACCGTGTCCCTAGTAAGCCTCTACTAGACTAGCTCGTTGATCAAAGATGGTTAAGGTTTCCTAACCATGGACAGGAGTTGTCATTTGATAACGGGATCACATCATTAGGAGAATGATGTGATGGAAAAGACCCATCCATTAGCTTAGCATAATGATCGTTCAGTTTTATTGCTATTGCTTTCTTCATGTCAAATACATATTCCTTCGACTATGAGATTATGCAACTCCCGGATACTGGAGGAATGCCTTGTGTGCTATCAAACGTCACAATGTAACTGGGTGATTATAAAGATGCTCTACAGGTATCTCCGAAGGTATTTGTTGAGTTGGCATAGATCGAGATTAGGATTTGTCACTCCGAGTTTCGGAGAGGTATCTCTGGGCCCTCTCGGTAATACACATCATAAGCTTGCAAGCAAACGACTAAGGAGTTGGTCACGAGGTGATGTATTACGGAACGAGTAAAGAGACTTGCCGGTAACAAGATTGAACTAGGTATGAAGATACCGACGATCGAATCTCGGGCAAGTAACATACCGATGGACAAAGGGAATTACGTATGTTGTCATAACGGTTCGACCGATAAAGATCTTCATAGAATATGTAGGAGCCAATATGGGCATCCAGGTTCTGCTATTGGTTATTGACCGGAGAGGTGTCTCGGTCATGTCTACATAGTTCTCAAACCCGTAGGGTCCGCACGCTTAACGTTCGTTGACGATATAGTATTATATGAGTTATGTGATTTGGTGACCGAATGTTGTTCGGAGTCCCGGATGAGATCATGGACATGACGAGGAATCTCGAAATGGTCGAGAGGTAAAGATTGATATATAGGACCATGGTATTCGGACACCGGAAGTGTTTCAGGGGGTACCGGGTACTTATCGGGTCACGGGAAGGGGTTCTGGGCACCCCCGACAAAAGATATGGGCCTTATGGGCCAAGAGGGGAAACAAACCAGCCACAAGGGGCTGGTGCGCCCCCCATATGGGCCGGCCAAGGTGGATAAGGAAAGGGGAAGAAGGAAAGGAAAGAAAGGGAATAGGATTCCCCCTTCCTTCCTCCTCCCCCCTCTTTCCTTCCCCCTCCGATATATATGGCAAGGGGGGCGCGCGGCTTGGGAGGAGCCCAAGTAGGATTCGGTTCTACTTGGGGCGCCTCCTGGCCTGTCCCCTCCCCCTTCCACCTATATATATGTGGAACGAGGGCGCCTAGCACACACCAGACAATTGTTTAGCCGTGTGCGGCGCCCCCTCCACCGTTTACAACCCCGGTCATATTTTCATAGTGCTTAGGCGAAGCCCTGCGGAGGTCACTTCACCATCACCATCACCATGTCGTCATGCTGACGGAACTCATCTACTACCTCGACGTCTTGCTGGATCAAGAAGGCGAGGGATGTCACCGAGCTGAACGTGTGAAGAACACGGAGGTGTCGTACGTTCGGTACTTGATCGGTTGGAGCGCGAAGAAGTTTGACTACATCAACCGCGTTGTTAAACGCTTCCGCTTACGGTCTACGAGGGTATGTAGACACACTCTCCCCCTCGTTGCTATGCATCTCCATGGATAGCTCATTGTGTGTGCGTAGAATTTTTTTTTGTTTTCCATGCAACGTTTCCCAACATAATGTAGGTGATCATGTTTTGCTATACAACTCTCGTTTAAGATTTTTTGAAGGAAAGTTTCTCTCTAAATGGGAAGGTCCTTACATTATTGAAGAGGTCTATCGTTCCGGTGCCATTAAGATCAACAATGCCGAAGGCACCAACCCGAAGGTGGTAAACGGTCAAAGAATCAAACATTATATTTCAGGTACTCCCATAAATGTCGAGACGAATATTATCAATACCATAACATCGGAGGAGTACATAAGGGACACTTTTCAGAATGTTTCAAACTCCGAAAAGGAATAGGTATGTGGTATGGTAAGTAAACCGAGTCCAAAACTGTTCTAATGGCAATTTTTCTCCATTTTGGAATATTTAAAAAATTAGGAAAATTAAAAGTAGTCCGAAAAGTGCATGTTGAAGCGACAAGGCAGGGAGGCGCGCCCTACCCCCTGGGCGCGCCTCCCACCCTTGCCGCCACCTCGTGTGCCCTCCGGACTCCGTTTTCTTGCACAATACTTCTTTTGGTCGGTAAAAATTCATTATATAATCTTCCGAAGGTTTTGACCACCGTACCACGGCAAAATCCCCTGTTTTCGTTTTGAGTTGTTTCTGTAAGCAGAATTAGAGCAAGATGTCTTCGCAAGAGTCGGTCGGGGAGAGTCGTGTCTCTCACCCGACACCGGGACCAAGAGCAAGCAGTGAAGCTGATCACTTCTGGCAAGCAACGTAGGAAGAGATGGAGGCCGACCTGAAAAGAGTGGATGCCATGGAGGAGCACCAAGAAGCTACCTCTCGGCTTCAACCTGGAGCCATGCTGGAGGAACTTCAGAGCTCAGCAATACCTAATTCGGTCATCCCTCCCAATGCTAGATTTCTCTCTTATGAAAATATGAAAAAGAGTGTTGCTTTTTCCCCCGCAGCTATGAAACATCCATGGGTGATTGGAGCTCTAGCCATCACGGGCAAACTTCGCAAGGAAATAATGGATCTTAAGCAGCAAAATAATAAGCTCGAGGAGGAGAATCGCACCTTAAGGGGCATCATTGCCAAGAATATCACCTCACCACTTCCGAAGAAAGAGATCTAAATACATGGGTATGGGCACTCCCCTTGGGAACTGCCAAGCTTGGGGGAGGTGCCCCGGTATCGTATCACCATCACACCTTTACTTTTACCGTTTTTCTTAGTTCGATCCTTTTGGTTATATCCATATCTAGTAGAATAAAAGTTTTTAATATGATCTAGCTTTGAGTTTTGCTTTATGTTCCCTCTATGTAATCGAGTCTGAGAGATATTTAATAAAGAGTAGTTTTGAGTTGAGGGCTTTGCTTTCTTGCTATGATCTTGAGGGAATAAATAAAAGAAAGAATAAAAAGAAATAAAAAGATCATATAATGATCTTATGGAGAGTGATGACTTCACATATAAATAGTATGATGAATAAAAGTTGTTGAGAGTTGACAAACATAGTTTTGGTTATTGTTGCAATTAATAGGAAGTAATAAAGAAAGAGAGGTTTCACATATAAATATACTATCTTGGACATCTTTTGTAGTTGTGAGCACTCATTAAAATATGACATGCTAAAAAGTTGATGTTGGACAAGGAAGAGAACATAATGGGTTATGTTTTCTTATATCCGGAAAGAAGTTATAGTGTCTTGGATCCTCCAACATGTTGAGCTTGCTTTTCCCTCTTTTGCTAGCCAAATCTTTTGCACCAAGTAGAGATACTACTTGTGCATCCAAATATCCCTTAAACCAGTTTTGCCATGAGAGTCCACCATACCTACCTATGGATTGAGTAAGATCCTTCAAGTAAGTTGTCATCGGTGCAAGCAATAAAAATTGCTCTCTAAATATGTATGATCTATTAGTGTGAAGAAAATAAGCTTTATACGAACTTGTGATATGGAAGAAATAAAAGCGACGGACTGCATAATAAAGTTCTTTATCACAAGCGGCAATATAAAGTGACGTTCTTTTGGATTAAGATTTTGTGCATCCAACCATAAAAGCGCATGACAACCTCTGCTTCCCTCTGCGAAGGGCCTATCTTTTACTTTTATCTTCTACCCTTATACAAGAGTCATGGTGATCTTCACCTTTTCTTTTTACACTTTTTCTTTTAGCAAGCACTATGTGTTGGAGAGAGATCCAGATATATATATCCACTCGGATGTAGGTTATCATAAAGTATTATTGTTGACATTACCCTTGAGGTAAAAGGTTGGGAGGCGAAACTATAAGCCCCTATATTTCTCTGTGTCCGACTGAGGTTTCGAACCCATAAGTATCGCGTGAGTGTTAGCAATTGTGGAAGATTAAATGATAGTTGAGTATGTGGACTTGCTGAAAAGCTCTTGAATTGACTCTTTCCGATGTTATGATAAATTGCAATTGCTTCAATGACTGAGATCATAGTTTGTTAGTTTTCAATGAAATTTCTGATTCATACTTTACCTTGTGAACGAATTGTTACTTTAGCTTAAGAAATTATATGACAATATTTGTTGTTGTTCTAAAGATGATCATGATGCCCTCATGTTCGTATTTTATTTTATCGACACCTCTATCTCTAAACATGTGGACATATTTTTTCGATTTCGGCTTTCGCTTGAGGACAAGCGAGGTCTAAGCTTGGGGGAGTTGATACGTCCATTTTGCATCATACTTTTATATTGATATTTATTGCATTATGGGATGTTATTACACATTCTAGCACAATACCTATGCCTTTTCTCTCTTATTTTACAAGGTTTACATGAAGAAGGAGAATGCCGGCAGCTGGAATTCTGGACTGTAAAAGGAGCAAATCTGAGAGGCCTATTCTGCACAACTCCAAAAGTCTTGAAACTTAACCGAGAATTATTTTGGAATATATGAAAAAATATTGGGCGAAGAAAGCACCTGAGGGGACCCACCTGGCAGCCACAAGGGTGGGGGGCGCGCCCTACCCCCCTGGGCGCGCCTCCCTACCTTGTGGGCCACCTGGCAGGCCCCCGATGCCCATCTTCTGCTATATGATATGTTTTGACCTGGTAAAAATCAGAATAAAGCTTTCGGGACGAAGCACCGCCGTCTCGAGGCTTAACCTGGGCAGAACCAATCTAGGGCTCCGACGGAGCTATTCCGCCAGAGAAACTTCCCTCCGGGAGGGGGAAATCGAAGCCATCGTCATCACCAACGATCCTCTCATCGAGAGCAGGTCAATCTCCATCAACAACTTCACCAGCACCATCTCCTCTCAAACCCTAGTTCACCTCTTGTATCCGATGTTTGTCTCAAAACCTCAGATTGGTACCTGTGGGTTGCTAGTAGTGTTGATTACTCCTTGTAGTAGATGCTAGCTGGTTTATTCGGTGGAAGATCATATGTTCAGATCCTTAATGCTATTCAATACCCCTCTGATTATGAACATGAATATGCTTTGTGAGTAGTTACGTTTGTTCCTGAGGACATGGGAGAAGTCTTGTTATAAGTAATCATGTGAATTTGGTATTCGTTCGATATTTTGATGAGATGTATGTTGTCTTTCCTCTAGTGGTGTTATGTGAACATCGACTGCATGACACTTCACCATGATTTGGACCTAGGGGAAGGCATTGGGAAGTAATAAGTAGATGATGGGTTGCTAGAGTGACAGAAGCTTAAACCCTAGTTTATGCATTGCTTCGTAAGGGGCTGATTTGGATCCATATGTTTCATGCTATGGTTAGATTTATCTTAATTCTTCTTTCGTAGTTGCGGATGCTTGTGCGAGGGGTTAATCATAAGTGGGAGGCTTGTCCAAGTAAGGACAGCACCCATGCACCGGTCCACCCACATATCAAAGTCACGAACGCGGATCATATGAGCATGATGAAAACTAGCTTGACGATAATTCCCATGTGTCCTCGGGAGTGCTTTGCTTTATATAAGAGTTCGTCCAGGCTTGTCCTTCGCTATAAAAAGGATTGGGCCACCTTGCTGCACCTTAGTTACTTTTGTTACTTGTTACCCGTTACAAATTATCTTATCAAACAACTATTTGTTACCGATAATTTCAGTGCTTGCAGAGAATACCTTGCTGAAAACCGCTTGTCATTTCCTTCTGCTCCTCGTTGGGTTCGACACTCTTACTTATCGAAAGGACTACGATAGATCCCCTATACTTGTGGGTCATCACGCTTCATCATATGTCTTTTCAATACAGCGGTCATAGTTGGATTGCGGCAGAGGCGGTGGTGGTCGCTTAAGGGCATCCAGAGTGCGCTTCGCTTTCACTGGATCTACTATTTCCTTCGAAGGTGGACGTTTCCGTTCAAAATGGACCTGCACTTTGGCATCCACGATGTCCTTGCTTTCCTCGTCAGTCCTCTCATATGGTAACTTTGGAGGAGCCTTGAGGCTTGGACCAGCTCTGAATTTCTTCCTGCCTTTTGTACTGCTAGCCGCTGGAGCGGCGGCGGCTCTCTTCCGCTGTTGTTGAGGCGGCGGGGTCCGCTGACGCCCTGGAGGAGGCACAGCCCGCTGACGCGCCAAAGACGGCTGCGACGGCGGAGACGGCTGATGCGCCGGAGACAGATGAGGCGGAGGAGGATTCTGCTGAGGGGCCTCCTCCGTTAGAGTTCGCTGAGGCGGCGGAGACGGCTGACGCGCCGGAGACGACTCAGGTAGCGGAGATAGCAGAGCTGGACTGTGAGGAGTCCGCTGAGGATCCGGCTGAGTCTGCTGAGGCGGCGTCAAATTTAGAAGATTGATGTGCTCCTTTCTCCATAGACATGTACTCCTTAAGGCATTTTCCAGAAGCATCTCCCCTTCACCTGTAGGGTACTCAAGCTCCAGCCCCTCAAATCCCTCCATTATTTCATCCACCCCGACAATAGCAAAGCCATGTGGAATCGTACGGCAATGGAAAGTTCCCTCAGCTCGAGGAGGTAAGACAGAGCCGACCGCCACCTTCACTGTCAGGTTATGGCATTTCGCCATTAGCACACAATGTTCATTCTCCGTGATACTATCCACGGGGTAGCGAGGAGCGGTGATATCAGGCTGAACGAGCACTGTGGAAGCCACGCTGCTTCTCCGCTGAGATGGTGGGGTAGCTTTGGGGGCAGCGTGATACGTCTCCAACGTATCTATAATTTTTGATTGTTCCATGCTATTATATTATCCATCTTGGATGTTTTATATGCATTTATATGCTATTTTATATGATTTTTGGTACTAACCTATTAATCTAGAGCCCAGTGCCAGTTTCTGTTTTTTCCTTGTTTTTGAGTTTCGCACAAAAGGAATATCAAACGCAGTCCAAATCAGCTTAAAATTTACGGTGATTTTTTATGGACCAGAAGAAGCCCCGGAAGCAAAAGAGTTGGGCCAGAAGAGCCACGAGGCCTCCACAAGGGTGGAGGGCGCGCCCTCCGGTCTTGTGGGCTCCTCGTGGACCCCCCTGACTTGTTCTCGACGCCAAAAATTCCTATAAATACAGAAACCCCCAAAAATAAACCTAGATCGGGAGTTCCGCCGCCGCAAGCCTCTGTAGCCACCAAAAACCAATCGGGAGCCTGTTCCGGCACCCTGCCGGAGAGGGAAACCATCACCGGTGGCCATCTTCATCATCCCGGCGCTCTCCATGACGAGGAGGGAGTAGTTCACCCTCGGGGCTGAGGGTATGTACCAGTAGCTATGTGTTTGATCTCTCTCTCTCTCGTGTTCTTGATTTGGCACGATCTTGATGTACCGCGAGCTTTGTTATTATAGTTGAATCATATGGTGTTTCTTCCCCTTTTCCTTCTTGTGATGAATTGAGTCTTGCACTTTGAGGTTTCGTTATGTTGGATTGAGTATTGGATTTGAGAACACTTGATGTATGTCTTGCGATGGGATATATGTGGTTATAATGGGATGTTCTCTTGATTCACTTGATGTATGTTTTGGCACTCAACTCGCGGATTCCCGAGGTGACATTGGGGTAATCTATGCATAGGGGTTGATGCACGTTTTCGTCCTACGTTCTCCGATAGAAACTTTGGAGTGATTCTTTGTTGCATGTTGAGGGATTGTTATATGATCTAATTATGTTATCATTGTTGAGAGAACTTGCACTAGTGAAAGTATGAACCCTAGGCCTTGTTTCAAAGCATTGCAATACCATTTTCGCTCACTTTTGTTACTAGTTACCTTGCTGTTTTTATATTTTCAGTTTACAAAAACCTATATCTACCATCCATATTGCACTTGTATCAGCATCTCTTCGCCGAACTAGTGCACCTATACAATTTATCATTGTATTGGGTGTGTTGGGGACACAAGAGACTCTTTGTTATTTGGTTGCAGGGTTGTTTGAGATAGACCATCTTCATCCTACGCCTCCCACGGATTGATAAACCTTAGGTCATCCACTTGAGGGAAATTTGCTACTGTCCTACAAAACTCTGCGCTTGGAGGCCCAATACGAGTCTACAAGAAGAAGGTTGCGTAGTAGACATCAAGCTCTTTTGTGGCGCCGTTACCGGGGAAGCTAGGTAAGCGGCACTCACATCCCGTCAACGAAGCTCTTTTCTGGCGCCGTTGCCGGGGAGGTTAGTGCTTGAAGGTATATCTTTAGATCTTGCAATTGAATCTTTTAGTTTCTTGTTTTATCACTAGTTTAGTTTATAAAAGAAAACTACAAAAAATGGAATTGAGGTTGCCTCATATTATTCATCTTTATCATGTCTTTCTTGAAAATGATGGATCAGAAAATTGTGCTCAATTGATAGAAGAAGAATGCAATAAAATGTTTGGCACTAAATCTTTGAATGATGAGCATGATTGCAATATTGTTAGTATGAATTCTTTGAATATCCATGATGCTAATGATATGCAAATCTACAAGCTTGGGGATGCTATGTTTCATGAAGATGATATTTTTAGTCCCCCAAGTTGTGATGAGAAAATTTATTATGATGATAGCATGCCTCCTATTTATGATGATTATATTGATGAAAGTGGGTTTGGAAGAGTGTTAACTCTAGGTACTAATGATCCCACTCTTTTGGAGGGTGTTGAATCTTATTACAATATTGATGAAAGTGGATTTGGAGAGGTCATGACTTTATTTAGTGATGAATCCACTATTTCGGAAGAGGTTCCAATTGATTATGAGAACAAAGTTGCTATCTATGATGATTATTGTGATGACATGTATGTTATAAAGAATAATGATAACCATGAAACTTTTCATCATGATTTTAATTTTCAATTGGATTATGCCTCACATGATAGTTATTTTGTTGAGTTTGCTCCCACTACCATTCATGAGAATAAATTTGCTTATGTGGAGAGTAATAAAATTTCTATGCTTCTGGATCATGAAAAGAATGCTTTATGTGATAGTTATATTGTTGAATTCATTCATGATGCTACTTAAAATTATTATGAGGGAGGAATATATGCTTGTAGGAATTGCAATAATATCAAGTTTCCTCTCTATATGTTGAAAGCTTTGAAGTTTTGCTTGTTTTACCTTCCTATGCTAGTTGATTCTTGCTCCCTTAAATTGTTTGCTCACAAAATCCCTATGCATAGGAAGTGGGTTAGACTTAAATGTGCTAGTCATATTCTTCATGATGCTTCCATTATGTTTCAATTCTTATCTTTTATGTGAGCATCATTGAAATCATCATGCCTAGCTAAAAAGGCATTAAAGAAAAGCGCATGTTGGGAGACAACCCAATATTTATACCTACTGTTTTTGTGTGTTCACATGATTAGGCTACTGTAGTAATCATGTTTTATAGCTTTTGTTTCAATTAAGTGCCAAGTAAAGCCTTTGGGATAGTGTGGATGATGGTTGACTTGATTCTGTGCAAAAACAGAAAATTTTGTGTCCAGTGAAGAAATTTCTATCTTTCACTGGAACATGGAAATATTCTGAATTTTTTTACAGTTGATTGGTATAAAAAATTTCTACGATTTCCTAATTTTTCAGAATATTTAAATTTACATAAGTATGAGCTTAATTCAGATCTTTACGTACTGTTCTGTTTTTGACAGATTCTATTTTCGATGCATAGTTTGCTTGTTTCTTAGTTTCTATGGCTTATATTGTTCAATATAAATTGTAGAATTGATAGTGTACAGTAGGTATCATGTGATAAAATTTTGAATCTTGTCTTGACAGTACCAAAGTGAATGATTTGTTTTATCATACTAACCCATCTCACGAAGTTCCGTTATGTTTTGTGTGATTGAAGTTTTCAATTTTTGGGTGAGATATCGATATGAGGAGAATAAGGAGTGACAAGACCCTAAGCTTGGGGATTCCCAAGGCACCCCAAGGTAATATTCAAGGAAGATCCAAGCAACTAAGCTTGGGGATGCCCGGATGGCATCCCCTCATTCGTCTCCAACATTATCAGTAACCTTACTTGGAGCTATATTTTTATTCGTCACATGATATGAGTTTTGCTTGGAGCGTCATTTTTTTATTAGTATTTTCTTGCTGCTATTTATAGTAATGTTTTTCATCTTTTAGTTCAATAAAAACGTCAAGTATAGCCTTTACCATGCTTATTTTGCAAGTCTATATGTTGCTGTTTTCAAAACAGAAAGTTTTCCATTGTTGTCTGAATTCTTCTTGAAATTCAGAACATGATAAAATCTTGAATTTTTACAAGTTCAGTAATGACAAATTTTATACAGTGTGGTAATTTGTCAGAGTTTTTGGAGTTAGGTAAATATGAGTATAATTGCACTCTTTACAGACTGTCCTGTTTTGACAGATTGCTGTTATGTTTGCATTGTTTGCATATGTTTGCTTGTTTAATGATTCTATTTGAGGATAGGAGTATTAAATATGCAGAGGCATTTAGTACGCAATGTTAAATAATAATTTTAGTGATTTACTACAGTAGATAATGATAAGGTTTTGCATTTGATTTAGACTAACTTTTCTCACGAGTTCTTGTTGAGTTTTGTGTGGATGAAGTTTTTAAGATTTAGTAAAACCATAATATAAAAGGAATTAAGGAGACACAAAAGTTCAAGCTTGGGGATGCCCAAGGCATCCCAATATAATATTTCAAGAAGTCTCAAGCATCTAAGCTTGGGGATGCCCCGGTAGGCATCCCATCTTTCTTCATCAAGAATTATCGGTTAGTATCGGTTGAGCCTAAGTTTTTGCTTCTTCACATGATGTGTGCCATTTTTAGAATGTCATTTTATTTTGTTTTGCTTGCTGTTTGAATAAAGTACTTAAGATCTAAATTCTCTTTATGAGAGAGAGTCTTCACATAGCTACTTAATTATTTGACTACTCATTGATCTTCACTTATATCTTTATGGAGTAGTTTGTCATTTACTCACGTGCTTCACTTATATCCTATGAGTAAATGGTTGAATGAATTGAATATCATAAATCTGAAATTATATATGCTTCATATGCTTATACCATGGGGAGTAATGACTTCACATATAAGAAGTAGAGGTGGTAAATTTATTGAAAGTTAGCAAACATAGTATTGGTCACTTGAACAATTCATGAAAGAATATTGAAGGAAGAGAGATTTCACATATAAATATACTATCTTGGACATCTTCTATGACTGTGAGCCCCATTAATTATTTTCAAACTTGAGCAAATTAGTTGAAGTTGGACAAGGAAGACAACATAATGAGTTATGCTTGGGTATATTTGTATAGAAGTTATATTGTTATGGATCCTCCAACATGTGGTGCTTGCTATTTAGAATCTTTTGCTAGCCAAAATTTCTGTACTAAGCGGGAATACTGCTTGTGCATCCAAGCTCCTTGAACCAAGTTTCTTCCATGAGTGTCCACCATATCTACCTATATGCGGTATTTACCTGCCGTTCCAAGTAAATTTGCATGTGCCAAACTCTAAACCTTCAAATAATAATCTGTTTTGTATGCCCGAATCGCTCATGTAGCGACTAGGGGCTGCCATTATCTTCCATGCTAGGTGGGTTATTCTCATGATGAGTGGACTCCGCTCATCATTCACGAGAAAATGGCTGGTAACCGGGATGCCCAGTTCCATGCTCAAATCAAATCAAATTATAATTGCAAACAAAACTCCCCCAGGATTGTTGATAGTTGGACGGTACCCGTTGTTTCGGACAAGCCGTGGAGTGTGATTGTTGGTGGAGGGGGAGTAAAAACTATACCTTTCTGTTTGGGAACCGCCTATAATGTATCTAGTATGGAAGATATTGGGAACTCTTGGTTGTTATGTTGACAATGAAAGCATACCTCTCAAAATTATTTTCATCTCTGTTTTAAAAGCCTCGAGCTCTGGCACCTCTGCAAATCCCTGCTTCCCTCTGCAAACGGCCTATCTTTTACTTTTATGCAAGAGTCGGTAGTATTCCTTCTCATTCCAACCTACTCTTTAATTGGCAAGCATCATGTGATGGGGAAAGATCTAAGCATATGTGGCCATTCAAATATATTTGATCATGAATTATTATTGTTGACAATTATCTATATGATAAATAAGTTGGGAGGCAAAACATTAAGCCCCTATCTTTCTCTGTGTGCAATGGATGCTATTTGTTCTAAAAATATGCTTTGAGTGGTAGCAATCATGGAAGACTATATGATATTTGAGTATGTGGGATTTGCTAAATCAAAGCTCTTACATAGACCCTTCCTGAAAATAAGATGAATTGTAATTGTTTGATGACTGAGAACTTAGTTTGTTAGTTTTCAAGAAAGTTTATTATCTATGCTTTAACATGTGAATAGCTTGCTACTTGATCATGACAAGTTTTATGAGATGAGCTACTGTTTATGATATATAATGATGCTAGAAAAAGTGATTGAAATTATCATTGATCAAACTTGTGCACTTGCTAGCATTCCACATCAAAAATTCTGTTTTTATCATTTACCTACTCGAGGATGAGCAGGAATTAAGCTTGGGGATGCTTGATACGTCTCCAACGTATCTATAATTTTTTATTGTTCCATGCTATTATATTATCCATCTTGGATGTTTTATATGCATTTATATGCTATTTTATATGATTTTTGGGACTAACCTATTAATCTAGAGCCCAGTGCCAGTTTCTGTTTTTTCCTTATTTTTGAGTTTCACAGAAAAGGAATATCAAATGGAGTCCAAATGAGCTGAAATTTACGGTGATTTTTTCTGGACCAGAAGAAGCCCTCGAAGCAAAAGAGTTGGGCCAGAAGAGCCATGAGGCCTCCACAAGGGTGGAGGGCACGCCCTACCCCCTGGGCGCACCCTCCGGTCTTGTGGGCTCCTCGTGGACCCCCCTGACTTATTCTCGACGCCAAAAATTCCTATAAATACAGAAACCCCCCAGAAATAAACCTAGATCGGGAGTTCCGCCGCCGCAAGCCTCTGTAGCCACCAAAAACCAATCGAGAGCCCGTTCCGGCACCCTGCCGGAGGAGGAAACCATCACCGGTGGCCATCTTCATCATCCCAGCGCTCTCCATGATGAGGAGGGAGTAGTTCACCCTTGGGGCTGCGGGTATGTACCAGTAGCTATGTGTTTGATCTCTCTCTCTCTCTCGTGTTCTTGATTTGGCACGATCTTGATGTACCGCGAGATTTGTTATTATAGTTGAATCATATGGTGTTTCTTCCCCTCTACCTTCTTGTGATGAATTGAGTCTTGCACTTTGAGGTTTCGTTATGTTGGATTGAGTATTGGATTTGAGAACACTTGATGTATGTCTTGCGATGGGATATCTGTGGTTATAATGGGATGTTCTATTGATTCACTTGATGTATGTTTTGGCACTCAACTCGCGGATTCCCGAGTTGACATTGGGGTAATCTATGCATAGGGGTTGATGCACGTTTTCGTCCTACGTTCTCCGATAGAAACTTTGGAGTGATTCTTTGTTGCACGTTGAGGGATTGTTATATGATCTAATTATGTTATCATTGTTGAGAGAACTTGCACTATTGAAAGTATGAACCCTAGGCCTTGTTTCGAAGCATTGCAATACCATTTTTGCTCACTTTTGTTACTAGTTACCTTGCTGTTTTTATATTTTCAGTTTACAAAAACCTATATCTACCATCCATATTGCACTTGTATCAGCATCTCTTCGCCGAACTAGTGCACCTATACAATTTATCATTGTATTGGGTGTGTTGGGGACACAAGAGACTCTTTGTTATTTGGTTGCAGGGTTGTTTGAGAGAGACCATCTTCATCCTACGCCTCCCACGGATTGATAAACCTTAGGTCATCCACTTGAGGGAAATTTTTTACTGTCCTACAAAAATCTGCGCTTGGAGGCCCAACACGAGTCTACAAGAAGAAGGTTGCGTAGTAGAAATCACAGCGTCGAACGAAGGATCTTCGTGCCGCTGAGATGGTTGGCCGGTAGCTCGCTGGCTCTCAAGTTTCTCTAGTTTCGCTAATCTTGCATTGATCTTCTGCAATTCGCTTGCTTCCACTTTCTTCTTTCTCTCTCGGCTTCTATAACCACCGCTGTCGGGAAACCCATGCAACCCATGGAACGGAGCCTGATGTGCCTCGTGTTCGTCCAGGGTGTTCAGGATTCCCGAGGGCCTCTGTCAGCTCGTCCTTCTCTCTGTCGGGGATGAACGTCCCTTCCTGCGCTGCCTTGATTGCTTCCTCAAGATTCGTGACGGGTATTACAAGTTGATCGTTCGTCCAAACACACTTCCCTGATTCTGGGTCCAAAGTTCCCCCAACCCCGAAGAACCAAGTCCTTGGCCGATCTGGCCAGTGCAAGGTCGCTGGTTGAACCCCTTTAGCAAGCAGGTCTTGCTCAGCTTTGTCCCACGTAGGCTGGGCTTTGCTGTAGCCACCTGACCCCATAGTATGGTGATACTTCTTCTTTGGAGCATTTTGCTTATTTGTCAGTGACCTTTGCTTAGCCTTCTCCGATTTCTTGTAGGCCACAAATGCGGGCCAGTGATATCTTATCTTCTCATATTGACTGATGAATTCTGGAGTCTCGTCTTTGTCGATAAACTTTTTCTTCAAATCTTTCTTCCAGTTCTTGAATAGTTCTACCATCTTCTTAAGAGCAAACTCCTTGACCTTTCGCTGTATAACTGGGTTATTCGGATTCTCCTCTAGCGGTAGGCTGAAATTTGTCATCAGCGAGGTCCAAAGATCATCTTTCAGTCTATCTTGGACATAAGAAACTTCAGGGTCCTTCTTATTCCATTCTTGGATGCTGATCGGGACGCTGTCCCTAACAATAACTCTGCACTGATGTATAAATTTGGTCTTGGTCCGCTTGGGAGCAATCGGTTGGCCATCTCGAGCGATTTGTTCGATCGTGAACCTTTCATCTTGGCCCAACTTTTTCTTCGGGCCTCGTCTCCTTACCGAAGTTTGGCTCGATCCGGAGGGCTAAAAGAAGAAAGAAGCGTCAATATATGTACATACAAAACAATTAATGCATCTAGTCAGCAGAGGCTTAATTAATATATATATATACCTCGCCGGACTTTGCAACAGTTAAGGCTCCCTTCTCCGTTGGATCACCGGAGCCGTCATGATCTCCTTCCTCCTCCATTGGATCACCGGAGCTGTCATGATCTCCTTCCTCCTCCATTGTTGGATCACCGGAGCCGTCATGATCTCCTTCCTCACCATCGGTGTCGTTGAGAAACGATAAGGTGATATCACCTCCGTCGTGGATTATATCCCCTAACAACGCTTCTTTTTCTAAGTCTCTGTCCATAGTTTCTGCAAACATTACAACATGGCAATATACAACCATGAGAGATGGATTAGTGGCAAACATAGACCTAATCACAACAAGGAATCATATGCATATGAGCAATGGATTAGTGGCAAACATCATGCAAAGTTCACAAGTTTCATAACAGTCAGTTTCGGACGATCGACGAGGACTCCTCCCCCCTCATGTCTGAGTTATCGGGGATATGTTGAAATCCCGAGAGAGTTAGGGGTGTTCTAACGCAGCACTACACGATATAGGTGAAGGGGGATAACATCCAGGAATGTTTTCCCGAAGTCTTCATTTTCGGACAGATGAACCGGAGGGGGGCGGTTCCAGGTTCGCTATGCTAGCTGCTTGTGACAGTCAGTTTCAGACGATCGTCGAGGACTCCTCTCCCCTCATGTCTGATGAGTCGTCCTATCTTTCGAGAGAGGATACTTTGTGGACCGCCTCTCTCATGGTCGTCGACGATACTTGCAAACCCCCCCCCCCTCATGTCGAAGTTATATGGGATATGTTGAATTCCCGAGAGAGTTAGCGGTGTTCTAACGCGGCACTACACGATATAGGTGAAGGGGGATAACATCCGGGAATGTTTTCCCGAAGTCTGCATTTCCGGACAGATGAACCAGAGGGGGACGGTTCCAGTTGATATTAATTTCAGAAATTGTTATAATTCACAAACTTTGTTAGATGATCGCCATTGATCTATAGTTCTAACGGAGACACTTCATATAAGTGTTTTACATGGACAAAAAAATTCTAACTTTGTTACAAACATATGAACATTTTCTATATACATCAATCCATCCATTCATACATATATACATACATACATGGACAAAAAAATTCTATGAAAATAAAAAAATTTAAGAAAAAATATTCTATGAACATAAAAAATTCTAACTTTGTTACAAACATACGAACACATGCACATTTTCTATATACATCAATCCATCCATCCATACATATATACATACATACATTTTCTTTGCTTATTCTTTGCATATATATGAACATATGAACATATTCTAACTTTGCATATGAACATATGAAAATTCTAACATATGAACATATGAAAATTCTAACATATGAATTCTAACTTTGCATATGAACATATTCTAACTTTGCATATGAACATGAACATATGCAGGGCAGGAGCAGGGGCGGCGGCAGCGCAGGGTAGGGGCAGCTGCAGCGCAGGGGAAGGGGCCGGGGCGGAGCTCACTGGGAGGCAGGGCGTCGGGGCAGTGCATCGGCGTCGGGAGGGCGGCGCAGCAGCTTGGCGGCATCAGCGTCGGGGCAGGGCGTCGGCGTCGGGGGAGAGAATGGGAGAGATTTGGAGAAAACTGCTACGTGCTGCTTATATACCCAACCCTTTAGTCCCGGTTGGTGGCTCCAACCGGGACTAAAGGCCCCCCTTTCGTCCCGGTTGGAGCCACCAACTGGGACTAAAGGTCAATTTCAGCAGCCGAAAGGGCGGGAAGCAGAGACCTTTAGTCCCGGTTGGTGGCTCGAACCGGGACGAAAGGGGGGCCTTTCGTCCCGGTTGGAGCCACCAACCGGGACTAAAGGGCTGTGCTGCCGCATCCATAAGTTTAGTCCCACCTCGCTAGTTGAGAGGGGCTCAGAGTGATTTATAAGCGCTGCTGCCACTACCCTCTCGAGCTCCTCTCTACTGCAGGCAGTACATGCCTATTTGACGCCCTGTTGGGCCTGCTTGCACTGGGGGCCTGCATCCTGGCCCATTTCTAGGGTTTCTAGTCATATGCAGGCCGTGGTGGCAAGTAGATGGGCCTTTTTTTTACTTTTTGCATTTGTTATGTTTTTTATTTTTTAATGTTATTTTTTGCATATGTTATTTTTAGTTATATAATTTTAGTTGCATAAAGTTTATAGAATTTTAGTTTCATAAATTTTATATAATTTTAGTAGCATAAGTTTTTTTATTGATTCTTTTTAGTTGATTCCTTTTGCTATTAGAGTTTTATAAAAGCTTTTTAGTTTTCTATTAAAGTTTGTAACAAAAAATACTTTATGAAAATTCTTTTTACTATTAAAGTTTTTAACAAATAAATACTTTGATAATTTTAGCTAATATTATTTTAATTCTTTTTAGTTGATCCTTTTTGCTATTGAAAAATATTATATTTAATTGATTCTTTTTAGTTCATTCTTTTTACTATTAAAGTTTTATAAAAGCTTTTTAGTTCATTATTTTTGCTATTAGAGTTTTATAAAAGCTTTTTAATTCATTCTTTTTGCTATTAGTTCATTTTTTAGCTAAATGACCCTGAAATTGAAAAGCATTACAAATGAACTTTGAAAATGTTGAAAGTTGGCATGGTATCATCATTTCAACCACATAGTATGTGCTAAAAAGTTGAGAGGGTTACAGCAAAAACTGGGATGCACTTCGTGTACAAAATGGACAATCTCTTTCGAAGTATCAGGGTTTCGGATGAAAACTCATCTGTTACAAAGGCATTTCATTTTTTTAACTTATTTCAACTCCAGACTTTTTGTGCGTTCAACATGCACCATTCAAAGCCGCATCATTAATTTTCAACCCTTTCTGACTTCATTTGCTATTTTTCATGCATTTACTGATTTTTTTAGCTAAATGACCCTGAAATTGAAAAGTAGTATAAATGAACTCTGAAAAGGTTGCAAGTTGGTATGGTATCATCATTTCACCCACATATCATGTGCTAAAAAGTTGAGAGGGTTACGGCAAAAACTGGATGCACTTCATGTACAAAATGGACAATCTCTTTCGAAGTATCAGGGTTTCGGATGAAAACGCATCTGTTATATAGGCATTTCATTTTATTTAACTTATTTCAACTCCAGACTTTTTGTGCATTCAACATGCACCATTCAAAGCCACATCATCAATTTTCAACCCTTTCTGACTTCATTTGCTTTTTTTCATTCATTTACTAATTTTTTAAGCAAATGACCCTGAAATTGAAAAGCAGTACAAATGAACTCTGAAAAGGTTGAAAGTTGGCATGGTATCATCATTTCACCCACATAGCATGTGCTAAAAAGTTGAGACAGTTGCTGCAAAACTGGATGCACTTCGTGTACAAAATAGACAATCTCTTTCGAAGTATTAGGGTTTCGGACGAAAACTCATCAGTTACAAAAGGCATTTCATTTCTTGACATGTAACTACATGTAACACCCCATGTCATTAGCCACAGTAACCACTTTTGATAATGACATGTCAGCATGTTTAACAGTGCATAATCATCATTAGCATCATATTGCATTTCAACTCCTAACTCAAATTCAAATTTAAATAAAAGTGGAAAATAAAAGTTGTGCAACATAAAAACTAAAATGTTCAATAACTAACAAATATTATAGAGACCATTCTAAAATTGTAACCAACATTTAATAAATTAATTAGGTGACCCAAACCTCTTTTAACAGTGGCTGAAAATAATATTTACAAGCCTTTTAATTAATCTAGATCAAATATGAAATGATGTTTTGCCCAAACTAGTTTTTGGTGTTAGGGTACAATGCACTAGTATTTATGGACTAGGTCACACTTTTTACAAAAACCATTTGGGGTTCAAATAATTAACAAAACAGAAAAGAAAGAAACAGAAAAAGAGAAAAGGAAAAAGGCCTAAAGGAGCTACTGTGCACTTGGCCTGCTCGCTACAGCCGCGGCCCAGCCAACCCCGCGCCTCCTCCCACCTCTCACTGCTCACCGCCGCCCCGCTGTCGAACACCAAGCTCGCGCGCCCCAGGCCCCCCTCGCTCGCCGCTCGACAGCGCGGCCGCGCGCTCTCTGGGTTAAGAGCAACCCCGCACCCCCCCTGGCGAACCCTAGCGCCACAACTCCCCTCCCCTCGCCTTCCTCTTCGTCACCCAGTGCCGCCATGGACGGCCGCGGTTGAACTGCGCGACCACCGTCTCCCGTTCGCTCCGCCGACACGTCCTACAACTCCGCCTCGATCGTCTGCTTCGATTGCGCCTCGTCATCATGCTCGGGAACGACCGCACGCTCAGGATCGACCTCGCCTCTCCTTCTCTGTCGCCGGCGCCCGCCGTCGTCTCCGTCGACCTCTACTGCTCCTAAGCCCACACGGGCCTTTCTTGGCCGCTCGGTGAGCTCCTCCCTCCTTCTGTTACTTCTTTCCGTGGCCGCATTTGCCCCTAGCCCGCACGCCGCCATAGCCGAGCCCCTGCCTCCGCCATTGCTCGTCGCCGGCGTCGTTCCGGCGACCAAATGGTCGCGCGCTGCTGCCCAACTTGCTCGCCGCATCGCGTAGAGCCTTCCCAGCGCTTCGCTTCGTCCGTTAACACGACATGGCGCGGTTCCCGTAGCTCACCCGAACGCCGTCGCCGCCGTTGTGGTCGTCCTGCTCATTTCCGGCCACCCTAGCTCCGGTCATTAGCAAAGATCGACGCGGCTCGGGCTCAGCTTTCGAACGCAAGAAGAATCGCCCGAAACGGTGCACCCTAGCCAAATTCCGAGCTCGTCGGAGCTCGACGCCGCGCTCGGGCTCGCCGGAGCGCTCTCCGTGGGCCGGTCCGATGTGACACCGGTGGGTCCCACCCCCGTGCCACTGACTGCAGGGCCCCGCGGGCCCCTTTGACCCCATTGACTGGGGTCAACGCTGACGTGGCCGCCCGGTCTCACTGACATGTGGGGCCCGGTCGTTTAAACGAATTTAAAATAAATAGAAAATCTATTAATTAGTTTAAACACTAATCAGTCACTGACTGCTGGGGCCCACCCTCTAATTAATCCAATCAGTTAATTTAACCCCTCTGTTAATATCTCAGTGTATGACATGTGGGTCTCACCTGTCAGGTTTGACTCTGGTCAGCCAGAGTTGACCTGCTGACGTCACCCTGACCTCATGCTGACGTCATCATTCACTATTCTGGATAATTCGAATTTAAATTAATAATTAAATTCAAAAAATGTTTAAAACTTTAGAAAATCATATTAAATAAACCGTAACTCTAATGTAAATAATTTATATATGAAACTTGCTCAGAATTTCGATACGAACCCGAATACGCTCTCCGTATTCCTGTCAGATGCCTCTAGCTATAAGAACATTGAACTTTTAGACCGAATTCAATAAATGAATAGTGCCCAACTTTAATTAAATAAATCCAAATACATTCCTAAATTAACTAAATCATTTAGTTAGGCAGTAGAACACCCCGGCATATCATTTAGGCATGTCTTACATGTTATTTGCATTATTGCCGTGAATTTATTGTTTCTCTCCCCTCCTTCTCTCTCGTTAGAGGCCGAGACCGACGACGCTGCACCTGGGTACGACTACACTACCGACGAGCACCCCGTTGACGACCCCTCTTTCTTGCCAGAGCAACCAGGCAAGCCCCCCCCCCTTGAGCATCCAGATATCGCCCATTCCATTTCTCCTGCTTGCATTAGATTTTGCTACTGTTAATGTATGCCCCTATTCTGATGCATAGCCTACTGTTGTAACATGTTCATTGTTACCTTACCTGCCTATGATAAACTGTTTAGCATAGGTTGGTAGTGAACCATCAGTGACCCCACCACCTTATCCTTGTTGCCCCTGCTTGATCATCGACGACTCGTTCAACATGATCGTCGACCAGAGACAGACACCTCACTTCACACCCCCTTAGTTTAACTCTGCTTAGTTACTATCGAGTGCCGAGAGTGATACCTCGTAACGCACTCAAGATGAATACTCTGCAGTGTAGCTATTCGGTCGTGGTCATCGAGGGTGATTCCTCCTTCTCCACTTCCGATATGACTCTGTCGTGCGACCCCTTAGTGTGAACCTCGAGGGTGATGCCTCATACGTTCACCCTGATGTTTTCGTCGAGTGGACTCCGCCGAGGGTGATTCCTCGGGTTTCCCCCTTGATGTTATGACCACACGGTTACTTTGACCTTTGTTACAGGCGGGTCCACCCTGGTGGGTACCCGCTGGGGATCTATGATGTCGGGTGTGCCGGAAGGGCACTCGAGTGTGATATTGTGGCGGAGCATCAGAGACTCTGATTGTCTCCGCATGATACTAATTGAGCCTACTGGATTTGGGTGTGTGATCTGAGTGGGTCGACGTGCCCTATACGCACTACCACCACGCGGGATAATGGTTATGGGACCCTCTGCAATGTACGTTTCTCCCGAAAGCTCGTCTGACGTCACGATTCACCGTGCGGGCTGATTGTTGGGATTGGGCTGGATACTTCACTGACGAGCTCAGTGTCGCGCCTGCACCCTGGCCAGTCTCGCAACGCGCAGGGTGCCCAGGGCGATGGCCCGAGACCTCTGGGTGCATAGGTTAGTCCGGCGTGCTGACCTATCTGCCGAGCCTAGGTAGAGCGCTGCTTCGTGTTGATCTTCCGAGGACGGGCATTACCCGGCAAGTGTGTCCGGCCAGAGTTGATCGAGCGTGTTGGGTAACAGTAGTGCACCCCTGCAGGGATGAATCATCTATCGATAGCCGGTCCTACGGTAATGGACGCTCAGTTTGTGTATCCCGATCTACTACTTGAACTGGATACTTGTTACTTAATTGAAGCTTCGGGATCGCTTTCTCGCTTGGGAGTCGAGGAAGGATCTTTAAGCTGTACTTCAACATGTTTGCTAAATAAAATGCTATTCTACTCTCTTCTACTGCTGCAAGATGATGGCCTTGTGAAGATGTTTGAAGATGCTAGTCTTCGATAGGACTAGGCCTTCTCTCTATTCTGGCATTTCTGCAGCCCAGTCCACTTATACAGCCTTTCTCCATTGATAATGTTGCATATGTAGTATAGATCCTTGCTTGCTGAGTACTTCGGATGAGTACTCACGGTTGCTTTACTTTCTCTTTTCCCCATACCCCACCTTGATGATACATCAGACGATGGAGTCCAGGAGCCAGATGCCACCACCGGAGCTTACTACCAGGAGGGTCTAGAGGGCACTTACTACTGGATCGAGCCAGCCGACCAGGAGTAGGATCGGAGGCTCCCAGGCAGGAGGCCAACGCCTTTCGATCTAGTGTCGCTGTTTGTGCTAGCCTTCTTAAGGCAAAACTTGTCTAACTATATCTGTACTCAGATAATAATTGTATGACTGACTTATGTATTCGGATCTTCGGATCCCTGGTCTGTAATATTGTGGATCTCCCTTTAAATTATGTTAGAGTTGTGTTGTGATATCTTCCCGTGAGTCCCTGTGCTTGATTGTACACGTTTGTGTGTATGATTAGTGTACGATTGAGTCGGGGGCGTCACAAGTTGGTATCAGAGCCGACTGCCTGTAGGAAGCCCCCTTCCAATTCCTTGGCCGAAGTTGAGTCTAGACATCGAAAAACTAATTTACTAACTTGGCTGTGTGGCTTACGGGCCCACGTCGCCAACTGGGCGGTATTAGGATCGTTTATTCCTCGTCTATACTCTGGGACTCTGATCTCTCTTCTACTCGGGTTAAATAAATTTTACTAACGCCGACACTTAGGATCTTGTAAATCCTGTCTACCTGGAGAGCTGGATATCTGTGCGATTTCCCTGTCATTGATCTGATTAGCCTGATAATCATTTTCCTTTCCATTGATTTGTTTAACCTTTCTCTCCGAGTTGTGTTAAACTTCTCATTGTCATTTGACAAATCTGAATTTCCTCTGTTTCAGATGGACCGTTTGTTTCCACCACGTCCTACGACACAGCTTGTGCTTCGCACTTGGGCTCGTGATGCCCCTGGGTTTCCAGCTGTCTTGATCGCTCTCATGACCAGACTTGGCTACCGTTGGTATCCTGAGTACTTGGTTTACGAGGATTACCGCGAGTTCAATCAGGAGCAGTACCATGATGATGTTCGTATCTATGATCAGCAAAATGACTCAGACACCGAGCTACACCTTTTCCACGGTATCGGCATGACGATTGAGATGGCAGTCCATGATGCCGCCTACTCTGCTGTCGCACGTCTCCGAGGACAGTTCAGCGATATCTTGGATGACTCTGAGTTCCGATACATTTCGTATGCCCCTGCTGGAGATGCAACTGAATACTACACAGCTATCTGTGCCCCGTACGAGCCTCGTCGCTATGACCCGCGCGTTCTGATTCAGTGCACTCAGGCTCTGGATCGCACTGTTCGGGCTGTTGCCGTCGAGTTGGTTGCCACTCGAGCACGTCTCTACATTGCTATGACGCAGTTGCTACCCGCTGTTCGCGCAGGGATACATCCTGAGCACATCCTTTATCCGCGCAGGACTCAGATGTATGCTGGTATTGATTGGCCTACGGTTGGAGGTCATACACCTGCACGTGGACCTCTTCTTACAGCTCGAGACCAGATTCTGCATCAGAGTGCACATGGAGTGCAGGATCCTTCCGCGACGAACATTCGTCGTCCGCACTTGCAGTTACCCCATTTCGGTGGTTTTCTCCGATGTTGATGTAGCCTTTGCTATGTCTCGTTGTGTACTTCCTTACCGCGTGCCTGTGCGCCGCCTAGTATGTCTAGCTTTTGAATTTGCGCCCTTATGCTGTCCGCATGTACCCGACTCTGTGTATGGATTTGTATGTCTTAATTGACTACTGTTATGTATCTGTTACACTACTTAATTTGTTGTCGAGTTACATCATGCTTGTCACTAAACGCTCGCAATTGCTTTTACTAAACTACCCCCTGTTGATACTTAGCAGGATGGTTAGACCAGGTGGTCGTGGTCGTGGTACCCCTGAACACCCACCACCGCCAGACTATATGGCAGCTATGATGCAACAGTTTGAGCTTAACCGCCAGTTCATGACTGGAATTATGGCTCAGTTTCCGCATCAGAACAACCAGAACCAAAACCCAGCTTTAATAACTTTGACAGAGTTTATGCGACTCAACCCAACTCAGTTCCGCAACTCTGACAAGCCACTGGATGCTGATGACTGGCTCCGCGACATCACTCACGAGATGGAGTCTGCTAATGTCGCCCCTGCCAACTTCGTCAACTTCGCGGCCTTTTTCTTATAGGGCCCCGCTGCTCAATGGTGGGACACACACAAGCGTACTCTACCTATTAGAACAGTCATCACCTGGTATGAGTTCCAGGCTGCTTTCCGTACACGTTACATCCCTCAGGCAATTATGGAACGCATGAAGACCCAGTTCCGTAACCTCACTCAGGGCAACAAGACTGTCGAAGCTTATCAGCGGGAATTTCTAGACCTCTCCCGCTATGCTGAAGAAGACATCGCCATAGATGCACGCAGGCAGGAGAAGTTCCGTAATGGACTCCACCCCGACCTCAAGCTTGCACTAGCTGCTCAAGACTTCAATGACTTTTCAACTCTAACGAACAAGGCAATTCTTGTTGAGACCGCTCGGATGGAATACAAGGACTCGCAGAAGCGCTATCGTGATGCTGGCTCATCTTCGGGCTCAGCATCGAAGCGTCGAGTTTGGATTCCCAACTATGCCATCCGTTCCAATACCTCTGCGCCAAAGAACAACTATGCTTCACCACGTCTGCCTCCTCCACCACCGAGGCAGCCAAAAGCTCAAGCTATTCAAAACAATGCTCCTCTTCGTCCTGAAGATGGTCTGTGCTTCAAGTGCCACAAACCAGGTCCCCAGGCTAAAGACTGCCGCCAGACTCAGAACCAGTTAGCTTTTCCTCGTGCTGGCCGTGGCAATGGTCGTGGCAACAACCAGACCCGCAACTATAATACTGGGTCTGCTGCACATGGTCATGGACACGCTTACAACATTGACATTGAAGAAGTCCAGGATCAACCTGCTACTGTGATGGGTACCCTTCTTGTTAACTCAGTACCTGCTTCTATTTTATTTGATTCAGGAGCATCACATTCATTCATCTCTGGAAAATTTGCATTTTTGCATGGCATACAATATGAGAAAATGCATACTCTGTTAGTCATTAAAACTCCCGGAGGTCACTGTCATGCTGACGTGATAGCACCAAACGTTACCGTCGAAATTAAAGGGTTGGAATTCCTTGCATCGCCCATCGTCTTGAAGTCTTCCACCATAGACCTTATACTCGGAATGGATTGGTTGAAAGCTCACATTGCTTCGATAAATTGTGCCACTAAAGTCGTCCAACTTCTTCACCCCTCCGACGAGATAGTGAACTATACCGCCCGCATTACACGGGACGCTGAAGCTCAGATATATGTTCTCACTCGTCGGACCGGACATTATCCATCAAGCAGAAGAACAAGTCCGCATTGTCCGTGAACATCTGAAAACTGCTCAGTCTCGTCAGAAGAGCAACTATGACCGAAAGCACCAGGAAATGGTCTATCAACCTGGCGAGCAAGCTTACCTTCGCGTCACTCCGTTGAAAGGCACTCATAGGTTCGGAATCAAAGGCAAGTTAGCTCCTCGCTACATTGGCCCGTTCCGTATTCTTGCCCGTCGAGGAGAGGTGGCATATCAGTTGCAATTGCCGCCAAACCTTTCACAAGTACATGATGTCTTTCATGTATCCCAACTCCGTCGCTGCTTCAAGGATCCTATTCGAGCTATGGATCACGAAGTGCTTGAATTACAGGAAGATCTGTCTTATCCAGAATATCCCATCTGTGTTCTTGATGAAGCTGAACGTCGGACTCTTCAAAAGTCAATCAAATTCCTCAAGGTTCAGTGGTCAAATCATTCTGAAGATGAGGCCACTTGGGAACGCGAGGATCGTCTTCGCGAAGAATACCCCACTTTCTTACAATCTTCCTCTTAATTCTCGGGACGAGAATTCTTGATAGATGAGGAGAATTGTAACACCCCATGTCATTAGCCACAGTAATCACTTTTGATAATGACATGTCAGCATGTTTAACAGTGCATAATCATCATTAGCATCATATTGCATTTCAACTCCTAACTCAAATTCAAATTTAAATGAAAGTGGAAAATAAAAGTTGTGCAACATAAAAACTAAAATGTTCAATAACTAACAAATATTATAGAGACCATTCTAAAATTGTAACCAACATTTAAAAAATTAATTAGGTGACAAAAACCTCTTTTAGCAGTGGCTGAAAATAATATTTACAAGCCTTTTAATTAATCTAGATCAAATATGAAATGATGTTTTGCCCAAACTAGTTTTTGGTGTTAGGGTATAATGCACTAGTATTTATGGACTAGGTCACACTTTTTACAAAAACCATTTGGGGTTCAAATAATTAACAAAACAGAAAAAAAAAAGAAACAGAAAAAGAGAAAAGGAAAAAGGCCTAAAGGAGCTACTCTGCACTTGGCCTGCTCGCTACAGCCGCAGCCCAGCCCACCCCGCGCCTCCTCCCACCTCTCACTGCTCACCGCCGCCCCGCTGTCGAACACTGAGCGCGCGCGCCCCAGGCCCCCCTCGCTCGCCACTCGACAGCGCGCCCGCACGTGCGCTGGGTTAAGAGCAACCCCGCACCCCCCTGGCGAACCCTAGCACCACAACTCCCCTCCCCTCGCCTTCCTCTTCCTCACCCGGCGCCGCCATGGACGGCCGCGGTTGAACTGCGCGACCACCGTCTCCCGTTCGCTCCGCCGACGCATCCTACAACTCCGCCTCGATCGTCTGCTTCGATTGCGCCTCGTCATCATGCTCGGGAACGACCGCACGCTCAGGATCGACCTCGCCTCTCCTTCTCGGTCGCCGGCGCCCGCCGTCGTCTCCGTCGACCTCTGCTGCTCCTAAGCCCATACGAGCCTTTCTTGGCCGCTCGGTGAGCTCCTCCCTCCTTCTGTTACTTCTTTCCGTGGCCGCATTTGCCCCTAGCCCGCACGCCGCCATAGCCGAGCCCCTGCCTCCGCCATTGCTCGTCGCCGGCGTCGTTCCGGCGACCAAATGGTCGCGCGCTGCTGCCCAACTTGCTCGCCGCATCGCGTAGAGCCTTCCCAGCGCTTCGCTTCGTCCGTTAACACGATGTGGCGCGGTTCCCGTAGCTCACCCGAACGCTGTCGCCGCCATTGTGGTCGTGCCGCTCATTTCCGGCCACCCCAGCCCCGGTCATTAGCACAGATCGATGCGGCTCGGGCTCAGCTTTCGAACACAAGAAGAATCGCCCGAAACGGTGCACCCTAGCCAAATTTCGAGCTCGCCGGAGCTCGACGCCGCGCTCTCCGGCGGTTGGTCCGACGTGGCACCGGTGGGTCCCACCCCCGTGCCACTGACTGCGGGGCCCCGCGGGCCCCTTTGACCCCGTTGAACGGGGTCAACGCTGACGTGGCCGCCCGGTCTCACTGACATGTGGGGCCCGGTCGTTTAAACGAATTTAAAATAAATAGAAAATCTATTAATTAGTTAGTTAATTAGTTTAAACACTAATCAGTCACTGACTGCTGGGGCCCACCCTCTAATTAATCCAATCAGTTAATTTAACCCCTCTGTTAATATCTCAGTGTATGACATGTGGGTCCCACCTGTCAGGTTTGACTCTGGTCAGCCAGAGTTGACCTGATGATGTCACCCTGACATCGTGCTGACGTCATCATTCACTATTCTAGATAATTTGAATTTAAATTAATAATTAAATTCAGAAAATGTTTAAAACTTTAGAAAATCATATTAAATAAACCGTAACTCCGATGAAAATAATTTATGTATGAAACTTGCTCAGAATTTCGATACGAACCCGAATACGCCCTCCGTATTCCTGTCAGATGCCTCTAGCTATAAGAACATTGAACTTTTAGACCGAATTCGATAAATGAATAGTGCCCAACTTTAATTAAATAAATCCGAATAAATTCCTAAATTAACTAAATCATTTAGTTAGGCAGTAGAACACCCCGACATATCATTTAGGCATGTCATACATATTGTTTGCATTATTGCCGTGAATTTATTGTTTCTCTCCCCCTCCTTCTCTCTCGTTAGACGCCAAGACCGACGACGCTGCACCTGGGTACGACTACACTACCGACGAGCAGCCTGTTGACGACCCCTCTTTCTTGCCAGAGCAACCAGGCAAGCCCCCCCTTGAGCATCCAGATATCGCCCATTCCATTTCTCCTGCTTGCATTAGATTTTGCTACTGTTAATGTATGCCCCTATTCTGATGCATAGCCTGCTGTTGTAACCTATTCATTGTTACCTTACCTGCCTATGATAAACTGTTTAGCATAGGTTGGTAGTGAACCATCAGTGACCCCACCACCTTATCCTTGTTGCCGCTGCTTGATCATCGACGACTCGATCAACGTGATCGTCGACTAGAGACCGACACCTCACTTCACACCCCCTTAGTTGTACGACTCTGCTTAGTTACTATCGAGTGCCGAGGGTGATACCTCGTAACGCACCCCCGATGAATACTCTGTAGTGTAGTTGTTCGGTCGTGGTCATCGAGGGTGATTCCTCCTTCTCCACTTCCGATACGACTCTGTCGTGCGACCCCTCAGTGTGAACCTCGAGGGTGATGCCTCATACGTTCACCCTGATGTTTTCGTCGAGTGGACTCCGCCGAGGGTGATTCCTCGGGTTTCCCCCTTGATGTTATGACCACACGGTTACTTTGACCTTTGTTACAGGCGGGTCCACCCTGGTGGGTACCCGGTGGGGATCTATGATGTCGGGTGTGCCGGAAGGGCACTCGAGTGTGATATTGTGGCGGAGCATCAGAGACTCTGATTGTCTTCGCGTGATACTAATTGAGCCTACTGGATTTGGGTGTGTGATCTGAGTGGGTCGACGTGCCCTATACGCACTACCACCACGCGGGATAATGGTTATGGGACCCTCTGCGATGTACGTTTCTCCCGAAAGCTCGTCTGACGTCACGATTCACCGTGCGGGCTGATTGTCGGGATTGGGCTGGATACTTCACTGACGAGCTCAGTGTCGCGCCTGCACCCCGGCCAGTCTCGCAACGCGCAGGGTGCCCAGGGCGATGGCCCGAGACCTCTGGGTGCATAGGTTAGTCCGGCGTGCTGACCTCTCTGCCGAGCCTAGGTAGAGCGCTGCTTCGTGTTGATCTTCCGAGGACGGGCATTACCCAGCAACTGTGTCCGGCCAGAGTTGATCGAGCGTGTTGGGTAACAGTAGTGCACCCCTGCAGGGATGAATCATCTATCGATAGCCGGTCCTACGGTAAAGGACGCTCAGTTTGTGTATCCCGATCTACTACTTGAACTGGATACTTGTTACTTAATTGAAGCTTCGGGATCGCTTTCTCGCTTGGGAGTCGAGGAAGGATCTTTAAGCTGTACTTCAACATGTTTGCTAAATAAAATGCTATTCTACTCTCTTCTAATGCTGCAAGATGATGGCCTTGTGAAGATGTTTGAAGATGCTAGTCTTCGATAGGACTAGGCCTTCTCTCTATTCTGGCATTTTTCCAGCCCAGTCCACTTATACAGCCTTTCTCCATTGATAATGTTGCATATGTAGTATAGATCATTGCTTGCTGAGTACTTCGGATGAGTACTCACGGTTGCTTTACTTTCTCTTTTCCCCATACCCCACCTTGATGATACATCAGACGATGGAGTCCAGGAGCCAGATGCCACCACCGGCGCTTACTACCAGGAGGGTCCAGAGGGCACTTACTACTGGATCGAGCCAGCCGACCAGGAGTAGGATCGGAGGCTCCCAGGTAGGAGGCCAACGCCTTTCGATCTAGTGTCGCTGTTTGTGCTAGCCTTCTTAAGGCAAAACTTGTCTAACTATGTCTGTACTCAGATAATATTTGTATGACTGACTTATGTATTCGGATCTTCGGATCCCTGGTCTGTAATATTGTGGATCTCCATTTAAATTATGTTAGAGTTGTGTTGTGATATCTTCCCGTGAGTCCCTGTGCTTGATCGTACATGTTTGCATGTATGATTAGTGTACGATTGAGTCAGGGGCGTCACACTACAGTGATATTCTAGATAAAAGCCATCATCAGAATAGTTGTGGAGAGAAAGTCTTCACTTTTTCTTCGCGTGTGTCCCTTGCTTATTGCGCCGTAACCATAGATAATCTTCATCATTTAACAGGATGCTTGGGTCAGCCTTCACTTTGAAGGGAGGAATTTCATGAAACTTTTCATAATCTTCAGACATGTCTGTCTTGCCCTCCACTCCCACGATGTCTCTTTTCCCTGAAAGAACTATGTGGCGCTTTGGGTCATCGTATGATGTATTCGCTTCCTTATCTTTTCTTTTTCTCGGTTTGGTAGACATGTCCTTCACATAGAAAACATGCGCTACATCATTGGCTAGGACGAATGGTTCGTCTGTGTACCCAAGATTGTTCAGATCCACTGTTGTCATTCCGTACTGTGGGTCTACCTGTACCCCGCCTCCTGACAGATTGACCCATTTGCACCGAAACAAAGGGACCTTAAAATCATGTCCATAGTCAAGTTCCCATATGTCCACTATGTAACCATAATATGTGTCCTTTCCCCTATTGGTTGCTGCATCAAAGCGGACACCATTGTTTTGGTTGGTGCTCTTTTGATCTTGGGCGATCTTGTAAAATGTATTCTCATTTATCTCGTACCCTTTGTAAGGGCCAGTTCTTTTGCTAACTTTTTTGGGCTTCCAGAATAAGCTACCCCCTACCCAACTTATTCTAGAAGCCCAACAAAATTTTCTTTTTAGAAGCCTACTAGTCAAGTCTTAACTACTAGGCTTCTAAAAAAATAAATTTGGTTGGGCTTCTAGAATAAGCTGGGTAGGGGGCAGCTTTGTGCAGCTTATTCTAGAAGCCACCAAAAGAACTGGCCCTAAGTCAATACAGTCGAAGACGGTGTCCTGGCCAACGAGTACAGCTCATCTCCAACAGTGGTGTCACCCATGAGATGTGTTTGCAACCAACTGCCGAAAGTCCTGATGTGTTCACATGTAATCCAGTCATCACACTGCTCCGGGTGTTTGGAGCGCAGAATATTCTTGTGTTCATTGACATACGGGGTCACCAAGGTAGAATTCTGTAGAACTGTGTAGTGTGCTTGAGCCCAAAAATGCTCGTCCCTACATATTATTGAGTCCGCTCCAAGCGTGCCTTTTCCAGTCGGTCTCCCCTCATACCGCAATTGAGGGACACCAATCGGTTTAAGGTTAGGAATGAAGTTAACAAAAAACCCAATGACCTCCTCTATTTGCCGGCCCATGGAGATACTTCCTTCTGGCCTAGCACGGTTACAAACATATTTCTTTAAGACTCCCATGAACCTCTCAAAGGGGAACATATTGTGTAGAAATACAGGACCCAGAATGGCAATCTCGTCAACTAGATGAACTAGGACGTGCGCCATGATATTGAAGAAGGATGGTGGGAACACCAGCGCGAAACTGACAAGACATTGCACCAAATCATTCTTTAACCTTGGTAGGATTTCTGGATCGATTACCTTCTGAGAGATTGCATTGAGGAATGCACATAGCTTCACAATGGCTAATCGAACGTTTTTCGGTAGAAGCCCCCTCAATGCAACCGGAAGCAGTTGCATTATAATCATGTGGTAGTCATGAGACTTCAGGTTCTAGAACGTTTTCTCTACCATATTTATTATTCCCTTTATATTGGACGAGAAGCCAGACGGGACCTTAATACTGAGCAGACATTCAAAGAAGATTTCCTTCTCTTCTTTGGTAAGAGCGTAGCTGGCAGGACCTTGATACTGCTTTAGATGCATGCCGTCTTTTTCGTGCACACGTTGCTGGTCCTCCCGTGCCTCCGGTGTATCTTTTGTCTTCCCATACATGCCCAAGAAGCCTAGCAGGTTCACGCAAAGATTCTTCGTCACGTGCATCACGTCGATTGCAGAGCGGACCTCTAGGTCTTTTCAATAGGGTAGGTCCCAAAATATAGATTTCTTCTTCCACATGGGTGCGCGTCCCTTAGTGTCATTCGGAACAGATTGTCCGCCAGGACCCTTTCCAAAGATTACTTGTAAATCATTGACCATATCAAGTATGTGATCACCAGTACAGAGGGCGGGCTTCTTCCGGTGATACGCCTCACCTTTGAAATGCTTGCCTTTCTTTCGACATTTATGGTTGGTCAGAAGAAATCGACGATGTCCCAGGTACACATTCTTCCTGCATTTGTCCAAATATATACTTTCGGTGCATGCATGGTATCGCTTGTTTGTCTGTCCTGAAAGGTTACTGAGAGCAGGCCAATCATTGATGGTTACAAACAGCAACACATGTAGGTCAATAAGCTGCATTTTCAAGAATACAGGAAAATTTAGCAGTAGCACTTTTCATAAGAAACGCTACTGCTACTTACTATTATCAGTAGCGCTGGTTCCACTCGAGCGCTACTGCTAATTAGATATAGCAGTAGCGCTAGAAAACCAGCGCTACTGCTACCAGTTAGCTGTAGCGCCTTAGTGGTAGTGCTTGTACCAGTGCTACTGATAGCTATATATCCAGCGCTACTACTAGGGTTATCCCTAGTAGTGCCATCTGCGCTTAAATCAAACCATACGTTCCTTGCGTCACCTGCAAAGTTCCCCCATCTTCTCTCGATTTTTCTCCACTGCGACCCGTCAGCGGGTGCTCTCAACTTCCTGTCTTTCTTACGGTCCTCTTTGTGCCATCGCATCAACTTGGCATGCTCTTTGTTTCTGAACAGACGTTTCAACCGTGGTATTATAGGAGCATACCACATCACCTTGGCAGGAGCCCACTTCATGGGGCGCTCGCCCTCAACATCACCAGGGTCATCTCGTCTGATCTTATACCGCAATGCACCGCATACCGTGCATGCGTTCAAATCCTCGTACTCACCGCGGTAGAGGATGCAGTCATTAGGGCATGCATGTATCTTCTGCACCTCCAATCCTAGAGGGCATAGAACCTTCTTTGCTTCGTACGTATTGTCGGGCAATTCGTTATCCTTTGGAAGCTTATTCTTCATTATTTTCAGTAGCTTCCCAAATTCGTTGTCAGATACACTATGGTCTGCCTTCCATTGCAGCAATTCCAGTGTGGTACCGAGCTTTGTGTTGTCATCTTCGCAATTTGGGTACAACCCCTTTTTGTGATCCTCTAACATGCGATCGAACTTCAACTTCTCCCTTTCACTTTGGCATTGTTTCTTCGCATCAACAATAACCCGGCGAAGATCATCATCGGGCACATCGTCTGGTGCCTCTTGATCTTCAGCTTCCCCCATTGCAGTATCACCGTATTCAGGGGGATAGTTGTCATCATTCTCTTCTTCTTCGTCGTCTTCCATCATAACCCCTCTTTCTCCGTGCTTGGTCCAGACATTATAGTGTGGCATGAAACCCTTCTCAAGCAGGTGGACGTGAAGGGTTTTCGAGAAGAGTGATCCTTCGTATTCTCACAAACAGTACATGGACAATACATAAAACCATTCTGCTTGTTTGCCTCAGCCACTTCGAGAAATTTATGCAGGCCCTCAATATACTCGGAGGTGCGTCGGTCATCATACATCCTTTGCCAGTTCATCTGTGTGCATTATATAATTAAGTGTATCAAAAATCATTACAGAACATCATGAATAGAGAAGTGACCAAATTAATACAAGTTCATCATCACATTAAAACCAAAGTACAGTAGTGATCAAATGTTATTACTGAAAAAATAAATACATAAAGTTCATACATAGTTCTCATAGAACAACATATAGCTCTCTAGAGCATCTAATTAAAACATACATTGAAACTATGTAAAACATTTAAATGCAACAACAAATGCGATCATAATCGCAACAAAGGTAACAATTGATCCAACAGCATAATGATACCAAGCCTCAATATCAATGGCATATTTTCTAATCTTTCTAATCTTCAAGCGCATTGCATCCATCTTGATCTTGTGATCATCGACGACATCGGCAACATGCAACTCCAATTTCATCTTTTCCTTCTCAATTATTTTTAATTTTTTCTTCAAGTAATTGTTTTTTCTTTTTCAACTAAATTTAATCTCTCGACAAGAGGGTCGGTTGAAATTTCCGATTCACATACCTCGTAGATAAAAATATCTATGTCACGTTGGTCGACATAATTGTCATAAACACTAAATGAAACAAATAGTTATAAAAGATAATATACCACATCCGAATCATAGACAGGACGAGGGCCGACGGGGGCGCATAACAAAACCATGGCACTATATAATAACAAACAATAATAAAAGTAAGAAAATTATACAAGTATCTATCTAAATCATACAAGTAAGAATTTTTTTTTCTTCTAGAAAGAAGATAAGAACAAGAGGCTCACCATGGTGGTGCCGGCAACGAGATCGGCGCGGGCGATTGACGGCGGTGAGGACGGGGACAGGACGAGACGGACCGCCAAACCTAAACAAATCTTGAGGAAAATGGAGCTTGGAGGTCGAGCTTGGAGAGGAGAAAGCTTAAGTGTGGCTCGGGCATTTCATCGAACACCTCATGTGCATAGTAGGTGAGAGCAGAGCAGCACACACCTCCCACACGCCGGCCGGCCAAAAAACAGAGGAGTGAGCGGGCAGGGCGAGCATATATATAGGCATCTCTTTAGTCCCGGTTGATGGCTAGAACCGGGACAGAAGCCTGCTCTTTAGTCCCGGTTCCAGCCACCAACCGGGACTAAAGAGACTGCGCCAGGAGCGAGGCCCTTTGGTCCCAGTTCGTGTCTGGAACCGGGACCAAAGGAGTCAGACGAACCGGGACCTATGGCCCCCGAGGCCCGGCCGACGCCCTGGCCTTACGAACCAGGACTGATGCACCCATTGGTCCCGGTTTGTAAGAGAATCGGGATTAGTGCTCTTTTTTTTCGCCTGGATCGAAGCCCTGTTTTTTACTAGTGAATTAATCCTTCCCATAGCCCTCTCACCATCTCCTTACGTGCTCCCAACCCTTCGTCCATCCTCTCCCACCCCTCCAGCGATTTCCCTCTCCTCCAATCAATATTTGGTAATTCAGTCAATTCACGGATGGCAATTAAGGACGGTAATCATGGACGGGAATCTCTCATATTCCTTCCTTTACCCGTTCCCTCTACTCGCCTCCCTCGATCCCATCCTGTCGATCCCCTACTTTATTCGCTTCTACTAGCCGCCACCGGGTACAACGCTCGATGGGGTCGTGGCCGTTTGAACTCAGAGGGAGAGTGGCGGCACAAGAAGATGGGGTCGTGGCCATCCATACGATCATGTAGCGCGGCAGGCGTCACGTGGACTCCCGCTTCCCACCGGTGATCTCCATCGAAGAATCTGCTACTGCTTAGGAGGAGGGCACCATTGCCGCTTTCTGTGAGCGGCTGGCCGGCACGGCCTTCTTCCTGATAACCATGATGACTGATCATGCTAAGGTCATGTCAGGAAACTATTTCCCGTTTTCCTTACATTTTTTTGCCTTTATTTACTATGGCAGCGTCTATGAAGCCCGTGTTTCACTTCCCGTGCTGTAACCTGCGATCTAATCTAACCACTTGCTTGATTGTTGTGGTTGTAGTCTACTCGCTTGCTTGCTTGTTGGTACTGGCTCGATTTGCAGCACTTCAGCGGCAGGCGGCAGAGAAAGACGGTAATTAGCATTCATGGTGCACGGTAACCAATTCTTTCATAAGTGTGCCGGAGCGAATAATATTCAAGTGAGAACACCATGCGTTCTTGCTATGTCCATGCATGGTAGAGTTATGTCCTATTTCTAATTAATAAGAATTTTGCATTCTGTTGTATGAAAATGTATACTTTCGAATGTCAGTTCTCTTCTCGCAAAAAAAGAGTCAGTTATCTGCTAATTACCAGATATGATTGACTTTATGAGGGACTGACTGCCAAAAATGTGAATCATGTAGTTCTTACACAAAATTTACCAGAAGAGAGTTTACTTTACTTGGTTGATTTTTTTTTGTCTATAGTAATCGATCCTATATTCAGCGATTGATATACTAATATTTTGTGCTCGTTGAGAGTAGTAATATAGAGCTGGATATTTTTGGTTGACCTGCCAAAGCAATTGTACACCAGTCATAGTTATACTCATGTGACCTTTACCCCTAAACTAAATATTTTCTTCTGTGCATAATAGGGAGCTTTATTGTTCACTAAAGCTTGCTTTTGTTTGAGAGCATGATAAAAGAGCTTGCTTTGGTACCGTCAGAGGAAGTGCTTGATTGACTTGGTAAGAGTTTTTTTTTTTTTTTGCGGGTAACTGGCTTGGTAAGTTTACATGGACAAACAATTTATTCCTATATAATTCAGCTTTTTTTTTTGCGGGTCTATATAATTCAGCTTTACTTTTTTATTGTTGTCACGAACAAAATTGTGTTGGTCTTTCATGTTCTTATTTTGTTAAACACGCTATTTTCTGGGAGGTGGTTGGGGGGAGGGGTCTTAGTAGACATATACAAGTACTATATTCGAACTTATGTGCAGTCTCGCTGGACTAATTTCCCACAATAAATAGCCTAGGGAGACAGAGCAACACATATGTACAGGATTATTTCCATGGTGAAGACAACACAATAGACACATACTGACGTACATGGCAAGATGGGGTTATTTCCATGGTCATCACTAACACATATCCTTGATATAGGTAAGCTTGGATTCTTTCTAAAATTTCCCTATCTTGAAAATGGAAACCACTCGTAATGCTTCTCCTTGACAGGTAAGCTCGGACTATTTCCGAAAACAGCTGTCTATATATGGCATGCACTCCATCTTTGGTCATATGCACATTAGGCAAGGTGGCTACTGTTGCGTGTGTATGGCACCATGATCTCCTCGGCAAGGATTTGGGAAGGGCGAGACAACACAAAAGTGGTTACACATGTGTTGCACGCGCACACTTACATGATGAATCTAAGGAAGTGAGAGAGAGGGGAACATGGTTTTTTTTACATGCAGAAAAATAGTTACTAGAATATACATACTCCAGTTGCAATGCACGGGCACTGACCTAGGGTACAGCGCTCGATCTGGGAAGGAGATGGATAGATGCGGCACCAATGGAGCGATGCGACTCTGGTGTCGAGCAGGGGAGACCTGCATGAGAGATGCAATTTTACCGCTATGCTGCTACTGCTGTTCGTATTGCTAATGCTGCTACGCTGCTGCTTCTATTTCTGCTGAAAGTTGATATTGATCATGGAGTGAGAGAGATGATATGCGATTGTTTATGGTACCCTGCTGTTGATGTTGCTATTTGTTGTTGTAGCTGTTGGAGAGGTTGTTTGCTTGTTGTGACAGGCGCACCGATGAAAAACAAAGCTAATTCTAGTTCAGTTGTTGCTAACACAGACACGCCAGTGGCATGCCTTGTGGTAGAGGATGTGAGGCACGGCTCGATGCATAGGTGACTACTTTTGCTACCGCCGCACAACCATTTCTGGTGCCTCGCGATGTAAGAATTGTGAACATTGGTCGCCTTTTATCTTATATATGAATATACGATGTATGTAAAAATTCCTTTGATATGATATTTTGAAGATATTAAAATTTCACTGCCAAATTTATTATCTGACAATATCACTTAACAATTGGACCCTACGGCAACCTCAGTCCAATATAGCTTTTGTTAGCTTGTTCCTTTAATGATTTTTGCGTGACATCGCAGGTACATATGCAATATAGCTTTTGTTAGCTTGTTCCTTTAATAATATGGATCGTGGCTGGCCTCAGTCCAATATAGCTTTTGTTAGCTTGTTCCTTTAATGATTTTTGCGTGACATCGCAGGTACATATGCAACTGACCTACGGCAACCATGAAAGCATGAAGTGAACCCGAAGTCAAAATTCCGGGATTTTTTCACGTGTTTATTCATGCATGGCTTGATTCTGGTGATCCATAATCTTGGTGTGTTGCTGTGAATAACTTCCACTGATCCATGACAACTGTGTAATATTTCCTCTGGAAAGGGCCTTGATGTATTTCACATCAGCGGAAAAGTTTACTGTGTGATCAAACTGTACAATTGTCCAAACAAAAGTAATCTTTGTTTTTCATTTTTTTTATGTCTGTAACTCGGTTTCGGTATCCTCTCAACTTAAGTATACATGGTAGAACAACTAGATTATATGCTCCCGTAGCAATGCTCGGGCAATTACCTAGTAAACAGAGCAAAAAGCCTACATGAAGGCATTTTTCTACTCAAAACGGTCTTCCCTTCATCCAGCAAGCTGCAGAACCCTTCTTCCTACTGATCAGCTGCAACTCGCAACAGCATTCTTGCACCTCTGCTTGTATGCCTGCTAGTCCTTTTCAATTATACTATGGATTCCAAAATTAAATTAATTTATGACATGTTCATTTTTCCCTATTATCTCTCAGCCCACAAAAATGCATAGCAAAAATGTACACCAAGATTGAGCTTATTATGCAAAACATGGTGAAAATTTAAGGCTCTAACCTATATAACCTTGGGTGCACAAAGAATGGATAAAGTATTAAAACATAAGTACATCATTCAGATCACTGCTTAAAATGGAATAAATGTAAAGCCAAACTACTCAAAGTTTTCAAAAAAGAAGAAGATAGAGAGAGAAACGAATGACCTCATCTCGTACTCAAAACTGAAGCCCTGTGAACTGAACCACCTTTTGCTAGACTGTGCAGTGGGGATGCTCCAATGCCAAGCCAGTCACCAGATTAGAATAAAATTTCTAGCACTTGTTAAATTTGGAACCTGTGTAATAGTACTTGTGATGTTCTGCCCTGAGATTGATATAAAAAGAACAATATTCAACTTATTAGCCATAGTTCAGAAGCAGTGTTTGACAGGTTCATATTCATTGCGTCTTGCTACATATTTGTATGTCTGTCTTCCAAGCAAGCACATCAAAAGTTGATCCCTGTTGAAATTTTTCTTTAGCTGCTGTCAAGGTTGATCGATCACATGCCAAATGAAACTGTTATGACCGGCATACACTACAGCCGCAGGAGGCCCAATGGCGCAGGCAGTTAGGGGCTTGGCCCAAGTTATCTTATCGTATTAGGGGCTTAGTCCAATTATCTTATTAGGAGAATTATATAAACTCATGTAAGGACCCGTTTTGAAGTTAAGCAGAAGCAATCATATTTGCTCGGCTTCCCTGAGGGAGGTGGGAGACCTAACCCTAGCCGCACCCTGCACCCTCTCTCTCTCTCTCTCTCTCTCTCTCTCGCGATCACGGCGCCCCAGCGCCGTCGGCCTCGTCCTCCTCCACGCCAACCCTCCTTCCACCCCTATAACATGAGAGCACGTCCTGGTAGGGACCCGGATCATATCAATCTGGTATCAGCTGTCTCGGGCTCGATCATGTCCGCTCCTCCGCCCACCCCCTCCCTCCCGCTGCCGACCGCCTCCTCGTCGCCGATGACCACCGCGGGCAGCACCCCGCTCCTGACCAGGCCGGTCTCCACCGCCGCCAGGACGTCTCCCGCGGTCGCCCCCGCCGTCCTCACCCCGGAGGAGATGTCGGCGGTGCTCCGGGACCTCACTCAGGCGGTCCAGGGCATCCGCCTCTTCCTCGCCGGGCACTATGGGCCGCAGCCGCCCGCTCCTGTCGCCGTCATCACGGGTCCGCCGTAGCTCCCGTGGCAGCCGCCACCCCGGCGACCTCCGTCGCCCCCAGCTTGCCGCTGCCGCAGCAGCTGCAGCTGTCGCCGCCGCCACCAGCCACCTCAGGGCCGGTCCTTCCGACGACGGCGCCCGGGGTGCCCATCCACCATGTGCAGTTCCCCCCGTCGCCGTCTCCGTTACCGGCCTATCTCCGCCAGTCTACACGATGGCCCGGGGCCAGCCGCACGTCCCGTCCCCGCCGGCGCCGCCCCTACAGTTCGGCGGGCCCTCGGGCTCCGCCGGCCCCTACGACGGCGTCGACGGGCCCCTGTTCCAAGGGGGGCCCTTGCTGCCCACCTACTCGGCAACGCCATCCTCGCTGCTCCGCGCCGACGAGGCGTACCCCCCCGTCGTCCACGGCCAAACGCCACCGCTCTTCTCCAAGCTCGAGTTTGCCACCTACGACGGCACCGAGGACCCCCTGAATTGGCTCAATCAGTGTGATCAGTTTTTCAGGGGACAGCGCACGCTAGCGTCCGACCGCACCTGGCTCGCCTCCTATCACCTCCGGGGCGCAGCGTAGACGTGGTATTACGCCCTCGAATAGGACGTGGGCGGCATGCCTCCATGGGAGCGTTTCCGCGAGCTCTGCCTCGTACGCTTCGGGACGCCGATTCGCGGGAGCTGGCTGGCGGAGCTTGGGCGTTTGCCTTTCACTTCCACGGTGCAAGACTTCGCCGACCGCTTCCAGGCCCTGGCTTGCCACACGCCCGGCGTCACTGCTCGCCAGCGGGCCGAGCTGTTTGTGGGCGGTCTGCTGGATCATATCCGCGTGGACGTGGAGATGCGCGGGCCACAGGACCTCCAGACAGCCATGTATTACGCCCGCGCCTTCGAGTGATGCGCGGTGGCCATGCAGCAGGCACTACCGCCCCGGGCCGCCCGCCAGTCTCCCCGGCCGCCACCAGCACCGGGACGTCCTGCCCAGGCTCCCGCGGCGCCCAACGCCCCAGCTGCGCCACGCCCTTTCCGTCGGCTCACCCCGGCCGAGCAGCTCGAGCATCGTCGTCAGGGGCTGTGCTACAATTGCGACGAGCCCTACGTGCCGGGCCACGTCTGCCCGCGGCCCTTCTACTTGGAAGCTGCGGACTACGTCGAGGAGGACACCGCCGCCGACGGGCTCGGCGACCTGCCCGCCCCAGTTGCCGCGGAGGTCGCGCCGGCCCCCGCACCTGCGACTGCCCTCGTGGTCTCCCTCCATGCCCTAGTGAGTATACGAGCGGAGAAGACTATGCTGCTGCCGGTGACGATCAACGGCGAGCGCCTCCTGGCTCTGCTGGATACGGGCTCCACCCATAACTTCCTGCCCGCGTCGACCATGCGCCGCCTGGTGCTCCAGCCGACGGGCGGGGAGCAACTCAGGGTTACCGTCGCTAACGGTGATCGCCTCCCCTGTCAGGGGATTGCGCGGCATGTCCCCATCAGCGTCGGCGACGAGCACTTCATCATCAAGTGCGTCGGCATAGACTTGGGCTGTTTCGACTTCATCCTCGGCGTCGACTTTTTGCGGAGCCTGGGTCCCATCCTCTGGGACTTCGACGCCATGACGATGACCTTCTGGCGCCTAGGTCGCTGCGTCCGGTGGGAGGGCGTGGGCGGCACTTCTCCAGCGCCGCCTCATCCGCAGCTGACGGCGGCTACCGCCAAGCCCGAGCAGCCCCTGTTGGCTCGTCTCTTGTAGCAGCACAGCGACCTCTTCGACGAGCCCCAGGGCCTTCCGCCAGCCCGGGCCTACGACCACCGCATTCACCTGCTGCCTGGCACCACGCCCGTTGCGGTTCGCCCATACCGCTACCCCCTGCTGCAGAAGGATGACCTGGAGCGGCAGTGCGCGGTCATGCTCGCCCTGGGCATCATCCGGATCTCGACCTTGCCGTTTTTGGCGCCGGTTCTCCTCGTTCGCAAGGCGAACGGCATGTGGCGCTTCTGCATCGACTATCGTGCTCTTAACGCCAAGATGCTCAAGGACAAATTTCCCATTCCGGTCGTGGATGAAGTCCTGGACGAGCTACACGGGGCACACTTCTTCACCAAGCTCGACCTCCGTTCGGGATATCACCAGGTGCGGATGTACCCGGATGACGTTGCGAAGACGGCTTTCTGAACTCATCACGGCCACTTCGAATTCTTGGTCATGCCCTTTGGCCTCTCCAATGCCCCGGCGACATTTCAGGCTTTGATGAACGATGTCCTCTGCCCCTACTTGCGCCGGTTTGTGCTCGTTTTCTTTGATGACATTCTTATCTACAGCTCATCGTGGGCAGAGCACCTACAGCACGTGGCCATTGTCTTCAACGAGCTTCGAGCGCACCATCTGCACCTTAAGCGCTCGAAGTGCTCGTTCGGCACGACATCGGTCACCTACCTCGGCCACGTCATCTCGGCGGAGGGTGTCGCTATGGATGCCGACAAGGTGGCGGCTATCGCGGCGTGGCCAACACCGCACTCGCCGCAGGCCCTACACGGTTTCCTCGGCCTCGCGGGCTACTACCGGAAGTTCATCCGGGAGTTCGGCCTCATCGCGGCTCCGCTCACGCGCCTGCTATGCCGCGACGCCTTCTTTTGGGATACTGAGGCAACCGAGGCGTTCGAGACCCTCAAGCAGGCTCTCACTACGGGGCCGGTCCTCAACATGCCTGACTTCGATAAGCTCTTCATGGTGGACTGCGACGCCTCGGGCATGGGGTTTGGCGCCGTCCTACATCAGGGCAACGGGCTGCTCGCGTTCTTCAGCAGGCCCTTCGCCGCGCACCATCACAAGCTCGCGGCCTACGAGCGGGAGCTCATCGGATTGGTGCAGGCGGTGCGCCACTGGCGGCCATATATATGGGGGCGGTCGTTCCGTATCCGCACGGATCACTACAGCCTCAAGTTCTTGTTGGACCAACGCCTCTCCACCGTGCCGCAGCATCAGTGGATCAGCAAGCTCTTCGGGTTCGACTTCACCGTTGAGTACCGTCCGAGTCGCCTCAACACCGTGGCGGACGCGTTGTCCCGCCGCGACACCGACTTCGACACGGACGCCGTCGACACCGCGGGGGCGGCCCTCTGCATCCGCTCGGGACCCTCCTTCGCCTTCATCGACAACATCCGCCGAGCCACAGCTAGCGCCACGAATGCGCAGCTCCTCCGTCAGCGCCTCGCGGACGATGACCTGGACGAGCCGTGGCGGCTGGATGATGGCCTGCTCCTGCACGGGCGTCGGCTCTTCGTGCTGGATCACGGCGACCTTCGTCACAAGGCCCTGCTGCTGGCCCACTCGGCTGGCCACGAGGGCGTGCAGAAGACCCTCCACCGTCTCCTAGCAGATTTCTACATCCCCGGCGACCGTGCGCTGGTGCGGGACTGGGTGCGGTCTTGTGTGACGTGCCAGCGCAACAAGACGGAGACACTGCAGCCGGCGGGGCTGCTACAGCCCCTTGAGGTGCACTCTCAGGTCTGGGCCGACATCTCCATGGACTTCATCGAGGGCCTTCCCAAGGTGGGCGGCAAGTCCATCATCCTTACGGTGGTCGACTGCTTCTCCAAGTATGCGCACTTCATCGCGCTCGGCCATCCTTACACCGCCACCTCCGTCGCGCGGGCCTTCTTCGACGGCATCGTTCGCCTCCACAGGTTTCCTTCCTCGATCGTCAGCGACCGCGACCCGGTGTTCAGGGACATGTCTGGCACGATCTGTTTCGGATGGCAGGCGTGAAGCTGCGCCTCAGTACGGCATTCCACCCCCAGACGGACGGCCAATCCGAGGTGGTCAACAAGGTGATTGCTATGTACTTACGTTGTGTTACGGGTGATCGCCCACGTGCATGGGTCGACTGACTCTCTTGGGTGGAGTACTGCTACAACACCTCCTACCACTCTGCCCTACGTGCCATGCCCTTCGAGGTGGTCTACGGTCGCCCTCCACCACCCATCTTGTCGTTCCAGTCTGAGACGGCCCGCACTAAGGCAGCGGCCAAGCTTCTCCGCAGCATGGATGAGATCCTTGCCGAGGTGCGCCAGCGTCTTCTCCAGGCCCAACAGCTGTCCAAGAAGTACTACGACGCCCACCACCGCGAGGCGGAGTTTGAGGTGGGCGACTGGGTGTGGCTGCGCCTACTCCACCGCACTACGCAGTCCCTGGACCCGCGCGCTAAGCGCAAGCTGGGCCCCCGCTATGCTGGGCCGTTTCTAGTGTTGGAGCGCATCGGCAACGTCGCCTACCGCCTTCAGCTGCCATCGGGCACTCGCATCCATGACGTTTTCCATGTGGCCTTGTTGAAGCCATTCCGTGGCGAACCACCAGCGGCCACGCCGGATCTTCCTCCGACCTCCGAGGGCCGTCTCCTTCCTGGTCCAGCGAAGGTTTTGAAGGCCCAGCAGAGCCGGGGTGCTTGGCGCTTGTTGATCTAGTGGCAAGGACTTCCGGAGGAGGACGCCACTTGGGAGCACCTCGACGAGCTCCGCAAGCACTTTCCCGACTTCTAGCTCGAGGACGAGCTGTTTGCGCAGGCGGGGAGAGATGCTATGACCGGCATACACTACAGCCGTAGGAGGCCCAATGGCGCAGGCAGTTAGGGGCTTGGCCCAAGTTATCTTATCGTATTAGGGGCTTAGCCCAATTATCTTATTAGGAGGATTATATAAACTCATGTAAGGACCCGTTTTGAAGTTAAGCAGAAGCAATCATATTTGCTCGGCTTCCCTGAGGGAGCCGGGAGACCTAACCCTAGCCACACCCTGCGCCCTCTCTCTCTCGCGCGCGATCACGGCGCCCCAGCGCCGTCGGCCTCGTCCTCCTCCACGCCAACCCTCCTTCCACCCCTATAACCTGAGAGCACGTCCTGGTAGGAACCCGGATCATATTAGAAACAGGCAGCCACACGGATACACCAGAGAGAGGACTCTAGCTAGATAAAGCAAGAGCTGATAAAATTCATACATGACTTACTGAAGTTGTGTCTACGGTCGACATAGTGTACAAGATACTCGTCAAGGTTGTAGGGTGTGACAACCGGAGTAAAACCCCGTGTTATAATGTAGACAAACTTGTGCTTGGCTGCAATCCTCCTGTAGTTCCTCTTGTTGTTGATGTTGTTGATATGATAGATGCTGAACCCATAAGTTTGCTGATGACGGCAGCCCAGGTATATCGAGTCGGCAGAAATGAAGGGGAACGTCTCCGTGGAGATGTGCAAGCAGTGTGTCAGGCCGACAAACACCGCATACCGGCCAAGGCTCTTGACGGGGATCTGCCTCCTGCCGGCGATGTCCACCTCCAACACCTCAATGCGGCTGGTGATGCCGCCCACTGTGAATAGCTCCTTCTGATTGTAAGCCTCGACGCCGCCAAAGCGCTCCATGCCTCTCCAGTACCACACCATCAGCATCCTCCCGCCGGTGCCACGGACCAGGAACGAGATTATGTGATTGTACCAAATGTAGTCTTTCTCGGTGAAGCAGCGCTGGTCAATCACCTCCACCAGCCGAGGTACTGGCTGCAGCTCAAGAAGGTAGACTGAACCCTCCGGCGAGCTGATGTAGCAGCGTCCTCCCAGGGACAGCAATGTGTAGAATAGTACCTTGCAATGACTGTTGTACATGGGGTAGGAGATCTGGCCTGGGCTGATCAGTGTCCAGTGCGCATCGCTGGGTTTGGCGAAGATGATGGTGGCTACACTGTCTCTCAGGCAGAGGATGAGTGTGGGCGGGGAGGTGGAGTCGTCAAAACATGCGCCATTGATCACCTTCGGAATAACGCGAACGGGATTCTGCAACAACTTTGGGAGGTAACCTTCACTATAGGGGGGAACGGCGACAACGATGTTGGAGACGGCGGGGAACTCGGTGACGGCGTTGGTCAGTGGGTCGAGGAGGCGGATGGTCTTGGTGGGCTTGTGGAAGAGGACGAGGAGGCCGTCGGCGGCGCAGACGTGGCAGTGGGTGGAAAGCGCCTGGAGGTGGACGCCGAGAGAGGCCGCGGTGGCCAGGTTGAGGAGGCGGCGGTGGGGCACGGCTTCGTGGTTCATGGAGAGCACAATCCAGTTGCGGGGGCGGAAGCGGCTGTCGAGGAGGCCTACTGCGCGCGGGTCGGCGGTGAGTCCGCGCCACGGCCTGCACACAGCACAGAAGCGGAGGTACTCGGCCACGTCGAGGGAGAGCAGCCGGCCGGAGATCTCCTCGACGAGGTCCAGAGGAAGCAGGTTGGCCCAATCCCTCCATTCCTGAAGGCGAAGTGCACCTGACGACGCGCTTCCGCTGTCTTCCTCGCCGATGATTCATCTGTCGCGCCAAGATTGACCAATAGCTCGCGCTCGAAAGATTCTGCGAGGAGGCAAAGCCGCCGGCGCCGCGCTCGTGTCATCATCCCGTGAGATCCGTCGCCATTGGATCCCGAAGCCACAGGGGGAACGGCGAGGCTCCAGCGCAGCGATAGTTGCGTCGTCATCGTAGTCGTAGCGGCCTGGTGGTCGGGACACGGGAGCCGGGGCGCAGGTTTGGCGGCGGCGGCGGCGGGCACAGGGAGGAATTCCGGACAGGGAGGAGGGAGGCAAATATGAGGGCGGGAGTCGGCGTCGCGAGTGCCTGCAGGCTTCTTCAGTTGAGAAACGCTTCCCTCTCGCTAGGGTTACCTATCCTCTCGGCGGCGATCTCCACCGCGTGTAGAGAAAATCTTCCCCTACCTTTGCTCGTTGAGTCCCTCCAGTCTTTCGACGGGGTGACGATCTAGTCTTGTTCTCCCGCTCTTCGGTGACGAACTAGTGGCGGCTGGTTTGTTAGGGTTAGGTCACAGCCCGGTAGAACACTTCTTCGGGCAAGGGAACAGGCAGATGGCAGCCAAAGCTTCTGGGTCGGGCGATCCGGATGATCTGGCGGCGATGATGAAGGAATTGGGTTTCTCTGAAGAAGACCTGGATGATGTGGTGGTGGATCAGCAATCCCTGCCGCCGGAAGCAACTCGTTGGATGGCGGTGGCCAGGGTGAACACTGAGAAGCAGTACAGCCAATATTGGTTCTACAAGAACATGCGCGCGGCGTGGAACCTTGCTCAGAAAGTCAACATCCGCCCTCTGGAAGATAATCTGTATACTCTTCAATTCTCATGTTTGGGCGACTGGGAACGAGTAATGATGGAAGGACCATGGGCGTTCCGAGGGGACGCGGTGATTCTGTCACCATACGATGGGTTCTCAAAACCGTCGTCGATCAAGCTTGACCTATTGGAAATCTGGGCTCAGATACATGATTTCCCCGAAGGCTATCACAGATCCCATCGCTGGCCTCGAAGTTAGGGGAATTTGTCTATGCTGAACCAGCTTCGCATGATTCTGAAGGCAACTTCTACAGGGTGCATGTGAAGATTGATGTGGGTAAACCCCTGAAGAATGCTGTGTCGCTCAAGGTGGGCGACAAGAGGATGATTTTTCGTGTAAAGTATGAGCGCCTCCCGAACTGGTGTGCGGTATGCGGGAGGCTGGGTCATCTGTACAAGGAACACAGAGATGGTGTGCATCCACCGTCTGCTTTGGTGTTCAGGAATCTGAAGGCTGAATGGTTTAGGGGCGCGGGACCATGACCTGGTGGAGCTAGGAACGGAAGCAAGGAAAAACCAACGCCAGGGGACAGCAGGCTCGTAAAACTTCAGACGTGGATGCAAATATGGTTGATGCGGAAGGCAATAGGAAGCGTACCCAAGTCTCAGAGGCAATAGCCACTATCCAGGGGGGACACAAGTTTCAGCCAAATGGCCCGAATGGGGGCGACATGCTGGCGCTTCCTTCGCCTCAGATACCACTAAGCCCGCCCCCAAAGCAGGACCCGAAGCGTGCTCGGATTGGGAATGGAGGTGAGAAGGGGAACCCAAACCAGATCATCATCAAGAAATTTGGCAGTGAGTCAGAAGCAACATCGGCAGACTCCCGAGAGGAGTACTGCCGGGCACAATGAGTATCTTAAGTTGGAACTGTCGCGGGGTGGGCAAAGCCGTGACAGTCCAAGAGATTCCCGAGATCGCGAAGAAGTTTGCCCCTACCCTGCTTTGTATTGTCGAAACTCAGCTAGATAGAGTTCGGGTAGAAAATTTAGCAAGTACTCTTGGTTTTGATAATTCTTTTGCTGTCAGTAGCCAGGGCCAGAGTGGAGGCCTTGGCATTTTCTGGAACAATCCAATAAAAGTTGAAATTTTGGGGTATTCAGTGTATCATATTGACTGCTCGATAGATGATCCAGGTCATGCGTTGTGGTGTGCATCTTGTTTTTATGGTGAGGCAAGCACACATCTGAGGCATCAAACGTGGGACACAATGAAGGGAATAGCAAATTTGAGTGATCTTCCTTGGGTGTGTATAGGCGATTTCAATGAAGTGTTACGTCCAGATGAGCAGGAGGGCATAGGAGAGCGGAGCAATGCTCAGATTCAAGGCTTTCGTGATGCTGTTGACATTTGCATGTTGATGGATGTGGGCTATGAAGGTAATTTCTGGACTTTTGAGAAGAGAGTTACAGGAGGAAGCTATACAAGGGTCAGGCTGGATCGGGCGCTGGTCTTAGCCGAGCTGAGTACTCAGTACCCAGAGGCAAACCTCAAACACCTCACTGCAGCCACCTCAGATCATTGTCCGATTTTGTTTAGCTTGAGAGGTGATCATGTGCGTCCGGCGGAGAAGCCTCCATTCAGATATGAGGTTATGTGGGAGTCCCACGAATCCTGGCGTGATAAAATCACCAATCAATGGATCCAGAAGCAGATGTCAGTAACAATGGAGGGCCTCAAGGAGAAGCTGAAAGCCATATCAAACAACCTTGGCCGATGGAATAGGGAGACTTTCGGATCCGTTCGCAAGGAGATAAAACACCTTAATGCTGAGCTGCACCGCCTGCGAGGAGATCCAACCAGGGTGGGGCCGACACATACTGAGCTAAAGATCAACGAGAAACTGGTTGAGCTATATCATAAGGAGGATCTCATGTGGAGACAACGGTCACGAATTGAGTGGCTAGCGTCGGGTGACAAAAATACGAGATTTTTCCAGATGAGAGCTAGCATGAGGAGGAAAAAGAACATGATCAAAGCACTGGTCAACTCCCTAGGAACCATGATTGATGACCAAGCAGAATTAAAAGGTATGGTGGCCGATTTTTACAAGAATCTTTACTCCTCCGAGGGTGTCACCGGTATCGATCAAGTTCTGCAGCATGTCCCCGTTAAGGTCACAGAATGTATGAATGAACAGCTCATGGCACCGTATACAAAGGAGGAAGTGAAAGCATCACTCTTCCAGATGTTCCCCACTAAGTCACCAGGGCCGGATGGTTTTATAGCACACTTTTATCAGCGGGACTTATGCGGGGAGGAGGTCACAAAGGCGGTACTGAGAATTGTTCGAGGAGAGGAAAGTGCAGAATGTGTGAATGAAACGGTTCTGGTGCTTATTCCCAAGGTGATGAACCCAACCCTCCTAACTCAGTTCCGCCCTATTAGCTTATGTAATGTCATTTACAAAATAGCTTCCAAGGTTGTTGCAAACAAGCTGAAAATAGTTCTACCAGATATCATATCAGAGGAGCAGTCTGCTTTTGTTCCGGGTAGACTGATAACTGACAACATAATATGTGCCTATGAGTGTTTACACTTTATGAAAAGAAGCAAAGCAAAGTCAAATAGCTACTGTGCGCTGAAGCTGGATATGATGAAAGCATATGACAGGCTGGAGTGGTCCTATCTCCAAGCGATTATGATCAGGCTAGGCTTCAACCAGCAATGGGTGGACATAATTATGGGGATGATCAGCTCTGTTTCGTTCTCAGTTCAGTTTAATGGCGAGAGACTTGAGTATTTTACACCTTCACGTGGTATCCGACAGGGAGATCCAATCTCCCCCTACCTCTTCTTGATTGCAGCAGAGGGCCTTTCGTGTCTTTTAAAAACCAGTTCTCGATCATCAGCACTCAGTGGGATTAAGGTGGCACCCACAGCTCTGGCTGTTAACCACCTTCTCTTCGCCGATGATAGCCTGTTGCTTTTCAAGTCAAGTGTGCAGGGGGCAGTAGAGGTGTCAGACCTGCTGGATATATATTGCAATGCTTCTGGACAGAGGGTTAATCATGATAAATCTTCTATTTTTTTCAGCAAAGGGTGCCCGCAAATTTTGCGGGATAACATAAAGAACACACTCCACGTCCAGAATGAATCTTTGAGCGACCGATACCTGGGAATGCCAACAGATGTGGGACAGTCGAGGATGGGTACTTTCAGATATCTCAGAGACAGGGTTTGGGAAAAGGTGAAAGGATGGATGAAAAAACTTTTATCGTCGGCAGGCAAGGAGGTACTTATTAAGGCAGTAGCACAAGCATTACCGGTCTACTCTATGGATTGCTTCAGGCTCCCCCGGGGCCTATGTGAGAATATCACATCTATCATCCGTCAGTTTTGGTGGGGAAGTAAAGCGGGCAAGAGAAAGCCTAGCTGGGTGGCATGGGATGTCATGACGAGGCCCAAATACTTGGGCGGTCTGGGATTTCGCGATATGGAGATTTTCAACCTTGCTTTGCTTGCTAGACAGGCCTGGAGGGTTCTAACTGAGCCTGATTCTTTTGAGTGCGAGAATTCTGAAGGCGGCATATTTTCCGGATTCCACTTTGTTGGACGCAGAACTTGACGGGAGGCCGTCTCAAATCTGGAGGGCGGTCTTGGACGGGCTGGACATGTTGAGATTGGGGATCATACGCAGGATTGGGAACGGGCAAACTACACGCATCTGGAGCCACAACTGGCTGCCGAGACAGGGCATGATGAGACCCATTACCTCGAGGATTCCAAGCCCGCCGACAATGGTTTCTGAACTAATCTCCACTGCAACGGCCACATGGAATGAAGCTCTCGTCCGGTCGGTATTCCTCCCAATTGATGCTGAAGCGGTTTTCAGCATACCACTTTGTACAAGAAACATCAGCGATTTTTGGGCATGGAATGGCGAGAAGAAGGGGGTTTTTTCAGTAAGGTCGGCGTACAGGCTGATTATGCACACCAAGCTGACGAGAGAGTCGTGGATTGATGAAGCGGATGGAACTTCAGGGGCTGGACAAGAAAGTAATTCGTGGTCATCACTATGGAAGATCAAGCTCCCACCAAAGATCAAACTTTTCCTGTGGCGACTGGCCAGAAGCTCAATACGAACAGCCGATGTGCTCGTGCACAGACATATGGGGGATTCGGCGGCTTGCAGGCTATGCGGAGCCATGGACTCGTGGAGACATACGATGATTGACTGCACCAATGCTCGCTGTGTTTGGGCGCTCTCGGACGAAGAGCTGGTCGAGAAGATGTGCCAACATATCAACGACGACCCACGCGAGTGGTTGTTTACCCTGAATGAAACACTTAATCCAGAACAGTTCGTGCGGATGTCGGTCACCCTATGGGCGGTATGGAGTGCGAAGAGGAAAGCGGTTTATGAGGATATTCACCAATCTCCTTTATCCACACACCTATTCATACAGAGGTATATCAGCGATTTTCAGATTCAGACCAAGGTTGTGTCGAGAAGTCCCAGTAGCCAGACACCAAGACCGAAACAGTGGCTCAAACCCCCGACAGAGGCGGGGTGTGGGAACAATCGCCGCTATAGCCAGAGATGCTGAAGGTGCGTTCTTGGGAGCTTCAACTTTGGGCTTCAGAGCGATCACTAATCGTACTACTTTAGAAGCCCTGGCGGTGAGAGAGGCTCTGGCGCTGTCAGAAGACCTCCAGCTTCAGTCTATCCATGTAGCATCAGATTGCAAGGAAGTCATTGACAGCATCAAGCAGAAGAACGGAGCGGAGTACGGAGTGATCGTACATGAAATAATAGAGTATTCTAGTAGTTTTACATCTTGTAATTTTGTCCATGAGTTTAGGAGCTCCAATGTAGAGGCTCACAATTTAGCGAAGCATGCTTTAAATCTAGGGGTGGGCCGCCGTGTGTGGTTAGGCCACCCCGGAAACCTCTCTTTCGTCCCGGTCCAACTAGTGACGGCGCAATAAAGCTTCGTGAATTGTCTCAAAAAAAAAATAACCAAAGTATCCTTGCTCCGAACAAATGTTTTTTTTAGTTGGAACAAACCCTTTTTTTTAGTTGGAACAAACGCTCTTTTGATGATGCTGGGTTAGCTTCTGACAAGGACATGCGTGATACTCAATCATCCCACTTTTCTATACTACTATTAAACAATTAAACAAGAACTTCTTTAAGCACACCCCACAAAGTGTACACAGATCCAATACCACCGCACGATTAGGCCCACTAAAATCAATCTAACGGTTAGCCTTAACCTAAACCATTTTCTGTGTGCACTTAGCAATTTACATTGACTGACCGTACTCCACCGTGGAGGAAAATATGAAACTCCACGCCTGGGCAATTAGGAAACTATATAATCATGGGTGCATCCTATTCTAGGAAACTAAATCAGAGTGCATCCATCCTATTAGGAAACTAATCTCAGACAAATCCATCCTATTAAAAAACTTATCTCGGACGCATCCATCCTATTAGGAAGCTAATCGCGAGCCGGCTGCTGCCATCATACACGCTAGCCACGATGGGGGAAGCGCGAGGAGCTTCATCTTCCTCCGGGAACACACGTGATGTCGCCGCCATCGTCTTCTGCCTGGAGGCCAGGCGCTCTTCTGCTGCTACTGCGACGACTCCATCCATGTCCAGGGCATGCTCTCCGGCAGCCATCGGCATCCGCGTCGACTTCAGCTCCGTTCGCCACACCCACGCCGACAACAACCCACCACCGACATCCTCCAAGTCCAAGCCGCCAACTGCCGTTGTCCCCAGGGCGGCACCGGTCTCGGCCATGGCGCAGGAGGTGCCGTCATTACCGTTCCTGCCATCGTCTGGCTGGGCCGTCGAGGACCTCCTGCAGTTCTTCCTACGTGCACAGTCAAGGGCACCGAAGGTCTATCACAAATCAATCAAGTGAACCTTTAATTCCATTTGGGGGTATTCTGCAATTTGCACGACTAATACTACACTTTTGGCACTTGGAGGTGGGTCAGAACTTTTTGATCTGCAATTTCATCTATCAACCAATCTTCCTCTGATGCATTCTAGAAATGAAAAATTGGGACATGAAGAAATTGCTATTCCAGAGTTTAATTAATCATTTGATAATTCCTTTGGGAAATACATGTGATCTGGAGCATGAAAATCATTCTCATATATACTCCCTCCGTTCCAAAATATAAGTCTTTTTAGAGATTTCAATGCGGACTACATACGGAGTAAAATGAGTGAATCTACATTCTAAAATATGTCTATATACATTCGTATATAGTCCGTATTGGAATCTCTAAAAAGACTTATATTTTGGAATGAAGGGAGTAGATATAGTAAGAATGGGACTGATTGTAAGAGTGTGTTTGTTTAGACCTGTATACTTACAATGCGATTCCTATTTAGACCAAGATTAGAATTTGACTACATGCATAAGTTTGGCTGGTTGAGAAATTTGAATTCACTATCCCTCATAAAGTGTCTGTTCAGTGGGTGCACGTGCATTACATATTAAATAAGAATCGTGGGGCTTCAAGCAATCTAGAATTATAGATTTGGGATTATCTTAGGTTGCCGATTGCTGTACTGAAAATGTGTAATTAGATATGGCACGTACATAAGAATGCAGCAATCTTGTCTTACAAAGTAGGATCAAGAGGGATACTGAAGAAGTCAAGATGCAGAATCTCTATTTCCCATGATTACTTTTCATGTTCATGTCGGCTTCCTTGGGCTTTACTTCGTATCACCATATGCATTAAACTGGACCGTATCAAGAGGTAACGCCATCCCCTTGATTAGAATTGTCTTATTTGTGCTATTTGATCAGTGTGTGTTTTACGTATGACGTTGCTTTACGTGGAATTAAGGTGGGTTGCGCCTGCCTAGGCACTAGCTCCAGGGATAGGTTGGAAATCAGAATATATGATTCATTCTTAGAGAAAACTTTACACGCGTCGCTTTAACATAATTGCATAGCAATCCAGTAAATTATCTAAGATTCAGTAGGAGGGAAGATATTGTAGATGTACTACTATTTCAGTTACATGATTCTATACATCTAAAATGGGTTACATGACTCCGTAACTATTGTTAGAGAATATCTCTCGCTGTTCTGTAAAGGTGTGCAATCTCTACTGCGTTCCAATAAAGAGAATTTTACCATACAGAAGGATCCAATGAAGAAACTAATCCGGCTGAGTTCCAATAAATAGATCCTTCGAAGGATCTGTCCTAATACAACTGCCGTATATTGGTACAGAGAAATCATATAAACTGTATTCAGTCGGATTTATTTTGTTTCATGACAGAGAAACCATATACCTTTCGAGAATTAAGCATCTTGAACAATATAATTGCACCGTAAGGCAGTTTATACTTTTTTTCCTAGCTACACTCGAAGAGATGACTACACTACATGCCTATATTACTGCATTAATAAATAACTGCTGATTTTATTTAAATGAGAATATTTTCCTGTGATTACTCTATGCAGCAACATAACCACTATTGTGTCTCACTTTTGAAAATACAATTTGAGCGACATCAAACATTATGTATCCATTTGATTTATATTTTTAAAAATATTTATTTTTTTATATTATGTGAATCTCACCTGGTTTATATTTGAGACGTGCGTTGCACGTGCATACTTATACTAGTCTTATTGTAAAGGACGTCACTCTGGTTTCAAATGAATAAATGGTGGGTTTGACTGTAAAAGAAAGGACATGCCTAATACCGCGTCCAGTCCTCGGAAAAGCATACATTGGCTAGTGTTTCGGCATAAGCCGAGTGCTCTTTCTCGGGTACTCAGCTTAGGCCTGTTTCAGCCGAGTACAATCCAAAAAAACACACGACAACTACAGGGCTCTCGACATATATCGACTTACCCGTGTACGGCTAAAAAAACATTGTCTTACAAGGAGCACTCGACATATGACGAAAAAAACATTCGGCTTAGAATCAATGCTCGGCAAAGCAACTGCCATGTGACATCCTCACCGCACTTGACGGCCGGTGACGGTAGGCGCTATAAGCCCAGTGCGGTCTGATGGCATACCAGGTTTACAATTTTCTTTTCTCTCTTCAAAATGTCAAAAATGTTGAGCACCCGTAGGAAAGCACTCACTTATACAGGGTGCCAGGAGTTATATTGTTAGATATATAATTGAGATATATTTGTTAGACAATTGTGTAGTGATGTGAGAGAAGGATATTAGATCTCAGATGTAAGATAATTTGGTTATGGAACATAAAATTTAGCTCGTCCTATGATTTGATTTGTGATGATTTTTTTCCCACATGTGTGTGACACAATTTATTTGCTATTGCATAGTGATGTTTGCTATAGTTCATATGTATTTTTGTATGAACCTAAAAGTTAGAACATTTTATAATAATGAATGGAGGGAGTAGATAACAACTAAATGTTGTTACTCAGAAAGAATGGAGAAGAGCATCCAAAATTAGCACTTGATTAAGCAATCAACTAATTAGTCTTAGGATGCATTTTTACATACAGCGGTCTATTAGTTTTTCTGCAAGGATTTGATAAACAGAACACACTGCTATTGCGACCTCATTTTTCTCTCAGCAACAGATATTGAACATATAAAGCCTCAAGAAGTCATAGGCAGGATGAAGGTGGCCACGTCGCCTCTAATTCGCCATGAACAGTACTCGTGCCACCGCCTGTAAATTCTGTGTCCTGCTAGGGGCATTTTCGTCATTTTGCATACGGGCGTATAAAAGGCAGCCGCTCCGGTGGAGGTAACCTACCCTTCTGCCCATCCCGCACTCGCGCCGCGCCCCTCTCCTCTCTCTCCCGACCGCGCCCGCCTCCCTGCCCCGCCGCCTTCATCTCCTCCACCCGGCCAGCCGCCGCCACTCGCGCCCGTCTCCTCCGGCCAGTCTCCGCCCGCAACCTCCCCCCTCCCGTTTTCAGAAGGGAAGGGAAGGGAAGAGAAGAGGGAGAGCAAGCGGGTCAGGTGACGGGAAGGGAAGAGAAGATGGAGAGCGAGCGGGTCAGGTGACAGCCATGGCCATGGCGCTTGCAGATCCACCGGCCCCGTCGTCGCCGCTGCGCTCACAGCTTCCGACTCTTGTGAGCTACCCTTCTGCCCATCTTCCTCCCCGCCTCACCTCCTCTTCCTCTCTTTTTGAGGGCGCCAGGAGCATGGCCCAGGAGCATGGCCTCGATCTGGAGCAGGAGAGGCCAGGAGTGACATGGTCACATGGGAGCAGCTCGGCTGCTTGCTGGTGCTGACGGATGCGCTCAGACCTGTGGCCCGGTCTTGCCGCCGCGTGCCGTCCACCTCCCCGCAGGCATGCCGGCCACCTCCCAACCTGACGCACATCTTCCCCATGGGGCCATGGAACACGGTGAGCAGCAGTGGTACGAACCCCAAAATACTACTATGAGATTAGTTAAATTCAGTTGAAATGAGGAACCTGTAGTGTTGCCTTTGTTCTTCAGTTAAATTTGTTTAATACGAAGAGCCAGTAGTGTCGCCTTTGTTCTTCAGTTAAATTCAGTTGAGACATTATGGGAATTACAACAACTTCATGTTTTTTCAAAAAATGTATTATGGGAATTACAACAACTTCATGTTTTTTCAAAAAATGTACAAGAAATATGGTCCACACATTTTGAAGCTACAGCCGCTGGAAACCAGTGAAGAATGAAGAAAGGTGGATCCACCAGCAGCTTCGAGTAGGATGAGGAGATCTGGACGGAGTTCGTGTTTCAGCAACCATGGTAGCGCATCCTCCGACCTCGACCTAGGTAAGCTCCTTCTTTTAGTGATGTTAATCAGTCAGCTTTCTCTACCTAGCTCCATGCGGCAGCCTGGCCAGCTGCCTTGTTCTCTTCACTTAATCCTTGTTATTTGTAGGCCGGAGCCAAATTCAGTTTTGTCTGCATTCAACTGCAGGCTCTTTAATGTATTTTTGTAAGTGGAACCTGACTTCTCATGGTTTGCCTAAACAATGGTTAGTCTATTGTACAATTGAACTAGGTCCATGGCTTTAAGAAATTGAGCGAAATCTACTTTTTCAGGCTTTAAACCCAATCATTCATATTTGTTGCGACCAAATGTTTTGTTATAACTTTAAAATTGAAAACCAAGTTTCCCTGGACAATTATACTTTGTTGTGAGCCTATTATTCACAAGTTATAGTAATATGGTATTATGGGCTTTGCTCCCAACATGATAAGGAGGAAAGAACTGCAGGCTATATTGTTCGTTGACATTCATGATCCGCGCTCGCAGGTTCCGACTCTTGTGAGCTACTGTTGCAGATGATATTTGGTCCCCATCTTTGCTACTGGCTCCTAATTTTTGTGTGATGAACAAATGGTTTAGATTTAGCGTGTAAAGCTGAGATTCTACATTGGTTTGGAATTTAACTTGTTACCTTTGTTTAATTTAATGCCATGCGAAACCTAATGTAGATGTCCATGTCTTTCCCAATGATGTCAGTAGGAAGATTTTTTTTTGCTTTCTTCATAGTGTAAATCTGTTGTTCAAGCTTCAAATTTATCTTGTTTATTATCTTTCCTTTTCTGCAAACTAATGGACCATATTTCTACTCAAACAGAAGCAAAGACGTCTTCTTAATGTTGCAGAAGTTTCATGGAGGCATCAAGGTCAGCCTTAATGCACATAATGACTAATGCTTCCGCATTGTAATTTCTAATTTGTTATCGAGCTTCTATGCTTCAACACATCTAAAATTTCAAAAGCTTTTCCGGGTCGATACGGTTACTTGAGAATCGTACCAAAGATAGCCTTAGCAGTTCATTCCGTACCAAACTTGAGCAACACAAAAGTTAAGTTAGGTGACTGTTCTTTGTAGGAATGCATCCTCCTCTTGCTATGCAAACTGAGGAAATCAAAGTGATGGGAAAGCATTGTACAACAGTTGTTGACTTCAGGATATTTCATGGATGAGTTATACTCCTTGACTCCCATGTAAAGTTAACTTATTTTGCTCTCTGCATTAGTATGTTCCAAATTAACCACACACAATTTAATTAGGTGAGCGTTCTCTGTAGGAGTGTATCATCCGCTTGCTACGCAAACTGAGGAAATCAAAGTGGCAAAGCAATTGACTGCATGTGTTGACTTCAGATATCTCAAGGACGAGTTAGAATCTTTGACGCTGAGGTAAAATTAACTTATTTTGCTCTCTGCATCGGTATGTTCCAAATTAACTGCACAAAATTTAATTAGGTGATTATTCTCTGTAGGGATGCATCCTCTGCTTGCTACACAAACTGAGGAAACCAAAGCGGCAAGGCATTGTACTGCAGATGTCAACTTCGGGATATCTCATGGACCAGTTATACTCCTTGATGCTCATGTAAAGTTAACTTATTTTGCTCTCTGCAATTGCATAATAGAACGGTTGAGCTAAACATCTCGCTGCTGATATTTTCAAATGTATTGCAACCACTGTACAACTCATCCATCGTAATTGATATGTTGAGACTGGATGGTTCATCCACAGTTCATGTTCTTAGTGGTGATCCATTAGCAGCAAACCTGGCCCATGAGCAAAAGGGGGTCCAGGTAAATGCTTTACTTTAGTTCTTACACATTAATGTAACTGCTATATATCTTGCTTTACCTTGACAATCTCCAGCAATTAATCAGTATCTTATGTTATTATGCAAGGAATTTCTGCTGCTTGGTGTTTTTTTGGAATCCATCTCTAATGTTTTGTTGGTTGTGTCAGAAGGGATCAATGATTTTGCCATGTGGAAGCTCATGCTTATGGTAGGTAAGTTGTCTGGTTATAAGTATAATTCCTCTGTGCATGCACTTCCTTCTTTAGAGAATTATAATCGTTAGTTCCTGTCTGGCTATTATTTGCTTTGGCCAATTTAGTCATTAATCTTCCATTTCCTAAATTTATTGGTATTGTAGCAATTAGTTCAAGTTTTTTTTGCGGCATGGGTTCAATTTTGTGTTGCAGTTGTCTGGTTTGCCTAATTGATGGCCATGATGCTCAATATGACAACATCTGCCTACCGAAATAATTTCATATGTGGTTATATTGATCTATAAAGTTAATTTCAGACTTTTATGTATGTGAGCATTTCTTTTGTTGTAGATTTTACCTACTCAAAATATAAAAAAAGCAAAAGGTATCATCTATATAGCTATTTCGAATGCAAGGGTAGGATCATCTCTCTCAACAAGATGTTCTTTGTGTACTACGACAAATTTGAGTGGCTCTCTCAAAACAGGCTCTCGCCCCGCTTTATATATGATAGCAAAAGATAGTTGGTATACATATAATTGGATTTTTTTATTAAATTATTGAAAGCTAGATAACTGGAGATTGTGTATTATAAAAATGATGTACTATTTGGTCTCACCTATAACTGGTTTCGTCTTGTCTCTGTAGGTAGGCGCCATGGACGCCGCTCTTGTGCTCATCAAGGTCCGCTGCTCCTTGTTCCAGTCCCATGACAAGCAGCAGCAGCAGCATCATGGTCTGCCCCCTCCCACCCTCTCTTGATTTCCTCTCTTCGCTTCCCTGACCACGTCTCATCTCTGTTGGGTCAAGGTTGGGTTGGAGCTACAGCGGCCAGCCACCGGGACGATACTGACAGCCAAAGAAAGCTCCTTCCCCACTGCTGACAGCCAAAACCGCTCTTGTGCTCATCAAGGTCCCTTTCACCTCTCTAACCTCTGTGTTAAGTCCGTCTGGTTCTAGGCCGATTAAGGTTTTTTGTTTTGTTTTTGCTTCCACTTTGTTTGATTTAAGCGTGGTGGTCAGATCCTCTTCAGATGTCCAGTTGAGACACCTACCCATTTCTTCTCTTTTTTTCTCTTGAGAGGAGAGGAGAGGATGCTAACTAGCGAAGTACTATACTACTACGACATTTCAAACCATAATAAGGTCCTTCGGTAAAAACAAAACAAGATTTGCAGCGGTAGCAAAATTCCAGCATCCACTAGCCACACAAAAAAGTATGTGTCCATTGATAATTATAACGAGAGAGGAATTCAAGGATTAGTTTATTATTAACCTATGTAGTGTATGCACTGGTAGTTGATGGAGTTTCAAGCAACAAGCATGGAGCACCTTCTTCTTTCTATCATGTCACTTACCTGATAATTTGGTAATTCTCTTTGTAATGTCATTCATATACCAGATAAAGCCAATTTCTTTGGGGCTCTCTGTCATTCATATGTTCAGTGATGCAATCTGAATTATTATGTAGAGGTTACTCCAGTCCTCACTATTCTTCTATTTGTCTCTGTTTAGTGTTTTACTTTTTTTATCAGCGGCATAATAGATAACCATATCTACATTTGTCTATGTTTTCTGTCAGGTTAGTCAATGTATAGGACTGCGCTTTTGTATGTCCTTTCCTTCAAGCTGCCATTCAAGAGAAGAGAGGAGCGAGGCCTCGATCCAGACTCAGAAGGAGGAGACGAGGAGCAACACCTATTTTTATTGTCCGTCAAGCCCCATTATACTTTGTGGTTCCAGCCACCTGATCACTAACCTGAATGAGTAAGTAGACCATTATATATGATGGTCTTGCTTCCTTTTGTGATCATGTATCTATATTAGCTCCGGTGAGAAAAGGCGGCTTCCAAGCAGAGGATGCGGCAGTGTTGGCCACGTTTGGTTTTCATAAGCTAATAATGTATCCCTTCCTGTCTACTTCCTTTGTGTACCACATTGTAACTAAGCATCTATGTACCAGTAGTAAAGACTTGGGTGTCTGAATATTCTCACAATAGTTGTCTCCCTCTCGCCCTTTGCGCCATTGGCGCAACGAGTCATCTAGTACATTCAAAGGATTATACATGTCCCTTTCCGCAAATCAGTATGCTCACATCTTTCCTGCATTTTTCAAAGAGCAGCATCGCGTTCCATCAGTTTCCAGCTTCACCACCATAGCAACTGCACTAGATGAAGTTATCATGTCCAGACACCACCAAACGTATGTGAGCAGATGAAGCACATCTAATGCCTGTTTCGGAGATGATAAATAAACAAATTGAAACATATACCTAGACTAGGAAATGATAAGGCCGAGAGAAATTGCTCATTGCAAGTTTGCAATGGTGCATCTAGCCTGATTACAGTGATGTTCTAAAAAAACTTTACAGTGATACATTGCCGTGCACGTCATATTTAGAGACTAGAGACACAAAATAGAGAGAATAAACTAAAGGAAAAAACCATAGGAAAATTTAAACAATTGTTGCGCACACAAAATTATAAGTTCAATACGTTACTACCTCTGTTCTTAAACGTAAGATGTTTTGGCATACATTTAGGAATACAGGGTGTAAATAAGTTTATGATAAAAAAGTCATTAGTCTAACAAACTGCTCTTGCATGTTTTCTGTATAAATATCCACTTGCATATATTTGAGGAGAAGTTAACAACAACAACAACAACAACGAAAATCATTTTCTCTATATATTATCTCACCAAGACTGAGCTTATTATGAAAAAAAACATGGTCAAGTTTTAAGGCTCCAACCCCATATAACCTTGGATGCACACAGATCGCATAAATCATTAAAAAAATGCATTGTTCAGATCGCTGCTTAATTAAAGTGAAATAAATATGTAAAGCGAAGCCTGAAAATTCTCAAAAAGAAAGAGGGAGAAACACCACATTGCGTAATCAAAACTGAAGCCATGTGAATTGAATCGCCTTTTACAAAAGTGTGATGTGCGGATGCTCCACTGCCAAATATAAATCTTAGCTAAACAACACGATGAAAAAAAAGTCATGTTTTAAACCGACCACCGACAACAAATACTACTGAATTCCCTTCTTTTCTCTTATGCAAAACAAATGACATAACAAAATATCTTCAGGCTGTTGAAACATCACTCAAAGCAATGAACAATTAGCATAGGCGTAAATTTGCAGGGAGGATGATAGGAACCGGGTCCCTACCAGGACGAGCTCTCAGGTTATAGGGGTGGAAGGAGGGTTGGCGAGGAGGAGGGTGCGGCCGACGGCACTGGGGCGCTGTGATCGCGTGAGAGAGAGGGGGCGCAGGGTTGGCTAGGGTTAGGGTTCCCGGCTCCTTAAGGAAGCCGAGCAAATATGATTGCTTCTCCTTATCTCAAAACGAGTCCTTACATGAGTTTATATAATTCTCCTAATATGATAACTGGGCTAAGCCCCTAATACGATAAGATAAATTGGGCCAAGCCCCTAACTGCTTGCGCCATTGGGCCTCCTCCGGCTATACTGTAGGCCGGTCATAACATCTCTCCCCGCCTGCGCAAACAGCTCGTCCTCGAGCTGGAAGTCAGGGAAGTGCTTGCGGAACTCGTCGAGGTGCTCCCAAGTGGTGTCCTCCTCCGGAAGGCCTTGCCACAGGATCAACAGGCTCCACACACCGCGGCTCTGCTGGGCCTTCAAGACCTGCGCTGGACCAGGAAGAAGACGGCCCTCGGAGGTCGGAGGAAGATCCGGCGTGGCCGCCGGTGGCTCACCGCGGAAAGGCTTCAACAAGCCCACATGGAAGACGTCGTGGATGCGAGCGCCAGATGGCAGCTGAAGGCGGTAGGCGACGTTGCCAATGCGCTCCAGAGCCGGAAACGGCCCAGCATAGCGAGGACACAGCTTGCGCTTAGCGCGGGGGTCCAGTGACTGCGTAGTGCGGTGGAGGAGGCACAACCACACCCAGTCTCCCACCGCAAACTCCGCCTCGCGGTGGTGGGCGTCGTAGTACTTGTTGGACAGCTGCTGGGCCTGGAGAAGACGCTGGCGCACCTCGGCAAGGATCTCATCCCTGCTGCGGAGAAGCTCGGCCGCCGCCTCAGTCCGGGCAGTCTCAGGCTGGAATGGCAGGATGGGTGGTGGAGGGCGACCGTAGACCACCTCGAAGGGCGTGGCATGCAGGGCGGAGTGGTAGGAGGTGTTGTAGCAGTACTCCGCCCAAGAAAGCCAGTCGACCCAAGCACGTGGGCGATCACCTGTAACAAAACGTAAGTACATAGAAATCACCTTGTTGACCACCTCAGATTGACCGTCTGTCTGGGGGTGGAATGCCATACTGAGGCACAGCTGCACGCCCGCCATCCGAAAAAGATCGCGCCAGACATGGCCAGTGAACACCTGGTCGCGGTCGCTGACGATCGAGGAGGGAAACCCGTGGAGGCGGACGATGCCGTCGAAGAAGGCCCGCGCGATGGAGGTGGCGGTGTAGGGATGGCCGAGTGCGATGAAGTGTGCATACTTGGAGAAGCAGTCGACCACCACAAGGATGACGGACTTGCCGCCCACCTTAGGAAGGCCCTCGATGAAGTCCATGGAGATGTCGGCTCAGACCTGAGAGGGCACCTCAAGGGGTTGTAACAGTCCCGCCGGCTGCAGTGTCTCCGTCTTGTTGCGCTGGCATGTCACGCAAGACTGCACCCAGTCCCGTACCAGCGCACGGTCACCGGGGATGTAGAAATCTGCCCGGAGACGGTGGAGGGTCTTCTGCACACCATCGTGGCCGGCCGAGTGGGACAGCAACAGTGGCTGGTGGCGGAGGTCGCCGTGATCCGGCACGAAGAGTCGCCGCCCGTGCAGGAGCAGGCCGTCGTCCTGGCGCCACGGTTCCTCCAGGCCGCCGTCTGCGAGGCGCTGACGAAGGTGCTGTGCGTCCGGGGCGCTCGCGGTGGCACGACGGATGTCGTCGATGAAGGCAAAGGAGGGCCCCGAGCGGGTGCAGAGCACCATCCCCGCGGTGTCGACGGCGTCCGAGTCAGGGTCGACGTCGCGGAGGGACAGCGCGTCCGCCACGGTGTTGAGGCGACCCAGGCGGTACTCGATGGTGAAGTCAAAGCCGAACAGCTTGCTGATCCCCTGATGCTGCGGCACGGTGGAGAGGCACTGGTCCAACAAGAACTTGAGGCTGTAGTGATCCATGCGAATACGGAACGGCCGCCCCCATAGATATCGCCGCCAGTGGCGCACAGCCCGCACCAAGCCGATGAGCTCCCTCTCATAGGCCACGAGCTTGTGATGGCGTGCGGCGAAGGGCCTGCTGAAGAACGCGAGCGGCCCGTCGCCCCTATGAAGGACGGCGCCAAACCCCACGCTCGAGGCGTCGCAGTCCACCATGAACAGCTTGTCGAAGTCAGGCATCTGGAGGACCGGTCCCATAGTGAGAGCCTGCTTGAGGGTCTGGAACGCCTCAGTCACCTCAGTATCCCAGGAGAAGGCGTCACGGCGCAACAGGCGCGTGAGCGGAGCCGTGATGAGGCCGAACTCCCGGATGAACTTCCAGTAGTAGCCCGCGAGGCCCAGGAAGTCGCGTAGGGCCCCTGGCGAGTGCGGCGTTGGCCAAGCCGCGACAGCCGCCACCTTGTCGGCATCCATAGCGACACCGTCCGCTGAGATGACGTGGCCGAGGTAGGCGACCGATGTCGTGCCGAACGAGCACTTCGAACGCTTGAGGTGCAGATGGTGCGCTCGAAGCTCGTTGAAGACGATGGCCACGTGATGTAGGTGCTCCGCCCACGACGAGCTGTAGATAAGAATGTCATCAAAGAAAACGAGCACAAACCGGCGCAAGTAGGGGCGGAGGACATCATTCATCAAAGCCTGAAATGTCGCCGGGGCATTGGAGAGGCCAAAAGGCATCACCAAGAACTCGAAGTGGCCATGATGAGTGCGGAAGGCCATCTTCTCGACATTATCCGGGTGCATCCGCACCTGGTGATATCCCGAACGGAGGTCGAGCTTGGTGAAGAAGTGTGCCCCGTGTAGCTCATCCAGGAGTTCATCCACGACCGGGATGGGAAATTTGCCCTTGAGCGACTTGGCGTTAAGAGCATGATAGTCGATGCAGAAGCGCCACGTGCCGTCCGCCTTGCGAACGAGGAGAATCGGCGCCGAAAACAGGGAGATAGAGATCCGGATGATGCCCAGGGCGAGCATGACCGCGCACTGCCGCTCCAGCTCATCCTTCTGCAGCTGGGGGTAGCGGTAGGGGCGTACAACAACGGGAGCTGTGCCAGGGAGCAGGTGAATGCGGTGGTCGTAGGCCCGGGCTGGCGGAAGGCCCTAGGGCTCGTCGAAGAGGTGGCTGTGCTGCTGCAAGAGACGAGCCAACAGGGGTTGCTCGGACTCGGCGGCGGCCGCCGTCAGCTGCGGATGTGGCGCCGCTGGTGAAGTGCCACCCACGCCCTCCCACCGGACGCGGCGACCCAGACGCTAGAAGGTCATCGTCATGAAGTCGAAGTCCCAGAGGATGGGACCCAGGGTGAAGTCGACCCCGAGGATGAAGTCGAAGCAGCCCAAGTCTATGCCAACGCACGTGATGGTGAAGTGCTCGTCGACGACGATGATGGGGACATGCCGCGCAATCCCCTGACAGTGGAGGCGATCACCGTTAGCCACGGTAACCCTGAGTTGCTCCCCGCCCGTCGGCTGGAGTGCCAGGCGACGCATGGTCGATGCGGGCAGGAAGTTATGGGTGGAGCTCGTATCCAGCAGGGCCAGGAGGCGCTCGCCGTTGATCGTCACCGGCAGCAGCAAAGGCTTCTCCGCTCATATACCCGCGAGGGCATGGAGGAAGACCACGAGGGCGGTCGCAGGAGCGGGTGCCGGCGCGACCTCCGCAGCCGCTGGGGCGGGCAGGTCGCCGAGCCCGTCGGCGGTAGTGTCCTCCTCGATGTAGTCAGCAGCCTCCAAGTAGAAGAGCCGCGAGCAGACGTGGCCCGGCACGTAGGGCTCGTCGCAGTTGTAGCACAGCCCCCGGCGACGGCGCTCGAGCTGCTCGGCCGGGGTGATCCGGCAGAAGGGGCGTGGCGCAGCCGGGGCGTTGGGCACCTCGGGAGCCTGGGCAAGACGCCCCGGTGCTGGTGATGTCTGTGGCGGCCGGGGGGGGGGGCTGTCGGACCACTATTAGAAAACAGGGCTTTGGTCCAGGCCGGGTAAGCCCATTAATCCCGGTTCACTCACGAAACGGGACCCATGGGGGCATCGGTCCCGGTTCGTGAGGCCAGGGGGCCGCCGGACCTCGTGGGCCATTGGTCCCGGTTCGTCTGGCCCCATTGGTCCCGGTTCCAGACACGAACCGGGAACAATGAGCCTCGCTCCTGGCCCACAACCATTGGTCCCGGTTGGTGGCTGGAACCGGGACCAAATGGGGTCCTTTAGTCCCGGTTCTAGCCACAAACCGGGACCAAAGAGATGCATATATATACCCTGCGAGCAGAGCAGTGGAGTGCTCTGTTTTTTTGGCCGGCCGTGGGAGAGCTTTGTGGTGCTCTAGCTCACCTCCTATGCACATGAGGTGTTCGATGAAATGTCCGAGCCACACTTGAGCTTTCTCCTCTCGAAGCTCCTTGTCCAAGCTCTATTTTCCTCAAGATTTGTCTAGGTTTGGCGGTCTGTCCTGTCCCGTCCCTGTCCTCACCGCCGTCGATCGCCCGCGCCGATCTTGTCGCCGGCACCACCGTGGTGAGCCTCTTGTTCTTATCTTCTTTCTAAAAGAAAAAAGTTCTTACTTGTATGATTTAGATAGATACTTGTGTAATTTTCTTACTTTTATTATTGTTTGTAATTATATAGTGCGATGGTTTTGGTATCCGCCTCCGTCGGCCCTCGTCCTGTCTATGATTCGGATGTGGTATATATATTATCTTTTATAACTATTAGTTTCATTTAGTGTTTATGACAATTATGCCGACCAACATGACATAGATTTTTTTATCTAGGAGGTATGTGAACCGGAAATTCCAACCGACCCTATTGTCGAGAGGTTAAATTTAGTTGAAGAAGAAAACAATTACTTGAAGGAAAAATTGAAAAAAATTGAGGAGGAGAAGATGATATTGGAGTTGCATGTTGCGGATGTCGTCGATGATCACAAGATCAAGATGGATGCAATGCGCTTCAAGATTAGAAAGTATAGAAAATATGCCATTCATACTAAGGCTTGGTATCATTATGCCGTTGGATCAATTGTTACCTTAGTTGCGATTATGATGGCATTTGTTGTTGCATTGAAATGTTTTAGATAGTTTCAATGTATGGTTTAATTAGATGCTCTGGAGAGCTATATGTTGTTCAATGAGAACTATGTATGTACTTTGGTTTTAATGTGATGATGAACTTCTATTAATTAATTTGGTCACTTATGTATTCATGATATTCTGTAATGGTTTTTGACACACTTAATTATATATAATGCACGAAAATGAACCGGCAATGGATGTACGGTGATAGACGCACCTCTGAGTACATTAAGGGCGTGCATAATTTTCTCGAAGTGGCTGAGGCAAACAAGCAGAATGGTTTTATGTGTTGTCCATGCCCTATATGTGGGAATACGAAGTCTTACTCTGACTCGAAAACCCTTCACACCCACCTGCTTTATAAGGGTTTCATGCCACACTATAATGTTTGGACCAAGCACGGAGAAAGAGGGGTTATGATGGAAGACAGCGAAGAAGAAGAGGATGATGACAACTATGTGCCCCCTGAATACGGTGATGCTGCAACCGGAGAAGCTGAAGATCAAGAGGAACCAGACGATGTGCCCGATGATGATCTTCGCCGGGTCATTGTTGATGCAAAGAGACAATGCGAAAGTGAAAAGGAGAAGTTGAAGTTCGATCGCATGTTAGAGGATCACAAAAAAGAGTTGTACCCCAATTGCGAAGATGGCAACACAAAGCTCGGTACCACACTGGAATTGCTGCAGTGGAAGGCAGAGAATGGTGTACCTGACAAAGGATTTGAGAATCTACTGAAAATATTGAAGAAGAAGCTTCCAAAGGATAACGAATTGCCCGACAGTACGTACACAGCAAAGAAGGTTGTATGCCCTCTAGGATTGGAGGTGCAGAAGATACATGCATGCCCTAATGACTGCATCCTCTACCGTGATGCGTACGAGGATTTGAACGCATGCCCGGTATGCGGTGCATTGTGGTATAAGATCAGACGAGATGACCCTGGTGATGTTGACGGCGAGCGTCCTAGGAAGAGGGTTCCTGCCAAGGTGATGTGGTATGCTCCTATAATACCACGGTTGAAACGTCTGTTCAGAAACAAAGAGCATGCCAAGTTGATGCGATGGCACAGAGAGGACCGTAAGAAAGATGGGAAGTTGAGAGCACCCGCTGACGGGTCGCAGTGGAGAAAAATCGAGAGAAAGTACTGGGAGGACTTTGCAGGTGACGCAAGGAACATATGGTTTGGTTTAAGCGCGGATGGCATTAATCCTTTTGGGGAGCAGAGCAGCAATCACAGCACCTGGCCCGTGACTCTATGTATCTATAACCTTCCTCCTTGGCTGTGCATGAAGCGGAAGTTCATTATGATGCCAGTTCTCATCCAAGGCCCTAAGCAACCCGGCAACGACATTGAAGTGTACCTAAGGCCATTAGTTGAAGAACTTTTACAGCTGTGGAATGGAAATGGTGTACGTGTGTGGGATGAGCACAAACAGCAGGAATTTGACCTGCATGCGTTGCTGTTTGTAACCATCAATGATTGGCCTGCTCTCAGTAACCTTTCAGGACAGACAAACAAGGGATACCACGCATGCACGCACTGTTTAGATGACACCAAAAGTATAGACCTGGACAAATGCAGGAAGAATGTGTACCTGGGGCATCGTCGATTTCTTCTGACCAACCATCAATGTCGAAAGAAAGGCAAGCATTTCAAAGGCGAGGCAGATCACCAGAAGAAGCCCGCCATCCGTACCGGTGATCACATACTTGCTATGGTCAATGATTTACAAGTAATCTTTGGAAAGGGTCCCGGCGGACTATCTGTTCCAAATGATGCTGAGGGACGCGCACCCATGTGGAAGAAGAAATCTATATTTTGGGACCTACCCTACTGGAAAGACCTAGAGGTCCGCTCTTCAATCGACGTGATGCACGTGACGAAGAATCTTTGCGTGAACCTGCTAGGCTTCTTGGGCGTGTATGGGAAGACAAAAGATATATCGGAGGCACGGGAGGACCAGCAACGTGTGCACGAAAAAGACGGCATGCCTCCAAAGCAGTATGAAGGTCCTGCCAGCTACACTCTTACCAAAGAAGAGAAGGAAATCTTCTTTGAATGCATGCTCAGTATGAAGGTCCCGTCGGGCTTCTCGTCGAATATAAAGGGAATAATAAATATGCAAGAGAAAAAGTTCCAGAACCTAAAGTCTCATGACTACCATGTGATTATGACGCAACTGCTTCCGGTTGCATTGAGGGGGCTTCTACCAGAAAACGTTCAATTAGCCATTGTGAAGCTATGTGCATTCCTCAATGCAATCTCGCAGAAGGTGATCAATCCAGAAATCCTACCAAGGTTAAGGAGTGATTTGGCGCAATGTCTTGTCAGTTTCGAGCTGGTGTTCCCACCATCCTTCTTCAATATCATGACGCACGTCCTAGTTCATCTAGTCGACGAGATTGTCGTTCTGGGCCCTGTATTTCTACACAATATGTTCCCCTTTGAGAGGTTCATGGGAGTCCTAAAGAAATATGTCCGTAACCGCGCTAGGCCAGAAGGAAGCATCTCCATGGGCCATCAAACAGAGGATGTCATTGGGTTTTGTGTTGACTTCATTCCTGACCTTAAGAAGATTGGTCTCCCTCAATCGCGGTATGAGGGGAGACTGACTGGAAAAGGCACGCTAGGAGGGGACTCAATAATATGTAGGGATGGGCATTCCTGGTCTCAAGCACACTACACAGTTCTACAGAATTCTACCTTGGTGACCCCGTATCTCGATGAACACAAGAACATTCTGCGCTCCAAACACCCAGAGCAGTGTAACGACTGGATTACATGTGAACACATCAGGACTTTCGGCAGTTGGTTGCAAACACCTCTCAGGGGTGACAACACTGTTTCTGATGAGCTGTACACGTTGGCCAGGGGACCATCTTCGACTGTATTGACTTACAAAGGGTACGAGATAAATGGGAATACATTTTACACGATCGCCCAAGATCAAAAGAGCACCAACCAAAACAGCGGTGTCCGCTTTGATGCAGCAACCAAGAGGGGAAAGGACACATATTATGGTTACATAGTGGACATATGGGAACTTGACTATGGACATGATTTTAAAGTCCCTTTGTTTCAGTGCAAATGGGTCAATCTGTCAGGAGGCGGGGTACAGGTAGACCCATAGTACGGAATGACAACAGTGGATCTGAACAATCTTGGGTACACAGACGAACCATTCGTCCTAGCCAATGATGTGGCGCAGGTTTTCTATGTGAAGGACATGTCTACCAAACCGAGAAAAAGAAAAGATAAGGAAGCGAATACATCATACGATGAGCCAAAGCGCCACATAGTTCTTTCAGGAAAAAGAGACATCATGGGATTGGAGGGCAAGACAGACATGTCTGAAGATTATGAAAAGTTTCATGAAATTCCTCCCTTCAAAGCCAAGGCTGACCCAAGTACCCTGTTAAACGATGAAGATTATCCATGGTTACGGCACAATAAGCAAAGGACACAAGCGAAGAAAAAGTGAAGACTTTCTCTCCACAACTATTATGATGATGCCTTTGATCTAGAATATCACTACAGTTACATGTGAAGAAATGAAATGCCTTTTGTAACAGATGAGTTTCCGTTCGAAACCCTGATACTTCGAAAGAGATTGTTCATTTTGTACACGAAGTGCATCCAGCTTTTGCCGTAACCCTCTCAACTTTTTAGCACATGCTATGTGGGTGAAATGATGATACCATGCCAACTTTCAACCTTTTCAGAGTTCATTTGAAGTGCTTTTCAATTTTAGGGTCATTTAGCTCAAAAAAATCAGTAAATGCATGAAAAATACCAAGTGAAGTGAGAAAGGGTTGAAAATTAATGATGTGGCTTTTAATGGTGCATTTTGAACACACAAAAAGTCTGGAGTTCAAATAAGTTCAAAAAAATGAAATCCCTTTGTAACAGATGAGTTTTCGTCCGAAACCCTGATACTTCGAAAGAGATTGTCCATTTTGTACACGAAGTGCATCCAGCTTTTGCCGTAACCCTCTCAACTTTTTAGCACATGCTATGTGGGTGAAATGATGATACCATGCCAACTTTCAACCTTTTCACAGTTCATTTGAGGTGCTTTTCAATTTCAGGGTCATTTAGCTCAAAGAATAAACTAATAGCAAAAGGAATGAACTATAAAACTTTTATGAAACTCTAATAGCAAAAAGAATGAACTAAAAATATTCAATAAAAATATTCTGTTATGATCAACTAAAATAAACTATAATACTCTTCAATAGCAAAAAGAATCAACTAAAAAGCTTTTATAAAACTCTAATAGCAAAAGGAATCAACTAAAAATATTTTATAAACCTCTAGTATTTTTGAAACTAAATTTTTATAAAATTTATGCAACTTAAATTATCAAAGTATTTTTTGTTCAAAACATTAATAGGAAAAAGAATTTTTTTGTTAGAAACTTTAATAGCAAACTAAAATAACAAAATCTGTTTTTGATTAAAACAGACATTTAAAATAACCTAAAAATTACCTAAAGCAAAATGAATCACTCAAAAACTCTAAAAAATTAGGTAAATCATAAAACAAAAGGGCTCTAGTAAAGGGATAGAGGAAGATGAGGAGTGCATGGCATCGATTCCCCCCTCTGGCCAAATTTTTCTGAATTTACTGAATTTTTTGACAGTGCTAAACAGTGCACATCAAGTGTATGATGAAATGCTAAAGGGCTCTAGGAATTTTAAGAATTTTTGTGGTGAGGTGTTGATGCACAAAAGAGAGTCTGGCAAAGTTTGAGAATTTTTTGTCCAATTTAAATTGCGCTTTGACCATGGAGTTTGAATCTGGTCCAAATTTGAACTGAATGAAATTTGAAAATTTTGAACTATAGAACCAAATGTTTATGGCGGAATGGGTTGTGGGTACTGTCAAATAGATGGAGTAATTTTTGTGGGTGCAAAAGAATTTGGGAGAATATAGCTCCTTTGCAAATCAAAGGAAATATGAATAATTGAAATTCCAACTTTAGAATTTATTAAATATAAGAAAAATATTTACATAGTTAGAGATATTTGCACAGTTAGAGATATTCATGATCAAAGTCATTTTTTTAGAGAAATTTGCATAGAGAATTTTTTTAGAGAAATGGCGGAGTTCACATATAATGTATATATGTTGATATTTTTTATATGATGAAAATTGTTTTGTTCATATATAATGTATATATATATATATGTATGTGGCTATGTATGTATGGATGTTCATAAAATTGTTTTGTTCATATATGTATTAATTGTTTTGTTCATAGCATTTTTTTTATATGATGATTTTTTTTCATAGCATTTTTCATAGCCATATATATGTATGTGGCTATATGTATGTATATATGGATGTTCATAGATTTTTTTTATATGTATGTGGCTATATGTATATGTCGTTGTCGATATAGCCCCTCCCCGATAACTTCGACATGAGGGGGGGGGGTCGATATACCCCCTCCCCGATAACATTTTTTTTCTAAATTACTAAGGTAAAATGTTCACCCCCCTCTCGATATACCGGGCGACCAACTCTCGAGGCCACCCAAACCCTAGAAAAAAAACATTGTCGATCTCCTACCCCCTCCCGCCCCTACCCGACAAACTCTCGAGGCCACCCAAACCACTAGAAGATAACTTCGGTAACTTCGACATGAGGGGGGACGTCGATCAACCCCCTCTCGCCCGAAGAAGTCTATGTATCATTTTATATCGTGGTGGACATATATCAAAGTTTGATCATATGTCAAAGTTTGAATTTTGACATATGCAACATTTGATCATATATCAAAGTTTGATCATATGTCAAGTTTGAATTTTGACATATGCAACATTTGATCATATTCGGAAGGCTCTTGCTGAACTTCGTACCAAAAAACTAATTATCCTATCCGGGACTCCGTTCCAAAACAATTTTGGAGAGCTTCGTACCATTATGCGCCTGTTACTTCCGGCTAATGATGAAACCATGCTTTTCTTGAATCCTTTGACACTGACAACGTGACATATAGAAGGGTAGATGAGATCAGGAAAAATATGGACCATTTTCTGCACATCTAGAATGGCGCCATTTTGTTAAATCCCTTGTTTGACATTCATGAGAGAGGCGGTCCGGACGTCGGACATTCATGAGAGAACTCCGGTAACTCTTCAACATGAGGGGGGACGTCGATCAACCCCCTCTCGCCCGACCAAACCCTAGAAGCGTCGAGGCCACCCCAAATCCTAGAAGCGTTGCCGAGGCCACCCCAAACCCTAGAAGCGTCGAGGCCACCCAAATTTACCAAGTTAAAAGAGCGTTGTCGAGGCGACCCCAAACCCTAGAAGCGTTGTCGAGGCCACCCCAAACCGTAGAAGCGTCGAGGCCACTAATTAATATTCCTTGTTGTGATTAGCTAGCTAGGTCTATGTTTGCCACTAATATATCCATCTCTCATGTTTGTATATTAATTGCCATGTTGTAATATTTGCAGAAACTATGGATCAAAGAGACATAGAACAAGAAGAGTTGTTGGGGGACATAATCCGCGACGGACGTGATGTCTTGTCGTTTCTCAACGACACCAATGGTCTGGAAGGAGAGGATGAAGGCTCCGGTGATCGAACAATGGAGGAGGAAAGACATGATCATGATGTCTCCGGTGACCGAATGCCGGTGGAAGAAGGAGACCATGATGACGGCTTCGGTGACCGAACGGGGGAGGGAGCTATTGCAAAGTCCGGCGAGGTATATATATTAATTAAGCCTGTGCTGACTAGCTAATTGATGCATTAATTGTTTTGGTATGTACATATATTAACTCTTCTTTCTTCTTTTATAGCCCTCCGGATCGAGCCAAACTTCGGTAACGAGACGAGGCCCGAAGAAAAGGATGCGCTAGGATGAAAGGTTCACGATCACAGCAATCGCGGACGATGGCCAACCGATTGAACCCAGGCGGACCAAGGAAGCATTTTCTGCTCAGTGCGGAGCTATTGTTAGGGACAGCATCCCGATCAGCATCCAGCTATGGAATAAGCCTAAGAACGAAGACCCTCAAGTTTCTTATGTCACCGATAGACAGAAAGATGATCTTTGGACCATGCTGAAGGCAAATTTCACCCTACCGCCAGAGGAGGATCCGAATAAGCCAGTTATAGAGCCACTGGTCAAGGCGTGTGCTCTTAAGAAGATGGCAGATCTATTCAGGAGGTGGAAGAATGAGTTGAAATCAACGTTTGTCGACAAAGGGAAGACTCTAGAATTCACCAGCCGATTTGAGAAGATAAGAGATCACTGGCCCGCATTTGTGGCCTACAAGACATTGGACAAGAGTAAGAAAATGTCAGAGATAAACAAGATAAATGCTGCAAAGAAGCTGTATCACCATCACACGGGTCAGGCGGCTACCTCAAAGCCCGGCCGTTGTGGGACAAAGCTGAGAATGACCTGATTGCTAAAGGGGTCGAACCAGAGACATTGAACTGGCCAGACCGTTCAAGGACTTGGTTCTTCGGGGTTGGGGGAACTTTGGACCCTGAAACAGGGAAGTGCCGTTGGACGGACGAGCAACTTGCAATACCCGTCAAGAAGCTTCAAAAGTATATCGCCGCAGCGCAGGCAGGGGCGTTCATTCCCGACAGAGAGAAGGACGAGCTGACTGAGGCCCTCGGGAATCCTGAGCACCCTGGACGAACACGAGGCACGCCAGGCTCCATTGCGTGGAAGGTTGGGTTTCCCGGCGTAGGCGGTTACAAAACCCGGGAGAGGAAGAGGAAACGGGAGCTGAGCGAAATGCAGAAGCTCAATGCAAGAGTACTAAAGCTAGAGGAACAAGTTGAGAGCCAGCGAGCTGCCGACCAACCATCTCAGCGGCACGAATCTACCCCAGAAGCTACCCCGCCATCTCAGCGGAGAAGCAGCGTGGCTTCCACGGAGCTCGTTCAGCAGCCTGACTTCACGGCTCCTAGCTACCCCGTGGATGCTATCACGGAGGCTCAACATTGCGAGCTTATGACGAAATGTCGGAACCTCACCTTGAAGGCGGCTGTCGGCTCTGTTGCACCTCCTCAACCTGACGGAACTTTTCACTGTTGTCCGATTCCACATGGCTATGCTGTTGTGACGGTGGATGAAGTAATGGAGGGATTTGACGAGCTCGAGCTTGACCACCCTACAGGTGAAGGGGAGACTGAGCTGGTTTATGCTCTGAGGACTACATGTCTATGGCGGAAGGAGTACATCAAGCTTCCGAACTGGACGCCTCCGCCTCCTCCTCCTCCTCTGGCGAGTCAAAGCACTCCTCCTCCTCCTTCTCCTCCTCCGGCGCGTGAGGGCACTCCTTCTCCGCCTCCTCCGGCACGTGAGGGCACTCCGCCTCCTCCTCCGCCTCCTCCGGCGCGTCGAAGCACTCCGCCTCCTCCTCCACCTCGTCAGCAACGGTGGAAGAGAGCCGCCGCCGCTCCGGCGGCTAGCAGTACAAGCAGAGGCGGGAAGCAATTCAGATACGGTCCATCTCTCAAGCCTCTGGAAAAGTTACCATATGAGAGGACCGACGAGGAAACCGCGAAAATCAGTGCTGCCGAAGTGCATGAACATTTTGCACGGAAACCTCCACCTCCAAAGGAGACGATAGATCCGGTGAAACGGAAGCGCACTATCGATGCCCTGAAGCGACCACCACCGTCTCCGCCGCAATCCAACTATGAGCGCATTATTGAAAGGACATATAAGGAAGCGGAGCGGACAGGAAGTACTTGCATGCATGCAAGGTTAGCAGAACGAAGAAGTGGGAAAAAAATCCCCAGCTCGGCGAACAGGCGAACCAATCATGCCCCCCGCTCAAGGTGTCTAGCGATATCGTCGCTAATCAGTCGGGGATGGTGCCCGGTACCAATCCTACTGATTACCTGAGCGATGATGTAGAGTTTGAAATAATGGAGGTGGAAGAATTCAGATACCAGTACGGGCAGCCTCTCGTCAAACCTGATCATCCTCCTCTAACAACGATGATGCGAAGATTCCATGAATGGTACATGAAAACCTACAGCGAGTCTGGGAAGGATACTTTGACGCTAAGAATTAAATAGGAGCACGACCTCATTGGAATGTATCTGTTGTCTGTTGAATTTGATGAGTTATTCCAATTATACAATCAAAAGGCCCTCGACAAAACACTCATGACTTGCTATTGTCTGTAAGTACTACTTCTGTAGTTAAGTCTCTATATATAGCTCAGCTCTTTCATTGCATGTATATATAATTATCCTCACTATATTATGTAGATTGAAGATCGTCGAATGTAGAAATGCACAAATCTAAGACATTGGGTTCATTAGCCCAAATATCATACATGAATGGACGGTTCAAAAGAATGTCACGAAAATCGAGGACAACTTGCTACAATTGTTGCTTAAAAATCAAAACAAAGAGAAAATACTCTTTCCTTACAACTTCAAGTGAGTGTTACTGTCTTGTGCATATTCGGTTTCCCTTGTTAATCGAGATTATAGTAATGTAATTGATGAGTTATGCATGCGTGCGCAGGTTCCACTTTATTCTTCTAGAGAATAAGCTTGAGCGGGGAGTAGTAACCGTCTTAGACTCGAGACGAAAAGACCCCCAGGAGTATGCGGACATGACTGAAATGCTCCAGAAGTAAGTTTAATCGATCATTATCGCACCATATCGGCAACTTTGTTCATTTCCTGATATCAAGTAATTATTTTCTTTGTCTGGCAGGGTTTGGAAAGAGTTCACCGGAATGGTTCTGGGACTGCCGAGGGAGCTGCGATTTATACACCCGAAAGTAAGTAGTACTAGCTAGTTCCGCGCATCTCCCATTGATTCTAGTTTCATCAATACCATTTATAATGCTTGATTATCAGTTTGATTGAACTCTATTTCTCGTAATGTGCTTGTGGCAGGAAGCTGGGAGTGATTTTTGTGGACACTACGTTTGCGAGTTCATCTACAACGCGACGACCTCTAAGCGGGGCTACTCTGAAAAAGAATATGAAGTGCGTAAGCAATAATATTCATAATTTTATTTTATTACCATCATTTCTATTGAGTTTCATTCATATATATGTATTGACCCCCTTCTTCAAATTAGTTGTGGCAGATGCGGGATGAACTCCTATCACATGATCGCATACGAGCAATTCAAGAGGAATTGGCGGGATTCTTTCTTGACCACGTCATAAGTAAAGCCGGAGAATACCATGTGGAATTTGACATTAGATGTTAGGGATTGTACGTAAGAGATCTTATATTGTATATATGTAGCTAGTAGTGTCAGATAGATATACGAAAACTTGTTGTTCGACCAATCTCTCGGAGAAAGATAGGTCGATCACTTCTCTCTGTATATATTCATGACGATCTTGTGTACTTAATGGTTCCTTCATTTGCTTACTAGCTAGCGTGTCGAGTTCTCTTTAAACATATAGTAGCTAGCGTCGACCAAGCACGGAGAAAGAGAGGACACTTCTCTCTATTAGCTAGCTAACACAATATAAAACCCCTAAATTAACCCTCCAAAACCCCCTAAACCCCCCCCCCCCCCCCCCCCTTCAAAAAAAAAACAAAAACCCCAACTCCTGCCAAATGCTGACGCGTGGAGGCCTTTTGGTCCCGGTTGGTGTTACCAACCGGGACTAAAGGTCCTCCTGCCTGGGCTCCCCGCAGCGGCCACGTGGAGCCCCTTCTGTCCCGGTTCGTAAGCGAACCGGGACTAAAGGTTTTGGGCTTTAGTCCCGACCCTTTAGTCCCGGTTCCAGAACCGGGGCTAATGGGCCTCTAGAACCGGGACAAATGGGTTGTTTTCCACTAGTGGACGGCCAGGGGCGGTAGTGCCTGCTGTATGGCCACCGCGCGTCGCTCGAAGGCGCGGGCATAATACATGGCCGTCTGGAGGTCCTGTGGCCCGCGCATCTCCACGTCCACATGAATATGATCCGGCAGACCGCCAACGAAGAGCTCGGCCCGCTGGCGAGCCGTGACGCCGGGCGCGTGGCAAGCCAGGGCCTGGAAGCGGTCGGCGAAGTCTTGCACCGTGGAGGTGAAAGGTAGGCACCCAAGCTCCGCCAGCCGGCTCCCGCGAATCGGCGGCCCGAAGCGTAGGCATAGCTCGCGGAAACGCTCCCATGGGGGCATGCCGCCCTCGTCCTGTTCGAGGGCGTAATACCATGTCCGCGCTGCGCCCCGGAGGTGATAGGAGGCGATCCAGGTGCAGTCGGACGCGAGCGTGCACTGCCCCCTGAAAAACTGGTCGCACTGATTGAGCCAATTCAGGGGGTCCTCGGTGCCGTCGTAGGTGGCGAACTCGAGCTTGGAGAAGCGCAGCGGCGGGTGGCCGTGGACGACGAGGGGGTACGCCTCGTTGGCGCAGAGCAGCGAGGGCGGCGGCGCCGAGTAGGTGGGCATCAAGGGCCCACCTTGGAACAGGGGCCCGTCAACACCATCGTAGGGGCCGGCGGAGCCCGAGGGCCCGCCGAACTGCAGGGTCGGGGGCGACGCTGGCGGGGACAGAACATGCGGCTGGCCGGGGGCCATTGTGTAGACCGGCGCGGAGGACCCGGCAAGCCAGACCGGTAACGGAGACGGCAACGGGGGGAACCGGACCTGGTGGATGGGCACCCCGGGCGCCGTCTTCGGAAGGCCCGGCCCCGAGGTTGCCGGTGGCAGCGGCGGCAGCTGCTGCGTTAGCGGCAGGCTGGGGGCGACGGAGGTCGCCGGGGGTGGCGGCTGCCACGGGAGTTGCGGCGGCCCCGTGATGGCGGCGACAGGAGCGGGCGGCTGCGGCCCATAGGGCCCCGCGAGGAAGAGGCGGATGCCCTGGACCGCCTGAGTGAGGTCCCGGAGCGCCGCCGATATCTCCTCCGGGGTGAGGACGGTGGGGGCGGCCGCGGGTGACGTCCCGGCGGCGGAGGAGACCGGCCCGGTCGGGGACGGCGTACTGGCCGCGGTGGTCATCGGCAACGAGGAGGTGATCGGCAGCGGGAGGGAGGCGGTGGGCGGAGGAGCGGACATGATCAATCCCGAGACAGCTGATACCAGATTGATAGGAACCGGGTCCCTACCAGGACGAGCTCTCTGGTTATAGGGGTGGAAGGAGGGTTGGCGAGGAGGAGGGCGCTACCGACGGCGCTGGGGCGCCGTGATCGCACGAGAGAGAGGGGGCGCAAGGTGCGGCTAGGGTTAGGGTTCCCGGCTCCTTAAGGAAGCCGAGCAAATATGATTGCTTCTCCTTATCTCAAAACGAGTCCTTACATGAGTTTATATAATCCTCCTAATATGATAACTGGGCTATGCCCTTAATACGATAAGATAAATTAGGTCAAGCCCCTAACTGTCTGCGCCATTGGGCCTCCTCTGGCTATACTGTTGGCCGGTCATAATAGAGGAACCAAGAGTTCTAAGATAACCAAGAGTTGAGAGATTATTCAAAGGGGTTCTAGCAGGGTTGCTAACAGTGTTGTCCCCCAAATCAAATTACTCATAATGGAACTTTTGGGCTTGCTGCATTCGCCTGGGAAATAACAAAGCGGATAGTCCAATCTTTTCTTTGAAATCGGAAGCTATTTCTAACCTTTTCCATATTTGCCGTAGGATGTAAAAAACAAGGTCAGTGTTTACCTTAGAGGAAAGGTGCTTAATTAGAGAGCATAGGACTTGCACACAAGAACTCTGCAAATTGTCAGTTTGTAAAGCCAATGGACAGCCAAACCAAATGGTTCTAGCATAAGCAGAATGGAAAAAAGAAAGATGTGATCATCATATTTGACCAATGACATCTAGAACAAATCAACCAGGGAGACTGTCCCTATTGGAAAAAAAACATGTTAAACACACCTCATTTAGGTTGCAGAAGTTACACCAAGTATATATAGAGCAAAAGTTTTTCTTTAGCTGCTGTCAAGGCTGATCGACCACATATGCCAAATTAAACAGACAGCCATACAGATACATTATATGCACTAGAGAGGGCTCTAGCGAAAGAGACAGCTGGTATGATTGATACACGCCTTGCTATAGCTGTGTCTACGGTCCACATAGAATACAAGATATTCATCAAGGTTGTAGGGGCTGGCAGCGGGTTGATATAAATACCGGGATATATCAAAGACGAACTTGTCATTAGGCTCGGTCCTCGGGTGATTCTTCTTGTTGTTGATATGATAGATGCCAAACCCACGGTTTTGCTGCTGATGGCAGCCCAGGTATATTGTGTCGGCAGAAATGGAGGGGAATGTCTCGGTAGAGATGTGCAAGCAGTGCGTCAGGCCAATAAACAACGCATGCCGGCCAAGGCTCCTGACAGGGACAAGCCTCCTGCCGGCGATGTCCACCTCCAACACCTCAATGCGGCTGGTGATGCCACGCACCGTGAATAGCTCCTTTGGGTTGTAAGCCCCAACGCCGCCGAAGCGCTCCATGCCGCTCCAGTACCGCACCATCAGCATCCTCCCACCGGTGCCACTGACCAGGAACGACATTATGCGCTCGCGCCAAATGTTATCTGGGTCGGCAAAGCGGCGCTGGTCAACCACCTCCACCAGGCGAGGTAGCGGCTCCAGCTCCATAAGGTAGACCGAACCCTCCGGCGAGCTGATGTAGCAGCGTCCTCCCAGGGAGAGCAGTGTGAAGAATAGTAGCTGTTGATGTTTGTAGTTCCTGGGGTGGGTGGACCGGCCTGGGGTCACCATCGTCCAGTGCGCATCGCCAGGTTTGGCGAAGATGATGGTGGCCAGATCGCCTCTCAGGCAGAGCAGGAGTGTGGGCGGGGAGGTGGAGTCATCAAAAGCTGCGCCATTGATCGCCCTCGGAATAGTGCCCAGGGGATTCTTGAACAAAACGGTGTGGTGGTCCAGGGGGACGGCGGGAACGATGCTTGAGATTGCCGGGAACTCGGTGAGGGCGCTGGTGAGTGGGTCGAGGAGGCGGATGGTCGTGGTGGGCTTGTGGTAGAGGACGAGGAGGCCGTCGACGTCGCAGATGTAGCACTGGCTAGAGAGCGCCGTGAGGTCGACGCCGAGGGAGGCCGCGGTGGCCAGGTTGAGGAGGCGGCGGTGGGGCTCGGCGTCGGGGGTGATTGAGAGCACCCTCCAGTTGCGGGGGCGGAAGCGGCTGTCGAGGAGGCCAGCTTTGCGCGGGTCGGCGGTGAGCCCGCGCCACGGCCTGCACACGGCGCGGAAGCGGAGGTACTCGGCCACGTCGAGGGAGAGCAGCCAGCCGGAGATCTCCTCGACGAGGTCCAGAGGAAGCAAGCAGATTGGCCCAATCCCTCCATTCTGCGAGGAGGCGAAGCCGCCGGCGCCGCGCTCGTGTCATCATCCCTCGAGATCCGTCGCGATCGGATCCCGCAGCCACAGGGGGGACAGCGAGGCTACGGCGCAGCGTCGATTGCCTCGTCATCTAGGCGGCACAGGTTTGGCGGCGGGGGTCGACGAAAGGGGAGGAGGCAGTGTGCGCGGGCGTTGCGAGTGGCCGTGGGCTTCTCGAATTGAACTTTGTAGGCGGCCTTGTAGGCCAAGGATCTAGGTAGTTACATACCACTGTCATTGTCTGTATAAAAATATGGCACGTCATTGGCGTACTCTCAAAAAAAAAAACATACCACTGTCAAACAAAAGTAGTATTTCTCAAAAAAAATGTGAAACAAGTTTTTTTTTTCTATAAATATTAATTTCATTTCAATCAAGGTGGTTCATTACAATCCTCTTGGCAAAGAGTGACAATTTCGTCTGTATCATGGTAGAGCTAGACGGCCATGCGTGTAGATGATCTACCCATCTGTACTAAAGCATGAGCTACATTATTTTGGCTTCTTCTAACATGTGCTATAGAATAATTGCGCCCATACTTAAGTAGTAGTTTCCCTTCTTCAACTAAAGCAGTCACTGAAGATCTATTTGGCGTGTCATCCATAAGCACTTGAGCAGCCACAGAACAGTCTGATTCGACGATAAAAGGCTTTGTGCTCCACTCCAAGGCGAGTGCAATGCCTTCTGCACATGCTGAAACTTCCGCTTCAAGGGCGCTAGAACATGTACGAAGAAAACGACATGATGCAAAGACGACATCAACAAGTTGTCAGTACACAACAAGTATAAAATTTCCCCGAGAGAGCCACGCGAGGGGCAATTAACTACTGTATATGTACTTCTAGTATAAAAATGTGTTTCATTAGCTACCTACTCATCATGTCAAAAAATCACATGGATGAAAGTTATGTAAGGACTCCCAAAGTAAACACTCAGGTACTTACTAGAAACTCCCCATATTTATTTACATTTATTTTAATTAAAATACAATAAGGTCGATAGCACAATAAAGACATAATTTTCTCTCGGGCTAGTTTGCAATACGCTTCGACACTTTCTAAATTTCACACAAAACATTAAACCAAAAGAGCTTGGTTAGTAGCATATCCACTGGTATAGTAATTGGACTCTTGAATAATGTATCACCTATAATTTTCAAACGAATAAATATGAGCATGTGGCCTAGCGTTGGGAGCTTGGTTGTTCCGCTTCTCTCACCAGGTTTCAGTTCCAGGATTGACATATATAAGGTAGTTGTGTGTTTTGTCATTTAGACATATAAATGAACAACACCTCTGGAAATTCACATGAATGACATTTAAAGAGAGGTTGTTCTAAAGTCTTAAGTTCTATAAATGAACTGGATTTGTGATCAACAACATATATAGTACCAACTGGTTTGATGAGACCAAGAGAGTGATTATCGAATGCTGGTACAAATAATAAACAAAGACGATTTTTGTATGTTCATGAGCCACCACCAATTGCCTAACAATTGAAAGTCCCATGAACATCCACATAGCCATGAGAAGATAGCCAAGCATATGAGTGAAAGAATATAGTTGGATAGGAGAGACATATTCGAGAGTCAAGTATTAACTTGAAAGTATTATGATCCAAATTATGACCATCTAGCCTTTTGGGAGTGAGAGGGGTCAGGATTCTGCATTCTCTTTGTGAGTATAACTATCACCCTTTTGTTTAGTAGTTCGCTGCACGTAAGTGGCGCACTTTGGCTAACTAGAGATCTTGTGTCTCAGGAATATCATGGCAACTCCTCCTTGTGTCATGGTTGATTACAACTATGCACGCTTCTACAACATCCATGGATACTTGTATTGCGAAATTTGACAGTACGATTCCGCATGCTTGCTGCAGTCTGATCAGTACCAAGTCATGGTCAGACGATCTACCATGTATTATCTCCTACAGTAAAAATGGTTGCAGAATTGCCAAGAATATTAGCAGAAGGGATTTGCTATCCCGTTGGGATGCTGCTTCACCATGTGAAGCTCCCGCATCTAGCTTCCCAAGCGTCCAAGCGGTAGCAGCTGCCACACGCCCACACAGCCAGAAAGGTAGAAGCAAGGCTAGGTGCAGTGAAGGTAAAAACACCCCCTGCTCTGATCATGGTGAGTGGAGCACATTACCTTGTTGAGAGGAAAATGAGGTAGCAAAAGCAGTGTGTAGAAGATCGTACAGACGACGTCTGATCAATAAAGCATAACCATTTTCAAGCCCCCGATCTGATAAGGACCGAAGGAAGGAGGCTAGTGTGACGTGGACTGGGATCAGGTGACATGCGCTACGGTGACATGCGGCCCAAATTCAAATTTAAACATTGCGAAAAAATCTGAAAAAAATCATGCAGGTTCATAGCACATATTAAGATAACCCCTAAAAATTTCAGATCAAAATTCGAAACATACATCGAGAAACAAAAAAGAGAAATCCTAAAAATTTCAGATCAAAATTCGAAACATACATCGAGGGGTTATCTTAATATGTGCTATGAACCTGCATGATTTTTTTCAGATTTTTTCGCAATATTTAAATTTGAATTTGGGCCGCATGTCACCGTGCATGTCACCGTAGCGCATGTCACCTGATCCCAGTCCGTGTGACGTTGTATACAGGTTCTTTTTCTGTAATATACAGAGCGCGAAATGTGTACATATATTTATTTTATTTTTTGTTACGAAATGTTCAAAGGGTTAAAAAAAAGTTAGTTCCCTGTTTGTTTATTTATATTTATACCATGCATCTTTTGTCTATAGGCATGGAGAAAATAGTATTTTCCGGCTAGGCTTCTGTCGAGTTTTGATGTTGCAGGGAAGAAAACCCTATAGGACCTGGTCTTTTTCTTCATCAAGAAAGACCCCCTCCAAAACATGACAAGTGGCACTGCTAATCTCAAACCATCCCTCCCGCATTAGTCTTATCATTAGGCAGCAAATCCCAAATTTCCCACATCTCATGATTCTTTATTGAAATTTTTTTCATTGATGTGGGGCTGTTTTTTTCTCGAAAAGAAGATTACCCCTGGCCTCTACATCAGCATGATGCACACAACCATTTTTATTAGTTATTCATGAGAGTCTGACAAAATGAATACAAGGATCAACCTGAAGCCCCCTTATAGACGAACAAAGTTGCTACACCTACAACTAAACAGATGTGACATTTCTGCATAACAGACACAATCTAATCCAGTGGCCTGAAGACCATCCGGTCTAGGCGTCCCATAACGTGCACCACCTGCGCACGCTCTAGGATCCACCACCGCCATCCCGTCTTAAGGAGGAATAACTGCATAGATCTTGCTAGTCCCATCTGCCGACGACGTCACCACGATACCAGACAGCGCCTCCAGCCTGCACGCATCGGTCAAACCGCGTCCAACTATGAGACTCCACTGCTCCATGCCGCCGAGACCCACCGTCATCAATGCAGTCAATGAAACACCACTCCACCTGTTGGCCTCTCCAGTGAACCAATGCTCCAAGACTATGCCCCCGGGAGGGAGAGTGGCACCAAAGTCTCCGTCATCATCCGATCCGGTAGACCCAGATCTAGGGTTTCCCCCAGAACAGCTGCCACCTGGAGGAAGAGGGGCACACCATCCGCAACTGCCGACGCACCCAAGCGGTGCCCACCACCACATAGCTCTCACGACGACGCCTTCAAGGACACGATGCCAAGAGCGCCGTCGCCGCCTGTGACGCCCCCGGCTTAATCATGCACTAATCATACACGCAAATGCACATGATCAAGCCTAAGGACTCACTTGAAGATATCACAACACAACTCTAAAACATAAATAAAGGCATACAAGCATTATATTACAAGCCAGGGCCTCGAGGGCTCGAATACATAGCTCGAAGGCATGCAAGCGTCAGCGGAAGCATCAGATATCTGAGTACAGATATAAAAGAGAAACAGAAAGGCCTTTTGAAAGGCGGGGCAAAATAAAAACACTACGATCGAAAGGCGCAGGCCTCCTGCCTGGGACCCTCCGATCCTACTCCTGGTCGTCGGCCAGCTCGTAGAAGTAACCACTCTCGAGGTGGTGGTAGTAGTCGTCGACGGGGCAGCTGTATCCGAGGCTCCGTCATCTGGTCACGACAAACTGATGTGGGGAGAAAAAGAATGCAAAGCAACCGTGAGTACTCCGAGGTACTCAGCAAGCAAGGATCTACACTACATATGCATATTTTCAAAAGGAGGCTGTATATGTGGACTGGGCTGCAGAAATGCCAGAAGAGAGAGAAGGCCTAGTCCTATCGAAGACTAGCATTTTCAGCGGTCTTGCAGCAATCAGAAAAGAGTAGATCAGCACAGTATAAAATACTAGGGGTTGTGTCAAGTAACAGTCTCGCCCAGAGATCCTTCCTCGTCTCCCTGCAAGAAAGCGATCCCGGAGCCATCATATCCAATTATCATCACAGGTATCCAGTTCTAGTTGTATCGATTGGGATACAACTCCGAGTGTCCTTTACCGTACGACCAGCTATCGATAGAAGTTTTCTTCCCTGCAGGGGTGCACCAACTTACCCACCACGCTCTCTTAACTCCGGCCGGACACACTTTTCGGGGTCATGCCCGGCCTCGGCCAAACGATACACCGCAACCCTACCTACAGCTCAGCAGAGAGGTCCCCGTCGGTCTACCTCCTAAGCGCAAGGGGGTCTTAGGCATTGCCCCTCGCCCTCCGGGTCGTTGCGTGCAGGGCGAACCAGGCTCCACCACTACCGGATGGTGCCGGCCCAGCCCGGCCGCCAGGCTGAACTAGACGTCTGACAGAGCTTTCGGCTGATGCTATGATGCAGAGTGCCCATAACTGGTCCCACGTGATGGTTAGTGCTATCAGGCCAGAGGCCTGCTCGGATCAAATATCCAAATTGTTAGTGGATTAGGGGCTTGCCGTAACGAGCAGAGACTCACGATCGATGTGACCCCGTTGCCCCGTCTCGAGGATTGGCAAGGGCTAAGAATGCCCGGCCACGCCTCGTATTCGTCTCACGGGTAACCTCCAGGTCAACTCGACATCCCCTCATTCGCGGGTACCCCTCAGGGTCGACCCGCCTTTCCAAGTATCAGTGGTAAAGTCATAGTAATCATAGTAACCGTGTGTCTAACACCAAGGGGAACCCTGAGGAATCACCCTCGATGGAATTCCACCTGATGTTATCGTCAAGGTGAATGAAGGAGGAATCACCCTCGAGGTCCACACTTGAGGTGTTGCACGACTTCGTCGTTATCGGGGGTGGTGTAGGAGGAATCACCCTCGCTGACCATGGCCGATTAACTAACCTACAAGGTTATCATCAGAAGTGCTGACGAGGTATCACCCTCGACACTCGATAGTAACCCAGTAGTGTCGAGAAACTAAGGGGGGAAGTGAGGTGCGGTGCCGGGGCCTGGTCTTCGATCCCGTTGATCGGGTCTTCTGAGAATCCAGCGGGGCAGTTGGGACAAGTGGGGGTCACTGATGGGTTTCTACCCAGTCTATTCTGAACAGTTTAGGATGAACAAGAAGGTATCAACAGCAGGTTACAATAAACAGGCTATGCAGCAGAAATAGGATAACAGTAACAGTAGCAAAATCTAATGCAAGCAGGAGAGAATAGAATGGGCGATATCGGGATGCTCAAGGGGGGGGGGGCTTGCCTGGTTGCTCAGCGGCAAAGGCAGGGTCGTCAGTGGGGTCGTCGATCTCCGGAGCTGCGTCGGTACCGGGCTCTATCGAGAGAGAAGAAGGAGAGGAAAAAGATAAATACACAGCAAACATTAGCAACACAGAGCGTGATATGCTAACGTGCAGTGCAGGGTTGCCTAAACGTATGTCTAAGTCATATTAGTGATTTTAGGATTTAAGTTGGAATTAATAACCGGTAGTTGTGCACTATTCATCTACTGGAAACGGCCTCGAAGTTGCGGGTTCACCTCCGTAGAGGATCCCGTCACGGAAACAGACAGCACAGTCAGCTTCGTCTCATCGTTCTGATCAATTTTCATGTACAAAGTTTTTCTATCCGAGCTACGGATTATTTTCTATGAATTATCAAAGTTTTAGCAATATTCTGAATTTTCTATTTATTAATATTTCAAATTATTTTTAAAATGAAAATGCTATGGGTACCCACTGGTGCACCCAGCAGAGTGCTGGTGTGGCTGACAGTGGGTCCCAGTTGACTGCCCAGTCAGTAGTCAATTGGGGGCTTGACTAGTCAAAGGGGGCCCACTGGACCCACCAGTCAGTGACTGGACTGGTCCAGTCAGCTGGTTGACCAGTCAACTGGGTCCAGTGGGACCCAGTGGTCAGCCTCTAGTTAATTTAACAGTAGTTAGGTTAATTTAAATACTCTAATTAAGACGTGGGCCCAGCCTGTCAGTGAGTCACTTAGCTAGTTGTTAATTAACGCTAATCCTAAACGCTACAGTGCTGGTCCCACATGTCAGTGGGCCATTAGGGCTAAACAGACGGCCTGATGCGGGGGACCCACCTGTTGGGGAACGTACAATTTCAAAAAGTTTCCTACGTTCACGCAAGATCTATCTAGGAGATGCATAGCAACGAGAGGGGAGAGTATGTCCACGTACCCTTGTAGACCGAAAGCGGAAGCGTTAGCTTAACGCGGTTGATGTAGTCGAACGTCTTCGCGATCCAACCGATCAAGCACCGAACGTACGGCACCGCCGAGTTCAGCACACGTACAGCTCGATGGCGTCCCTCGAGCTCTTGATCCAGTTGAGGACGAGGGGCAGTTCTGTCAGCACGACGGCGTGCCAATGGTGATGATGAAGTTACCGGCGCAGGGCTTCGCCTAAGCACTACAACGATATGACCGAGGTGTGTAACTGTGGAGGGGGGCACCGCACACGGCTAAGACAAATCTTGGTGTTGTGCTTTGGGGTGCCCCCCTGCCCCCGTATATAAAGGAGGGGAGGAGGAGGCCGGCCACCAAAGGGGGCGCGCCATGGGGGGGAGTCCTACTAGGACTCTACTCCTAGTAGGATTCGCCCCCCCCCCCCCCCCCCACACACACATTTCCTTTCTCCGGAGGTGGAAATAGGGAAGGAGAGGGAGAGGGAGAAGGAAAGGGGGGCGCCACCCCCTTCCCTAGTCCAATTCAGCCTCCTCCCTTGTGGGGGGTGCACCAGCCCCTTGTGGGCTGGTTAGCCTCCCTCCTATGGCCCATATGGCCCATATCTTCCACTGGTGAATTCCCGTAACTCCCCGGTACTCCGAAAAATACCCGAATCACTCGGAAACTTTCCGATGTCCGAATATAGCCTTCCAATATATGAATCTTTACCTCTCGACCATTTAGAGACTCCTCGTCATGTCCGTGATCTCATCCAGGACTCCGAACAAACTTAGGTCATCAAATCACATAACTCATAATACAAATCGTCATCGAACATTAAGCGTGCGGACCCTACGGGTTCGAGAACTATGTAGACATGACCGAGACACATCTCCGGTCAATAACCAATAGCGGAACCTGGATGCTCATATTGGCTCCTACATATTCTACGAAGATCTTTATCGGTCAAACCGCATAACAACATACGTTATTCCCTTTGTCATCGGTATGTTACTTGCCCGAGATTCGATCGTCGGTATCATCATACCTAGTTCAATCTCATTACCGGCAAGTCTCTTTACTCGTTCCGTAATGCATCATCCCACAACTAACTCATTAATCACATTGCTTGCAAGGCTTCATATGATGTGCATTACCGAGAGGGCCCAGAGATACCTCTCCGATACTCGGAGTGACAAATCCTAATCTCTATTTATGCCAACCAAACAAACACCTTTGGAGACACCTGTAGAGCATCTTTATAATCACCTAGTTACGTTGTGATGTTTGATAGCACACAAAGTGTTCCTCCGGTATTCGGGAGTTGCATAATCTCATAGTCAGAGGAATATGTATAAGTCATGAAGAAAGCAATAGCAATAAAACTTAACGATCATTATGCTAAGCTAACGGATGGGTCTTGTCCATCACATCATTCTCTAATGATGTGATCCTATTCATCAAATGACAACACATGTCTATGGTCAGGAAACATAACCATCTTTGGTAAACAAGCTAGTCAAGTAGAGGCATACTAGGGACGCTCTGTTTGTCTATGTATTCACACATGTACTAAGTTTTCGGTTAGTACAATTCTAGCATGAATAATAAACATTTATCATGATATAAGGAAATATAAATAACAACTTTATTATTGCCACTAGGGCATATTTCCTTCACCACCTGGCAGCGTCACACCGGCGTTTAAACGCGGTGGCGCGCCGGCGGCGACCTAGTACCACGGCGATGGCTCGGGTGACCATTGGAAGACCCGCACAAGGCATGGTTTTGTGCATGCTTGGATGGAACGGAACCGGCGCGATGAGCCGCATCCAGTGGTGGTGACACTTCGCCGTGGAGTGGCCGGAATCAGCGCCGACGTTGAGCCTGGCGGCGGCGAGTTTCGGGTCAGAGAGGGGAATCGGCTATGAGCCATTTCCGAGCGCGCAAGCTAGCTAGGGCGAAGCAGGTGCTCACCAGGAACAAGCTCGTGCCCTTGGTTCGGTCAACGGGCAGGCACATCAGCTACGGCGAGCTCCGCAGCGGAGCAGAGTTTGGCAATGGCGACGGCGACGCGCGGAGATAGCTACCGGCGTGTAGGAGAGAAACTGGCGCGGAGAGGAGTGACAGAGCTTACAACGCAGGCACTCGGAGGCCTCTCGGTAGTCGGGAGGGCAGGGAGTGGCCGGTGTCGACGGTGATCGCCGGGGATGGAGAAGGTGAAGTAGCGGTTGATCCCGTCTCTGCGGTCCTCCCCGAGCTCGATGGCGAGGCGCAGATGAAGTAGTCGAGCGTGGCGGAGATGACGGGCTCAGCGGGGCGATGATCGGGAGGCTGTGGCCGCGCTAATCCATGGCCATGGCGACGGGAGGTTCGGGCGCCGCCGTTTTCGTGTGAGAGGGGGAGCGAGGGAGAGACTGAGGGGGCTAGGGTTGCAGGAGGCCTCGGGAAGCCACTTAACGGTGACGGGGAACCGCGGGATCAATGACACGGCGACGATCGGCGCTCGGATGCACGCGCGCGCCGACATGTGTGGGAGGAGGGAGAAGACCTCCGGATGGGCTGGGCCGGACCCCGCAGATAACAGGCCTAAGTGCACAGTAACGGACAGGCCTTTTTCTAATTCCTGTTTCCTGATTCCTGTTTTTCTTTTTTGTTTTCAAATTGCTTAGCAACTAAATGACTTTTGTAAAATGTGTGACCTAGTCCAAATATTATAGTGCATTATTATCAAACACCAAAAATTAGTTTGGGCCAAATATGATTTCATTTGGATTTTTATTAAATGAAATGGGATTAAAAGGGTGCTATTTGCTACTGCTTGAGGTTGTTAGGGTTACTAAACTAATCCATTTAATGTTGACTACAATTTTCTAATTGCCTCTGGATTATTTGCTATTTAATGAACATTTTAGTTTTCCAAATTGAACAAATTTTATCTTCACTTTAAGTTTGAGTTGAAATTTGAATTGGATTTTGAAATGGATTATGACACTAATGATGATCAAGCATTGTTGAACATGATGACTTGGCATTATCAGAAGGCAATCACTGTAGACATTACATAGGGATGTTACAATTCTCCTCCACTAAAAGAAATTCTCGTCCCGAGAATTCAGGAGGTAGAAGGAAATAGGTCGGGGTATTCCTTGCGAAGATGATCCTCATGTTCCCAAGTGGCTTCATCTTCAGTATGATTAGACCACTGCACTTTCAGGAACTTGGTAACCTTCTGACGAGTCCGACGTTCAGCTTCATCGAGAATGCGGATTGGATGCTCCTTATAAGAAAGATCATCTTGCAATTCGAGCATCTCGTGATCCACTGCTCTGTGCGGAGATTCCTTGAAACAACGACGAAGTTGCGACACATGGAAGACGTCGTGGATATGAGAGAATTGCGGTGGTAACTCCAATTTATATGCCACGTGACCACGTCTAGCAACAATGCGAAAGGGGCTGATGTAGCGTGGAGCTAGCTTGCCCTTGATTCCGAAACGATGAGTGCCCTTCATAGGAGTGACACGCAGATAAGCTTGATCACCGGGTTGATAGACCAAACCCCATCATTTGCGATCATAGTTGCTCTTCTGGCGGTCCTGAGCCGCCTTGAGGTTTTCTCGAACGATACGGACTTGCTCTTCGGCGTGTTGAATAATATCCGGACCCACGAGTGGTCGTTCCCCAGCTTCTGACCAATTCAGAGGGGTTCGACACTTACGTCCGTAAAGCACTTCGAAGGGGGCCATTTTCAAGCTGGCTTGATAGCTGTTGTTATAAGAGAACTCGGCATACGGGAGAGATTCTTCCCACTTCTTGCCGAAAGAAATAACACAAGCTCGCAGCATGTCTTCAAGCACTTGATTTACTCGTTCAACTTGGCCTTGGGACTGGGGGTGATATGCTGAACTCCAGGTGATATGAGTTCCCATAGCTTCTTGGAAGCTTTCCCAGAACTTTGAGGTGAAAAGACTGCCACGGTCCGTACTAATCTCCTTCGGAATGCCATGGAGTGAAACAATTCTGGAGATATATAATTCTGCTAACTGACTAGCAGTGATCGTCTCTTTGACAGGCAGAAAGTGTGCAACTTTGGAAAGTTGGTCGACGACGACAAGAATAGCATCGTGACCCTTCTGTGACTTGGGAAGGCCAGTAATGAAATCCATCTGAACCTTATCCCATTTCCATAAAGGAATAGGAAGTGGTTGTAGAATTCCAGCAGGCTTCTGATGTTCTGCTTTAACGCGACGGCAAACTTCACATTCAGCAACATAGCGAGCAATATCCTACTTCATTCTAGACCACCAGTACCTTTGACGGAGATCATGATACATCTTGGTGCTACCTGGATGAATAGACAGCGCTGTATCATGTGCCTCCTTCATGACCTTGTCCGTCATTAGCTCGAAGCGAGGTACGACAAGGTGGTCTCTGAAGTACAAGGTTCCATCTTCAGACAGCGAGAAATCCCTATACTTTTCCAAGTGAAGATCTTTCTTCATCAGATCAACTTCAGCATCTTTAGCTTGTGCACTCTTAACAGCCTTCTCAAGGTCTGGTTCAACAACCAAGGTTTTTAGGTATCCTTGAGGAACTATCTCGATATTTAGCTTTCGAAGCTCTTCATACAGGAGTGGTTGCTGTAGCTGGACTTCAAGTTCACTGCAGTAGGACTTACGACTCAATGCATCAGCCATTACATTAGCCTTGCCAGGGGTATAAGAAATACCCAAATCATAGTCCGCAATGGTCTCCATCCATCTTTGCTGACGGAGGTTTAGAGATGGCTGAGTGAACAAGTACTTCATACTTTTATGATCCATGTAGATCTCACAACGATTACAGAGGAGGTAATGTCGCCACAACTGCAGTGCATAGATGACAACAGCTAGTTCTAGATCATGTACCGGATAATTCTCTTCATGCGGGCGCAACTGATGAGAGCCATAGGCAATCACTTTACGCTCTTGCATTAGGACACAGCCTAATCCTTCACGGGATGCGTCACAATAGATCACAAAATCTTTGCGAGAATCTGGAGGAGCAAGTACTAGGGCAGATGTCAGCTTGTCTTTGAGTGTTTGAAAACTCTCCTGATATTTTTCTGTCCATTCAAACTTAACGACCTTGTGAAGCAGATCAGTCAGAGGCTTAGCAATCTTTGAGAAATTCTCGACAAAGCGACGGCAATAGCTTGCAAGGCCGAGAAAACTTCTGACTTGCTTGACATTCTTCGGCGGAGTCCATTCAAGAATAGCCTGAACTCGTTTTGGGTTAACGGCGATGCCATCTTTGGAAACCACATGGCCGAGATATGTCACTTCAGATAACCAGAACTCGCATTTTGAATACTTGGCATATAGTTGGTGTTCACGCAGCTTCTCCAGTACAAGGCGAAGATGTTCGACATGTTCTTCTTCATTCTTTGAATATACCAGAATATCATCCAGATATACCACAACGAACTTGTCGAGATAATCCATGAAGATGTAGTTCATTAACCGGGAGAAGGTTGTTGGAGCATTAGTCAAGCCGAAAGACATGACAGTGTACTCATAAGAACCATAGCGAGTAACGAAGGCTATCTTCGGAATATCCTCTTCACGAACTCGGATCTGATGATATCCCAATCTCAAATCAAGCTTAGAGAATACTGAGGAACCAGCAAGTTGATCATATAGATCGTTGATTCTGGGAAGCAGATACTTGTTCTGAATTGTTGCTTGGTTGATAGGTCGGTAATCTTGAACCAACCGATTCGTACCATCCTTCTTCTTGACAAAGAGGGAAGGTGCTCCCCAAGCAGATGAACTGGGGCGGATGAAACCCTTCTTAAGTGACTTGTTGATTTCTTCCTTAAGCTCGAGAAGGTGGTGCGGAGGCATCTTATAAGGACGCTTCGAAATAGGGGTAGTGCCAGGCTTCAAGTCGATGAAAAACTCGACAGCTCTAGCAGGGGGTATTCCTAGAAGTTCTTCCGAAAAGACATCCTGGAAATCACAAACAACTAGAATGTTCTCGATGCCTTCAAGAGGTGAGGCATTCAATGCATTTAGAGCATAAATCAGGCTCTCAACGTTCTGGTCTATCCGGGCGGAGTAGTTGATTCTCTGACCAGAAGGGTGTGTGAGCTGGACTGTCTAAGTAGCATAGTCAATCAAAGCTTTATGGGTTGTCAACCAATCCATGCCAAGAATGATGTCTATGTCGGAAGGTCCAAGAGCAATAAGGGAAGCAGAGAACATCAACCCTTCAATTCTGATCTGATTGTTGTGACTTACCATCTTGGTTTGCCACCTGGAACGGGGAGTACTAATCTCCAATGGAGTGGGTAATGAGCTCATGGTTAACTCATGCAATTGTGCAAATTGCTGGGACACAAAGGAATGTGATGCTCCGGAATCAAAGAGAACAGAAGCTGCCACTGAATTAACTAGAAGGGTACCCATCACGATTTTAGGGGACTCTCGAGCTTCTTCCATTTTGACATGGGTGACTTGACCACTATTCATAGCAGGTGGTCTAGCATTACGTTTTCTGCTAGGATGGTTTCGACGGCCCTTCCTACGGTCAACAGGTCGACACGTTGAATCCTGCAGCTGACCCTGGCGACAGTTGAGAGCACGGTGCCCTGGTTGTCCACAATGGTGGCGTAAACCATCATTATGGGAAGGAGCATCAGCATTGGGCTGTCCACTTTCACTATTCAGATGTCTTGGTTGTGGAGGCAGACGAGGTGCAACATAAGATGGCCTTGGTGTTGGAGCAGGTCGGTGATGAACATTGTGCGGAATCCACACTCGACGTTTCTGAACAGGCTGACCCGAGGATGAGCCAACATCACGAGTGCGCTTGAGTGACTCCTGGTATTTAGCCAAACCAGTTTCAACTCGGTAGGCTTGGCTGACAAGCGTCGCAAAGTCCTCACAATCAAGGACAAGAAGTGCGAGCTGTATATCGGAATGCAGTCCTTCACGGAATTTCTCCTGCTTGCGAGCGTCAGTGTCGACATCATCTTTAGAATAGCGGGATAATTTGAGAAATTTCCTCTGATATTCATCCACAGTCATTGTGTCCTGTGAGAGTTTGCGGAACTCCTGCTTCTTCTGGTCGATCAGACCTTGAGGAATGTATCGTGCACGAAAAGCGGACTGAAATTCTTGCCAAGTGATTACAGTCTCTGCAGGCAACATACCCTTATGGCTTTCCCACCATTGAGCAGCTGGACCCTTTAAATGGAATGTCGCAAAGGCGACGTAACTGTCAGAGGCCACACTAGCTGACTCCATTTCAAACAGGATGTCACAAAGCCAATCATCAGCATCCATAGGATTGGTGGAGTTGCGGAAAACAGACGGATTGAGGCGCATGAATTCTAGCAGAGTTATTGGAGCAGACTGTTGCTGAGCATTCTGAGTTGGGAACTGAGCCAATACTCCGGTCATAAACTGACGGTTGAGTTCAAACTGCTGCATCATTGCGGCAATATAGGGTGGAGGTGGAGGATCGTCAGCCATCCTGCCAAATTTAATAGGGGCAGTTTAGCAAGAAAAACTGCATGTGTAAGAGGTCATTCACGATGTACATGAGTAATGAACAAGAAGGCATCAGGTGCATATTAGTAGTCATTAAAGACATACAGAACGATGCACGGAATTCGACACAAACGGCGGTAGGAGTTCGGAAACGCACGCAGCTAGACAAGCTAGGCGACGCGCAGACACGCGGTAAGGAAGTACACAACGAGACATAGCAAAGGCTACATCAACATCGAAGAAAACTGTTGGAGCAAGGAATCTGCAAGTGACAACACAGGGTGCCCTCGATAAAAGGATCCTGTAAGCAGAACCTGGCCCTTAATCTTGAAGCAAGGGGGAATAATTTCAGAACTCTGGGTGGAGGTGATCACGAGAACCTAATGTTGGAGTTAGTAAAATTTTGTGGTGCTCTGCCTGATTACCACTGTAGCCAGACGGTCGCCACGCATACCAGCCCAGGAAATCACTCTGGCATGCGCTTTTACAACAATTATCATGAACACCGGCATTTCTATTAATGGACATATAAGTCTTACATGAGATATATATTACAAAGGTGATGGCAGCGGAAAAGTTCTATCTAAGGCAGCAAGGTCTTGGTGCGGCTCCAATCCACAGGGATCTGACTGGGTTACTCTCCTAGCCCACGAACACTCCGGCTCCTCGACGACGGATCCTTACGTGAACCTGGCCACATTGAAGGCCTCTGAGTACTTTTGAATGTACTCGCAAGCAAACCAAACTAACATATACACCAAGCAATGCAATCCATGGCATTCAAGCATGTATTTATTATTAGAGCAACATTAATTATCATAGCATGGCATAACTATCTAGCAACATCAATTGTCAAGTCGTAGCAAGATTATCTAGCATGATTAATCATCCAGCAGCATTGACCATCATGGTATAACAGGGTTATCTAGCAAGATAACTACTGAAGTAAAGTACAGTAAAGTAAAGCATATTAAGTGTATAATCTATATTCTGAACATCCTCATGATCCAATCTGGAACTAATTCAAGTCCAATCCAAGTCTTTCGGTCATCTGACCATCTCTTCCATAGCCATCCCATGGCTAACATACCATAACTCTGACAGCATCTGATGTCTATGCAGGACAGGTTCTTTCACCATTATTATCATCGTTACGGTTGACCACCTAGCGAGGTCTGGACGGGTTGTCCAATACCATGGACCCGGCTATTCGAATAGATTTTACACACTGCAGAGGTTGTACACTTTACCCACACCATGGAGCACCTGACCTCGTGATCCCATTCGGGTGGACCAGCGTTGCTCAAACGAAACTTGCCTGACACGTGACTCTCCCATCATACCACCGGCAATCATCCTCCCTCGGAGTCAAACCCTGGGTGGCCCCTGTGTCACCTCGTGACACCTGCCACCATCGTGGCCAAACTAAACTATCCCAAACGGGGACCGCGCGCAAACAACCAACTGGGCTCACAGGGTTATCGCCGTCTACCTGATCAAGTTAGCACGCACGCATAACCCTCCCTAGATGGAGGTACCGGTGAAAGAGCACGTGATCAGACCAAGTCAAGGCCGTCCCATACCGGCAAATGTGGTTGCACGAATAAGCCCAGACAGGTGACTCAAGATCAACCAACTATGTTCAGTTTTAGCAAGTATTTAACCGGCAGGTATATCCATCATGAATAACTTAACCTGGTGTTAAGTATGTATGAGGTAATAGTTGCATAAACACAACCACTATCTCCGTATGATATCACGACAGGTCCTTAGTGAAACAAGATTTAAATGGCAAGTTATCACTTTACAAGTTCGAGTTGTAAGTTACGACCATCGGAACCCTTGCATAAAACCGGCAAAGAAACCAGTAGCCACCAGAACGGGCTTTACAACTCAGATCTGGGACATTACCGGAATAACTCAACCCCGGCTCAAGACGGCTGGAAAGCAGCTCAGAGCATGAGATGGTGTTGATAAGAAGAATGTAGCAGTTCCCTAAGACGGCCGAAAAACAGCTCAGAGCATAGGGTCACCGCTACGAAAAGAAATTCAACAGCTGCCCGAGACGGCCGAAAAGTAGCTCAGAACACGGATAGTTGCCAATAAGAGAAATAAAAGTCGGCATCCACCCCGGACGGCCGAAACAGCTCAGAACACAGGCGTGGTGCCGTCACCGAAGAAAGTGCAAGCAAGGGTTCGTCAGAGTCTCATACAGCTCACCACCACTCACACAAGCATTAGCATATTAATTTAAACATGCAAGAAATATCACAGAGCAATGCTTTAGGGCATATATCAGATGGTCGACTTACCTGGGGTCGAAGAAATACTGCGGGAGAAGTGCGGAGAGTCCGCGGAAAGGACCGCCGGAAAGGATTCTCTCTCAGAGGGGCTGTTTAGAGTAAGGGCAAAATGGTCATTTCCACTGTGTGGCAACCTTGTCTAAATGACACCAACAGAACGGGCTCGACGAAACGAAGACGTGAGCGTTGGTTTCACCTGATTCGGAGTCACGAGTGAAAAGTTACGGCCGTTCGTTCGTTAAGCAGAAAATTAAATAAAAATATTCATTTCTGCTGGTAATGGACGAACGTCCGCAATATAAGGGTTTCGGCGGCGGCTGCTGAAAAGAGAAAGCGCATTTCTAGAAATACGTTTTCGTAGTAGTGAAAGCGTATTCCTAATAGAAGATGCATCAGAGTACGCTTTCAGTACCCGGAGACGTATTTTAGCGAAGTACGCCTTCACTTATCCCAATCAGCAGGTCCGCCACGTCAGCGCTGAGAGAATGACAGGTGGGGCCCACCTCATCTCCTTCCCTCTCCTCCTGATCCTCTTTCCCACCACGACGCAGAGAGCAGGGGCGGGCCGGCCGCCGGCTAGCCATCGCTCCGCTGCCCCACAGGGCCGGCCGACGAGCTCAGAGGCTCGGCCGCCCCACGCCGCTCTGGTGGGTGCCCGCAAGGTCGACCAGGGTGGCCCATAGCGCCGGGCCAAGGGGAGGCCGCCGCGGCCGCAGCGCGCAAAGGGAAGGGCCGTGCCAGCGGGATTCCTCCGCCGGAGTTGAGGGAGGCGGTGGTCTGGGGCTCCAGGGAAGACCAAAGGAGAGGAGGGGAGGGCCATGGCAGGAGGTGGCCAAGGGAGTTGGGCGGTGGCAGAGCCTCAGCTAGGGCGAGGGTGATGAGGGGAGAGCTCCGGGAGCTCAACTGAGGGGGAGGGGAGGCTGTGGGTGAGGAGGACGAGCTCGAAGGCGCCTTAAATAGGCGAGGGAAGGGCTCACGGTGGAGCTAGCGGCCGGAGGAAGCTCCTGGATGCACGATGCCGTGGCCGCGCTCCAGTGGAGCACCTGCTGTTGGCATGCCCAACCAACGAGCGTGGCTCCAAGGCCAGACGGGGATGGATAGGATGCCGTACACCGTCGCAGACGTCGGCAGAAGGCGACGGCGAGGGCATAGGGGAGGGAAACGACCGGAGACTGAGCGGAGCTCTGTTTTGGCTAGGCCTCACGCGGTCACCATTGGCACCACGTGGGCTGGGCACTATTGGGAGCTCCAATCATGTCTGGAGTGTTCATCCCCCTCAAATAGATAATGTGTGCGGCTGGAATGCACGGGAAGGCTCTAGGGAAAGTGAAACTTGCAAAACAAGTTTCTAGCAGCAACCTTAGGTGGATATTTCTGGAGAAATGGATAGAGTAGAGGGGCTGGATCTTTGTCAAAATGAAAGAGGGTAGGAAGGACTATATGCTGACAAAATTTGAAGGTATTTGGACAAGTTTTGCATATACTTCCTTTGCAATGCAAAATTTGGTCCAGAAACTAAAATTTGAAGCTGCACTCATATGGCTTAATGAAATGATCTGAATTTTTGTGGAGAGTGATGATTTGGAAGTATGAAGGTGCTGGTAAAATTTCAGCTCATTAGGAAATTCCAAAGTGGTACTTCCTTCACAGAGCTTTGAGATGGACAGAAACTTAAGAAAATTCATGTGGATGAGTGGATGGATGGATTGAGCTGATTTTTGGTTTCCATCAGTGTTTTAGAAATGTTAACCACCATGAAAAATTTCAGTTCAAAAAGATCAAGGGTTCAAGCACTTCCTTTGCAAACTAAAATTCTGAACAGAATTTGCAAATGGATGTTGTGCTCAAACTTTAATGGGTGTAACTTGGGTTCTTGATGGAAATGGTGAAGATATGGGTAGGTTAAGCTCCACAAATTATTTGGGATTTTTCCTGGCTACCAAAATGGTAGTTCCTTTAGAAAGTGCCCAAAATGCAATATTGGCATTAAATAGGAAAATGCAATTTCCCTTATTTAATTATAGCCAATATTTTTATGGGAGCTCAATATGATCACAAAGAATATCTCCACAAGTTTTCATGAACTTTAGAGATGGATAGATATTTTCCTGGATTTAATTCCTTTATACAGCAGAAAAAGGAATTAATTATAAATGAAAAATATTGCAAATGACTTGGCAATATTTTTGCATATCCAGGGTTTATAGAGATAGGATGATCACTGGGAGAAGTTTGGGAGGCAACAGATCAAAGGAAATTGGGGTTCCTTTGTAACGGAAGAAATTATGGTTTCCCCTCTGGCAACTCGGAAGGTAGGGTTTCAATGGCAAAGTCTGAAGAATATAGGTCGAGTGGCAAGGTTGGACTGAAGAGAATCTCCGGTTGGATAGGGAAGACAAGGCTAAATGACCATCTTCATATTCCCAGGAGCAAGAGAATTCCGATAACACCGAGAAAAAAAAAGACGGGAGTCAAATCCCGCAAAGGCAAAAAAACAGGGAGCGGAAACCAGGGTGTTACAAATTTTAACCCGAAAGGAAGAGAGATCAGAGTCCCAGAGTAAAGGTCGAGGAGTAAAAGATACTAATACCACCCAATTGGCGACGTGGGCCCGTAAGCCACACAGCCAAGTTAGTAAAACAGTTTTCGGACCACTAGACTCAACTTCGGCCAAGGAGTTGGAAAGGGGGGTTCCTACAGTCAGTCGGCTCTGATACCAACCTGTGACGCCCCCGGCTTAATAGTGCACTAATCATACACGCAAATGCACACGATCAAGCCTAAGGACTCACTTGAAGATATCACAACACAGCTCTAAAACATAAATAAAGGCATACAAGCATTATATTACAAGCCAAGGCCTCGAGGGCTCGAATACATAGCTCGAAGCCATGCAAGCGTCAGTGGAAGCATCAGATATCTGAGTACAGATATAAAAGAGAAACAGAAAGGCCTTTTGAAAGGCGGGGCAAAATAAAAACACTACGATCGAAAGGCGCAGGCCTCCTGCCTGGGACCCTCCGATCCTACTCCTGGTTGTCGGCCAGCTCGTAGAAGTAACCAATCTCGAGGTGGTAGTAGTAGTCGTCGATGGGGCAGCTGTATCCGGGGCTCCGTCATCTGGTCACGACAAACTGATGTGGGGAGAAAAAGAATGCAAAGCAACCGTGAGTACTCTGAGGTACTCAGCAAGCAAGGATCTACACTACATATGCACATTTTCAAAAGGAGGTTGTATATGTGGACAGGGCTGCAGAAATGCCAGAATAGAGAGAAGGCCTAGTCCTATCGAAGACTAGCATTTTCAGCGGTCTTGCAGCAATCAGAAGAGAGTAGATCAGCACAGTATAAAATACTAGGGGTTGTGTCAAGTAACAGTCTCGCCCAGAGATCCTTCCTCGTCTCCCTGCGAGAAAGCGATCCCGGAGCCATCATATCCAGTTATCATCATAGGTATCCAGTTCTAGTTGTATCGATCGGGATACAACTCCGAGTGTCCTTTACTGTAGGACCGGCTATCGATAGAAGTTTTCTTCCCTGCAGGGGTGGACCAACTTACCCACCACGCTCGCTTAACTCCGGCCGAACACACTTTTCGGGGTCATGCCCAGCCTCGACCAAACGATACACCGCAACCCTACCTACAGCTCAGCAGAGAGGTCCCCGTCGGTCAACCTCCTAAGCACAAGGGGGTCTTGGGCCATCGCCCCTCGCCCTCCGGGTTGTTGCGTGCAGGGCGAACCAGGCTCCACCACTACCGGATGGTGCCGGCCCAACCCGGCCGCCAGGCTGAACTGGACGTCTGACAGAGCATTCGGCTGATGCTACGATGCAGAGTGCCCATAACTGTTCCCATGTGATGGTTAGTGCTATCAGGCCAGAGGCCTGCTCGGATCAAATATCCAAATCGTTAGTGGATTAGGGGCTTGCGGTAACAAGCAGAGACTCACGATCGATGTGACCCCGTCGCCCCGTCTCGAGGACTTGTGGCAAGGGCTAAGAATGCCCGGCAACGCCTCGTATTCGTCTCACGGGTAACCTCCAGGTCAACCCGACATCCCCTCATTCGCGGGTACCCCTCAGGGTCGACCCGCCTTTCCAAGTATCAGTGGTAAAGTCATAGTAACCGTGTGTCTAACACCAAGGGGAACCCTGAGGAATCACCCTCGATGGAATTCCACCTGATGTTATTGTCAAGGTGAACGAAGGAGGAATCACCCTCGAGGTCCACACTTGAGGTGTTGCACGACTTCCTCGTTATCGGGGGTGGTGTAGGAGGAATCACCCTCGCTGACCACGGTCGATTAACTAACCTACAAGGTTATCATCAAAAGTGCTGACGAGGTATCACCCTCGGCACTCGATAGTACCCCAGTAGTGTCGAGCAACTAAGGGTGAAATGAGGTGCGGTGCCGGGGCCTGGTCTTCGATCCCGTTGATCGAGTCTTCTGAGAATCCAGCGGGGCAGTCGGGACAAGTGGGGGTCACTGATGGGTTTCTACCCAGTCTATTATAAAGAGTTTAGGATGAACAGGGAGGTATCAACAGCAGGTTGCAATAAACAGGCTATGCAGCAGAAATAGGATATCAGTAACAGTAGCAAAATCTAATGCAAGCAGGAGAGAATAGAATGGGCGATATCGGGATGCTAAAGGGGGGGGCTTGCCAGGTTGCTCGGCGGCAAAGGCAGGGTCATCAGTGGGGTCGTCAATCTCTGGAGCTGCATCGGTACCGGGCTCTATCGAGAGAGAAGAGGGGGAGGAAACAGATAAATACACAGCAAACATTGGCAACACAGAGCGTGCTATGCTAACGTGCAGTGCAGGGTTGCCTAAACGTATGTCTAAGTCATATTAGTGATTTTAGGATTTAAGTTGGAATTAATAACCGGTAGTTGTGCACTATTCATCTACCAGAAACGGCCTCGAAGTTGCGTGTTCACCTCCGTAGAGGATCCCGTCACGGAAACAGAAGGCACGGTCAGCTTCGTCTCGTCGTTCTGATCAATTTTCATGTACAAAGTTTTTCTATCCGAGCTACGGATTATTTTCTATGAATTATCAAAGTTTTAGCAATATTCTGAATTGTCTGTTTATTAATATTTCAAATTATTTTTAAAATGAAAATGCTATGGGTACCCACTGGTGCACCCAGCAGAGTGCTGGTGTGGCTGACAGTGGGCCCCAGTTGACTGCCCAGTCAGCAGTCAACTGGGGATTAACGAGTCAAAGGGGGGCCCACTGGACCCACCAGTCAGTGACTGGACTGGTCTAGTCAGCTGGTTGACCAGTCAACTGAGTCTAGTGGGACCCAGTGATCAGCCTCTGGTTAATTTAACAGTAGTTAGGTTAATTTAAATAATCTAATTAAGACGTGAGCCCAGCCTGTCAGTGAGTCACTTAGCTAGTTGTTAATTAACGCTAATCCTAAACGCTACAGTGTTGGTCCCACATGTTAGTAGGCCATTAGGGCTAAATAGACGGCCTGACACGGGGGACCCACCTGGCAGCCACACGGGGGACCCACCCTGAGGAATTTGATACTCAAATTTCCGACCGTTGCTCTGCTACGCGCCAGCTGTCCAAATATCCTACCCACCTAACGGTCATATCATTGAAGGGCATTTATGTCTTATCATGTCGGGTTGCTCCCTATGCTATAAATAGCCGCCCCCTACAACCACTAGCTGGTTGGCTGCTCCGAGAGATAGATTGACACTTGTCATTTAGAGCATCCCATCCTCCGAGGACTTTGAGCAAAAATCATCAAGTGAGGAAAAACCCAAAAACCCAAACACCTACAAACCCAAAGTGATTGAGCATCACTGAAGAGATTGTTCCTGTGTGGAACCGACACTTGTTACCTTTGAGGACTGTGCATCCTCCAGACGGTTAGGCGTCATGGTCTAGAGCATCCAAGAGGAAATTGTGGATTGCCAAGTGACCGAGTATGTGAAGGTTTGGAAGTCACCTGAAGACTTACCACGAGTGATTGGGCGAGGTCTGTGTGACCTTAGCTCAAGGAGAATACGGTGAGGACTGTGTGTCCGGGACTGTGTGTCCTCAGGTTTAAATACCTAGCCGCTCTAACCAGACGTACAACTGTCACAGCAGTTGGAACTGGTCTACCAAATCATTGTCTTCACCGAGCTACTGGTTCTATTTCCTCAACCCTTTCACTTCCTCGCATTCTTGCTATGTATTTGATCATTACTGTTTGAAGACTTTGACTGAAGACTTTCTCAATTTCCTCAGTTCAATTTCTTCAGTCAGTTTGTCTTCAGCCTGCTTATCCTGTGTTTACGCTACTCGTACTCTGTGCTTGTTTTCATTTCATCATGATGACTGTGCTACTGCTCTGTTATGCTTGCATCTGAGTACTTATTCCGCTGCTAAGTAGTTCGTCGCTTAGGAATTTCCTCACTTTGAAATTCCTCAGGGACGAATTTGTAAAAATCGCCTATTCACCCCCCCTCTAGTCGATATAATGCACTTTCAATTGGTATCAGAGCCCGGTACTCCCTTGTTCTGTGTGATTTTCGTTTAACCACCTGGAGTTTCAGTTATGTCGACTGCAGGCATGATCAAGGTCTCAGCTGGGTGTCCTACCTTCGATGGGACGGACTACCCCTACTGGAAGAACAAGATGCGCATGCATCTTGAGGCAATTGACAATGATCTCTGGTATGTTGTGGAAAAGGGTGTTCCCTCTATCACTCCTTCCGTAAATGCTGCTGATGTGAAGAGATTCAAGCAACTCGACTCTCAAGCGAAGAATATCATATGTGGCCATCTGAGCAAAGGGCAGTATGGCAGAGTGAGTGCTTTGGAGTCAGCTAAGCTTATCTGGGATAGGCTGTCCAAGGTCAACGAAGGAGTCTCAACTCAACGTGACTCTCGAGTTGACGTTCTTCGCAATCACTTCAACCGCTTCAAAAGACTCGACAACGAAAATGTTCAGCAAACCTTTGATCGCCTCACTGACATTTCAAACGAGCTTCAAGCACTGGGTGCCACTGACATCACCGACCATGAGGTGGTGAAGAAATTGCTGAGGTCACTCGATTCTTCATTCGATACACTGGCACTGATGATTCAAGAACGTGGAGACTACAAGTCACTTGATCGTGCTGATATCCTCGAGAGGCTAAATACTCATGAATTCCAACTAGCTGAGAAGAGAGAGATCTACGGACCGAGCTATGGTAGATCTCGTGCACTGAAAGCCAAGGCAGTCTCTGAATCTGAAGATGAAGATTCTGGTAGCAGCCTTGGTGATCCTGAAGAACTGAGTCAGGAGCTAGCAATGCTCGTGAGGAAATTCCAAAAGTTCTCTAGACGTGGCCGATTTGGAAAATCCTCAAGAGGTGATGACATGAAATCAGATTCCTCATCCCGTGACTACAAGAAGAGAACTTGCCATAAATGCAAGAAACCTGGTCACTACATTACTGATTGTCCTCAGTGGGAGAAGGAATCAAAGAAGAAGAAATACAAGGATGATAGTTCAGATGACTCTAAGAAGAAGAAGAAATCTTCAAAGTCCTCATCGTCAAAATCTTCAAAGTCTTCATCTCACAAGAAGAGCAGCTCCAAGAAAGCTCGGGCATTCATTGGCAAGGAAATGGACTCTGAAGCTGAATCTGAGGAACATGAGGAAGAGGAGGCAACTGAGGAGTCAGACTCTGGTGTGGCGAGCCTAGCCCTCGCTACTGCTTATGTTAGCAAGTCCATCTTCAACACTGAGGAAAATGGCTTCCCCAACACTGCTGATGACGGCAACGATGACTATGCTCCCACTTATTGCTTCATGGCAAAAGGTGCAAAGGTATTCAAATATCCCTCCTCTGAATCAAGTGAGGATGAATCTGATGATAACCTCAAACCCAGCTATTCCAAACTTGCTAATATTGCTGTTAAACAACAAAAGGCTTTGGAAAAGGTTCAAAATATGCTAGACAAAAGCGATGATCTGTTAGGTGAGGAATTGGATCGAACTCAAACACTGACTGATAATCTTCAGCAACTACAGTCTAAGTTTGACACCCTTCAAGGTCGTCATGAAACTCTCTTAGCCGATCATGAGAAGCTCTCTTATGAATTTCTTCAAAGAAAGCAAGATCTTGAGAAGCTAAGGGTGAGTCATGAAGATCTTCAGAAGGAAAATGATTCTTTGCTTGCTCAACAGATCAGTTCCGCTCAGGAAGAATTTATTCCACCATGCTTGAAATGCATTGAACGTGAAACTGCTAATTCTTCACCTGAATGTTCAAATGTTTCTATTGCTGCAAATTCTTCAACTATCTCTGTGGTCACAAATTCCTCATCTGAGGATACCACTAGTATCACTGATGAAAATGCAGGGTTGAAGGAATTGTATGTGACAGGCATGTACAAAAGCCTCAAAGGGCATCAGACTCTTTGTGATGTGCTCAAAAAGCAGATCTTGAACAGGAACCCTAGGAAAGAGGGTATTGCCTTTGAAAGGAAACTCAATGCTGATGGAACCTACTGGAAACCTGAGCAGTATCCCAAAACCTCATGGGTTGTTGCGAAGGGACCTCCCGTAGATCCATCCACTTTATCTGGCTTTACTTGTGAATTCTCATATTCATCTGATGAGTCATTTGACTCTAACTATAAACTGTTCAAAAATCAGAATGGTGAGGTATTTGCTAGATATGTTGGATCTAACTGCAGGAATGGTCCCACTATGAAGAAAATCTGGGTTCCCAAAAGGTGCCTTGAAAGTCTTCAGGTGAATGTCCTCATGACACCACCTGTGAAGAATAAGAACCCCAGATCAAATTCTTCATATGGACCAAAGTCTTCATATGGATCCAAGTCCTCTTATGGATCAAATTCCTCACATGGATCCAAGTCCTCACATGAACATCATCGTGCTAACACTTCTGTTTCGCAGGGAAAGCCTAAGGGCTATGAATATGTGCATTATTCTTCAAATCATTATGTTCATAAGTCCTCGAAGAATTTCTTTGCTTATTCATATGCTTAACCTAACCCCTCTTATGTGAAACGAAGTGGTCTGGCGTCTATGCCACCTTTCTCTTATGGAGCTCGCAGAATGATGAACTCTTTGCCACCCCTCCAGATGTGGGTGGTGAAGAAAAAGAACTAATCTCTTATGCAGGGTCAGGTCTCCACACGAACTAGATCGTCTGAAAAATTTGCTGGAGACCTGAAATGCTTGAAAGGACGCAAGCTAATCATGAAGAAATGATTTATCCATTTCTCACGTCATCACATTGCTATATATATACATATGTCGCTTTAATTGATGAAACATGTCTGATGAATTTGATGTCATATTCTTCACTCTGAAGTATATGAGTTCGTAAGATGCACTAATTCATCTGCAGGATGATTTACCCAAAGCTACTGAGTGGGTCCTCGATAGTGGATGTACAAATCACATGACCGGTGACAAGAGCTTACTGATGAACACTCCTTTATCTCCATCACACTTGAAGCATATCACCTACGCTGACAAAGGCAAAAGCAAGGTATTGGGTCTAGGTAGGGTTGCAATCTCAAAGGATCGACACATGGATAAAGTCATGCTTGTCGAGTCCCTCGGATTCAACCTCATGTCTGTCTCAATGCTTTGTGATCTTGATATGGTTGTTGTCTTTGGCAAATATCGTTGCTTAGTGCTCATGGAATCTGACAATTCCAAAGTCTTCGAAGGCTTTAGGAGAGGAGACTTGTATATTGTTGATTTCTCTGCAGGACCACAGCCTGCCACGTGTCTACTTGCTAAAGCTTCAGAAGGCTGGCTATGGCATCGACGACTGGGTCATGCTGGCATGAGGAACTTACACACGCTAGTGAAGAAAAAGCACGTCATTGGCATCGAGGGTGTCAAATTCCTCAAAGATCATCTTTGTGGGGCTTGTGAGGCTGGAAAAATGACCAGAGCCAAGCACCCCTCGAAGACTATCATGACTACTTCTCGTCCTTTTGAATTGCTTCATATGGATCTCTTTGGTCCTACTCATTATGCCACTCTAACAAATGCAGCATCTCTATATGGATTTGTCATTGTTGATGACTATTCTCGTTACACATGGGTGCATGTCATTACTTACAAAACTGAAGTGCAGGAAGTCTTCAGACGATTTTCCTCAAGGGCTTCGACGAATTTCGGTGTGAAGATCAAGCATATACGTAGTGACAATGGGACCGAGTTCAAGAATACTGGTCTTGATGACTATCTCGATGAACTTGGTATTACTCATGAGCTATCTGCCCCATACACTCCTCAACAGAATGGCATTGTGGAGCGCAAGAACAGGACTCTTGTTGAGATGGCTCGCACCATGCTTGATGAATACAAGACACCTCGTCACTTCTGGCCTGAGGCAATTGATACTGCATGCCACATCATCAATAGGGTATATCTTCACAAATTCTTCAAGAAGACCTCATATGAACTCCTCACTAACAAGAAACCCAATGTGAGTTATTTCAAAGTCTTCGGTGCTAAATGCTGGATTAGAGATCCTCATCACAATTCTAAATTTGCACCGAAAGCACATGAAGGTTTTATGCTTGGTTACGGAAAGGACTCGCACACCTACATGGTCTTCAACACCTATCACAACAAGGTTGTTGAAACTGTAGATGTGCGGTTCGATGAAACTAATGGCTCGCAAAGAGAGCACCTACCTCCTGTGCTAGATGAAAAGACACCTGAGGAAACCATCAAGTTCAAAGCTACTGAGGATGTCATTCCTACTGAAGAATCTGCTGAAGAAATCATTCCAGAACATGAAGAACAGCATGCTGGCACACCTGAAGAAATTGGCTCTGAAGAAAATACTGAGCCAAATCAAAGTCGTCAACCTGCTCATCCTCGCGTTGCAAATGAAGTACAGATTGAGAGAATCATCAACGACATCAACGCACCAGGTCCTCTGACTCGCTCAAAAGCTTCACATTTATCTAACTTTTGTGGGCATTTTGCTTTCGTGTCCATCACAGAGCCCACCAAAGTTGATGAGGCATTTCTGGAGCCTGAATGGATTCAAGCAATGCAAGAGGAATTACATCAATTCAAGCTAAACAATGTATGGGAGCTTGTCAAGGGACCGGACCCATGCAAGCACAATATCATCGGTACCAAATGGATCTACCGCAATAAGCAAGATGAAAATGGCCTAGTGGTGCGGAACAAGGCTCGTCTTGTGGCTCAAGGCTACACACAGGTTGAAGGAATTGATTTCGATGAAACTTTTGCACCTGTTGCTAGACTTGAGGCTATTCGCATATTGCTTGCTTATGCTAACCATCATAATATCATCTTATATCAAATGGATGTGAAAAGTGCATTCCTCAATGGTAAGCTTGAGGAAGAAGTATATGTTGCTCAACCCCCAGGTTTTGAAGATCCTACGCATCCTGACAAAGTCTTCAGACTCAATAAGGCCCTCTATGGCCTCAAGCAGGCCCCTCGGGCGTGGTATGATACTTTGAAGGAATTCCTCATGAAGAAAGGCTTCAAATCCGGTTCACTCGACCCAACTCTTTTCACCAAAACCTATGATGATGAATTATTTGTGTGTCAAATATATGTTGATGATATTATCTTTGGCTGTACTAACCAACATTACAGTGACGAATTTTCTTACATGATGAGTGAGGAATATCAAATGTCCATGATGGGGGAATTGAAATTCTTCTTAGGTCTTCAAATTTGTCAACAACGCAATGGCATCTTTATTTCTCAAGAGAAATACCTCAAGGACGTTCTGAGGAAATTCGGTATGCAAGAATGCAGAGGCGTCAAAATCCCTATGCCCACAAATGGCCATCTATGCACTGATGAAAATGGAATAGACTTCGATCAAAAGGTATACCGCTCCATGATTGGCTCTTTATTGTACCTATGTGCATCTAGGCCGGATATTATGCTTAGTGTTTGCATGTGTGCCCGTTTTCAAGCTACACCGAAGGAATCACACCATAAGGCTGTGAAACATATTCTTCGATATCTAGCTCACACTCCAACACTTGGATTATGGTATCCCAAGGGCTCGGCTTTTGATCTCATCGGATATTCTGACTCTGACTATGCTGGTGATCGTGTGGACCGCAAGTCAACATCAGGCACATGCCATTTCCTCGGACGATCCTTAGTATGTTGGTCCTCGAAGAAGCAGAACTGCGTATCACTCTCTACTGCTGAAGCTGAGTATATTGCTGCTGGTTCTTGCTGTGCTCAATTGCTGTGGATGAAGCAAACCCTCAAGGACTACGGCATCAATGTGAAGAATGTGCCACTCTACTGCGACAACGAGAGTGCCATCAAAATTGCTCATAACCCAGTTCAGCACTCGAAGACAAAGCACATCGAGATTCGTCATCATTTTCTTCGAGATCATGTGTTGAAGGGTGACATCTCTATTGATCCCGTGAAGTCTGAAGAACAACTAGTGGATATCTTCACAAAGCCCTTGGATGAGAAGAGATTTAGCAAATTGCGGTGTGAGCTAAATATCTTAGAATTTTCGAATGTCCTTTGAAAAGGACACACATCCTAACACTTATGCAAACTGATGACTTAGATGTGCAACAGACGAAGAAACGTTTTTCTTCAATCAATGAAGACTAACCCTCTAAGTGTGAAGAAATTAATGAAGAATTTGATTCTCAGAGCCCTACGACAATTGTACGCGGTGTCTGAAATCATCATTCTTACACGGTGGGTCACGCCACCACAAAAAGTTGAAAATCTTCAAAATTTGTGTTTTTCATCATTGTGCAAATTCTTCAACTTTGCAAAATCTTCACTCTTTCCGTCTGTGTTCTTCATTGACTATATATATATATTTGAGTTTTCTGTCCTCTACAGCATTCACTTATTGCTAATTCTTCAAGTTGTTTTTCTTCTAAGTGAATGTGATCGGACCCGTTCCCCCTCTGTGCTAAACTCAATCCAGTCCGTTCACAAATTCTTCATGTGCGTTCTATTTGAAACCCGTTCAAAGTCTTCACTGTGTCCTTGACAGCTGAAGAATTTGCGAACGAAACCTTAAAATATTCTTATCTAAATTTTCGGCTTTTGCCGCTCAAACCATTCCATATCCCTCGATAAGATTTATCTATTCACCCGCGATCAAACACGATCTCCACTTCACAGTACGTGGGTGACACATGTCGCTAGGATGAGAAGGGTCAGGGGCACGTTCGTCCATTTTCTTCGGACGAGCGGTTTTTCACCTCGGCTATAAATACCCCCTCACCCTCCTCAGATTTCTCCTCCCGCTCGATCTCACTCTCCTCGCTCGAGCTCTCAGACCTAGCGCCACCGCTACACTCCATCGTCGCCGGTGAGGAAGAGCTTCACTGCCTCGACCTTGTCGCCGTCGTACTCACGCCGGCCGCGGAAATCTTCACTCCGCCGCCGCCGTAGCTGTTTTCCATTGCCAAGTTAGGGCGTGGAAGATCTGAACGGACGAACATCTCCACTGCTACTCTCAGTTCGTCGTGTTCTTCGTCAAGGGTAAATAAAATTTATTTTTACTGCCCTTGTTGATTCTGATGATTTCCACAAAATCTTCAAAAGGTGTTTATTCTTCAACTTTCATGTTCTTAAACACCAACTTGCTTCTGTCCTTGATCAGTTTCTCTAAGCAGTGTTTTTTTCTTCAAGATTCCTCAATTGTGTGGATTTTCAATCTACACAACTCTGGAACCTAAGTCAAAAATGCTTAGTGAAATTCCTCAAGACAACCCTGGTCATCTTCCTCAAACTTGATACTTTTGAAAATCTTCTGAGAACGCATATGACCTCTCCAAAATTCTTCGCACCTATATTCTGTTCACAGGTACACATGTCCACTGCTGAATCTCTAGGTTCTCATCAACTTAACTCATTTGCAGCATTCCTTGAAGAAAAATTGCATACCTCATCAGAAAATTCGATTGTTCAAAATCCTCAAGTGAAGAAAATGGCTGATGGTAAAAGACCTCAGAAGGGAGGAAAGAGGCCAGAAACAAATACTGCTTTTAAGATCCCTGATGACATCTATGATGAATATTGTACTCCTGATGAAGCAACTCATGGCAAGGAGAGCAAAAATCAGCGCAAAGTGCGCATTCAGAAGATTGAGAGGAGATGGGCAAGAGAATGGAGGGAATATCGCTATGTCACTCCCAAGTATATGAAGAAATTTGCTGTTAACCCTCCTTGTCCAAGACCTCCATTGGCTCCTAGCCAAGAAGCTGATCCCACTAGCATCAGAAGAGGTGAGGAATTTCCTCAGGAGTGGGCTAAGCGTCAAGCCAAGCTGGCCAAAGTGGCTAAAGAGGCAGTGAAGAAATTCAATGAAGATTCTATTGCTGCAGCCACTGAGGCCTCTGCTATCAAGCCTAAGAAGGCTATGCTGAAGAAATCAGCTGTCAAGACAAGTTCCTCAGCTGCAATGCCCTCACGGCCAAGCTCTTCAAAGCCCTCACGGCCTGTCCCTCAAGCAAATTCCTCTAAAGCAGCTCCAACTCCCTCAGTTGCAAAATCCTCAGCTGCTCCTACAATGTCCTCGGCACCTGTGCATCTTGCCACATGCCAAAGAACTACTGGAATCTCAATTGCCTCAGGAGTCTCTGCAAGTTCTTCAGCTCCACCTCAGTCTTCAACAACTCCGACCTTGCTGAAGAAAAAGGCCACTGCTGGACGAGGCACAAGACCAAGTCCTCACAAGAAGCAGGTCGCCTTTCAGGTTCCGTCAAGCGAAGACGAAGCTGATGATGAAGAATTAGCTGAGATCATCAGAGATCGACAACAAAGGGCCGCTAGAGCCAAAGGCAGTGCTGTGCCCCTCATGCTGGATCCAAGGAAGATCCTTGATTTCATCGATCTATGGCACAAGGATCCAAATACACCTTTGCCTGAATTAAACCTCACTCCTGGTCAAAGTCACATGTTGACGGCCTTCATAAATGAAGAGAAATGGAAATTTGAAAAGGCCAGGCAGGTGAAGAAGGCTCAGTACAAGAAGGAGCATTTTCTGAAGAACAATGTTGTGAAAATGTCTCCTGAAGAACTTGTGTCTATGCAGGCTGAGATCAAAGCACTCAGTGATGAATTTCATGCATTCCGTGCAGATTGGCTAGGTGCCAAAGTCAGATTCGTCAGAATGGCAAAAGGATTTACTCCAAGTGTTGCAGCTTCATCGCAACCCAGATTTCCTCAGACTGGAACATCTGTTCAGTCTGCTGAAGAAAATGAAAGCGCCAGAGCTGCTGAAGAAATTCCAGTCTCTGAAGAAATTGCCAGGGCAACCTCTAATATTGCGCCTGAAGAGCAATCTAGGCCAGTTGAAGCATCTGCTACTGTGCCTGAGGAATCTGAACAAGCCAGGGCAACTGCATCAGTTGTGCTTGAAGAAATTCAACCAATTTCCTCTGCTCCTCCTGCACCGATGACAAGCATCAACCTTCCTTCTGCAACAGAAGCGAAGAAAACCAAGGCTGCGGAGCGAGCAGCTGTGAAGAAAAGGAAAGCATCTGCCTCCTCAGAGTCTTCAGCTCCCAAGAAAGTGAAGACTTTAATGAGTTCATCTGAAAACCCAATTGATGCTATTCCAATATCAAGCATGCCATCAAAGGAGATCATTCCCTTTGGTGAGGAATATGAAATTCCAAGTAAATCTGATGAAGAAGATCCTTCTGCTGCTTCGACAGAGCAGATGGATGAAGAAATCGAAGTGGATACTTTCTCTTCAACCCCACTGGTATCATCGCCCATGCCTCAGTTCACAGCTGAAGAGGCAGGCGTCGAAGGAATTGAAGAAGATGAGGATGTGGATATTGGGTCTACAACACCTATTCTGAATGATGACTTTTGGGAAAGTCATCACCCCAATTCACCTCTGACAACCCCTCTACATCATGTTCCTCAGTCACCTGTGCAAACTGAAGAAATTCATACGGGCTCTGATGAACGTCAAGCTTCACTTCATTCTATTCCTGAAGAAGTTCCAGTCACTAGCGCTGATGTACATATGTCTGAAGAAATGGAGGCCAAGGCTGCTGCTGAAATTCCTCAGCCTGTGGCTCCAGTGGCTATACCTCAAGAGGCTGTAAATTCTTCAACTGTTAATCTTCAGCCCAAGCCACAGAACCCTCACTCCAAGAAGCAGAAGTTTAATGCTGAGGATTTCTTCAATGAGCACATATTCTTCACTGACTACAATCCCTATGGATCTGCTCGTCTTCGTCGCAAGCGCTTCTGGACTGCAAGCCAGATGAACTTCTACTCCTCATTGTTGGTTGATAAGGATAAGATCTTTGAACATGAGCAAATTCCTCATGTAGATATGGAATCGCTGCCCTGCTTCACACCAGTCCTCAGTGTTCTTCATGACGCTGGGTTACTCAATTTCTTCACCGACATCTGCGATTGGAATGAAGAACTCATTCTTCAATTCTTCGCCACGCTGCACATTACTGGAAATGTTGATGATGTCAATTCATGGGTATTGGACTGGATGACCGATAATACTCATTTCAAAGCACCGGCCTCTGAATTGCTTCATGTCGTTCCAGTCTGTCCTCCCACTGAAGGTGCAAGGCTTCTCTATGTTGAACCTGAACTGTCTGATCATCTGATGCAAGTGCTGATGAAGCCTTTGAAGCCAGGCCAAGCTCCAAGGACCAAATTCCTCGTCAAGGAATTGCTCTATGTGCCAAGGACAGTTTATCGCATATTGACCAAAACCCTCAGTCCAATCAAGGGCCACAACTCTGATGATGAAGAAGTTGTTGGCATTATGAAGAATCTGCTGTTCAATATCATTCACGGTATTCCTATCAACTACCATGATTTCTTCATGAGGACTTTGGCCAATGCTGCTCTGTCACCGTTTGAGTTGAAGCCTTATGCTCCCTGGATCATGAGATTCATCAGATCAAGGTCTTCAATTCATTATAAGGCTGACTTTCAAAATCATCTCAGCTATTTGCCCCCTATCGAAGTCCTCAAACGGACTATTTCCTCAACTGACGAGAAGGGCAAGGCTGCTATTATTGATGAAGGTACTCGTCCATTGGATGGACAGTTTCGCAAAGCTACTTCCTATTCCACCAATGATGACTCTGCAACTCAAGATTCTGCCGCCAAAGCTTCAGAACATCATCCTCAAGCCACAGCTCCGCGTGTGATGACTGATCGTGAACTTCTCCTTAGTCTTCATCAGAAAGTTGATCAAAATCACAAGTGGGTCAAGCGTCAGTTTGGTGCAATTCTTCAGAACATGACAGTCACTCAAAATAATGTGAAGAAGAAGCACTACTACTTGCATGAAGTCTTTGACCGCACTTGGGCGATTCTGTCTAAACTTCATAGTGCTGAAGAACTCAAGGAGATGGGCTTCCAACAGGACTTTGACTGGTCTCAGCCACCTTCGAAGAAATTCAAGAAAGTCAAAGTTCCTCAGCTTGTTGCCAGTTCATATTCTTCATCGCGCGAGACGAATGAAGCTGAAGACTTGAATGACACTGCGGCAGGCCCTACCTCAATGGACGACCCCAACAATGTCGGCGCTCCTCCATCGACATCATGATGATATTCTTCAGGGGCGTTAGTCCTCATTTTTCGTCCCTTTTGGTCATTCGATGACAAAGGGGGAGAAATTTGAGTTAGTCTTCAAGCGGGTCTTATATATGGGCTATATTTCTGTTAAGTTACAACTCTTGCTTTTCTGAGGTGTTTGCTCTGATGAGTTGTAAACTTAAGTCCTATGGTGGTCTGATACTTTTGAACTGCTTTCTGCATGCTTATTTCCTCAAGTACCTTAATGCACGCATGCTGAATTTCGTCAGACACCATATCTCATCATGCATTTCAAATTCTTCATATCATATGTTAAATGCGTGGATGAATTTGAAGATATAGGAAGAGATCTCCATGATATTAGTCAACAATGTGCGTTTGCTATTCAAAGCAAATTCCTCAAATATGCACATCTTCAGGGGGAGTTCTTCTATATCTTGCAATGGCGACGTGTAAGTGCATCTAGTGCCCATTAGTGATTTTGGTGTATTGAAGACTTATAGGTTAAGGGACTAATGAGTTTGTGAGTGTACACAGGTCTATAAGTCTATGAGGAGTTTGATATTTACGATGAAAGTCGACCCCTAAAAATGAATGTCTTCAACTGAAGACTTTGGTTTTCTTGAAGACTTTGAAAGTGAAGAAATTGGTGTGACCCTGAAGACTTGATATTCATGTGAGGATTATGAAGCGTGAAGACTTTTGTTTTCGTAGTTTCATTTTCTTCTCCTTGAGTCATAGGAAACACCGTACTGTTAAAGGGGGTCGAGGTAAAACTAAGGAAAAGTTTCCAAGTGATGCTCATCTCAAAATCCTACACCTACCCAATCCTTTCGAGTGAAGCCATTGGAAATCTCATTCAGTTCAGTCAATTTCTTCAGTGACAGAGACGAAGTTCTTCTGTTCTCTGAGGAATTTGTTCTGACTGAGGAGTTAGGAATTCGCCAGTGCGAATTGCCTACAAGTGAGGAACATGATAGCCCTGAGGAATTTGATACTCAAATTTCCGACCGTTGCTGTGCTACGCGCCAGCTGTCCAAATATCCTACCCACCTAACGGTCATATCATTGAAGGGAATTTATGTCTTATCATGTCGGGTTGCTCCCTAGGCTATAAATAGCCGCCCCCTACAACCACTAGCTGGTTGGCTGCTCCGAGAGATAGATTGACACTTGTCATTTAGAGCATCCCATCCTCCGAGGACTTTGAGCGAAAATCATCAAGTGAGGAAAAACCCAAAAACCCAAACACCTACAAACCCAAAGTGATTGAGCATCACTGAAGAGATTGTTCCTATGTGGAACCGACGCTTGTTACCTTTGAGGACTGTGCATCCTCCAGACGGTTAGGCATCATGGTCTAGAGCATCCAAGAGGAAATTGTGGATTGCCAAGTGACCGAGTATGTGAAGGTTTGGAAGTCACCTGAAGACTTACCACGAGTGATTGGGCGAGGTCTGTGTGACCTTAGCTCAAGGAGAATACGGTGAGGACTGTGTGTCCGGGACTGTGTGTCCTCAGGTTTAAATACCTAGCCGCTCTAACCAGACGTACAACTGTCACAGCAGTTGGAACTGGTCTACCAAATCATTGTCTTCACCGAGCTACTGGTTCTATTTCCTCAACCCTTTCACTTCCTCGCATTCTTGCTATGTATTTGATCATTACTGTTTGAAGACTTTGACTGAAGACTTTCTCAATTTCCTCAGTTCAATTTCTTCAGTCAGTTTGTCTTCAGCCTGCTTATCCTGTGTTTACGCTACTCGTACTCTGTGCTTGTTTTCATTTCATCATGATGACTGTGCTACTGCTCTGTTATGCTTGCATCTGAGTACTTATTCCGCTGCTAAGTAGTTCGTCGCTCAGGAATTTCCTCACCTTGAAATTCCTCAGTGACGAATTTGTAAAAATCGCCTATTCACCCCCCCTCTAGTCGATATAACGCACTTTCACGACGGCGACGCGCGGAGCTAGCTACCGGCGTGTAGGAGAGAAACTGGCGCGGAGAGGAGTGACAGAGCTTACAGCGCAGGCACTTGGAGGCCTATCAGTGGTCGGGAGCGCAGGGAGTGGCCGGTGTCGACGGTGATCGCCGGGGATGGAGAAGGTGAAGTAGCGGTCGATCCCGTCTCTGCGGTCCTCCCTGAGCTCGATGGCGAGGCGCAGATGAAGTAGTCGAGCGTGGCGGAGATGACGGGCTCAGCAGGGCGATGAACGGGAGGCTGTGGCCGCGCTAGTCCACGGCCATGGCGACGGGAGGTTCAGGCGCCGCCGTTTTCGTGTGAGAGGGGAGCGAGGGAGAGGCTGAGGGGGCTAGGGTTGCGGGAGGCCTCGGGAAGGCACTTAACAGCGACGGGGAACCGTGGGATCAACAACACGGCGACGATCGGCGCTCGGATGCGCGCGAGTGCCGACACGTGCGGGAGGAGGGAGAAGACCTCCGGATGGGCTGGGCCGGACCCTACAGATAACAGGCCTAAGTGCACAGTAACGGATAGGCCTTTTCTAATTCCTGTTTCCTGATTCCTGTTTTTGTTTTCTGTTTTCAAATTGCTTAGCAACTAAATGACTTTTGTAAAATGTGTGACCCAGTCCAAATATTATAGTGCATTATTCTCAAACACCAAAAATTAGTTTGGGCCAAATATGATTTCATTTGGATTTTTATTAAATGAAATGGGATTAAAAGGGTGCTGTTTGCTACTGCTTGAGGTTGTTAGGGTTACTAAACTAATCCATTTAATGTTGACTACAATTTTATAATTGCCTCTGGATTATTTGCTATTTAATGAACATTTTAGTTTTCCAAATTGAACAACTTTTATCTTCACTTTAAGTTTGAGTTGAAATTTGAATTGGATTTTGAAATGGATTATGACACTAATGATGATCAAGCATTGTTGAACATGATGACTTGGCATTATCAGAAGGCAATCACTGTAGCCATTACATAGGGATGTTACAATTCTCCTCCACTAAAAGATATTCTCGTCCCGAGAATTCAGGAGGTAGAAAGAAATAGGTCGGGGTATTCCTTGTGAAGATGATCCTCGCGTTCCCAAGTGGCTTCATCTTCAGTATGATTAGACCACTGCACTTTCAGGAACTTGGTAACCTTCTGACGAGTCCGACGTTCAGCTTCATCGAGAATGCGGATTGGATGCTCCTTATAAGAAAGATCATCTTGCAATTCGAGCATCTCGTGATCCACTGCTCTGTGCGAAGATTCCTTGAAACAACGACGAAGTTGCGACACATGGAAGACGTCGTGGATATGAGAGAATTGCGGTGGTAAATCCAATTTATATGCCACGTGACCACGTCTAGCAACAATGCGAAAGGGGCTGATGTAGCGTGGAGCTAGCTTGCCCTTGATTCCGAAACGATGAGTGCCCTTCATAGGAGTGACACGCAGATAAGCTTGATCACCAGGTTGATAGACCAAACCCCATCATTTGCGATCATAGTTGCTCTTCTGGCGGTCCTGAGCCGCCTTGAGGTTTTCTCGAACGATACGGACTTGCTCTTCGGCGTGTTGAATAATATCCGGACCCACGAGTGGTCGTTCCCCAGCTTCTGACCAATTCAGAGGGGTTCGACACTTACGTCCGTAAAGCACTTCGAAGGGGGCCATTTTCAAGCTGGCTTGATAGCTGTTGTTATAAGAGAAATCGGCATACGGGAGAGATTCTTCCCACTTCTTGCCGAAAGAAATAACACAAGCTCGCAGCATGTCTTCAAGCACTTGATTTACTCGTTCAACTTGGCCTTGGGACTGGGGGTGATATGCTGAACTCCAGGTGATATGAGTTCCCATAGCTTCTTGGAAGCTTTCCCAGAACTTTGAGGTGAAAAGACCGCCATGGTCCAAACTAATCTCCTTCGGAATGCTGTGGAGTGAAACAATTCTGGAGATATATAATTCTGCTAACTGACTAGCAGTGATCGTCTCTTTGACAGGCAGAAAGTGTGCAACTTTGGAAAGTTGGTCGACGACGACAAGAATAGCATCATGACCCTTCTGTGACTTGGGAAGGCCAGTAATGAAATCCATCTGAACCTTATCCCATTTCCATAAAGGAATAGGAAGTGGTTGCAGAATTCCAGCAGGCTTCTGATGTTCTGCTTTAACGCGACGGCAAACATCACATTCAGCAACATAGCGAGCAATATCCTACTTCATTCTAGATCACCAGTACCTTTGACGGAGAACACGATACATCTTGGTGCAACCCAGATGAATAGACAGCGGTGTATCATGTGCCTCCTTCATGACCTTGTCCGTCATTAGCTCGAAGCGAGGTACGACAATGCGGTCTCTGAAGTACAAGGTTCCATCTTCAGACAGCGAGAAATCCCTATACTTTTCCAGGTGAAGATCTTTCTTCATCAGATCAACTTCAGCATCTTTAGCTTGTGCACTCTTAACAGCCTTCTCAAGGTCTGGTTCAACAACCAAGGTTTTTAGGTATCCTTGCGGAACTATCTCGATATTTAGCTTTCGAAGCTCTTCATACAGGAGTGGTTGCTGTAGCTGGACTTCAAGTTCACTGCAGTAGGATTTACGACTCAATGCATCAGCCATTACGTTAGCCTTGCCAGGGGTATAAGAAATACCCAAATCATAGTCCACAATGGTCTCCATCCATCTTTGCTGACGGAGGTTTAGAGATGGCTGAGTGAACAAGTACTTCAGACTTTTATGATCCGTGTAGATCTCACAACGATTACAGAGGAGGTAATGTCGCCACAACTGCAGTGCATAGATGACAGCAGCTAGTTCTAGATCATGTCCCGGATAATTCTCTTCATGCGGGCGCAACTGACGAGGGCCATAGGCAATCACTTTACGCTCTTGCATTAGGACACAGCCTAATCCTTCACGGGTTGCGTCACAATAGATCACAAAATCTTTGCGAGAATCTGGAGGAGCAAGTACTGGGGCAGATGTCAGCTTGTCTTTGAGTGTTTGAAAACTCTCCTGACATTTTTCTGTCCATTCAAACTTAACGCCCTTGTGAAGCAGATCAGTCAGAGGCTTAGCAATCTTTGAGAAATTCTCGACAAAGCGACGGCAATAGCTTGCAAGGCCGAGAAAACTTCTGACTTGCTTGACATTCTTCGGCGGAGTCCATTCAAGAATAGCCTGAACTCGTTTTGGGTTAACGGCGATGCCATCTTTGGAAATCACACGGCCAAGATATGTCACTTCAGATAACCAGAACTCACATTTTGAATACTTGGCATACAGTTGGTGTTCACGCAGCTTTTCCAGTACAAGGCGAAGATGTTCGGCATGTTCTTCTTCATTCTTTGAATATACCAGAATATCATCCAGATATACCACGACGAACTTGTCGAGATAATCCATGAAGATGTAGTTCATTAACCGGGAGATGGTTGCTGGGGCATTAGTCAAGCCGAAAGACATGACTGTGTACTCATAAGAACCATAGCGAGTAACAAAGGATGTCTTCGGAATATCCTCTTCACGAACTCAGATCTGATGATATCCCAATCTCAAATCAAGCTTAGAGAATACTGAGGAACCAGCAAGTTGATCATATAGATCGTTGATTCTGGGAAGCGGATACTTGTTCTGAATTGTTGCTTGGTTGATAGGTCGGTAATCTTGAACCAACCGATTCGTACCATCCTTCTTCTTGACAAAGAGGGAAGGTGCTCCCCAAGCAGATGAACTGGGGCGGATGAAACCCTTCTTAAGTGACTTGTCGATTTCTTCCTTAAGCTCGAGAAGGTGGTGCGGAGGCATCTTATAAGGACGCTTCGAAATAGGGGTAGTGCCAGGCTTCAAGTCGATGACAAACTCGACAGCTCTAGTAGGGGGTATTCCTGGAAGTTCTTCCGGAAAGACATCCTGGAAATCACGAACAACTGGAACGTTCTCGATGCCTTCAAGAGGTGAGGCATTCAATGCATTCAGAGCATAAATCTGGCTCTCAGCGTTCTGGTCTATCCGGGCGGAGTAGTTGATTCTCTGACCGGAAGGGTGTGTGAGTTGGACTGTCTTAGTAGCACAGTCAATCAAAGCTTTATGGGTTGTCAACCAATCCATGCCAAGAATGATGTCTATGTCGGAAGGTCCAAGAGCAATAAGGGAAGTAGAGAACATCAACCCTTCAATTCTGATCTGATTGTTGTGACTTACCATCTTGGTTTGCCACCTGGAACGGGGAGTACTAATCTCCAATGGAGTGGGTAATGAGCTCATGGTTAACTCATGCAATTATGCAAATTGCTGGGACACAAAGGAATGTGATGCTCCGGAATCAAAGAGAACAGAAGCTGCCACTGAATTAACTAGAAGGGTACCCATCACGATTTTAGGGGACTCTCGAGCTTCTTCCATTTTGACATGGGTGACTTGACCACTATTCATAGCAGGTGGTCTAGCATTACGTTTTCTGCTAGGATGGTTTCGACGACCCTTCCTACGGTCAACAGGTCGACACGTTGAATCCTGCAGCTGACCCTGGCGACAATTGAGAGCACGGTGCCCTGGTTGTCCACAATGGTGGCATAAACCATCATTATGGGAAGGAGCATCAGCATTGGGCTATCCACTTTCACTATTCAATTGTCTTGGTGGTGGAGGCAGACGAGGTGCAACATAAGATGGCCTTGGTGTTGGAGCAGGTTGGTGATGAACATTGTGCGGAATCCACACTCGATGTTTCTGAATAGGCTGACCCGAGGATGAGCCAACATCACGAGTGCGCTTGAGCGACTCCAGGTATTTAGCCAGACCAGTTTCAACTCGGTAGGCTTGGCTGACAAGCGTCGCAAAGTCCTCACAATCAAGGACAAGAAGTGCAAGCTGTATATCGAAACACAGTCCTTCACGGAATTTCTCCTGCTTGCGAGCGTCAATGTCGACATCATCTTTAGCATAGCGGGATAATTCGAGAAATTTCCTCTGATATTCATCCACAGTCAATGTGTCATGTGAGAGTTTGTGGAACTCCTGCTTCTTCTGGTCGATCAGACCTTGAGGAATGTACCGTGCACGAAAAGCGGACTGAAATTCCTGCCAAGTGATTACAGTCTCTGCAGGCAACATACCCTTATGGCTTTCCCACCATTGAGCAGTTGGACCCTTTAAATGGAATGTCGCAAAGGCGACATAACTATCAGGGGCCACACTAGCTGACTCCATTTCAAACAGGATGTCACGAAGCCAATCATCAGCATCCATAGGACTGGTGGAGTTGCGGAAAACAGACGGATTGAGGCGTACGAATTCTGGCAGAGTTATTGGAGCAGACTGTTGCTGAGCATTCTGAGTTGAGAACTGAGCCAATACTCCGGTCATAAACTGACGGTTGAGTTCAAACTGCTGATGGTTGAGTTCAAACTGCTGCATCATTGCGGCAATATAGGGTGGAGGTGGAGGATCGTCAGCCATCCTGCCAAATTTAACAGGGGCAGTTTAGCAAGAAAAACTGAATGTGTAAGAGGTCATTCACGATGTACATGAGTAATGAACAAGAAGGCATCAGGTGCATATTAATAGTCATTAAAGACATACAGAACGATGCACGGAATTGGACACAAACGGCGGTAGGAGTTCGGAAACGCACGCAGCTAGACAAGCTAGGCGGCGCGCAGACACGCGATAAAGAAGTACACAACAAGACATAGCAAAGGCTACATCAATGTCGGAGAAAACTCTTGGAGCAAGGAATCTGCAAGTGACAACACAGGGTGCCCTCGATAAAAGGATCCTGTAAGTAGAACCTGGCCCTTAATCTTGAAGCAAGGGGGAATAATTTCAGAACTCCGGGTGGAGGTGATCACGAGAACCTAATGTTGGAGTTAGTAAAATTTTAACCCGACAGGAAGAGAGATCAGAGTCCTAGAGTAAAGGTTGAGGAGTAAAAGATCCTAATACCACCCAACTGGCGACGTGGGCCCGTAAGCCACACAGCCAAGTTAGTAAAATAGTTTTCGGACCACTAGACTCAACTTCGGCCAAGGAGTTGGAAAGGGGGGTTCCTACAGTCAGTCGGCTCTGACACCAACCAGTGACGCCCCCGGCTTAATCATGCACTAATCATACACGCAAATGCACACGATCAAGCCTAAGGACTCACTTGAAGATATCACAACACAACTCTTAAACATAAATAAAGGCATACAAGCATTATATTACAAGCCAGGGCCTCGAGGGCTCGAAGGCATGCTAGCGTCAACGGAAGCATCAGATATCTGAGTACAGATATAAAAGAGAAACAGAAAGGCCTTTTGAAAGGCGGGGCAAAATAAAAACACTACGATCGAAAGGCGCAGGCCTCCTGCCTGGGACCCTTCGATCCTACTCCTGGTCGTCGGCCAGCTCGTAGAAGTAACCACTCTCGAGGTGGTAGTAGTAGTCGTCGATGGGGCAGCTGTATCCGGGGCTCCGTCATCTGGTCATGACAAACTGATGTGGGGAGAAAAAGAATGCAAAGCAACCGTGAGTACTCCGAGGTACTCAGCAAGCAAGGATCTACACTACATATGCACATTTTCAAAAGGAGGCTGTATATGTGGACTGGGCTGCAGAAATGCCAGAATAGAGAGAAGGCCTAGTCCTATCGAAGACTAGCATTTTCAGCGGTCTTGCAGCAATCAGAAGAGAGTAGATCAGCACAGTATAAAATAGTAGTGGTTGTGTCAAGTAACAGTCTCGCCCAGAGATCCTTCCTCGTCTCCCTGCGAGAAAGCGATCTCAGAGCCATCATATCCAGTTATCATCACAGGTATCCAGTTCTAGTTGTATCGATCGGGATACAACTCCGAGTGTCCTTTACCGTAGGACCGGCTATCGATAGAAGTTTTCTTCCCTGCAGGGGTGCACCAACTTACCCACCACGCTCGCTTAACTCCGGCCGGACACACTTTTCGGGGTCATGCCCGACCTCGGCCAAACGATACATCGCAACCCTACCTACAGCTCAGCAGAGAGGTCCCCGTCGGTCTACCTCCTAAGTGCAAGGGGGTCTTGGGCCATCACCCCTCGCCCTCCGGGTCGTTGCGTGCAGCGCGAACCAGGCTCCACCACTACCGGATGGTGCCGGACCAGCCCGGCCGCCAGGCTGAACTGGACGTCTGACAGAGCTTTCGGCTGATGCTACGATGCAGAGTGCCCATAACTGTTCCCACGTCATGGTTAGTGCTATCAGGCCAGAGGCCTGCTCGGATCAAATATCCAAATCGTTAGTGGATTAGCGGCTTGCGGTAACGAGCAGAGACTCATGATCGATGTGACCCCATCGCCCTGTCTCGAGGACTTGTGGCAAGGGCTAAGAATGCTCGGCCACGCCTCGTATTCGTCTCACGGGTAACCTCCAGGTCAACCCGACATCCCCTCATTCGCGGGTACCCCTCATGGTCGACCTGCCTTTCCAAGTATCAGTGGTAAAGTCATAGTAATCATAGTAATCGTGTGTCTAACACCAAGGGGAACCCTGAGGAATCACCCTCGATGGAATTCCACCTGATGTTATCGTCAAGGTGAACGAAGGAGGAATCACCCTCGAGGTCCACACTTGAGGTGTTGCACGACTTCGTCGTTATCGGGGGTGGTGTAGGAGGAATCACCCTCGCTGACCACGGCCGATTAACTAACCTACAAGGTTATCATCAGAAGTGATGACGAGGTATCACCCTCGGTACTCGATAGTAACCCAGTTGTGTCGAGCAACTAAGGGGGAAGTGAGGTGCGGTGCCGGGGCCTGGTCTTCGATCCCGTTGATTGGGTCTTCTGAGAATCCAGCGGGGCAGTCGGGACAAGTGGGGGTCACTGATGGGTTTCTACCCAGTCTATTCTAAATAGTTTAGGATGAACAGGAAGGTATCAACAGCAGGTTACAATAAACAGGCTATGCAGCAGAAATAGGATAACAGTAACAGTAGCAAAATCTAATGCAAGCAGGAGAGAATAGAATGGGCGATATCAGGATGCTCAAGGGGGGGGGCTTGCCTGGTTGCTCGGCGGCAAAGGCAGGGTCGTCAGTGGGGTCGTCGATCTCCAGAGTTGCGTTGGTACCGGGCTCTATCGAGAGAGAAGAGGGGGAGGAAACAGATAAATACACAGCAAACATTTGCAACACAGAGCGTGCTATGCTAACGTGCAGTGCAGGGTTGCCTAAACGTATGTCTAAGTCATATTAGTGATTTTAGGATTTAAGTTGGAATTAATAACCGGTTGTTGTGCACTATTCATCTACCGGAAACGGCCTCGAAGTTGTGGTTTCACCTCCGTAGAGGATCCCGTCACGGAAACAGACGGCACGGTCAGCTTCATCTCGTCGTTCTGATCAATTTTCATGTACAAAGTTTTTCTATCCTAGCTACGGATTATTTTCTATGAATTATCAAAGTTTTAGCAATATTCTGAATTTTTTGTGTATTAATAGTTCAAATTATTTTTAAAATGAAAATGCTATGGGTACCCACTGGTGCACCCAGCAGAGTGCTGGTGTGGCTGACAGTGGGCCCCAGTTGACTGCCCAGTCAGCAGTCAACTGGGGGCTTGACTAGTCAAAGGGGGGCCCACTGGACCCACCAGTCAGTGACTGGACTGGTCCAGTCAGCTAGTTTGACCAGTCAACTAGGTCCAGTGGGACCCAATGGTCAGCCTCTGGTTAATTTAACAGTAGTTAGGTTAATTTAAATACTCTAATTAAGACGTGGGCCTAGCCTGTCAGTGAGTCACTTAGCTAGTTGTTAATTAACGCTAATCCTAAACGCTATAGTGCTGGTCCAACATGTCAGTGGGCCATTAGGGCTAAACAGACGGCCTGACGCGGGGGATCCACCTGGCAGCGTCACATCGGCGTTTAAACGCGGTGGCGCGCCGGCGGCGACCCAGAACCACGGCGATGGCTCGGGTGACCGTCGGAAAACGCGCACAAGGCACAGTTTTGCACGCGCTTGGGCGGAACGGAACCGGTGCGAAGAGCCGCATCCAGTGGTGGTGGCACTTCTCCCTGGAGTGGCCGGAAACAGCGCCGGCGTTGAGCTTGGCGGCGGCGAGTTTCGGGTCAGAGAGGGGAATCGGCTATGAGCCGTTTCTGAGCGCGCAAGCTAGCTAGGGAGAAGCAGGTGCTCACCAGGAACACGCTCGTGCCCTTGGTTCGGTCAACGGGCAGGTACATCAGCTACGGCGAGCTCCGCGGCGGAGCAGAGTTAGGCAATGGCGACGGCGACGCGCGGAGCTAGCTACCGGCGTGTAGGAGAGAAACTGGCGCGGAGAGGAGTGACAGAGCTTACAGCGCAGGCACTCGGAGGCCTCTCGGTGGTCGGGAGCGCAGGGAGTGGCCGGTGTCGACGGTGATCGCCGGGGATGGAGAAGGTGAAGTAGCGGTCGATCCCGTCTCTGCGGTCCTCCCCGAGCTCGATGGCGAGGCGCAGATGAAGTAGTCGAGCGTGGCGGAGATGACGGGCTCAGCGGGGCGATGATCGGGAGGCTGTGGCCGCGCTAGTCCATGGCCATGGCGACGGGAGGTTCGGGCGCTGCCGTTTTCGTGTGAGAGGGGGTGCGAGGGAGAGACTGAGGGGGCTAGGGTTGCGGGAGGCCTCGGGAAGGCACTTAACGGTGACGGGGAACCGCGGGATCAACGACACGGCGACGATCGGAACTCTGATGCATGCGCGCGCCGACGCGTGCGGGAGGAGGGAGAAGACCTCCGGATGGGCTGGGCCGGACCCTGCAGATAACAGGCCTAAGCGAACAGTAACGGATAGGCCTTTCTCTAATTCCTGTTTCCTGATTCCTGTTTTTCTTTTCTGTTTTCAAATTGCTTAGCAACTAAATGACTTTTGTAAAATGTGTGACCTAGTCCAAATATTATAGTGCATTATTCTCAAACACCAAAAATTAGTTTGGGCCAAATATGATTTCATTTGGATTTTTATTAAATGAAATGGGATTAAAAGGGTGATGTTTGCTACTGCTTGAGGTTGTTAGGGTTACTAAACTAATCCATTTAATGTTGACTACAATTTTATAATTGCCTCTGGATTATTTGCTATTTAATGAACATTTTAGTTTTCCAAATTGAACAACTTTTATCTTCACTTTAAGTTTGAGTTGAAATTTGAATTGGATTTTGAAATGGATTTTGACACTAATGATGATCAAGCATTGTTGAACATGATGACTTGGCATTATCAGAAGGCAATCACTGTAGCCATTACATAGGGATGTTACACCGCCCTAGGTTTTCACCCGAGAGACCGTGAGGTGGGAAAAGGTAGGGCGGACCCGAACGATGTCTCCAGGAAGAAAAACGACACCCACCCACAGGTGTCGTCGTCATCGCGGCCGGCAGACCTGCGAATTATCTCAATCCGGATCCCCACCTCCCGCTCCGTCCCAATCCGGTAACCGGCTAGTGATACGTCTCCAACGTATCTATAATTCATGAAGTATTCATGCCATGTTTACAACAATTTTATATGATTTTGGTATGATTTGATTAGAACTAACCCGGACTGACGCTGTTTTCAGCAGAACTACCATTGTGTCATTTTTTGTGCGGAACTAAAAGTTCTCGGAATGGGCTGAAAATTTACGGAGAATATTTTTGGAAAATATAAAAAATACTAGAACGAAAAGATATCGGAGAGCAGTCCCGAGGCAACCACAAGGGTGGAGGGCGCGCCCCCCTGCCTTGTCGTCGTCTCGTGGGCCCCCTTGACTTGTCCCCGACGCCAACACCTCCTATAAATACCAAAACCTCCAGAAATAATCCTAGATTGGAAGTTCCACCGCCGCAAGCCTCTGTAGCCACGAAAAACCAATCGGGAGCCCATTCCAGCACCCTGCACGAGGGGGAAACCATCACCGGTGGCCATCTTCATCATCCCGGTGGTCTCCATGACGAGGAGGGAGTAGTTCACCCTCGGAGCTGAGGGTATGTACCAGTAGCTATGTGTTTGATCTCTCTCTCTCTCGTGTTCTTGATTTGGCACGATCTTGATGTACCGCGAGTTTTGTTATTATAGTTGGATCATATGGTGTTTCTTCCCTCTCTATCTCTTGTTGTGATGAATTGAGTCTTGCTCTTTGAGGTTTCGTTATGTTGGATTGAGTATTGGATTTGAGAACACTTGATGTATGTCTTGCGATGGGATATCTGTGGTGACAATGGGATGTTCTATTGATTCACTTGATGTATGTTTTGGCACTCAACTCGTGGATTCCCGAGGTGACATTGGGGTAATCTATGCATAGGGGTTGATGCACATTTTCGTCCTACGTTCTCCGATAGAAACGTTGGAGTGATTCTTTGTTGCACGTTGAGGGATTGTTATATGATCCAATTATGTTATCATTGTTGAGAGAATTTGCACTAGTGAAAGTATGAACCCTAGGCCTTGTTTCCAAGCATTGCAATACCGTTTTTGTTCCGTTTTACTACTAGTTACCTTGCTGTTTTTATATTTTCAGATTACAAAAACCTATATCTACTATCCATATTACACTTGTATCACCATCTCTTCACCGAACTAGTGCACCTATACAATTTACCATTGTATTGGGTGTGTTGGGGACACAAGAGACTCTTTGTTGTTTGGTTGCAGGGTTGTTTGAGAGAGACCATCTTCATCCTACGCCTCCCACGGATTGATAAACCTTAGGTCATCTACTTGAGGGAAATTTGCTACTGTCCTACAAAACTCTGCGCTTGGAGGCCCAACACGAGTCTACAAGAAGAAGGTTGCGTAGTAAACATCAAGCTCTTTTCTGGCGCCGTTGCCGGGGAGGTTAGGTAAGCGGCACTCACATCCCGTCAATGAAGCTCTTTTCTGGCGCCGTTGCCGGGGAGGTGAGTGCTTGAAGGTATATCTTTAGATCTTGCAATTGAATCTTTTAGTTTCTTGTTTTACCACTAGTTTAGTTTATAAAAGAAAACTACAAAAAAATGGAATTGAGGTTGCCTCATATGCTTCATCTTTTTAATGTCTTCGTGAAAATGATGGAAAGAAAAATTGTGCTCAAGTGTTAGAAGAAGAATTCAATAAAATGTTTGGCATAAAATATTTGAATGATGAGCATGATTGCAATGTTGTTGGTATGAATTCTTTGAATATCCATGATGCTAATGATATGCAAAGCTACAAGCTTGGGGATGCTATGTTTGATGAATATGATCTTTTTAGTCCCCCAAGTTTTGATAAGAATATTTATTATGATGATAGCATGCCTCTATTTATGATGATTATATTAATGAAAGTGGGTTTGAAAGAGTGTCAACTCTATGTAGTATTGATCCCACTATTTTGGAGGGTGTTGAATCTTTTCACAATATTGATAAAAATGGAGTTGGAGAGGTCATGACTTTATTTAGTGATGAATCCACTATTTTGGAAGAGGTTTCAATTGATTATTATGAGAACAAAGTTGCTATCTATGATGATTATTTTGATGACATGTATGCTATAAAGAATAATGATAACCATGGAACTTGTCATCATGATTTTAATTTTCAATTGGATTATGCCTCACATGATAGTTATTTTGTTGAGTTTGCTCCCACTACTTTTCATGAGAATAAATTTGCTTATGTGGAGAGTAATGAAATTTCTATGCTTGTGGATCATGAAAAGAATGTTTTATGTGATAGTTATATTGTTGAATTCATTCATGATGCTACTTAAAATTATTATGAGAAAGGAATATATGCTTTTACATATCTGAATAATATCAAGTTTCCTCTCTATGTGTTCAAAATCTTGAAGTTTTGCTTGTTTTACCTTCCTATGCTAGTAGATTCTTGTTCCCATAATTTTTTTGCTCATAAAATCCCTATGCGTAGGAAGTGGGTTAGACTTAAATGTGCTAGTCATATGCTTCATGATGCTCCCATTGTGTTTCAATCCTTATCTTTTATGTGAGCATCATTGAAATTATCATGCCTAACTTAAAAGGCATTAAAGAAAAGCGCTTGTTGGGAGACAACCCAATATTTATACCTACTATTTTTGTGTGTTCACATGATTAAGCTACTTTAGTAATCATGTTTTATAGCTTTTGTTTGAATAAAGTGCCAAGTAAAGCCTTTGGGATAGTGTGGTTGATAGTTGATTTGATTCTGTGCAAAAACAGAAACTTTTGCGTCCAGTACAGAAATACCTATCTTTCACTGGAACGTGGAAAACACTAAAAAATTTACAGAGGATTGATATACAAATTTTCAACGTTGTCCTAATTTTCAGAATATTTGGAGTTACAGAAGTATGACCTTAATTCAGATATTTACATATTGTTCTGTTTTTTACAGATTCTGTTTTCGATCCATAGTTTGCTTGTTTTCTAGTTTCTATGGCTTATATTGCTCAATATAAATTGTAGAAATGATAGGGTACAGTAGGTATCATGTGATAAAAATTTTGAATCTTGTCTTGACAGTACCAAAGTGAATAATTTGTTTTATCATACTAACCCATCTCACGAAGTTCCGTTAAGTTTTGTGTGATTGAAGTTTTCAAGTTTTGGGTGAGATATCGATATGAGGAGAATAAGGAGCGACAAGACCCTAAGATTGGGAATGCCCAAGGCACCCCAAGGCAATATTCAAGGAATATCCAAGCAACTAAGCTTGGGAATGCCCCGGAAGGCATCCCCTCTTTCGTCTTCAACATTATCGGTAACCTCACTTGGAGCTATATTTTTATTCGTCACATAATATGAGTTTTGCTTGGAGCATCATTTTTTTTATTGGGATTTTCTTGCTGTTATTTAGAGTAATGTTTTTCATCTTTTATTTCAATAAAAGTGTCAAGTTTAGCCTTTACCATGCTTATTTTGCAAGTCTATATGTTGCTGTTTTGAAAACAGAAAGTTTTCTATCATTTTATGAATTCTACTGGAAATTCAGAACATGATAAAATCTTGAAATTTTTACACAGTGAGTAAAAAAAAAATTCTACAGTGTGATAATTTTTCAGAATTTTTGGAGTTAGGGAAGTATGAGTACAATTGCACTCTTTATAGACTGTCCTGTTTAGACAGATTGCTGTTATATTTGCATTGTTTGCATATGTTTGCTTGTTTAATGATTCTATTTGAGGATAGGAGTATTAAATATGCAGAGGCATTTAGTATGCAATGTTAAATAATAATTTTAGTGATTTGCTACAGTAGAGAATGATAAGGTGTTGCATTGATTTATACTAACTTATCTCACGAGTTCTTGTTGAGTTTTGTGTGCATGAAGTTTTTAAGATTTAGGGAAACCGTGATATAAAAGGAATTAAGGAGACACAAAAGCTCAAGCTTGGGGATGCCTAAGGCATCCCTAGTTAATATTTCAAGAAGTCTCAAGCATCTAAGCTTGGGGATGCCCCGGTTGGCATCCCACCTTTCTTCTTCAACAATGATTGGTCAGTTTTGGTTGAGCCTAAGTTTTTGCTTCTTCACATGATATGTGCTATCCTTGGAATGCCATTTTATTTCGTTTTGCTTGCTGTTTGAATAAAATACTTAAGATCTAAAATTTTATTTATGAGAGAGAATCTTCACATAGCTACTTAATTATTTGACTACTCATTGATCTTCACTTATATCTTTTTGGAGTAGTTTGTCATTTACTCGTGTGCTTCACTTATATCCTATGAGTAAATGGTTGAATGAATTGAATATCATAAATCTGAAATTATATATGTTTCATATGCTTATCCCATGGGGAGTAATGACTTCACATATAAGAAGTGGAGATGGTAAATTTATTGAAAGTTAGCAAACATAGTATTGGTCACTTGAACAATTCATGAAAGAATATTGAAGAAAGCGAGATTGCACATATAAATATACTATCTTGGACATCTTCTATGATTGTGAGCCCCATTAATTATTTTCAAACTTGAGCAAATTAGTTGAAGTTGAACAAGGAAGACAACATGATGAGTTATGCTTGGGTATATTTGTATAGAAGTTAGATCCTCCAACATGTGGTGCTTGCTATTTAGAATCTTTTGCTAGCCAAAATTTCTGTACTAAGCGGGAATACTGCTTGTGCATCCAAAATCCTTGAACCAAGTTTCTTCCATGAGTGTCCACCATATCTACCTATATGCGGTATTTACCTGCCGTTCCAAGTAAATTTGCATGTGCCAAACTCTAAACCTTCAAATAATAATCTGTTTTGTTTGCCCGAATCGCTCATGTAGTGACTGGGGGTTGTCAGTATCTTCCATGCTAGGTGGGTTATTCTCACGATGAGTGTTGATTCACTTATCATTCACGAGAGAGTGGCTGGTAATTGGGATGCCCAGTCCTATGATCAAAAGATCAAAAACAAAATTTCAAATAATTAAACAAAACTCCCCCAGGACTGTTGTTGGTATGGACGGTACCCGTTATTTCGGATCAGCCGTGGAGTGTGATTGTTGGTGGAGGGGGAGTAAAAACTTTACCATTCTGTTTGGGAACCGCCTATAATGTATCTAGCATGGAAGATAGTGAGAACTCTTGGTTGTTATGTTGACAATGAAAGCATACCTCTCAAAATTATGTTCATCTCTATTTTAAAAAGCTTCGAGCTCTGGCACCTCTGTAAATCACTGCTTCCCTCTGCGAAGGGCCTATCTTTTACTTTTATTTTTGTTGAGTCAATTTCTTATTCCAACCTATTCTTTAGTTGGCAAGCATCATGTGGTGGGGAAAGATCTAAGCATATATGGTCATTCAAATATATTTGATCATGAATTATTATTGTTGACAATTATCTATATGATAAATAAGTTGGGAGGCGAAACATTAAGCCCCTATCTTTCTCTGTGTTCGATGGATGCTATTTGTCCTAAAAATATGCTTTGAGTGGTATCAATCATGGAAGACTATATGATAGTTGAGTATGTAGAATTTGCTAAATCAAAGCTCTTACATAGACCCTTCCTGAAAATAAGATGAATTGCAATTGTTTGATGACTGAGAACATAGTTCGTTAGTTTTCAAGAAAGTTTATGGTCTATACTTTAACATGTGAATAGCTTGTTACTTGATCATGAGAAGTTTTATGAGATGAGCTACTGTTTATGATATATAATGATGCTAGAAAAAGTGATTGAAATTATCATTGATCAAACTTGTGCACTTGCTAGCATTCACACTTCATAAATTATTTCTTTTATCATTTACCTGCTCATCTCGAGCAGGTAAGCTTGAGGATGCTGATACGTCTCCAACGTATCTATAATTTATTAAGTATTCATGCCATGTTTACAATAATTTTATATGATTTTGGTATGATTTGATTAGAACTAACCCGTACTGACGCTGTTTTCAGCAGAACTACCGTGGTGTCGTTTTTTGTGCAGAAATAAAAGTTCTCGGAATGGGCTAAAAATTTACGGAGAATATTTTTGGAAAAAATAAAAAATACTAGAACGAAAAGATATCGGAGAGCAGTCCCGAGGCAACCACAAGGGTGGAGGGCGCGCCCCCCTGCCTTGTCGTCGTCTCGTGGGCCCCCTTGACTTGTCCCCGACGCCAACACCTCCTATAAATACCAAAACCTTTAGAAATAAACCTAGATCGGAAGTTCCGCCGCCACAAGCCTCTGTAGCCACGAAAAACCAATCGGGAGCCCGTTCCGGCACCCTGCCGGAGAGGGAAACCATCACCGGTGGCCAATTTCATCATCCCGACGGTCTCCATGACGAGGAGGGAGTAGTTCACCCTCGGGGCTGAGGGTATGTACCAGTAGCTATGTGTTTGATCTCTCTCTCTCTCTCTCTCGTGTTCTTGATTTGGCACGATCTTGATGTACCGTGAGCTTTGTTATTATAGTTGGATCATATGGTGTTTTTTCCCTCTCTATCTCTTGTTGTGATGAATTGAGTCTTGCTCTTTGAGGTTTCGTTAGGTTGGATTGAGTATTGGATTTGAGAACACTTGATGTGTGTCTCGCGATGGGATATCTGTGGTGACAATGGGATGTTCTATTAATTCACTTGATGTATGTTTTGGCACTCAACTCGCGGATTCCCGAGGTGACATTGGGGTAATCTATGCATAGGGGTTGATGCACGTTTTCGTCCTACGTTCTCCGATATAAATTTTGGAGTGATTCTTTGTTGCACGTTGAGGGATTGTTATCTGATCCAATTATGTTATCATTGTTGAGAGAACTTGCACTAGTGAAAGTATGAACCCTAGGCCTTGTTTCCAAGCATTGCAATACCGTTTTTGTTCCGTTTTACTACTAGTTACCTTGCTGTTTTTATATTTTCAGATTACAAAAACATATATCTACTATCCATATTACACTTGTATCATCATCTCTTGCCGAACTAGTGTACCTATACAATTTACCATTGTATTGGGTGTGTTGGGGACACAAGAGACTCTTTGTTGTTTGGTTGCAGGGTTGTTTGAGAGAGACCATCTTCATCCTACGCCTCCCACGGATTGATAAATCTTAGGTCATCCACTTGAGGGAAATTTGCTACTGTCCTACAAAACTCTGCGCTTGTAGGCCCAACACGAGTCTACAAGAAGAAGGTTGCGTAGTAGACATCAGCTAGCAGTACGGCCATGTCCGGTAAGACGGAGTGCACGCACCATGGGTTTAAGGAAGGAGCAACTTGGCGTTGTTGGCCGCCGGGTCATCAAATCACGGCACCAACCAGCCGGTGAATCGCCGACAACCCGGTCCGATCCCCGGCAGCCCACCCGCCCCACCGCGCCAATGGATGAGGAAGACTCACCAAAGGGACTGTCGTCCCCAATCCGAGAATCACAGCTGCCATACCAGCGCCGACCAGCCGGAGAAAGGCTCCGCCGCCGCCTTCCTCGGAGCCATCTGGACTTTGCCGGAGGGCGCCTCAGGCGACGGCGAGGGGAGGAAGGTGTGGTGGAGGAGGAAGAGGCGTCGGGGTGAGGTGGCGGCGAAGGAGCGATCGACGGCAGCGCTAGATCGGGATCCTTGATTTCCAGTTTTCCACGTGACATTTTTGTGCGCTGATGTGAGGAATCGAACCCCGTGCCTCTATTCAGCATTGATTAGCACTCTATCAATTGAGCTACATCCCCATTTACTTGTATTACTATTAAGTAAATCCAATAAATATGGTAAGTAATTGTTCGCATGATTATTAATCATCAAACATGGACTGTTTCGATTCCATACGAGCGTCTTCGGACATAGGTTGCCCTTTTCAGCTCCTTCCCCACCCAGCTCTTGGCCGACCCATTAAGGAGGGTTTTGCCGTTGCGTTGAAAGTTCCCTCCGCCATAAGGCCAACTCCAACACGCGACCCTATTTTGTTCGTGGGCATCCGTTTGGAGCAGACGGGCAGAAAAGGTTGCCCAACCGCAGACCCCATCTGACTTTTTGGTCCGTTCTGTGTCCGTTTCACCCCATCTCTAGACCAAACTTGGTCGTGATTTGGGTCCAAAGCGGACAGAAAGCGGACGCCCTTTGCACCTCTGCGTCCGTCTATGTCCGCTGCATGCAGATGATGGCCCATCTGTCATCCAAACAAAGGGACCCACCACCACCCACCGCACCGCTCTCTATCCTCCTTTTTCACCAACGACACAAGGTCGGCGGCAGCAGCAAGGCGAGTTGTGGGGCGAGGCGCGGCGGATGGGCAGCGGCGGCGTGCTGCGGGGCGAGTGGCAGGACGGGGCGCGCGCGGCGAGCAGGGTGCGGGGCAGGGCGAGTGGTAGGGCACGGCGGCAAGGCGAGCGGCAGGGCGAGGGCGCCCGCTTCGGCCGGAGCGAGGCTGGCGGGGCGGGGCACGGGCGCGTCGGCCAGAGCGGGGCGGGCGGGGCGCGGGCGACGACGGCCGAAGCGGGGCGCGGGCGGGCACCGGCGAGGGCGGGCGGTGGTGGCCGGGGGCGAGCGGCGGACGCGCAGGGTAGCGCAGGGCGCGCAGCGGGCGCACGCGGTGGCTGCCGGGGGCGAGCGCGAGCGGCGCGGGCGCGGCAGGTGCGGGGCCGAGCGGGCGCGGCGCGAGGGCGAGCGGGGCACTGCGAGCTCAAGGCAGGGGGCGCGCGGGGGCACGGCAAGCTGCGGGAGGGGGGGCGACAAGGCTGGGGCGAGCTCGAGGCGAGGCCGGGGCGCGCGCGGCGGTGCGGCGACGAGCTCAGGGCGAGGCTGGGGCTCGGGGCAGAGCACGGCCGAGCAGCAAGACAAGCAGCGCGTCCGGTTGGGGTCCGGGGCACTCCTGCGTGTTGGACGCGAATGCTCCCAACGACCGATCGCTCATTTCGCACCTCAAACGGACAAATGTCCGCATCCGTTTGGGGTCTATCGTTGGAGTTGGCCTAAAGCAGGCAACGCACGGCCGTGCTACTTTGCTCGTGCCAGAAAAATAGTATCACCATTTCTAGAAGAGACCCTCTGTTTGACTGCTTCTGTTGCCAGGGCAGCAAATTACTCTCCCTACAACCGCAATAAAAAAATTGTCCTTCTCATGGGTCCACAGTCCGGCACTTCTTAGTCCGAATGAGTTATTCTCATCTTCCTATTCACGATGGCAGTTGGTCGAAACACAAAAAGAGTCATCGGAATCGGCGATGGCGGCCGGCGGCGATGTTCCTTTGTACAAAAATAATGTATGGTGTAGGTGCTGCTCTGCTCGTGGTGCTGCTCTGCTTGTAGCCAGGGAGGCCAGGGTGAAGCACCACGACCACTAGGTAAATGTCCGTGAGATATCCTACCGGCAACGACAATCGTACAAACCTAATTTGCTTTAAAAAAATCATGAAACCTTATATGGGGGGCATCTTGTATAGGATCAGCACCTGATGTGCGATCATGCGATCTGGTGACCTGGACCCTTGGATGGAGCTCTTAAGGTACAGATCGAGATTGGCAGTGAAGATGCCACAACAACGTTGCGAGCATGAAGATTGGCAGTGTAGATCCACGAGAATACCAAAGGGCCCACTAATCCTTGTGCCTGGCAGCGGAGATACTACTTGCTGCGAGAAGCCCGCAGCCACTCACGACGCATGAATCCCGGCTAATTTTTTTTAAATAATACATTTTTTTTAATAAATTTGAAAAATAATACACGGATTGAAAATTTTGCAAAAATAATACACCGTCGGCCTCTAATAAGCCGACAGGGTCCAGTCGGCTTATTAGAGGCCGACAGGACCCTCTGGGCCGACAAGTGGCCGCGTGGACGCGTTAGTCGGCCGGGCAGCCTCCTGTCGGCTTCCTCTGGGCCGACTGCCGACCTGTCGGCCTGGCCGAAGCCGACAGGGGCGCAGCACCAGCCCGCGCGCCCGCAGCTAATTTTTTTTAAATAATACATTTTTTTAATAAATTTGAAAAATAATACACGGATTGAAAATTTTGCAAAAATAATACACCGTCGGCCTCTAATAAGCCGACAGGGTCCAGTCGGCTTATTAGAGGCCGACAGGACCCTCTGGGCCGACAAGTGGCCGCGTGGACGCGTTAGTCGGCCGGGCAGCCTCCTGTCGGCTTCCTCTGGGCCGACTGCCGACCTGTCGGCCTGGCCGAAGCCGACAGGGGCGCAGCACCAGCCCGCGCGCCCGCAGCTCCCCTGGCCGCCCGTGCCTGGCCGGCTGCTGCCCTTTTCTTTCCCTTTCACTTTATCTTTTCTTTCTTTCACTTCCTTGTCTTCTCCTTTCACTTCCTTGTCTCCTCCTTTCACTTTCTTCCTCCTCCTTTCACTTCCTTGCCTCCTCCTTCCTGCTGCCCGTAGCTTTCTTCTTCCTTCACTTCTTCCTTCCTTCTTCAGTTCATGTCTTCTAACCGAAACTACGGCAAATTAATACCCATTTTCTAGCCGATTTTCTTCCCCGTTTTCCACCGTAGTAGGAGGAGGCAAGGAAGACCTCGATCTCGCGATGGGATAGCTCGTGGTGGTGGAGGTGGAGGTGGTGGAGGAGGGGGTGCTGCACGTGGAGGTGGTGGTGGAGGTGGAGGTGGTGGAGGAGGGGGTGTTGCACGTGGTGGTGGAGGAGGGGGTGCTGCACGTGGAGGTGGTGGTGGTGCTCTCCGGTGATTGAGGGGCGTCGTTCGTTCGTCGTTTCTTCTCACGCTTCAAGGGTATAATATAAGTTAAATTTTGTGTGTCATATTATTTGTGCGATTTTCTAGTTGGTTCGGTAATATATCATAACATATTTAGTTGGTCCGATAATATTTTATTGTCAAGTATTTACGTGTCCGTTAATATTTAGGTATCCGGTAATATATAGTTGTCTGTTAATATTTAGGTATCCGGTAATATATAGTTGTCTGTTAATATTTAGGTGTCTGGTAATATTTAGGTGACTGGTAATAATATATAGGCGTCCGATAATATTTAGGTGACCGGTAATATTTAGGTGACCGGTAATAATATATAGGCGTCCGATAATATTTAGGTGACCGGTAATATTTAGGTGACCGGTAATATATAGGCGTCCGGTAATGTAGAGTTGTCCGTTATTATTTAGGCGTCCGATAATATTTATGTGTCTGGAATATTTTTAGATGTCTGATATTTCAGTTTATGAATATTTTTAAGTGCACCGATAATATCCCATAATATATTATAAGTTTGACTTGTTGCTTAATAGATATTCATGTTGAATATTTTAGATCGGCAGATATGTCAGATGTAGTGAAGTTCACTTTTTTCTACGGTCATGGTACTGTCCAAACAAATCAGTTGGGAGTTGATCTTAGTGAGTTCGAGAACATCGTGGTGCCAATTAGTGCCCCTCAAACATGGTCTGTTAGTCAGTTGACAGAGTGGTTGACAAAATGTTTAGGGTATAATACTGAAACTCACACCGTCGGTGTTCATGCATTGTGGAGCCGGTCAAGTTCAAACATTTTCTTTTATTTGAGGCCAATCGAGCGGGACTCTCAGTGGGTGCGCTGGTTGCAAGGATGTGCAAAAAGGATAGTAAATCCTTGCGCCTTAGTGCTTCCTGTCCTGAAGGAGGACAGTGCCCCTGAAGGCGAGGGTGGTTATGATCCTGGTCAGAGCAGTGCCCCTGAAGGCGAGGGTGGTTATGATCCGTCAAATGATGGATATGATGACCATGAATCAGGGCAGAGTAGTCAGGTAGAAGGAGGAAATGCTGATGGTTATGACGTTGGCCAGGTTGATGCTGACGAGGTAGATGGCCAAATGCAAAACCTGATGGAAGATGAAGATACAGATGTTGATATTGGTCATGCTGATAATTCCGACGAGTCGGATGAAGATGAGAACGTAGAGGTGGTGCCTAATCCTGCAGCATGGAATCATGACTTCTCATCTGCAATGACCGTGAATGATGGCCATGATTCTGCCTGGCAATATCACCAGAACAACATTGCGACGGGTGGTATGTACCCCAACAAGGAAGCTCTGAAGGATGCAATAACTCAGTGGGCAATGTCCACGCAAAGGGTTTTGAGAGCTGCCGTGTCTAGTCAGAAATTTTTGACAATGGTATGCAAGAACAATGATTGTCCCGCGAGGGTGCATGGCTATCTCCCAAAGTATGGCACAAGTTGGGTGATCAGTGACTTCGTACAGCACACATGTGTTATTCCGTATATCCCTCAAGATCATGGTAACCTTTCATCCACGCTTATTGCTCGATTGCTTTACAACGAGATAGTGGAGAGCAAAGCGATGGAAGTGAAGGCTATCCAGACAAAAGTCTTCGTCAGGTTCCATTACAGAATTTCTTATGGCAAGGCTTGGAGGGCTAAGCAGATGGCGCTTGAGCAGAGATTTGGTTCGTATATCGATGCATATGACTGTGTTGTCCGTCTCCTCCGCACACTGCAGTACCGGAATCCAGGCACCTATATTAACATCCAAGACTTGCACATGCCTGAGTTCCCAACTGTGATGGTGCTGCATCGATTGTTCTTCTCTTTCGGTGTATGCATCGAAGCTTTCAGTCATTGTAGACCGGTGATATGTGTAGATGGCACATTTCTCACTGGCAAGTACAAGGGTCAGATCCTCACCGCCATTGGTCAAGACGGTCAAAATCAAGTAGTCCCACTAGCATTTGCTTTTGTGGAGAGCGAGAATATTGAAAGTTGGACTTGGTTCTTCAGGCAACTGAAAATAGCAGTTGTGAAGGATAAGCCAAATGTGTGCATCCTTCATGACAGGCATGCAGGTATACTGAGTGCGATAAGGACACTGACAAACCCTGGGCCTGATGAGCCAACTCCATGGCAGGACCTGCAGAGCCGTTGGTGCATGCGTCACCTGGGGGCCAATTTCTTCTCGCAGTTCAGAAATACGAACCTTATGAATCTATTCAAAAAACTTTGCAAGCAGAACCAGGAATGGAAGTACATGAAGATACGTGAGAGACTTAATGTGTGCACTCTGAGACATGTTAGGGACAGAAAAGCTGCAAGAGCTGCAGCTGTGAGGGCACATGTAGAAGCAGTAGCTGCACAGTTAGCAACAGGACCAGCGGCCGAGGAGGAAGAACCTGTTGGGCTTTGTGATTTGCCAGGATTTGACCCACCTGGTACTAGGAGAAGGCTTGGCAGGACGATTAAAACATTTGAGGAGTGGATAGAGCATGAGCCTCTGGAGAGGTGGTCTTTGCTGCATGACACACATGGAGCAAGGTATGGTGTCATGACTACCAACCTAGCTGAAACTTATAATTTTGTCCTGAGAGGAAACCGTGCTTTGCCACTGACAGCAATCGTTGAGGGTATTTTCTATGGCACGGTGAAGTATTTCAGAGATAGACGTCAAGCAGCAGAGTTGCATATCACAAACAACCCGAACACACGTTATTGTGAAAGGGTTATGAAGTACATGAATGATAAGATGCGGAAAGCTAGGACTCACACTGTAGTCCCCATCGGAAATCAAGAAAGAAGGTTTGAGGTCCGATTAGCTAACAACAAATTCGGATGTGAAAATCAGGTGTTGACGCATCAGGTGTTGACGCATGAGGTGAAAATTAGCCGCGGAGAAACACGGACCTAAGTTTGATTGGTTGGGGAATTTTGAGGTTTGTTCATCAATCACAGATCTGTCATTTGTCTTCCATCTTCCCCTTGTCTTGCATATTCTCTATTTACTAATTGTCCATCTTTACTTATTGACTACAGATCCAGAGGTTTCCGGGAGCCATGACTGCGGTACAGATCACTAGGAGCCTGGAGGCTTACCTATTGTGGCTTCTTGGGAAGGTGATGTTCACAGAGAATCATGTCACCACTTGCACCGCGCGGTACATCCCCATTGCATTAGAGATCGCTACAGCTACGGCCCCGGGGCAGATCACACAGAGGAGTTGGGGTTCTGCTGTTTTAGCGGCTACATACCGAGCTCTGTGCAACGGCTGCAGGCTAGAGGGGACGAAGGCGGCCCTTCTTGGTTGCCCTCTATTTTTACAGCTGTGGTCCTGGGAGAGATTCTCTATTGCACGACCGAACATTCAGGTGGACGAGGCTTGGCCTTTGAACGAGCTTTTTGATGCTGAGGGCATCGACATGCCTACTTTCGGTATGATCTGGACACGTCGCCGGGTATGTGTCGTGTCATAATTTGTTGCATCTTCTATGTGTAAATCATGTCCTTATGTACACCATGACATAAACTAACTTTTGGTTTGCGCAGAGACGCTTCTCTACTGAACAGACTAGGCGAGCCTACACTGCATTGAACGAGCAGTTCGATGTGTACACTGGGGTGATCTGGCAGCCGTACACGCAGGCAGCCATAGATGCTAGATATCCCGGCGGTATTTCTGAGCTTTGCACAAGAGATCGGGATTACTGGATGACAAAATCGAAGATCATCTTCGATGTATTCGTCGAGGAGATGGCCCAACAGAGGGTCATGAGACAGTTTGGTCTTCGACAGTTGGCCCAGCCCCCACCTACTGAGCGCCGTCTGTTAGACAATGTCCACAGGTACGTCTAGTATTTCAATGTTGGTTGGTCTTCACATTACGAAATACCAAAGAATTAACTAATCATTGCACACACAATGCAATTTCAGGATCACGAGGAAGGGGATTAAGAGGACCATGGCTCAGTGGCAGGCACATGTTCAGATGTATGTTGCAGAGTGGGAGACTGCGACGACACATATTTGGGACGAGGATCGCGCGTTCGATATGGCTGAATTCGATGCCTATTGGAATCAGTACAGTCAGCTGACGCGGTTAAGCATCATTAACCACCCTCAAAGAGAGGAGATACCGGCCCCTGCTACGAGGGATACGTACCCGAGCTATGATACTTCGGGCCCTAGACAGCACGTGGTAACATATACTGAACTTATCTAATGCATCTAGTTCTTACATACTTTGTCGTGCAGACGTAATAATCTTTGATTTCATTTCAGGCTGACATGTCACTCGAGCTTCACGAGGAGGTGGCCAGCTATAGACGGCAACTATCGTCTACTGCTCTTCTAGATCCTCGTCCAGTGCGCTCCTTCTTGACGCGCATGGAGGGGAAATTACGAGCTATATATCAGACCATCACGTGCACCCGCTCTACGGATGTTGTTCTCCAGCAGCCCCAGGTACGCCCGCCTCGTCACTCAACGGGCCAGCACCGACATCATCCACGTCCACGTGTAGACCATCAGTGGATGAGTAGGCCACCAGCTCCTGACCAGGCCGGGAGTTCAGCGTGGCAGCACCACGATGATCCCACGTCGGGCCACGGGTTTCGACCACACCCACAACAGCACGGTCCACCGCCGAGCTTCGTGATGCATCAACATCCTACAGGTATGTTTGTTCATATCTATTCTTTTCAATATCAATTGGAACTACTTCTTTCTTAATTACTTATGTTGCCTCCCTGCCGCAGGAGCCTACGTATATAGGGCGCCTATGTCCGGACATCAGGCGTCCCATTCCGAATCCACGTTTGACAGTGCTCCGGATGGTTCTACTCCTCCACCATATCCCACACAGCCCACACAGCCCACGCAGGACACACAGTATGGCCAGGACGAGTCTTCGATTCCTCTTCGTAACATCCGGCGACCGAACAGGTTAGGCTGGTCGACGCCCCCTCCACCACAGCCACGCCGCGGACGAAGAGGACGTGGCTGATACTTATGCATTTGTGCGACGTATTTGTATGTGAGAGACATATTTCTACCTATGTATGCGAGAGACATATTTCGACCTATGTATGCGAGACACATATTTCGACCTATGTATGCGAGAGACATATTACTATTAATTCGCATTGTTATTCGAGTTAAATTTCCACACTGACATGCATAGAATAAGATACATAAAATAAGAAACATTAAAATTAACATGTTCAAATTAAGATACAACTTGCTGTTTAAGATACAACTTGCTGCAATGCGAATTTTAGGATACAATAACATAAATCTACTGAGTCTCGAATGACAAGTTCATCACATACAATGTCTCGAAAGACATAAATAGTTCATGACCACGATGGTCCACGATAGTTCAGACGACATAAACATCACATATAACTCGGTTTCCTGTAGCAATGCAAGTCAACAACCCTTTTTCATTCCCATTCTTTGAGCATTTCATGAATTGTGTCATCATCAGTTATTTCAATGAATTTTCTTTCCCCAGGGCCATCTGAGTGCAAGCTGCTGACGTAGTACACAAAATCGTCTTCCTTCAACCCTTGCTTCAACATGAATTTAGTCTTTAACCAATCAAAAGTGATGTCCACTTCACTAACTTGCACAACACTTGGAGGAAAGCCTTGGACATGAACAATAGGGCTAAGCACCCACTGAGTACCCTTAGCCATCTGCAACACACAAATCCCACTCAAATCCCACTCAGCACCTAACTTACCCCTTGAGCATAACCACTACGACAAAGAAAACTAGAGTTTGCAAAAAACTATGATACATTAAACGAACCAAATAATGGGGGGGGGTGGATTTGATTTACCTTCTCGTTTGGAAATGCCTTCGATCCAACGGTGAAACGAGACTGCACTAGACTGCTTACCCACGTTACTGCCGAGGGTGTTTAATAGGTTGAGAGCGGGAAAAAATGGCGGGAACTTGATAGCGGGAAAAAATGGCGGGAACTAAGAAAGCGGGAAAAATTGTGCCGGGAACTTGATAGCGGGAAAAAATGGCGGGAACTAAGAAAGCGGGAAAATTGTGGCGGGAACATATGGCGGGAACTACCGAAGCGGGAAAATATGGCGGGAACTACCGAAGCGGGAAAATATGGCGGGAACTACCGAAGCGGGAAAATATGGCGGGAAGTACAGAGCGGGAAAATATGGCGGGAACTACCGAAGCGGGAAAATATGGCGGGAAGTAGACAGCGGGAAAATATGGCGGGAACAAGCAACATACAACATAATGCTCCTACAATTAAGATACAAGTACATCTGAATTAAAAAATACAACTTACAAACTACATGAAAGCATCATCGTCATCCTCCGTCGATGCAGCACTCTTGACCTTCGACGATGCGGCAGTCTGGCCTTCCACGATGCGGCAGTCTGGCCTTCGACGAGGTGGAACTCTTGGCCTTCGACGATGCGGTGCTCTGCCCGTGTGCTCGGCATGAAAATTTCGTCTTCATCCTCGCTGTCTTGGGTCCTAAATAGTATGTTGTGCTGGCAACATTTAGGAATACTTCACCCTTATGTTGTTGCTTCTTCCACCTTCCTTGCAACCTCATAAGTTCTTTCGTATCTCCTCAAAAGTCCTTGCAGGCACCCGCACCTACTTAATGCGTGGAGCCAACTCATTTAGTAAGGGTCACTACTAAGGAGTTCGTCCCATGGAACTATCCTATTGTCTATCTTGAAATCAAAGGCTAAGCTAAGAAGACATTCGGACATACTAGGGTGAAAAGAACTACGATCGAAAGGATAACCGGACATTGACGAGACTACACTGGCCTGCTTACCCTCCTTAGTGTGGAGGGGGTTTTATAGTTTGAGAACACAAAATGGCGGGAAAGAAGATGGCGGGAAAGAAAAAGGCGGGAACGAAAAAGGCAGGAAAGAAAAAGGCGAGAACAATACTCCGCGGCAACGAAAATAAAATGGCGGGAACAATACTCGCGGCAACGAAAATGGCGGGAAATTTAGCAAGATTTTGCCAGAAAAAAAAGGCGCGAAATAATATTGGCGGCAAAGAAAAAATGTGGAAAATTAAATTACGGAAACAATATTGGCGGAAAAAAAAAATTAGCCTTCTCTTTGCTTCTGCCCACACTGCTTGCTCTTTCTCACTCTCTTCTCTATCGCCAGCCGCACTTCAAAACACCAACGCGCTAGTCATTATGAGTTTGCCTTGCTCGGATCAAAGCATTAGGCCTACGAAAATGAGAGTGCGAGTTTGCTCGGGGGGTGGAAGAACGGATAGTTTGCCTCGGGCATTTGGTGCCAGTTTTGAAAAAAAATCTATATCAGGGTTCCAGTCGGCCTCGCGAAGCCGATGGGCTTGTGGAGAACCTGTCGGCCTAGTAGAGGCCGACTGAGGCCTGTCGGCTTCCTCTAGCCGACTAGACTAGGCGGCCTAGAGGAAGCCGACAGGCCTCAGTCGGCCTCTACTAGGCCGACGGTGTATTATTTTTGCAAAATTTTCAAATCGTGTATTATTTTTCAAAATTATTAAAAAAATGTATTATTTAAAAAAAATTGGCCGAATCCCGCCTGCATATTTTGCCTCCCTCCTCCCTCTCTCCACCGCCGCCGCCAAACCTGAGCGCCGGCTCCCGACTCCCGACCACCAGGCCGCCACGATGGCGAGGCAACTCTCGCTGCGCCGGAGCCTCGCCGTCCCCCCGGTGGCCGCGGCATCCGACGGCGACGGATCTCAAGGGATGATGACACGAGCGCGTCGGCGGCGGCTTTGCCTCCTCGCAGAATCTTCTGAGCGCGAGCGATTGGGCGATCTTGGCGCGTCAGATGAATCATCGGCGAGGAAGACGACGGAAGCGCGTCGTCAGGTTCACTTCGTCCCGCAGGAATGGAGGGATTGGCCAACCTGCTTCCTCTGGACCTCGTCGAGGAGATCTCCGGCCGGCTGCTCTCCCTCGACGTGGCCGAGTACCTCCGCTTCCGCGCTGTGTGCAAGACGTGGCGCGGACTCACCGCCGATCCGGGCGCAGCAGGGCTCCTGGACAGCCGTTTCCGCCCCCGCAACTGGATGCTGCTCTCCATCATGCCTGACGTCGAGCCCCACCGCCGCCTCCTCAACCTGGCCACCGCGGCCTCTCTCGGCGTCCACCTCCCGGCGCTCTCCACCCACTGCCACGTCTGCACCGCCGACGGCCTCCTCGTCCTCTTCCACAAGCCCACCAAGACCATTCGCCTCCTCGACCCACTCACCAACGCCCTCACCGAGTTCCCGGTCGTCTCCAGCATCGTTGTCGCCGTCCCCCCCTATAGTGAAGATAACCTCCTGCCGGTGTTGAAGAAGCCCCTCGGCTTTGTTCCGCACATGATTAATGGCGTAGGTTTTGACGACTCCACCTCGCCGCCCACACTCATGCTCTGCGTCAGAGCCGGTGTAGCCACCATCATCTTCGCCAAACCTGGCGATGCGCACTGGACGCTGGTCAGCCCAGGCCTTGTCTCCCACCCCTTTTATGACGAGCGTCGCAAGGTACTATTCGGCTCATTGCTGTCCCTGGGTGGACGCTGCTACATCAGCTCGCCAGAGGGTTCGGTCTACCTTCTTGAGCTGCAGCCGACACCTCGGTTGGTGAAGGTGGTTAATCAGCGACGCCATGCCAAGAAAGACTACATTTGGAACAATCACATAATGTCATTCCTGGTCCGTGGCACCCGTGGGAGGATGCTGATGGTGCGGTACTGGAGAGGCATGGAGCGCTTCGGCGGCGTTGAGGCTTACAATCCAAAGGAGCTATTCATAGTGGGCGGCATTACGGGCCGCATTGAGGTGTTCAATGTGAACATCGCCCGCCGGAGGCTGGTCCCCGTGAGGAGCCTTGGCCGGCATGCGGTGTTTCTTGGCCTGACACACTGCTTGCACATCTCCACGGAGACATTCCCCTCCATTTCTGCCGGCTCGACATACCTGGGCTGCTATCATTAGCAAACTTGTGGGTTCAGCATCTATCATATCAACAACAAGAACCATGGGAGGATCGAACCCGAGCACAAGTTCGTCTTCGTTGTAACCCTGGGTTTAACTCCTGCTGCCAGACCCTACAACCTTGACGAGTATCTTGTACTCTATGTCGACTGGAGACACAACCTTAGTTAGGTCATGTCTCAATCATACCAGCTCTTATTGTCGTGAGTACTCTCGCTAGTGCATATGTATGTATCCGTACGTGTGGCTGCCTGTTTAATTTGGCATGCGATCAATCAACCTTGACAGCAGCCAAAGAAAAACTTTTGCTCTCTACTTGGTGTAACTTTTGCAACCTATATGAGCTGGGCTTTGGGCATAAGATACCTTTCTACTTTGAGCGAATCATTTTAGTAAAAGTTTATCATGGAGTTTGGCCAAACTCTCTTCAGCCATAAGATACCTTTGCTGTTCTAAAGTGTTTCTCAAAATAAAACTGACCGGAGAGTTGGGCCAAAATCTAGGACCTTGGGATTCCATCCTCAGGCGAGTTTCTGTCAATTGGGAGCTTTTTGTATTGAGATTCCTATTGAGAATTGAGAATGAACTTTTGATGTCCTTAAATATACTACAATTGGTATGTAAACAAAAGAATACGCGAGGACAGTTTGTTAGACTAATGACTTTTTTTTTTGGTGGTGAACTTGCAAGTACGTATTGGATTTGTAGTTTATATATCTCTATTTTGTGTCATTATTCTCCCAAGATGGACCGGCACGGCAATGTATCGCTATGATCAGGCTAGATGATATGATACACCATTGCAATGTACAAGTTCTCTCATTCACAAAAATAAAAACACAAATGGACAAGTTCTCCCTGCCTTCTTGTTCCCTACTGTGAGTATGTGTCAAGTCAGTTATTTATCTTCCTCGAAGTCAAAACTGGCATTAGATATGCTTCACCTGCTCACGTACATACGTTTGGTAGTATTTGGATATGGTAGCTTCAAGAGCAGTTGCTACAGTAATGCTAGCTGATACTCCCTCCGTCCCATAATATAAAAGCGTTTTGACACTATAATATGTGCTGCTCTTCCAAAAATGCAGGAAAGATGTGACTGGGCATATGGATATACCGAATCAGAGTGGAAATAGGCAAGTAGTGTACATAGATAATCCTTTGAACATATGTCTATTGATTTACAGCCTTGCATGTTATTTGGATAATTATTACATTGCTTTTTGAGGACAAGGATGAGGTGACTCTGTCTACCATGTTCTGGTTACTGAAAAACTCCAGAACATTTAAGGGGGTGCAGTACCCATTCGTAGTCATTGAGAGGGTTCCGATCATGGTACGTGGAGCACATGGCCTTGCTGAGAGAAAAATGAGGTAGGAAATTGGTGGAGTCAGCACTTCAGTGTTTGAATGAGTATAGTGCATGGCTCAACACAGGTATTGTAGTTTGGTCTTCTTGCTGTTGTTGATGTATTCCATCAGTACAAGTGCGCTAATGCTATGCTATCGAGCCCGCATTAATTTCTTCTGCTTTGAGGTGATTCATGCAAAGTGTTGCATTTGAGTAATTGTTCTTCTTCTAGTACTCCATCCAAGAATGTTATGCTCTTAACAAATTCTTCAGGAAGGGATCACTCTTCCTTATGACCTTATCCATGCACGGCACGTATGGAGTCATTCCTAGAGAGTAGGATTTGGACCAAGTTAGGTGTGTTGCGTGTGTATTATCCTCACCCACTCTGTATGTACTTCTATATATAGAACCATTCGAGGATGAATACAAGTCCACAAGTTTTGTGATGGCAGGATTCATGATCGTGCCGAGGAGCTCGATGGAGTACTACATGCATCTCTCCTGCATGGTTCGAAAAAAAGAGCTCCATGGAGATGGTGTATATATAGCCAGGTTTTCACCCTGAGATTAATCATGACTGTCGAAGTCATCAGACATGTGCGTCAAACTGGGCAATGGTGAACTCCATCTGGCCACGCAGCAGTGAATCTTGGCTTTACACCACGTCTCCATGGAGCTCCTCGGCGAGATCATGGATCTTGCTGCCCTGATGTTTGACCTCCGGCAAAAGCCTCTTCGTCCACAACCGTCGTGCCTCACCGACGAACTGCACAACCAGGTTCAGGGTGACTTGTATCTCTCAGCCTAAGGTGCTCACCTCAAGAAGGTGGCTGACGTGATCGCGACATTGGTAAGCTAGTGCCAGACAATCACCTCATTGTCAGATGACAGATAAGATCGCTCAACAAATTGTGCCACCGTAGGAATTCGAGAAGGCTATATCCATGTTCCTCATGGACGATAACTGAGGGACATGGTGTGCTCTACGCCCATCATTGCCCTCATGGCGCAAGGGCGCTCCGTCAACTTACAGCAACTCACTCGACGAAAGGATTCCTCTAGAGATCATTCGCTGCTACCTCCTGTCTCCAAGCTTCCAACCATGTACTCCCTCCATCTAAATATATCGGGCCTAAATCATTTTTTGAGCTTGCCTTGGACCACCAATTAGAGCAACAATATATTTTGTGCAAGTTGCGGGAAAAAAGGTGTAGCATCAAATTCTTATGTGAAAGGAGTTTCTAAAGATATAATTTTTAATAGCATACCTCTCATATGTTAGTAATTTTATCAATGGTCAAAGGCAACCTCAAAAAACATAAGGCCCTATATATTTGGACGGAGGTAGTAGCCTCCCTATCTATTAGCCACCGACACGTTAGTGTGGTTTGTGCAGTGTTGGAAACCCTCGTTCATGATACATAAATCTTTATGTTCTCCTCTTTGTCTCTGATACATGTCATGTATGGATTGATGGTTCTGTATAGCTTTTTTTGGGTCTATACTTAGCTACACGCATACTATGGTCATCTCTTTGATCAAATTAAACCATAAGCATTAATGTTGCTATGGAGACGGATGCCGGAATCTGGAGATGGTAAACCAAAGGTCACCACTAGGTTTTCTGTTTTTCCTTCTCAACAAAGGATTTTTTTTATTGAATGTGTTTAAGATGTTAGTTCGTGACCCCCATCATCGCTGATCAGGTTAAATGATTTGGTATTACGGTTTACAGTCCAAGGAAAATGTAGTTCTGTTAATGCCTTAATGGACAATCATGAACCTTCAATACTGCCCAATAGTAAGAAGAAATACAATGGGGCGCCCCGTTATAAACTTTTCTATACTTAACTGAAGGCTATGCAAAGATGAATAAAGAAAAAGTTACTTAACTCTTGAGTTAGATGAATAAAGTGGGATTATATAAGCTAGTGAAACTTAAAATTCACCAGCAATAGTTTGTGAGCAGACTCGCACTGCTTATTTCCTATGCGTAAGGTGGACTTGTTCAAAGAATCAACCAACATCACTACTGTCAACAATAAAATTGCATTTTGTAAGCATGATAAATTGACAACACTGTTGTGGGTAGCTCTGGGCGAAAGCTTAAGTCTTCAATGTGGGTCGATGCTCGCCTTGGATGACGTTTTCCTTCTTAAAGGCGTCTCGGAAGGCCCCGCCCATCTCCGGGTTGTGGGCATGTTGGTGGTGGAATTTTGAGTTGGCCGATGCAGGCATTGTTGGGTTTTTTCCTTCTCTTTTTCGGATTTTTGCATCGTTGACTCTTTTCAATCATGTCGATTTTGGCTTAGTTTCCCTCATAATCTGGGTCACTCTGTATTTGTTTTCCTCTCTTAATGAATTTGGTAGAGTTCCTGTCTTTCTCCTCGAAAAGGAAAAATAAGCATGACAACACATGCTAGAAACACTTCATTCAAGTAATTCACCACGAAGGCCTATGCTAACTAGGTGATACCCTGCACGTTGCTGCGGGAGATGGTTAGCTATATATGAGAAACATCAATTCATGTATAAAGGATACACAATACTTGGATAATAATATGATAGTTTTTTTTGCGGGTGAATTATATGATTGTTCGATACTAAAATATAGCAGACCCTAAAATGTCTTAAAAGATTTGGTGATGACTTGCACTTCTGAGTGTAAAACATTTATATGGGCAATGTAAATGTGAACTTAAGGGCAGCAATGTATTGTTTGGGTTTCTTGGTATACATATCTCCAATTTACCAAGAAATAATTACATCTGGACATTTCACGCACGTACTTTTTTTAACACAGTACAGACGCATGCAAGCGCTCATATACATGCACATGCACTCACCCCTATGAACACACACACGCACACTCTACCCCTATGAGCACCTCCGAAAGACTGAGCCGGCATATCATCTTGAAATTTACGAAGTCACCGTAGGTACCTCATCGTCGACGGGAACGTCTTCTCCCACTGAATGCGCATCGCCGGAAATCCTGAAATAAATCCAGGAATAAATGCAAGCACCAGGACTTGAACCCTGATGGGCTGGTGATACCACAGTCCCTCTAACCATCCAACCACAGGTTGGTTCGCTTCACGCCCATACTATAGGGTGCAGGGGAGGGAAAGCCCACCTCATTGTATACATGGCAGATTGTTTGATGCAGCGCAAGTTTACCTTGCGGCATGTTTATATACACACAATGATGCCAGTTCTCTTGTTCAATATACGAAATTTTATATACGAAACAAACATGAAAAATTGTTAGTTAGATGTTTGCAGAAATACAACATGAAAATTTTCTATTGCCTACACGTGTAGGTAATTCAGAATGGACACCGTGGGAAGCTCGTTGCTCTTGCTCTAGCGCCTACTCATGTAGGTGCCTCCAAAAAGACACAAAAGCTAGCTGCTCTTGCTCAAATATCAACTGAAAAATCTCGCAAAAGAAAGTACCAGCTGAAAAAAGAAAACACACGGAGGGCAGGGACTCCGACGCAGTGACAGGCTGACGACTTGTATGCGAGGCTGCATGGACGGAAGCTGCCTAGAATTTTTCATTCGCAGTCTCAAATGTGGTGAACTGATTACCCCCAAAAGCTTATATACTTTATACACACTAGATGACCCGTTGCGCCGATGGCGCAAAGGGCGAGAGCAAGCCAAGTATTGAAAGAGTACACATAAAAATATTTAGAGACAGATTGAAACATATGGAAATAAAAATATGCTGCTGGCAATGTCATGATTTTCTCTAACCAGTGTAAACATATATAAATAGTCTTCTGAAATTATTAGTAGAAGGGCAGTTGATTACATATATAGAACAAGTGATCACAAACTTGTTTTGACCACAGAGACAGTAATGAGGTCTAAAGTGTACATGCAGTATCATACACGAATGGAAATCTACAGGCTATACACGCCAAAAGGGCAAAGATACTAGATCGATTGATACGAAACAAAAGGTGGCTGCTGTTGGTTAGGACATATAGACTGAAGGTCACCAGAAACTATCTTGTGTAGTCTTCAGGCGCTGCTCTGACGTCATGCCAATATAGCATAACCTCTGTGTCAATTCTTCAATGCTTGGATTAGCTACTACTTTAGTTCTTTTGATAAAACAGTTTTTACACCAGTAGCGGCACCCCTAAGATTAGCAAGTTTCCAGCAAAAGGATCACATGAGAATCACATATATGTATCCTATACGAAGAGAAACAGAAACCCAACAAGATGATATAAAGAAACAAAGGTATCAAAACTATAATTGCTATAAGAACAGAAGCTTGATTGCACATGGTTTCTTATTACTGTTTTGTTTTATGATTCATGCATGTATTTTCAGTTTGGATTGGTAGCTAACAGGGTATTATGCTTCATTGCCTAGAGAGGTCGTACCTCTTAAGCCTAGGTGGCTGAGCAAGGCCGATTTCCATGGTGTTAGTAAGCTCATTGGCAGGAGCATTAGCAGCAACGCCGGCCAGTTCAGATCCATGTGACAGAGTCAAGCTAATCATTGGGAACCATGCAAGAGGGAAAAAATAAAGAGGACGGTAAATCCAATAGAAATACTAACAGTTGTTGAAACAAAAGAATTTATGAAAGTTGGTGTGATCACCCGGTCATCATCCTTCTCCTGCCAAACAAGGACACGTGCATGTGGAAGACCCCTCTTTTCGAACTCTATGGTGTAGAGAACTGGAAAACAGCAGGGTAAATGAAAAAACATGAAAAATAAGAAACGTGGGTAAGAAAAATGAAGAAAGGAGAGAAAATGCACTGGGTATAGTACCAGCAACTACAGTCCCAAACATCTTCCGGTCCTGATCTTCTGTAGGTACTCAAGCAGCTTCATGTGATATACTCGAACAGATATCAGCCCTATCGACTGTTTTTTGCCCAGGTTCAAGACTCCATTATTTCAGGCCACTTTGGATTACACGTCAAGGTTGTGATTATATCAGGTGAGGCTTGGACATGGGAAATAGTCATCGCGGCGTGGAAGTTTTCAGTTATACAGTGACGCCCACCGGTATAGGATGACGGCATAATATTTTTCTTACGGACCTCGGCTGGAGCTTTTTAGCGCTCATACCATCCTGAAGCTTTTCAGAAAGGACCTTGAATGAGTAGTGAGAAGATTAGAAGGCAGTAAATCACCACAGTCAGCGTAGCAGCAACCAAATAACAAGATGAAGATGATAGGGTAGCAAGGTACATGTGGTAAATGGAGGCACATGAATCTTCTACATGCAGAAATAGCTGAAATGAAACAGGTTTTGCATCTCAGGCACAACAGATATTGTAGTCGCTCAACATGTCTAATAAGCAAGAACAACGGGGAAAATAATAAAACATTGGGTGAAAACGTAGGAAAATTGATAACCAGAGTGAGATATAAACATAATCTAATAAGCAAGAACAATTGGTCAACTCCTACTGTTGGTATATTTTAAATTTTTCCGATACATCTGGTCTCAGTAGATACTAAAAGAACTGGTTCAAATTACTCCATATGAGCATTCTAGATTATCAAACCTTTTGAAATTTCTTTCTTATCACATCTTTAATGACCAAGATCGAAGAAAAATAGACCGCACACAAACCATAGCAACAGCCAACATTTAGTTTGGATCAGACAAACCATATTGGATGTTATGTGAGTTAGACTGACGGATAGAGATATGCTGAGAAAATGTTTAACCAAACCACAGACATCAAGACCATTTTTCTGAATCAAAAAGGGCAGCTACAATTGTCTGTGTTAAACACTAAATAGAAATGATAATAGCTCAAATAAACCAAGAAATAACATAAAAACTCTTAAATCAGGACCAGGGCCGATTCATCAAGAACCAAAACAAATTAGCCATCATGAATTGATGATACTTGGGGTAGCTCGTCCAAATGAAACTAAATTTCAACTACTGTTATTCAGTTTCAAAGAAAACAATGCATATTCAGTTCCAAGTGGACTCGGCACGCATTGACTAAAAAATAGCTCATGTGCCAAGATGGTAAACTGATACACATTTATGGTGTTCGTGATAAACTGAATTTATTAACAAATCTAAACAGAAGTCAGGTGTGCCAAACCCCATGCCCATGCAAACCTAGCCATCTCCAAGGTCTGTGCGTGAAGGCAAGAAGGCAACCAAAGCACTTTTAAACTAACCGAGACAATCCTTAGAACCAATACATTGTCTAGAAATTATAGGAACCTGTACTGAGAGCAGAAGCAACCAAACCAGAGAAAAAACCTGCAAAATCTTCTTATCCAACCGACGAATATACAGACGTAGACAGCACACAGCCTACCTTGGACCAAAGCGAATCGAGCAGCAGAAGAAGCCAAAGCAACAGGCAGACTACACCATACATAAACAGAAGAGGAAGCAACCAAAAAGGCCATCAAGAAGAGGCCAAACTGAACCAAATCAGCTCCTACAAGCATCACACAGCAGATCTAACATGGCACCTGCGCATCCATGCATCGGGCAATACAGGGAAAATCTCACACTGACAGGCACACATTTTATCGAGTAGTTGACAAGCAGGGGAACATGCAAAATCTCTCACCTTGGACAGAAGGAACAAGCAGCCACACGAGCGCACGCGAAAGCAGACGCAGCAGCCCTGCAACCAACACGAAAGCAGAAGGAATGAGCAACACCAAATCAGCGGATAACGGAAGGACCGGAAATTAACCGCGAACGAAAGAGGGAGCTCATCCTAACCAAACGCAACAGCAGCAGCACGAGGAGCCATGAGGAAAAGAAGGCGACCACGGGACAAGTAGCAACGATGAAGGCGATGGGGACCGATGGCCAGCGATGGCGAGCAACAATGGCGACCGGATGAGGATGGGGGAGTGAACCGAGGGAGAGGCAGAGGAGAGAGGAGGAGAGAAGAGCAGAAGAGGAGAGCATGCCCCTCGGTCAAGAACAGTAATAGCAGGCCCTGTAACTCCTAGAGGAACCGCAAGAGAAAAAGACAGCATCGCCGAAGGGTGGGACCAAGGGCAAGTTTGGGCCACCAGCAGCGGCACAAACCGAAGGAACCCCACGTAGCAGCACGAATAGGGCGAGGCACCCCTTTACCCAGTGAGTTGAGGTGGGCTCCCCACGCCAGCGGGCAACACCAGAGGCATTCCACACCCATGACACCGAAACCTGGGCCCAGCGTGACCGAAGCAGAAGGGACGCACTTGGGTGGAAACGAGAGCGGTAAAAAAAATCACGCAACCCACGATAGATGCCCTGGCAACCCACGAGCGGCGCTGCATTTCCACCCAGACATAAAAACGCACATACAGGGTGACTGAGCGCTGGACCCACGCGCACGACTGGCCCAGTCGTCATCCGTTTTTTACCCAAGCACATAACGTAGACAAGAACGGACGCCCAGATGTTTACCACGGTGGCAGAGGGTACACTGGCAAGGGACAGCGATGCAGATCGTGCGGGCCGGATCAGTTTCAAATTGTCCTGCACCAGAACAATCAATCAATTGATCTAGTAGCTAGCTTGTACGCATCTTGGCCAAAGGCATGGGCAAGCAGCAAATCAATTTGGTGTATGACAACTCATCTACTTAGGCAACTGATCTGATCTACTCAAGTCAGCATGTGGCGCACACCTAACAGATTTTATACATATACATCAGAATTTCTAGCAGAAATAGTAACAGAGCAGTCCACATACAGTTTTGTTGCGGATCTTCCTTTGCTTTGCGGCGTCGCAATACCTGATGAAATTGAATGGAAATGGTGATCGGTTAACTAATGGTTTTGGCAAGCAAGGCTTGCACTCGTCTTCCAAGCATGTACTGGACGCGAGAAAAAAGAGGTGACAGGAGAGCACCTTGGTCAGAGAGGGCACCACCATGGTTGCAGCGGTGTTAACCTCCATGTCGTCAAGCAGCGGCGAAGATTGGTGCATGCATGAAGAAGGGGAGGGGGTGGGGGGGAGCATCATTGGTCGCGGAGTCGGCACCAGAGCACAGCCACATCCGCCGAGGAGGCCGACCAAGCCCAGGAACCAGGCCTAGGGTTTGCGAGCGACATCATCTGCAACACAAATGAAAAGAACATAGGAAGAACAGATCAGGCATAGAAATGCATGAAAATATATAAGATAACCAATGGCAGTACATATAGTTGAGTTGAAGTGTTACCTGCCAAATTTGTAATCTTGAATACCTCCGGTGAGCCTGACAATTTCCAGTTACACTGAATCTCTGCAAAACTTGTTCTCTTTCCTGGAACATTAAAATCTTGTTAATTGGCTGAAAAGACAGAGCAACGTGATGATGCAAAGATCAAAATAGAAAATTTTCAGAAGAAGAAATGGTAATGTGGTTCAGTTTTCAGAAGAAACATGCAGATTGAAAGGCTGGTTTAAAGAAACTAAGGATCAATGATCTATGGAACTTTAATGATGGTGAAGAATCTAAACTGAAATAGCATACCAGACACACAAACAATCACAAAGAGATCAATTATCAACGTCATGTATTTACCAGTAACCACAAATCATGAAATCAATGCCAGAGGACCAAAATTTTCGCAAGCTAGCAAAATAATGCTCTTCACCAAAACCTTGCCATAACTTATTCCTCTTATTTCTTTCTCAGATTTACACATTGCAAATTCAGAGAAATTTTAGGGAAATAAAAGAAAGCTTCATGAAAGGGAGGAGTGGGCAGGCATATGAGAAATGAGCACCTGCAGGCATATTCTTACTCCGTGAGAATTGCCACCAAGCCCTTCGACATCTGGTCAATGACCATGACCGCCTGAGTTTGGAACACTGTGTCAGGTTCCTCTGCTCCAACCCCATGACCTGCCAGCATCCGACGCCACCGAAGTCGACCACTGCCTACCAGAACACCAAAATTATAATGTGAGACGACATGACTGGAGACCAAAAAATGGTTTCTAACGCTCCAAAATAGAATCACGATTAAGTAGTGAAGTACCTAATATTTGTAACTAATCCATCACTCTAAAATAAGATCATGATAAGTAGTTCACGGTAAAAGCTAGACCCTTTCAATCAAAAGACCAGGTTCTGAACGAAAGGCCATCCTTTCATATCTTTGCAATGCCCCCTGAAAATAGAGAATGAGAGTCAATATAGATCAAAATGTTGTCAATTCATTACTTACTAATCGGCAACATATGCTCATAATATTTGAGGCTCTAAAGCCAAAAAAAGGCGGAAGAACATCCTACACACACATGAAAAGAAGAACAAAAAGGACATGAAAAGCAGCCAAAGTATACCTTCATCTTTAATTCAATGGTCTGATTGAGTTCCTGGCCAAATCCTTCATACATCCACATCTGCAGCTATCTAAGGCAGTGAGTGGAGAATAAACATTTAAATAGAGCACCAAAAAGGGTGCAACCGTGAAACAACAGGCACAACACAATAAAACAAATCATTGCGGATCTGGAACATGAAAGGAATGGTGGAGCACATGACAAGAGGCACAAGTAGATTTTTTATTGTGAATGATGATAAAAGCATGGTAACAAAATAAAAGTTGGAGGAGATGGGTATTATACCACAGGCACCAGCGATGGCCGCCTTCCCTGCCCACATCCTATGCAACCAAAACACAATGGTCAACCACATCTCAACATGGCCATCCTTCCCATCGACAGTTATTAAGAAGACACATAACAAATGATATTGCACCTGCTTGTGTAAATCAAAGTTAGAGAGATAAATGAGAATCCATGAGGTAGAAACAAATTAGAAAATCATATGCTACAATCCTCAGCATCTACCGTTCCTCTCCGCACGGTAGGGCCGCTGCAACCAAAACAGAAGGTACCACAACCATTATCGTACGGCTCATCCGACCCACCAAAATTATCTGTCAGTAATGCAGGCCAAACAAAGACAAAAAGTAACACAGCTAGCAACAAGATATAATCCAGGAACAGCAAAACTTTTGAGACCTTGCATACAACGCCAGTGAAAACAATGAAGAAGATCAATTGCCCTTTACAAATGCTCTGTAATTCAAAACGTTATCACAAGATGGGCCAACTTGTGGTTGGTGGCATCAACACCGGTGAAGCATGACACAGGAAGCAATGGCCATATCAACATGTCTAGTTAAAAGCACCAGACCTAATTATGCACACTATTTCCTTGAAGCATCACATCCTTATAATTAACCTTCATATAGAGTTATTTTTTGTAGTAAGCCAGTTCTCAAATATGCACCTCTTTCTTTTTGCATCTGTATCTACCACCTCTCGATCGACCATCAACCAAATTGGTAAAAAAAAAGGTAGATTCAGCACATTGGACACCAAGGAACATAAACTAAAGCGTGGATTGAGCAGAAAAATCAAAGAACAAGTGGGAAAGAGTTGCCTGCTTCCTGGGATAGAAATTGAGTACCACACAAAAGCCCACCTCTTCAAACAAAAGAAAGATGCACACACATCAGCATCTTCACTGAGCAGTCTTTCCCCTTGGACATTTACACAAACAGATGTTGTGCATATTTGCAATCTCTCAATATGGGTCAAAGAAATGTTCCAGATCAGGGGCATTGCTAGGAATAGATCATCCACATGAACATCCGTCATTGGCGTGAGCTTCCGGTGGTGACTGGCGGCCTAGCACATGGGAAAGGGATCTGGCAGCACGTAGAGCAGTAAGATGCCTGCTGCTGCTAAAGTGGAGCTGGGGCAGGGGTGGGAGGGCGTGGGAGATGGGCACTTACCTCGTCGTCCTCCTCATCCTTGTAGGCGGCGAGGTATGGAGCCGCGGTGCTAGTAGGCACGGGCCGGGGTGGCTGGATCTTTTGCAGCAGAGGGGGTGATGGTGCGCTGCTGCCACGACGACTCTCTCCGTGCCCGGATCTCGGGGAGCCGGCATCGACGGAAGAGGAGAGGAGGAGACGAGCGGGGATTGGGGAGGGGCGGCGTGGGGGGACAGGAGGAAGCGAGCGAGGAGAGGAGGTGGGTGTGTTGCTTTTTGCTTTTTACCCCTCGTTGCTCTAGGGTTGGATTCTTATCTTACCCAGAATTGAACGAAAGGCACACCATTCTCTCGACCCCACACATAAAAGCCCCACTCATCATCCACTTTTGAAGCAGCTATGGACGTGAAAGAAAACCAACGGCTGACCAGCTGCCAGCAGTAAGAAAATAGCGACAGTAGAAAGATCGCTCGGTCCAACCAGCTCGCCGAACACGGAGGCTCCAGAATGGCGGGTTGGCTAGAGTTATTTATATGTTCAATAAGGATACATCCGAAAATCAACATCTTTAGTAAAACAAAATTAAGGCTAATCAATGGATGGTTGCTCGCTGCCCTTCAGCGTGGCCTTTGCGCGCGAGATCCAAAGAAAGGATTCACCACCGTAACTCTTTGAACCATGTAGCAAAGCTTGCGGCAGCGGCAAGGCTAGAGGCCAACATGAATGCAAGCTAGAACAACATCGAACCTGTGGGAAGAGAATCCGAGACTGGTGATTTGGGCAGGACTTCGCACATGTGGGGAAGGCCAAGTCGAGGCATGTCTTTATAGTGAAGATGACCGCTCGGTTGTCAAGGCCGTGGACTGCTGCAATTCATTCTTCAGTTTCTTGTGCAATTATTATGGAGAAATAGTGGGTGTGGCGTTGAGGAAATGGAATGGAACATCCATGTGAAAGATCATGAGTCAGATGGGACGGCATTTGGGCTACCTGTAGCAATCGGGATGTGAGCTAGCCGTAGAATAAACTGGACTTATTTTTAAAAATGCTGATGTGGCGAGCTGGCAAGTGAAGATAAATAAGAGTAATTGCTGATGAGGCAAGGCTGCTGAGTTGGGTGGCTTGCATGTCAAGAGATGAGGTGGCTAGGCTGTATGTCAAGAGAATTGGGATCAACTTCTTAAGAATGTAAGATGTAAGATGCCTCCCAAGCCTAAATAAACGAATCATCTGAGACAGGTGAGACTTATGGCCCCAAATGCTTAATTAAAAAGTCGAGAGTGTGTGTGTAAATTTTCTATCAAAAAGTTTAGAGAACGAAATTAAAGTTCCCTGGTGGTCTTGAAGTGCGACACCATATTCGCCTTATGATTTGTCTCGTAGCTGCTGACACGCATGATCGTGATGGAATTGTGATATCAGCATAGTAACATGGAAACCTCCAGCTGTGTCACGTTGTATAATGGCATTCTTTTTGTATATGTATTTTTCTTATGTGAAGTTTCTTAAGCATTACGAAGTGGTTTGGCTAGAAGAATACCATGGGTTAATCAATCTCTCGTGTTGCACATCCAAATTACACTGGTTGAGAGTTGGCTAGGATATAAAAGTATATGTACACGAGGGATAGAGGCACGCACCAGAGATGTTTTGTGGGCGCAGTCGACTATCGAGCAGCAGAGGCGACGCCATGGCACAGACCGATTAGGAGGCGGTGAATGATGTCTGCCGGTGGAGAGAGATAGTGAGTGATGGGTGAATTCTTTTGTCCGCGGAAGCTTTCCCGGCCGATGTGCAGGAACCCGAACTTAGTTCTCGTCCTTTGTGGCGAGCACATATGCGATACTCAAAGCCTTAGATGGCGATGGCGTATGCAGGCAGTTTTCCATCAAGCTTTGCGGTAGAGAAGAAGAGGAAGGGCTCGACGGAGGCGACGCCGGCGTCGAAGATGATGGCCTTCGTGCATACGGATCCTCAAGGGTTTCTGTGTATTTTTCTGTTTTCTATGGTGTTTTATGCAAATGATGTGGGATAGCTGGGCTGGATGTTTCTAGGCGTTGGCTGCGTGTCTGTTGTATCTGTTCTGTATGGTTGAATGACACACGTGGTTCTCTCAAAAAAAAAAAACTTTTGTCTGCGCACTGCAGCCACGTACCGGTGAGCGGTTGAACTCGTTTGACAAATATTGCTTAGTCTTTTAGTGAATTATTAAGAGCATAGTGAACTCATGTTGCTGATGCGGCTATGGCGGAAGCTTTTGCGTTGAGAGAAGGTCTCCTTCTAGCACAACATGTGGTACAAGTTTTTTCCATATATATATATATATATATATATATATATATATAGTAGCACAAATGCCCGTACGTTGCAACGGGAGAAAATTTTGGGATCTCATGTTAATTACTCTCAACGGACCCACGTGCCATCTCCAACCTCTTCCCACATTCTGCTCCTCTTTTTCCTTTCATTCCATCATTACAATAATCTTTTTTCTTTCATTCCATCATTACAATAATTAGGATTTAGAAGTAGTAGAACGTCGATGGATCTTGTGGACAAACTGCGCGTGCGCATCAGCCGCGCGCACGGGAGAGCTCCGAATTGTCCACCTTCCGTGTCTGCGCTTCTCGCGTTCCTCGGATCTGGCAGGCTGTCGCTCAGCTCACTCGTGCTGGCCGCACGCCACGCGTTGTCGACAACTACGACAGACAGGTGCTGCGAGAGTGCGAGGCATACGACCGGGCTGGTAGGCTGCTGTTGCGGCCGCCCACCGGCGCCGGCATCAGCGGGTGGTCTTCCTGGTGATCCCCGTCGGGGTCGGTCGTGGAGGGGAAGAAGGCCGGCATCATCCTGGAGCCTGCGGACTACATGACTACATGGCGGTCGGCGCTCCTCGTTGTACAAAGCGCGCACGGAACCCGCGGCTTCCTGTGCGTCATCCTGGAGCATGCGGACGTCGCACAGAGGGTGGTGGGCGCCTCCACCCCGCGCCGCCGGTGGCGGAGATCCCGCTGAGTTTGAGATTATACCCACAGCCTATGGAAAGCACGAGCATCTCTCTGCTTTTTTTCTCATCAAATCAATCTTGTTTAATTACCATAAATCCCTCTTAATTACGCCCAGCATGCACCACATCTTATTTGATCTCTAGCGGCTCCTTGCTTTTCCAAGCAAGTTTCGGCTGTATAAAAATTGGTGAAGTTTTATTTCAAAAGGCGAGGTGGTACTAATTACTAAAGGAACCCTTTGTCTAACACAATCATCATAGAGACCAGTTGGCTGGTTGTTATCTTCTTGGGAGGCAGGTCATGTGTTCGATACCCCATAACAGCGCAATATTTTTTGCTGCGGCCCACAAGAGGTGGCCCAAAACGGAGCAGAGGTGGGCTTTTGGTTGGGCTGGACTTTTTGCTCAAATATTGGAGGAGGCAGAGTGCAACGGCCGCTACAATATGGAATAGTCCCACCTCGTTCAACCGGCCAAACTAACAGGAGACCACATACGGACGAAAGTAATACGACCAAAGCTGGACGACGGACGGACAAAAAACGGACGAAATTATTATTAGGTATAGATAGATCTATACCTAATAATAAAGGGGCTATAGCTTCTTACCACCGTAATTTTCGTTATATGTATATCTAATAATAAAGGGGCTATAGCTTCTTGCCACCGTAATTTCGTCCGTTTCTCGGCTACTTCAGCGACAACAGTGTATGCCGATTGCAATATCCTTATATCTAGTTTCGATAATATGGTTGATGATCATTATAAGAAAGAGACCAATATAGTGGCTCATGAGCCTGCTAGGAATGCTTCGGTTTTGACTAATACCTGTATCGGGGACGATGATGCCCCCTAGTTTTATTTTAGAGAGTCCTGTAACCATTTTATATAATCAATAAAGTCCATGATGACTTTCCCTAAGAAAAAAGAGCAGCGCTCTTGGATGGAGTATTACAAGAACAAGAACAAGAATTAATTGGCCAAATGCAACACTTGGCATGGATCAACAACTCAAAGGAGAAGAAATTTGCACTCGGTAGCATACCATTGTCATTTTTGTGGATGGACTACTAGTGTTGAGCCACCCACTCTTATGTAGACATAGTGTCCTACTCATTCATACCAGCCTCATCACCCAATATTTTCTCTAAAAAAAGATAGTCACTCGCATTAAAGCCGAGTTTGTTAACTTCTTCAGTCCCGTCAATCCTTTGCAGACACAATAAACATGCAACCAGATTCCTTTTACAACCACATTTGCTTTTCTCACGTAGAGATTGCATTTCAAACCACTTAACATTTTGTAACATAAAAAGAAAATAAGTCTAGCTATGTACACATTTCGCGCTTTGTATGTACGTATATTAAAGAAAAATAACTTTTATACAACGTCACACTAGCTTTTTTTCTATCAGAACGGTGGCTTTACTAAAAAAAAATACACTTCCGTGATGATACGTGTTTGTCACAGTAGGTCACGTTTTCTGTCATGCATGTATATCCATGACGATTTTATGACAGAATCAAGATAGTCATACCTGTGCTGTCGTCGAAGTGTTCCATGACAATACCAAAATTATCATCACGGAAGTGTTAACTTCCATGACGATAAATGGCGCGTCATGGAAGTGCTTTCATCAAGGGTAACCGACACGTGACATCCACCGTAACGGGTTGCCGTTAAGCTATCGGGTTCCGGTTTGGATCCGATAACCCGTTAACAGCCAGGACCAATGGGGATTTTCCATGTGTAAAATCATCATTGGCCGGAGGAAATACGTGTCGGCTCCTCGGTGGGCCAGATGTCGTCCATCCAATGGAGAAGACGTGCCTATGATACGTCGACACGTGGCAGGGCCCAACAGAGGCCCATATAGGTTAAAAAGGTCGGCCCAGTCGAAGGCTCGTAGTATTTACTCAGGTACTAGTGGGCCAGCCCACTAACGGCCTACTTAAACATGGCCCATTTACGGCCCAAAGCTAGATCTGGCACGTTAATTGTTCGCTGAGTATTTGGGCCCAATTACGGCCCAGTGACATTTCGGCCTGTTAGAGGCCCGATGTAGACATTGACCCATTTCAGCCCGGTGTGTCTTTCGGCCTGGTAATGGCCCGTGCTGCACATGGGCCATATATGGTCCAACGCAACATCCGGCGCACTAACGGCCCGTGATCAAGGTGGCAACAGTTCATCCCAACGTGACTTTGGGCCTGTTAAAGGCTTGTCGTATAATTCGGCCCGTTGATGCCTCTACTAAGCTTTCGGCCTCTTAAAGGCCCATGATATCAGTGAGCCAACTAAGGCCTGAGATATGTTTCGGCCTGGTAATGGCCCGTCATATAACTGGACCAATAATGGCCCGGTCTACATTTCAGCCTGCTAAAGGCCCATGGACGACTATTGAAAATTGAGGCCCAACATACATTTCGGCCTGCTAAAGGCCCATGGTATCTTTTGGGCCGTAACAGGCCAGAAGAATATTCAGCTTGTTAATGGTCTGAAGCTACATGGGCCCAACTAAGCGTTGGGTCCACTAAAGACCCAACTAAACTTTGGGCCGAATGTAGGCTCGTGTAAGTTGTGGGCCTGGCGCAAAGTGTGAAGGCCCCAATGGCCTTTCAGGCCCAAGAAAGTTGCATGCCGACCAAATTGTGGCCCGCTAAAATGCAGGCCCGTTAGAGGCGAATGTTTCGGCCCGGTCGCCTACATCAGATTTTCGCCCTTTTTTCAGATAGCGAATGAAGGCATATACGGTAACTAGTAGGAATTAAGAACAAACCTACTCTATACAATAAAGAAATTACGGCATAGTAACTTAGAATAAACCTACACTATACAATAAAGGATTTATGGTATATTACATCCACTGGGCATCGAAGTTCGCCACCAGTGATCATAAAGTGCAACGAAGAAGCAGATTACAAAAACGGGGCACCATTGCAGCGTAACAAAATAATACTAAATCAAGACCACTTCCAGGACAGTTCAAGAAAGGTTAGCCTTGCGCGGGAGCTACTCAGCAAGGCTGTGAGACTGGCCTAGCATGTCGGTCATAGCTTCCAGCTGTAGCTGTTTAGCAATTAGGTTCTCATTGGTGTTCTCCGCAATCTTCCTTAGAGATAGGACTTCAAGTCGAAGTTGAGTTGCAGAATGCCTTTCTGCTTGAACTTGGGACTGAAGAAGTTAAACTGATTCAGACAGCGAATTATGTGAGCTTGTCTGACTGCTAGTCTCAAGTAACTTGAACACTGCATCAAGACATGACTTTGGGGTTGTCTCGCTATCTTCAAGATGTTTTGCCTTCTTTGCTGCAATATATGTTGGGTTTGTCTCACAGCCTTCAGCAGACTTGTGCATGCCATCAGGCATATCACCCTGAAACAAGCAGAGAGATGACATGTTTTGCACGTGTATAAACAAAGATGGTAATTGTGCTGTCAATTCCATCCAATTTTAAATTAGAAAATAAAGAGTCAGTTCAAAATATCAATAGCATAATTTGGCATTGTTCATAATGCGGGGAGCTTCACCACACTACTGGATTACCATGTCAACAAAACAAGCATAGATGAAGGGCAAAGATAATCATTGTATCTATTTTGGTTAATGTGCATGGCATGTTGTTCATATCATTGATAACCCAAAAGTATAGGGGATCGCAGCAATTTTCGAGGGTAGAGTATTCAACCCAAATTTATTGATTCGACATAAGGGGAGCCAAAGAATATTTGCAAGTATTAGCAGCTGAGTTGTCAATTCAACCACACCTGGAGATTAATTATCTGCAGCAAAGTGATCAGTAGAAAAGTAGTATGGTAGTTTTGATAGTAGTAGCAACAGCAATAGTAATGGTAACAGTAATAGCAATGATTTTGTAGCAAGTGCAAGAGTAACAATAGCAGTGGTAACTTAGCAAGAACAATATGAGAGAAATTCGTAGGCATTGGATCGGTGAATTCGTTCGATGATATTTATGATATAACAGACATAACCTAGGGCGATACAGCACTAGCTCCAGTTCATAAATATAATGTAGGCATGTATTCCGTAAATAGTCATACGTGCTTATGGAAAGAACTTGCATGACATCTTTTGTCCTACCCTCCCGTGGCAGTGGGGTCCTATTGAAAACTAAGGGATATTAAGGCCTCCTTTTAATAGAGAACCGGAACAAAGCATTAACACATAGTGAATACATGAACTCCTCAAACTACGGTCATCATCGGGAAGTGTCTCGACTATTGTCACTCCGGGGTTGCCGGATCATAACACGTAGTAGGTGACTATAACTTGCAAGATCGGATATAGAACATAGATATAATGGTGATAACATAAACGGTTCAGATCTGAAATCATGGCACCCGGGCCCAAAGTGACAAGCATTAAGCATGGCAAAGTCATAGCAACATCAATCTCAGAACATAATGGATACTAGGGATCAAGCCCTAACAAAACTAACTCGATTACATGATGAATCTCATCCAACTCCTCACCGACCAGCGAGCCTACGAAGGAATTACTCACTCCCGGTGGGGAGCATCATGGAATTGGCGATGGAGAAGGGTTGGTGATGACGAAGATCGAAGATCCCCCTCTCCGGAGCCCCAAACGGACTCCAGATCTGGCCTCCCGATGAAGAACATGAGGTGGCGGCGGCTCCGTCTCGTGAAACGCGATAATTCTTTCTCCCTGATTTTTTTCTCCGAAAATATGACTTTATAGCATCAGGGTTGGAGTCTGCGGGGCCACCAGGTGGGGACAACCCACCTGGGGGCGCCTGGAGGAGGGGCGCACCCTGGTGGGTTGTGCCCACCCAGGTGCCCCCCTCCTGTGGTTCTTGGCTCCAGAAATTCTCTTTAATTATATAAAAAATCCTCGCGAAGTTTCGTTCCAATCCAAGAACTTTTATTTCTGCACAAAAACAACACCATGGTAGTTATGCTGAAAACAGCGTCAGTCTGGGTTAGTTTCATTCAAATCGTGCAAATTAGAGTCCAAAACAAGAGGAAAAGTGTTAGGAAAAGTAGATACGACGGAGACGTATCAACTCCCCCAAGCTTAAACCTTTGCTTGTCCTCAAGCAATTCAGTTGATAAACTGAAAGTGGAAAAGAAAAACTTTTACGAACTATTTTGCTCTTGTTTACATAAATAAGCTTAAGTAGCACCCAGGTTTTCAGCAAAGGTTATAACTAACCATGTCGACAATAACTCTTAAAAATTATATTAACTCATATCAATGGCATAATCAACTAGCGAGCAATAATAAGATATCTCAAACAACAACACTTTGTCAAAGCAACCATGATATAATATGACAATAGTGGTATCTCGCTAGCCCTTTCTGAGACCGCAAAACATAAATGTAGAGCACCTCCAAAGTTCAAGCAGCGACTAAACATTGTAATTCATGGTAGAAAAGATCCAGTCATGATGCACCCAACATTAGCTATACACAATGTATGAGGATGACAATATTGCTCTCAGGTTCTGGCGCTTATTTGAGAAGGTGATGACACAACATAAAAGTAAATAGATAGTCCCTTCGCAGAGGAAAGCAGTGATTTGCAGAGGTGCCAGAGCTCAAGTTTTAAAATAGAGGTAAATGAAATTTTGAGAAATGCACCCTTCTTATTTACTTCGTGACCATTAGTTATCGGTATCTTTCATGCTAAACACATTAGTGGCGGTTCCCAAGCGATAAAAGTAAAGGTTTACTCCCCCTCCACCAACAATCACACTCCACGGCTTGTCCGAAACAACGGGTGCCGTCCATACCAACAACAGTCCTGGGGGAGTTTTGTTTAATTATTTGCAATTGAATTCGGGACTGGGAATCCCTATTACCGCCCCTCTCGTGCAAGGACGAGTGAATAAACACTCATCATGAGAATAACCCGCTTAGAATGGAAGATACTGACTACCTCCTGTCGGTCTATGAACAATCCAGGGACACAAAAAAGGATATTTATTTGAAGTTTTTAGAGGTGGCACATGCAAATTTACTTAGGACGGCAGGGTAATACCGCATATAGGTAGGTATGGTGGACTCATCTGGAATAACTTGGGTTTCAGGGTTTTGATGCACAAGCAGAATTCCCACTTAGTACAGGCGAAGGCCAGCAATTAGGTTGAGAAGCGGCCAGCTAGAGAGCGAAAACGGTCATGAACATGCATTATGCATAAGTAACATTGGATACTAGCATGAGTAGGATATGAACACCATGACCATAAATATCATAGAGGCTATGTTGGTTTTGATTCAACTACATGCATGAACATGTGCCAAGTCAAGCCACTCGAACATTCAGAGGAGGATACCATATCATCATACTACATCACAATTATTTTAACGCAATGTTGACATCCAAGATAAATCATTATCCACTCCTAGCTACTTAAGCATGGCATGAGAAACTATAATCTCTAAGGGTCATCGCAAACATGTTTGATCATAATGAGCTGAATCATGGATACTAGGTTAAACATATTTATAAAAACAGAACAAGTTGAGTTCATACCCGTTTCTCTCTGCCACAGCCAGTTCATCAAATATCATCATTATTGCCTTTCACTTGCACGACCGAACGATATGAAAATAATAATAGTGCAAGAGTGTCGTGGACTAAGCTGGAATCTGCAAACATTTTATTCAAAAAGAAGAAAACAAGGTAATATGGGCTCTCTGTTAGATAAAAAAATGCATATGAGAGTCACTCAACATTTTCATCGTTGTCTTCTCCTCGGTACGACTCAATAAAAAGAAATTCAGAGAAACACACTGAAATATTTTTGGAGTTTTTGGTTTTCTGAAAGAAAGCAAATTTAAGAAAGGAAAAACAAAAACGAGAAAAACTATTTACACGGGAGAGCTCCCAACAAGCAAAAGAAGAGCAAGGAAATCTTTTTGGGTTTTCTTTTTAAATACTACAGCTAGTTATACTAGAAAGAAGCAGGAAATATTTTTGTATTTTCTTAGAGTTTTCTAAACACACAAGAAGAAGGCGAGAAAATAAATCTAGCATGGATAATACAATGAAAAAGTGTGGACACCAACAACTGGAATGAAATGTGCGAACATGAATGTAATGTCGGTGGAAATACGTACTCCCCCAAGCTTAGGCTTTTGGCCTAACTTGGTAATCTCCATCAGTGGCCTGCATAATGGTTGGAGTGATAGCTCACGGAGGCTCTAGGTGCAGATGTCTCAGCCCGTCGTGCAGCCACAACTGCCGCGTTATGTGCTCGGGCCTCGCTCTCAAGAGCATAATATCTTCCCTTGCTATGAACATCAAAGAGAGCAGGTGCAGGCAAAAAGGTGTCCACAATGGAACTTTTATTAAACAACAGGTTATAAGTAAAATTATGGGGTTCACCACTAAGGATCTTATGATGTTTCATAGCATCAAAGTCAAGGTATTGCGTGGGTAAGATGGGGTCATAAGGCCAAGGTGAAACACCTAGCTCTCTTGCTAAGCGTGTGGCGTAAATCCCACCATAAAAATATCCACTACCAGTGTTGTGTTGCAATCTACGTGCCACTATCGCTCCAAGGTTATAACTTTTGTCACCGGTGAGAGCGGTACTTATAAGGCTCAAGTCTGGAGCACAAAGTGTACTACAATCTTGTTTGCCTACAATGCATTTTTCATTAAATAGTGCAAAGTATTGGATTGAGGGAAAATGAATGCTCTTTATTCTACCTTGAGTCACTCCTCTAGTCTCACCATAGCAAAGGCTAGTCAAGAATATCTCAAACTCCGACCTTGGTGGCTCGTCCAATGAACCCCAAAATGGAATTTTGCAGTGATTAGAAAATATCTCTAGAGGTATAGTAAATGAATTGTCATATAGTTTAAATGATACTCTGGACTCACGAGGATGGAATTTAAATTCTTTGGTAAATGATTCAGTGAGGTTGAGGTGTTGGTTGCACTTATCTGCAATGTAGGGACCGAGCTCGGAATTGTGAACATATTGCTCAAATTCTTCTTTAATCCCACATGCGCCATATAATCGTTGCATGGCCATAAACATGATTTGGTAGCGGCATCTCGAATGGAATTTTCACTTGGTTCAACATAGGACCGACGAACGGAGCTGCTACTAGAAGATGCCTCCGAGGACCTCCTCCTCGAAGAACTCCTTCCAAAGAGGTTCATCATATTCACGTACAATTTTCTGAAAAAATTTGTGTCACGAAGTTTTGTCAACAAAACCTTATAAGAATGATAGCAACTACTCATAGGGATGCATAGAGGCCATATCGAGCATTCAAACTACTTAGAACTCTAAGAATTCAACATGCAAGATCATCTATAGCAGCACCAAGAGTCACTAATTATTCTAAATATAAACCACTAAAGCAAAAACTAATTGGACCAATGGAGGAGGCACATACCAAGCAACAATCCCCCGAAACAGTTTCGTAAACGGAGCTTCGAGCAAAGAGATCGAAATCCGCGGGTTTCAGAGCAAGAACATGAGAGAGAGCAATGGTGAATTTTTTCTGGAGGTAGGTGATGATGTGGGATGAAGAGATAAGTGAGGGGGCCCATGTGGGGACCACAACCCACTAGGGCGCGCCTAGGGGTGTTGGCGTGCCCAGGTGGGTTGTGCCCACCTGGAGCACCTCCCTCTGATGTTATTTGCACCAAAAATTCTTAAATATTCAGAAAAAAATCATATTAAATTTTCAGAGCATTCTGAGAACTTTTATTTTTTGTCATTTTTTTCTTGCATGGAAAACTCAGAAAACAGGCAAGGCATGGCATTTTATTTTATTTAACTAATAAAAACAGAAAACAAAAGGTAGGGACAGAAGGTAGTGCTCACTGAATTCATCAACTTCATACCTCTCAAAAATGATTTATTAATAAGGTTGATCAAGTCTTATTAACAACAACTTCCGATTAGCAGGTAGAGGTAGTTGAAAACTTCCAATAGTGATTGTAGGAGATTTTTCAATAACATTTATACCATTCACTTGGAATTGTTTCTTCGGAAAGTGCACCGTATGTTCATTACCATTGATATGAAAAGTGACCTTGCTTTTATTGCAATCAAGTATAACAAAGTCAATTAAGATAGTAACATTAGCAACAACAATGGGCACATCCTCACAAATACCGATAGGTATGGCAGTTGATTTGCCAGCCATTTGCAAAGATATTTCAGTAGGTGTGAGTTTATTCAAATCAAGTCTTTTATATAAAGAGAAAGGCATAACACTAACACCTGCTCCTAAATCACATAAAGCAGTTTTCACATAATTTCTTTTGATGGAGCAAGGTATAGTTGGTATTCCCGGATCTCCAAGTTTTTTAGGTACTCCATCCTTAAAAGTATAATTAGCAAGCATGGTGGAGATTTCAGCTTCCGGTATTTTTCTCTTATTGGTGATGATGTCTTTCAGGTACTTTGCATAAGGAGGCATTTTTAATATATCAGTCAAGCGAGTACGCAAAAAGACTGGCCTCAGCATTTCAGCAAAGCATTCAAATTCTTCATCATCTTTCTTTTTGGTTGACTTAGGTGGAAAGGGCATAGGTTTTTTGAACCCATGGTTCTCTTTCCCTACCATGTTTCCTAGCAACAAAGTCTCTTTTATCATATCTTTTATTCTTGGGTTGTGGGTTATCAAGATCAACTGCTGGTTCTATCTCAACATCATTACCTGGTTCTTTATTATTTATTTGAGTGTCTTCATGAACCTCATCATTGTCTTTTTCATTATCAGAAGGTGAGTGTTCACTACCAAATTAAGTTTCAGCATCAGAGATAGAGACTTCATTATCATTATCAGGAGGTTTTTCAACTTCAGGTTCAATAGAGGCATGCAAAGTCCTCTCATTTTTCTTCTTCTTTTTATTTTTAGAAGGACTAGGTACATCAGTGTCAACTCTTTGAGAGTCTTGTTCAATTCTTTTTGGGTGTCCCTCAGGATAAAGTGGTTCCTGAGTCATTCTACCTCCTCTAGTCATTATTCTAACAGCATGATCATTGATATTATTATTCATTTCATCAAGCAACTCTCTTTGAGATTTAGCAACTTGTTCTAATTGAGTTTGAACCATAGAAGCATGCTTTCCTACACCTCTAACATCATTTGAGATTCAAAATAACAAGTCACTCAAGCGATCAATCATATCAGAATTGAATTTCAATTGTTTCATAACATTTGCATTGAAGTGATCTTGCTTTCTAATGTAATTATCAAACTCATAAAGGCATTGACTAGGATGTTTATTATAAGGAATATCACCTTCATCGAACTTTAGTAAAGAATTTACCTCTACCACCTTAGGTAGTGGTGGTGTTTCAAGCCCATGTATTTCTTCGATAGGTGGTAAATTTTTAACATCCTCTGCTTTAATACCTTTTTCCTTCATGGATTTCTTTGCCTCTTGCATATCTTCAGGACTGAGATATAAGATACCCCTCTTCTTTGGAGTAGGTTTAAGTGGTGGTTCAGGAAGGATCCAATCATCATAATTTTTCAATATGTTATTCAATAATTCTTCAGCTTGTTCAACAGTTCGCTCCCTGAAAACACAACCAGCACAACTATCTAGGAAATCCCTAGAAGCATCGGTTAGTCCATTATAGAAGATATCAAGTATTTCATTTTTCTTAAGAGGATGATCAGGCAAAGCATTAAGCAATTGGAGAAGCCTCCCCCAAGCTTGTGGGAGACTCTCTTCTTCAATTTGCGCAAAGTTAAATATTTCCTGTAAGGCAGCTTGTTTCTTATGAGCAGGAAAATATTTTTCAGAGAAGTAATAAATCATATCTTGGGGACTATGCACACAACTGATACGTCTCCAACGTATCTAAAAATTTTTATTGTTCCATGCTATTATATTATCTGTTTTGGATGTTTTATATGCTATTTTATATTATTTTTGGGACTAACCTATTAACTTAGAGCCCAGTGCCAATTTCTGTTTTTTCCTTGTTTTTTAGCTTCATGGAAAAGGAATACCAAACGGAATAAAATCTTCGCGATGATTTTTCTTGGACCAGAAGACACCCAGGAGACTTGGAGATGAAGTCGGAGGAGCCACGAGGCGGCCACAAGGGTGGAGGGCGCGCCCCCTGCCTTGTGGGCCCCCCGTGACCCTCCTGACCTAATTCTCTCGCCTATATATTCACATATGTTCCCAAACCACCAGAAGCATCCACGAAAACACTTTTCCACCGCCGCAACCTTCTGTACCCGTGAGATCCCATCTAGGGACCTTTTCCGGCACCCTGCCAGAGGGGGATTCGATCACGGAGGGCTTCTACATCAACCCTATTGCCCTTCCGATGAAGCGTGAGTAGTTTACCTCAGACCTATGGGTCCATAGCTAGTAGCTAGATGGCTTCTTCTCTCTCTTTGATTCTCAATACCATGTTCTCCTCGATGTTCTTGGAGATCTATTCGATGTAATACTTTTTTGCGGTGTGTTTGCCGAGATCCGATGAATTGTGGATTTATGATCAGATTACCTATGAATATTATTTGAATCTTCTCTGAATTCTTTTATGCATGATTTGATATCTTTGTAATTCTCTTCGAACTATCGGTTTGGTTTGGCCAACTAGATTGGTTTTTCTTGCAATGGGAGAAATGCTTAGCTTTGGGTTCAATCTTGCGGTGTCCTTTCCCAGTGACAGTAGGGGCAGCAAGGCACGTATTGTATTGTTGCCATCGAGGATAAAAAGATGGGGTTTACATCATATTGCTTGAGTTTATTCCTCTACATCATGTCATCTTACTTAATGCGTTACTCTGTTCTTCATGAACTTAATACTCTAGATGCAGGCAGGAGTCGGTCGATGTGTGGAGTAATAGTAGTAGATGCAGAATCGTTTCGGTCTACTTGACACGGACGTGATGCCTATATTCATGATCATTGCCTTAGATACCGTCATAACTTTGCGCTTTTCTATGAATTGCTCGGCAGTAATTTGTTCACCCACCGTATTATTTGCTAACTTGAGAGAAGCCTCTAGTGAAACCTATGGCCCCCGGGTCTATTTTCCATCATATAAGTTTCCGATCTACTATTTTCCATCATATAAGTTTCCAATCTACTATTTTGCAATCTTATACTTTCTGATCTATAAACCAAAAATATTTACTTTATCTTTTATTTAGTTTCATCTATATCTATCAGATCTCACTTTTGCAAGTAACCGTGAAGGGATTGACAACCCCTTTATCGCGTTGGGTGCAAGTTGTTTGATTGTTTGTGCAGGTATTCGGTGATTTGTGCGTTGTCTCCTACTGGATTGATACCTTGGTTCTCAAGCTGAGGGAAATACTTATCTCTACTTTGCTGCATCACCCTTTCCTCTTCAAGGGAAAAACCAACGCAAGCTCAAGAAGTAGCAGGAAGAATTTCTGACGCCGTTGCCAGGGAGATCTATGCCAAGTCAAGACATACCAAGTACCCATCATAAACTCTCATCTCTTGCATTACATTATTCGCCATTCGCCTATCGTTTTCCTCTCCCCCACTTCTAAAATGATTTTTTAAAAGATTTGCCTTTTTATTCGCCCTTCTTCCGTTCATCTTCTTCATTTGCTTTTTGTCGCTCGTTTGCTATAGTTGTTTGCTGCCACCATGTCTGAATCTGGGGAGGTTATCGTTGAAAATCTTGAGGAAAAATTTGGATCTTGTTCTTTGGATCATGAAACTGAAACTCCTCCTAATTACAAAACAAAAAATTTCCGTGTGGGAGAAGGTAATATTATTGGAAAGAGTGTTATTCAAGAATTCTTTGATTGCACGGGATCCATGCCTATTAATAGAAGATCTATTCTTCTTGATACAAACTGTTATGCGGATGCCATTGTTATGCTCGTTGAGAAATTGGAAAGAAAATTTGTGCATATTCATCCTGCTTTGCAAAAGGTGTTTTATGAACTTCCTAATATTAATCATCCATTAGCTAAAAAGATTGCCACCATTATCCTTATGCGTGAATTTGATTTTATAATACAAGAAGCTAGGGATATTTTTGCTTTCTATAAAAAGGATGTTGAACACCCTCCGATTGAAGATATACTTCATGATAAAGAAACTATGCGTAGTTTGGAATCTAGGGATTATCAATCTTATAGTGAAAATCTTAAAAGGAGAGTTCCTTATTCAGACATCTCTCAATCCTTGTACCTTGAGGCTTATGAGGAGTTTGATTGGATTACAAGGGGAATTTATGTAGGATTTAATAGGGATTTGTTGAATAAAATGATGAAGGAACCCATTAGAAACGAGATTCGTGTTTTATATGATGATATATATGGTGATGATCCCGACTATGGTTTTATGAATGTTAAAATTACCAATCAAAGTCCTTTTCATGATTTAAGTTCATCTACTAGGAGGGAAATAAAGTAAAGGATAGATTTACTGAGATGAGTTTTGGAGGATTTGATGAGGAAAGAATTGCATACCAAAGATTACAATACCTAGATCTATTCGTGTTTTTATGCCTAGCTAAGGGCATTAAACAATAGCGCTTGTTGGGAGGCAACCCAATTTTATTTTTGTTTTTGATTTTTTGTTTCTGTTTTGCTTTGAATAATTCATCTATCCTCTGGTTAGATGTGGTTTTGTGTTTTAATTAGTGTTTGTGCCAAGTAAAACCTTTGGGATGGCTTACGGTGATAGTTGATTTGATCTTGCTGAAAAACAGAAACTTTTTCTTCCAGTCACAGAATTTTAATAATTCACTGGAGCGTTGAAAAAACCTGAATTTCTTATAAAAGATTTATATACAAATTTTCTCTGTTTTACTAATTTTTCAGATTTTTTGGAGTTATAAAAGTATTAGAACAATTAGGATCTTCGCAGACTGTTCTGTTTTTGACAGATTCTGTTTTCTTTGTGTTGTTTGCTTATTTTGATGAATCTATGGGTAGTATCGGGGGTATGAACCATGGAAAAGATGGAATACAGTAGATATTACACCAATATAAATAAAGAAAGAGTTCACAACAGTACCAAAAGTGGTGATTTATTTTCTTATACTAACGGAGCTTATGAGATTTTCTGTTGAGTTTTGTGTTGTGAAGTTTTCAAGTTTTGGGTAAGGATTTGATGGACTATGGAATAAGGAGTGGCAAGAGCCTAAGATTGGGGATGCCCAAGGCACCCCAAGGTAATATTCAAGGACAACCAAGAGCCTAAGATTGGGGATGCCCCGGAAGGCATCCCATCTTTCGTCTTCGTCTATCGGTAACTTTACTTGAGGCTATATTTTTATTCACCACATGATATGTGTTTTGCTTGGAGCGTCTTGTATGATTTGAGTCTTTACTTTTTATTTTGCCACAATCATCCTTGATGTACACACCTTTTGAGAGGGACACGCATGAATCGTGATTTATTAGAATACTCTATGTGCTTCACTTATATCTTTTGAGCTAGGCAATTTTGCTCGAGTGCTTCACTTATATCTTTTTAGAGCACGGCGGTGGTTTTATTTTATAGAAATTGTTGAACTCTCATGCTTCAATTATATTATTTTGAGAGTCTTTAAATAGCATGGTAATTTGCTTTGGTTATAAATTTAGTCCTAATATGATAGGCATCCAAGAGGGATATAATAAAAACTTTCATATAAAGTGCATTGAATACTATGAGAAGTTTGATTCCTTATGATTGTTTTGAGATATAGAGATGGTAATATTAGAGTCATGCTAGTGAGTAATTGTGAATTTGAGAAATACTTGTGTTAAAGTTTGTGATTCCTGTAGCATGCACGTATGGTGAACCGTTATGTGATGAAGTCGGAGCATGATTTATTTATTGATTGTCTTCCTTATGAGTGGCGGTCGGGGATGAGCGATGGTCTTTTCCTACCAATCTATCCCCCTAGGAGCATGCGCGTAGTACTTCGTTTCGATAACTAATAGATTTTTGCAATAAGTATGTGAGTTCTTTATGACTAATGTTGAGTCCATGGATTATACGCACTCTCACCCTTCCACCATTGCTAGCCTCTCTAGTGCCGCGCAACTTTCGCCGGTACCATACACCCACCATATACCTTCCTCAAAACAGCCACCATACCTACCTATTATGGCATTTCCATATCCATTCCGAGATATATTGCCATGCAACTTTCCACCATTCCGTTTATTATGACACGCTTCATCATTGTCATATTGCTTTGCATGATCATGTAGTTGACATCGTATTTGTGGCAAAGCCACCGTTCATAATTCTTTCATACATGCCAATCTTGATTCATTGCACATCCCGGTACACCACCAGAGGCATTCATATAGAGTCATATTTTGTCCTAAGTATCGAGTTGTAAGTAAATAAAAGTGTGATGATCTTCATTATTAGAGCATTGTCCCATGTGAGGAAAGGATGATGGAGACTATGATTCCCCCACAAGTCGGGATGAGACTCCGTACGAAAAATATAAATAAAAAAAGAGGCCAAAAAATGAGAAGGCCCAAACAAAAAAAATGAGAGAAAAGAGAGAAGGGACAATGTTACTATCCTTTTACCACACTTGTGCTTCAAAGTAGCACCATGATCTTCATGATAGAGAGTCTCCTATGTTGTCACTTTCATATACTAGTGGGAATTTTTCATTATAGAACTTGGCTTGTATATTCCAATGATGGGCTTCCTCAAATTGCCCTAGGTCTTTGTGAGCAAGCGAGTTGGATGCACACCCACTTAGTTTTCTTTTGAGTTTTCATAAACTTATAGCTCTAGTGCATCCGTTGCATGGCAATCCCTACTCACTCACATTGACATCTATTGATGGGCATCTCCATAGCCCGTTGATATGCCTAGTTGATGTGAGACTATCTCCTTCTTTTTGTCTTCTCCACAACCACCATATTCTATTCCACCTATAGTGCTATGTCCATGGCTCACGCTCATGTATTGCGTGAAAGTTGAAAAAGTTTGAGAACATCAAAAGTATGAAACAATTGCTTGGCTTGTCATAGGGTGTGACGCCCCCGTTTCAATCGTACACTAATCATGCACGCAAACGTGTACGATCAAGATCAGGGACTCACGGGAAGATATCACAACACAACTCTAAAACATAAATAAGTCATACAAGCATCATAATACAAGCCAGGGGCCACGAGGGCTCGAATACAAATGCTCGATCATAGACGAGTCAGCGGAAGCAACAATATTTGAGTACAGACATAGGTTAAACAAGGTGCCATAAGATGGCTAGCACAAACAGGGATACAACAGATCGAACAGGCGCAGGGCCTCCTGCCTGGGATCCTCCTAACTACTCCTGGTCGTCGGCGTCCTGGACGTAGTAGTAGGCTCTGCCCTGGTGGTAGTAGTCGTCGAAGGTGGCGTCTGGCTCCTGGGCTCCAGCATCTGGTTGCGACAACCAGCAAGAAGGGAAAGGGGGAAAGGAGGGGGAAAGCAACCGTGAGTACTCATCCAAAGTACTCGCAAGCAAGGATCTATACTACATATGCATGGTATATGTGTAAAGAGGCAATATCGGTGGACTGAACTGCAGAATGCCAGAATAAGAGGGGGATAGCTAGTCCTGTCGAAGACTACGCTTCTGGCAGCCTCCATCTTGAAGCAATAGAAGAGATTAGTTGGAAGTTAACCAAGCAACAACGTATAGCATAATCCTACCCGTCGATCCTCTCGTCGCCACCATGCGAGAGAGCGACCACCGGGTTATAACTGTCACTTGTAAGGGTGTGTTTTATTATGTATCCATTTCTAGTTGTCATGAGGTCGGAATACAACTCCGGGTCGTCCTTTTACCGAGGGACACGGCTATTCGAATAGATAAACTTCCCTGCAGGGGTGCACCACATATTCCCCAACACGCTCGATCCCCTTTGGCCGGACACACTTTCCTGGGTCATGCCCGGCCTCGGAAGATCCACACGTCGCAGCCCCACCTAGGCTCAACAGAGAGGTCAGCACGCCGGACTAATCCTAGGCACTCTAGGGTCTGGGCCCATCGCCCAGTGCGCTCCTGCACGTTGCGTACGCGGCCGCGAGAAGACCTAGCAACCCACACGATCACGGCGGTTACGTTATCGCGGTCCAACACGGCGCGCGCCGCTCAGTCGCTGACGTCAAGAAGGCTTCAGCTGATACCACGACGCCGGGATACCCATAACTACTCCCGCGTAGTTGGTTAGTGCGTATAGGCCAGTGGCCAGACTCAGATCAAATATCCAATCTCGTTAAACGTGTTATTATGAGATCACCGCGGACGACGACCAGGGCCAGGCCCACCTCTCTCCTAGGTGGTCACAACCTGCCCTGCCGCTCCACAACAAAGAGTCACTTAGGGGGCCGTCGAGAAGGCCAATCCTTTCAGCCCCCATTCGTGAATCACCTGCGGGTGCTCCTCGAGCCGACCCGACTTTAGTATCCATCTGATGTCACATGTAATAAGTAGTATACATATCCGCAATCGCCACCCGTGGCGAGCACGGCCCAATAATGTAGCATAGCAGACAGACGAGAATGTAGGGCCACTGATGACAAACTAGCATCCTACACTAGGCATTTAGGATTGCAGGTAAGGTATCAACAACAGTAGCAAAAATGACAGGCTATGCAGCAGAATAGGATTAACCGAAAGCAGTAACAGGCTACACTACTCTAATGCAAGCAGTATAGAGAAGAATAGGCGATATCTGGTGATCAAGGGGGGGGCTTGCCTGGTTGCTCTGGCAAGTAGGGGTCGTCAACAACGTAGTCGGTCGGGGCACCAGCAGCTGCGTCGGTCTCGTAGTCTACCGAAGAGAAGAGGGGGAAGAAACAGTAAACACACGGCAATAATGCAACAGGGATGCATGACATGTCTAAATGATATGCCGGGGTGATATACAGCCTAACTAAGCGATTTAGTTAATTTAGGAATTTATTCGGATTTATTTAATTAGGGTTGGACACTATTCATTTATCGAAAACGGTCTAATTGTTCAACGTTCTCATAGCTGCGGGCGTCTGACGGAGATACCGAGGGCGTATCCGGGTTCGTATCGTCGTTCTGAGCAAGTTTCATGTATAAAATATTTTCATCGGAGTTACGGTTTAAAAGATATGATTTTCTAAAGTTTTTATTAATTTCTGAAATTTTAATTAATTATTTAATTCAACATTATCCGAAACAGTGCTGCGATGATGTCAGCATGACATCATGCTGATGTCAGCAGGCGCCCTGACAGGGTGGGTCCCACCTGTCATAGACTGTTAAATTAATTAGGGTTAACTAATTATATTACTGTTTAATTAACACTAATTAGTTAATTAAATTAACCTAATCAGGATTAATTAACTAATTAATTAATTATTTTTATTATTTTTATTTTTATTTTTATTTCCTTTTTATTAAAACGTTCTGGGGCTGGGCCCCACATGTCAATGGGCCAGGGGGACTTAACGGGCGCTGGGTACGGGTAACGGGCGGGCGAACCCGCTCGAACGGGCACGGGCGATGGGGCGCGCCAGGGCGCCATCGCCGGTCGCGGGAGATGGCCGCGAGGGTGCGCGGCCGGCGGCCACGGCGCGGCTGGAGCCGCGGGGGGGGGGAGGACCGGTGGCCGGAGGCGGCGTAGAGGGGCGAGGTGGGACTGGCGGCAGAGGTAGGCGAGGGTGAGGCGCAGGCAGCGCGCGGGGTAGTGAGTAGGGGCCGGCGAGGCAGAGAGGCCTCAGCGGGGCGAGGCGCTGGGCGCGGTGACCGCTGGGCGACGGGCACGGCCGGACGGCGCGGCGCATGGCCAGGGCACGGCCCGACCGCGGTGAGCGCGGGGCCGGAGCGCGCGAGGCGTGGTCACGGCCGGAGCGGAGCAACGGTGGGCGCGGCGGGAGCGCGGCAGGCGAGCGAGAGAGGAGGACCGGGGGCCTCACCGAGGGAGCGTAGGGACGGGGCAGTGGAGCGCGAGGAGGAAGACGGGGACGACGGCGGAGAGGAGAAGCAGGCCGGCGGGGGAGCGCTCCGGCGACGGCGTCCAACGGCAATGGCAACGGGGCGGCGTCGGGCGGCAGGGTCGGGGCGTCGCGGCGACCTCCACCTCTCGATCCCGATCCAATCGGGGGAGAGGGGGGGATATATCGGGAGAGGGGGGAAGTGGGGGGTGGCTGGTTAGGGTTTCCCCCCCCATGGGGATAAGGCAGGGGATGGGGCTGGGCCGGCCAGTTGGGCCAGGTGGGTCGGCCAGCTGGGCCGCCTGGCCCAGTTGGCCAGGGGGGCCTTTTCTTTTCTTTTGTTTTTCTGTTTCTTTTCCCTTTTCTTTATTCTCTTTTCTCTACTGTTAAATGTTTAGGCCCCAAATGGTTTTTGTAAAAAGTGTGACCTATTTCATAAATACCAGTGCATTATTCCTTAACACCTAAAATTAGTTTGGACAAAACATAATTCCATATTTATTTCAGATTTAATAAATGGTTATTAAATATTATCTTTATCCACTGTTTGAGGTTGTTCGAGTCACTTATCCAATTCCAATGATGTTGGTTTCAATTTTAGAATAGCCTCTGGAATATTTGTTATTTATCTGACATTTTAGTTTCTATGTTGGACAACTTTTATATCCCACTTTCATTCAAATTTGAATTTGACTTAGGAGTTGAAATGCAATATGATGCTAATGATGATTATGCACTATTAATCATGATGACATGGCCTCATCAAAAGGGTGATCTCTGTAGCTTAATACAGGGGGTGTTACAAATCTCCTCCACTACAAGAAATCTCGTCCCGAGATTTAGGAGGTAGAAAGAAACAAAGCGGGGTATTCATCGCGAAGACGATCCTCGCGTTCCCAAGTGGCTTCATCCTCAGAATGGTTTGACCACTGAACCTTGAGGAACTTGATAACCTTCTGGCGTGTGCGACGCTCGGCTTGATCGAGAATGCGGACCGGATGCTCTCTATAAGAGAGGTCTTGTTGCAGTTCAAGCAATTCGTGATCTACTCCGCGGATAGGGTCTTTGAAGCAGCGGCGGAGTTGTGATACGTGGAACACATCGTGAACCTGAGAAAGGTTCGGTGGAAGTTCCAACTGATATGCCACTCTACCACGCCTTTCAAGAACAGTGAAAGGACCAATATAGCGAGGAGCTAGCTTGCCCTTGATCCCGAATCGGTGTGTACCTTTCATCGGTGTGACTCGAAGATAAGCCTTTTCGCCAGGTTGATAGACCATATCTTTGTGTTTGCGGTCATACTGACTCTTTTGACGTGACTGAGCAGTCTTCAAATGCTCGTGGACAACGCGAACTTGATCTTCGGCAAGTTGGATAATATCCGGACCGAAGAGTGGACGTTCCCCAGTTTCTGACCAATTCAGAGGGGTTCGGCACTTTCGTCCGTACAATACTTCGAAGGGGGCCATCTCCAGACTGGCTTGATAGCTGTTATTGTAAGAGAATTCGGCATATGGGAGAGATTCTTCCCATTTCCTTCCGAAGGATATGACACAAGCTCGAAGCATGTCTTCGAGAACTTGGTTGACTCGTTCAACTTGTCCTTGAGACTGAGGGTGAAAAGCGGTGCTGAAGGACAGATGAGTTCCCATAGCTTCTTGGAAACTTGCCCAGAATCTTGAAGTGAATAAGCTGCCACGGTCTGAACTGATAACCAGTGGAATACCGTGAAGTGAAACAATTCTGGACATGTAGAGAGTTGCGAGCTGACTAGCAGTGATCGTCTCTTTGACGGCTAGAAAATGTGCAACTTTGGAAAGTCGGTCAATGACGACAAGAATAGCATCATTACCTTTCTGTGATTTGGGAAACCCAGTGATAAAGTCCATTTCAACATGGTCCCATTTCCATTCAGGAACAGCAATTGGTTGCAGAGTTCCGGCGGGCCTTTGATGTTCTGCTTTGACGCGACGGCAAACATCACATTCAGCAACATAGCGAGCAATGTCTTGCTTCATGTTTGACCACCAGAATCTTTGACGGATGTCTTGGTACATCTTGGTACTGCCGGGCTGAATAGACAACGGAGTGTCATGAGCTTCTTGCATGACCTCCTGAGTCATACCCAGGTTACCTTTAGAGGGGACCACTAGACGACTTTTAAAGAACAATGTGCCAGTATCATCAATAGTGAAGAACGAAGGCCTTCCTTCAGCGAGATAGCGCTTAATCTTGTGGGCTTGAGAGTCATAACCCTGCAGCGTCTTGATGCTGTCCACGAGATCTGGTTTAGCAACCAGGGTATTAAGAGAACCCTGGGAAACAACGTGGAGGTTCATTTTGTAGGAACCTTCAGGAGGGGGAGCGAGTGCTCCAGGAGGAACAATGTGGAGATTCAGCTTTCTGAATTCTTCAATAAGCGAAGGTTGAACTTCGTGAAACTGGAGGTGACTGCAATAAGACTTGCGGCTCAAGGCATCGGCCATTACATTAGCCTTGCCAGGGGTATAAGAAATACCCAAGTTAAAATCCGCTACGGTCTCCATCCATCTCTGTTGACGGAGGTTCAGGTCTGGCTGAGTGAACAGATACTTCAGACTTTGATGATCGGTGTAGATCTCGCAACGATTACCGAGAAGGTAATGTCGCCACTGTTTTAGTGCATGGATGACGGCAGCAAGCTCGAGGTTATGTACTGGGTAATTCTCTTCGTGCGGACGCAATTGACGCGAAGCATAAGCAATTACTCTGCGGTCTTGCATTAGGACACCGCCTAATCCTTGACGGGATGCATCACAATAGATGACAAAATCCTTCTGGGAATCAGGAGGGGCAAGCACTGGGGCAGAAGTCAGCTTGTCTTTGAGCGTCTGGAAACTTTCCTGACACTTTTCCGTCCAATCGAACTTGACGCCTTTATGAAGCAGGTTTGTCAGGGGCTTGGCGATCTTGGAGAAGTTCTCGACAAATCGACGGCAATAGCTGGCGAGTCCGAGAAAACTTCGAACTTGCTTGACGTTCTTTGGAGGAGCCCAATCAAGAATAGCCTGAACTCGCTCGGGGTTGACGGCAATACCATCCTTGGAGATGACATGCCCAAGGTATGTTACTTCGGGAAGCCAGAATTCACACTTGGAAAACTTAGCATATAGTTGATGCTCTCGAAGTTTTTCCAGAACAAGTCGAAGATGTTCAGCATGTTCCTCTTTGTTCTTGGAGTATACTAGGATATCATCCAGGTAAACCACGACGAACTTGTCAAGGTATTCCATGAATATATAATTCATCAGGCGGGAGAATGTGGCGGGAGCATTGGTTAAGCCGAATGACATGACAGTGTACTCGTATGAGCCATATCGAGTAACGAAGGCGGTCTTTGGGATATCCTCTTCACGAACACGGATCTGGTGGTAACCCAACCTTAAGTCGAGTTTAGAGAACACTGATGAACCCGCCAGTTGATCATACAGATCGTTTATCCGAGGAAGGGGATATTTGTTTTGGATAGTTGCTTGGTTAATAGGACGGTAATCTTGGACCAATCGGTTTGATCCATCCTTCTTCCTGACAAAGAGAGAAGGTGCTCCCCAAGAAGAGGAACTTGGGCGAATGAAACCCTTACGAAGTGAAGCGTCGATTTCCTACTTAAGTTCAAGGAGTTCATGCGGCGGCATCTTGTAGGGTCGCTTGGCGATAGGAGTGGTGCCTGGTTTCAAGTCGATGACAAATTCGACAGCTCGAGCAGGGGGTATCCCTGGGAGTTCTTCTGGGAAAACACCTTGGAATTCGCGAACAACTGGAATGTTCTCGATGCCTTCAAGTGGTGATGCGTTTAACGCATTCAAGGCATAAAGCCTCGCCTCGGCATTTTGGATGATTTGAGCCTGGTAGCTTATTATTTCATCAGAAGGGTGTAGAAGATGGACGATCTTCGTGGCGCAAACTATAGAAGCAGTATGCGCTTTCAACCAATCCATTCCGAGAATGAGGTCGATACTACAAGACTTTAGTATGAAAGGGGAGGCGTGAAACTCCAGCCCTTCAATTTCAACGGTGACGTTGTTGCTACCCATGGAGGTTTGACATTGACCCGCGGGGGTGTGTATTACTATTGCAGTGTTCATGACCTCACATTTAATGTCGTGTTTGTATGCAAATTCTTCGGACATGAATGAATGCGATGCTCCCGAATCAAATAAAACAGAAGCTGGTACTGAATTAACAAGGAGAGTACCCATCACGGTGGCAGGCTGGTCCTGAGCTTCACGACGCCGGATACCCATAACTACTCCCCGTAGTTGGTTGTGCGTATAGGCCATGGGCCAGACTCAGATCAAATATCCAATCTCGTTAAACTTGTTATTATGAGATCAACCGCGGACGACGACCAGGGCCAGGCCCACCTCTTTCCAGGTGGTCACAACCTGCCCTGCCGCTCCACAACAAAGAGTCACTTAGGGGGCCGTCGAAAGGCCAATCCTTTCACCCCCATTCGTGAATCACCTGCGGGTGCTCCTCGACCGACCCGACTTGTATCCATCTGATGTCACATGTAATAAGTAGTATACATATCCGCAATCGCCACCCGTGCGAGCACGGCCCATAATGTAGCATAGCAACAGACGAGAATGTAGGGCCACTGATCAAACTAGCATCCTACACTAGGCATTTAGGATTGCAGGTAAGGATCAACAACAGTAGCACAATGACGCTATGGCAGCAAATAGGATTACACGCAAAGCGGTAACAGGCAACACTACTCAATGCAAGCAGTATAGAGAAGAATAGGCGATATCTGGTGATCAAGGGGGGGGGCTTGCCTTGTTGCTCTTGGCAAGTGAGGGGTCGTCAACAACGTAGTCGTCGGGGCACCAGCAGCTGCGTCGGTCTCGTATCTACCGAAGAGAAAGGAAGAAACAGTAAACACACGGCAATGATGCAACAGGGATGCATGACATGTCTAAACGCAGGGCCAGGGTGATATACAGCCTACCTAAGCGATTTAGTTAATTTAGGAATTTATTCGGATTTATTTAATTAGGGTTGGACACTATTCATTTATCGAAATCGGTCTAATTGTTCAACGTTCTCATAGTTGCGGGCGTCTACGGGAATACAAGGGCGTATCCGGGTTCGTATCGTCGTTCTGAGCAGTTTCATGATAAAAATATTTTCATCGGAGTTACGGTTTATTTAATATGATTTCTAAAGTTTTTATTAATTTTCTGAAATTTAATTAATTATTTAATTCACATTATCCGAACAGTGCTATGATGACATCAGCCTGACCTCATGCTGATGTCAGCGGTTAATTAAGTTAATTACTAATTAACAATTAACTAAACTAATTAATTAATTAAATTAGTCTGATTAGGGTTAATTAACCTAACTAATTAACTAATTATTATTTTATTTTTTTTATTTTTATTTTCTTAAAATCGTTCTCTGGCGTGGGCCCGTTCGGTCAGTGGGAGGGTCAGGGGCATTAGGCCCCACCTGTCTGTGGCCCAATGGCCACACGGGCGCGGGCGGGCGCCGGGCGCGGCAGGCACGCGTGGGCGCGCGCGCACACACTGGCCGAGCCAGGTGCGTGGCCGCCGTGGTGTGCGAGGGCCAAGGCAGGAGCGGGGCGCGCCGGCCGTGGCCGGTGAGAGAGGCGGCCGCGGGAGGAGCACTGGGGGCGGCGCCGGCGTCGGCGTGCGGGCGGGCGGCGTGCCGGCGAGGCGCGCGGTGAGCGTGGATGCGGGGCGGCGCGCGTGCGCGTGCACGGGCAGGGGAGGGGAGGCCTGGGGCCTCACCGAGATTTGCAGGGACGGGGCAGCAGGCTCGAGCTCGTGGAGGGGGGGGTCGCGACAGGGTCGAGGCGGGGCGTCGGCGTCGAGCGCAGGAGGGGCTCGGGGTGGAGGCCGGAGACGACGGGTCGACGGGGAGGCCGCGTCGTGGGAGTCCGGCGAGGCGGCGAGGTCCAAGGGCGACGGCGGCCGCGACGGCGTCGGAGACGAGGCGGAGACGGGGCGCGGTCGGGCGCGTCGGGGCGAGCGCGCTGGGCTCGGGCCCGAGCGAGGCACGTCGGGGACGAGGTCGCCGGCGGGGAGGGAGAGGCGGTGCCGACGGCGCCGGGGGAAGCGACCGCGGGGGGGGGAGCGCTCCGGTGAGGTGGCGTCCAACGGCGACGGGCGACGTCGGCGGCGTCGGCCCGAACCAGTTCTGGATCGGAGGGTGGAGATGAGCGAGGTGTGTCGGTGGGAGCGGACTAATCCTAGGCACTCTGGGGTCTGGGCCCATCGCCCAGTGCGCTCCTGCACGTTGCGTACGCGGCCGCGAGCAGACCTAGCAACCCACACGATCACGGCGGTTACGTTATCGCGGTCCAACAGGCGCGCCGCCTCAGTCGCTGACGTCAAGAAGGCTTCAGCGGACTATCATTGGGATATGGGAGCAGGAGCTCGGGGTGGTGGAGCTGGAGTCCTGGCTGCCTAGGTGGTGGAGGCAGACGCGGTGCAGTATAGGACTGTCTTGGAGCAGGTGCAGTGGACGGTACACGCTGTTGGAATCCAGATCCGACGCTTCTGTGCAGGCTGGCTCGAAGATGAACCGGTGTCACGGTTGCGCCTAAGAGATCCCTGGTGTGCCTGCAGACCAGTCTCGACCTGGATAGCACTTGTTCACCAAGATGGAGAAATTATCAAATTCATGCACAAGGGACGCTAGCTTGATGTCAGTTGAAGTCCTTCGCGAAACCTTTCCTGACGGCGAGCATCAGTGGGATGTCTTCTTCAGCATAGCGGATAATTCCAGAAACTCCCGCTGATAAGCTTCCACTGTCTTGTTGCCCTGGGTAGGGTGCGGAACTCTTGCTTCTTCCGGTCCATGATTCCCTGAGGAATGAAACGGGCACGGAAGGCAGCTTGGAAATCCGGCCAGTGATGACTGTGCCAGCTGGTTAGTGCGCCTGTGGCTGTCCCACCATTGAGCAGCGGGGCCCTTGAGAAAGAAGGAGGCGGAAGGTGACATAGTTTGCAGGGCAACGACAGATCCAACTCATAGGTGATGTCGCGAAGCCAGTCATCCGCATCCAGGGGCTGAGTTGAGCCGCGGTAGACGGTTGGGTTGAGGCGCATAAAGTCCTGCAGGGTCCCTGGGCCTGGATAACTGGTCATATTGGGACGAGGAAACTGATCCATGATCCCTTGCATGAACGACGTTGCAGTTCAAATTGTGCCTCATTCCAGCCATATAGTTCGGCGGGGGTGGATCGTTGGCACCACGGCCACGACCACGACCAGCGGGTCTAACCATCCTGCTAAATTACACAGGGGGTAGTTAGTAAAAGCAAAGCGCGAGTGCTTAGTGACAAGCATGATGTAACTCGACAATAGTTTAAGCAGTGCATCAAATACATAAAAGTAGTCATTAAGACATACATATCCTTACACAAAGTCAGGTACATGCGGACAGCATAACGGCGCAATTTCATAACTGGACATGCTAGCGGCGCGCAGGCACGCGGTAAGGAAGTACACAACGAGAACATAGCAAAGGCTACATCAACGTCGGGGAAAACTGGTGGGGCGAGGAATCTGCAAGTGACCACACAGGGTGCCCTCGATAAAAGGATCCTGTAAGCAAACCTGGCCCACAATCTCGAAGCAAGGGGGAAATTTTCAGAACTCCGGTGGATGTGATCACGAGACCCTAAGTGTCGGCGTTAGTAAAATTCATTTAACCCGAGTAGAAGAGAGATCAGAGTCCAGAGTATAGACGAGGATAAAAGATCTAATACCACCCAGTTGGCGAGTGGGCCGTAGCCACACACCCAAGTTAGTAAAACGGTTTTCTTGTCTAGACTCAACTTCGGCCAAGGAATTGGAAGGGGGATTCTACAGGCAGTCGGCTCTGATACAACTTGTGACGCCCCGTTTCAATCGTACACTAATCATGCACGCAAACGTGTACGATCAAGATCAGGGACTCACGGGAAGATATCACAACACAACTCTAAACATAAATAAGTCATACAGCATCATAATACAAGCCAGGGCCACGAGGGCTCGAATACAATGCTCGATCATAGACAGTCAGCGGAAGCAACAATATCTGAGTACAGACATAGGTTAAACAAGGTGCCATAAGATGCTAGCACAAACAGGGATACAACAGATCGAACAGGCGCAGGGCCTCCTGCCTGGGATCCTCCTACTACTCCTGGTCGTCGGCGTCCTGGACGTAGTAGTAGCTCGCCCTGGTGGTAGTAGTCGTCGAAGGTGGCGTCTGGCTCCTGGGCTCCAGCATCTGGTTGCGAAAACCAGCAAGAAGGGAAAGGGGGAAGGAGGGGAAAGCAACCGTGAGTACTCATCCAAAGTTACTCGCAGCAAGGATCTATACTACATATGCATGGTATATGTGTAAAGAGGCAATATCGGTGGACTGAACGCAGAATGCAAGAATAAGAGGGGGATAGCTAGTCCTGTCGAAGACTACGCTTCTGGCAGCCTCCATCTTGAAGCAATAGAAGAGATTAGTTGGAAGTTACCAAGCAACAACGTATAGCATAATCCTACCGTCGATCCTCTCGTCGCCACCATGCGAGAGAGCGACCACCGGGTTATAACTGTCACTTGTAAGGGTGTGTTTTATTATGTATCATTTCTAGTTGTCATGAGGTCGGAATACAATCCCGGGTCGTCCTTTTACCGAGGGACACGGCTATTCGAATAGATAACTTCCCTGCAGGGGTGACACCACTATTCCCCCCAACACGCTCGATCCCCTTTGGCTGGACACACTTTCCTGGGTCATGCCGGCCTCGGAAGATCCACACGTCGCAGCCCCACCTAGGCTCAACAGAGAGGTCAGCACGCGGACTAATCCTAGGCACTCTGGGGTCTGGGCCCATCGCCCAGTGCGCTCTGCACGTTGCGTACGCGGCCGCGAGCAGACCTAGCAACCCACACGATCACGGCGGTTACGTTATCGCGGTCCAACAGGCGCGCCGCCTCAGTCGCTGACGTCAAGAAGGCTTCAGCGATACCACGACGCAGGGATACCCATAACTACTCCCGCGTAGTTGGTTAGTGCGTAAGGCCAGTGGCCAGACTCAGATCAAATATCCAATCTCGTTAAACGTGTTATTATGAGATCACCGCGGACGACGACCAGGGCCAGGCCACCTCTTTCCTAGGTGGTCACAACCTGCCTGCCGCTCCACAACAAGAGTCACTTAGGGGGCCGTCGAGAAGGCCATCCTTTCAGCCCCCATTCGCTGAATCACCTGCGGGTGCTCCTCGAGCCGACCCGACTTTAGTATCCATCTGATGTCACATGTAATAAGTAGTATACTATCCGCAATCGCCACCCGTGGCAGAGCACGGCCCAATAAGTAGCATAGCAACAGACGAGAATGTAGGGCACTGATGACAAACTAGCATCCTACACTAGGCATTTAGGATTGCAGGTAAGGTATCAACAACAGTAGCCACAATGACGGCTATGCAGCAGAATAGGATTAACCGAAAGCGGTAACAGGCAACACTACTCTAATGCAAGCAGTATAGAGAAGAATAGGCGATATCTGGTGATCAGGGGGGGGGCTTGCCTGGTTGCTCTGGCAAGTAGGGGTCGTCAACAACGTAGTCGGTCGGGGACAGCAGCTGCGTCGGTCTCGTAGTCTAACCGAAAGAGAGGGGGAAGAAACAGTAAACACACGGCAATGATGCAACAGGGAGCATGACATGTCTAAACGCGGGCCAGGGTGATATACAGCCTAACTAAGCGATTTAGTTAATTTAGGAATTTATTCGGATTTATTTAATTAGGGTTGGACACTATTCATTTATCGAAATCGGTCTAATTGTTCAACGTTCTCATAGTTGCGGGCGTCTGACGGAATACAGGGCGATCCGGTTCGTATCGTCGTTCTGAGCAAGTTTCATGTATAAAATATTTTCATCGGAGTTACGGTTTATTTAATATGATTTTCTAAAGTTTTATTAATTTCTGAAATTTAATTAATTATTTAATTCAACATTATCCGAAACAGTGCTGATGATGACATCAGCCTGACCTCATGCTGATGTCAGCGGTTAATTAAGTTAATTACTATTAACATTAACTAAACTAATTAATTAATTAAATTAGTCTGATTAGGGTTATTAACCTAACTAATTAACTCATAATTATTATTTTATTTTTATTTTTATTTTCTTAAAATCGTTTCTGGGCCGTGGGCCCGTTCGGTCAGTGGGTCAGGGGCATTAGGCCCCACCTGTCTGTGGCCCGAATGGCACACGGGCGCGGGCGGGCGCGCGGGCGCGGCCAGGCACGCGTGGGCGCGCGCGCACGCACTGGCCGAGGCCGGGTGCGGTGCCGGCCGGGGTGGTGGCGAGGGCCAGAGGCCGGGCGGGGCGCGCCGGCCGTGGCGGTGGAGAGGCGGCCGCGGTGAGGAGCACTGGGGCCGGCGCCGGCGTGGCGTCGGGCGGGCGGCGTGCGCGGCGGGCGCGCGGTGGCGTGGATGCGGGCGGCGCGCGTGCGCGTGCAGGGGCAGGGAGGGGGAGGCCTGGGCCTCACCGAGATTTGCAGGGACGGGGCAGCAGCTCGAGCTCGTGGAGGGGGGGTCGGCGACAGGGTCGAGGCGGGGCGTCGGCGTCGAGCGCGAGGAGGGGCTCGGGGTGGAGGCCGGAGACGACGGGTCGACGGGGAGGCCGGCGTCGGTGGAGTCGGCGGGCGGCGAGGTCCAAGGGCGACGGCGGTCCGCGACCGGCGTCGGACGACGAGGCGGAGACGGGCGCGCGTCGGGCGCGTCGGGGCGAGCGCGCTGGGCTCGGGCCCGAGCGAGGGCAGTCGGGGACGAGGGTCGCCGGCGGGGAGGAGAGGCGGTGCCGTACGGCGCCGGAGGGGAAGCCGACGGAGGGGGGGGAGCGCTCCGGTGAGGTGGCGTCCAACGGCGACGGGCGACGTCGGCGGCGTCGCCCGAACCAGTTTCTGGATCGGGAGGGGGGAGGAGTTGAGCGAGGGGGTGTCGGTGGGAGGGGAAGGAGGGGGGGCGGGCGATAATCATCGCCGCCACGTCTTTTTCTACCCTCCCTCCACTTTACCACCGCAGAGAGGAGGGGGTTAACTTTGTCCATCGATGGACGAGAAGCTCCCGCCCCCTCTTCGGCTTCGACTGGAGTCCTGGGACTTCGGCGCCGGAGCAACGGAGGGCCGCGACTTGTTCGTTCAATCTTAGACGTCGGTAGGGCGCGGGACCTATCTCCGTGGGACGGAGTTTGTGGTCGGTCCCTACCGTTGTGGTCCGGACCTGCCCGGGGCCTATGCCGTGCATACACCTTGCCGGGTCACGCGGGAGTTCCAGCGGTTGTACCCGAGCCGCAGACCCGAGTGGGAACCCGTCGCCCTAGCCGATCGGGGGGGAATCGGCAGCGTATCTGGTGTCAAAGCTACGATGCGGATGGGTACTATATGACGCGTGGAGAGAGATGAGAGGACCAGGAGTTCCCGACGTCCACGGATCCGTGACCTACGCGGTTTGGGGCGGGGCCACGCCAGTGTGTGGGAGCTGTTACGGTCGCGACTTAGTGTCCATGGCCCAGGTGGGGCCACTGGCGGGAGCTTGCGAGAACGCTGTGTTGGCAAGAGTGCGGCCTTACCCGACCCGCTCGCGGAGGCGTAGTCTTTTGGCGAGCTGTGGCCCGGGGATGAGCGGGGAGGGGTAACTGACCGCGCTTCTTACGGGGGCTAGGGGCCAGGAGTGACGCCCTGGCTAGCAGGGTGCTTTGGGGTGGGAGTTGCGTGCCGTAGCCGGGAGTCGTGGCGTGGCGGGGAACCCGGGCGGGAGAGGTGGGGTTTATCGGAGGGGGCGGTCCAGGAGGGCGCCCTCGGCTGTGATCTGGGGGAGGCTGGAGTGTTGTGGTGAGAAGAATGCAGGCCGGGGGGAGTCGCCGGCCTGGGCCCACAAAGGTGAGGGGGGGGTCTGCGGGGGTGGTTGAGGGGCGCGATTGTTGGATGAGTTGATTACTGTAGAGTTTCATTTGTTTGGGTGGAGTGGATAAGGGGAAGTGGGGGTGGGCCGCAGCGTGGGCGGCCTGTGGCTAGCTGGCATTCGGCCCAGGGAGGGAGGGGGGGTCCTACACCTCCGTTTCACCGTTACACGCATCTCTGGTTCACCTCCCCGCCCCTCGCATCCTCGACATCCAGTGACCCTCTTTATTGTTCGGCATTTACCGTCACCCCGTTCTTACTCTACAGTTGAGATATGGGTATACCACTAACCCCGACATACTCCCAGAAACTCAGGAATTATTCATGTTTTACCAACCCCATTCCCCTCTCCCCCTCCTCCCTTAATTTTTTCTAGGACACTACGCCCCCAGACATACGCCTACGCTACCAACTCTAGACCCTAATGGCAGATTTCATTCAACCTACTTCCTTTTCTGTTCTTTTTCTTTCTTATTTCTTTTCTTACTGTTAAATGTTTAGGCCCCAAATGGTTTTGTAAAAAGTGTGACCTATTTCATAATACCAGTGCATTATTCCTTAACACCTAAAATTAGTTTGGACAAAACATAATTCCATATTTATTTCAGATTTAATAAATGGTTACTAAATATTATCTTTATCACTGTTTGAGGTTGTTCGAGTCACTTATCCAATTCCAATGATGTTGGTTTCAATTTTAGAATAGCCTCTGGAATATTGTTACTATCTGACATTTTAGTTTCATGTGGACAACTTATATTCCAATTTCATTTAAATTTGAATTTGACTTAGGAGTTGAAATGCAATATGATGCTAATGATGATTATGCACTATTAATCATGATGACATGGCCTCATCAAAAGGGTGATCACTGTAGCTTATACAGGGGGTGTTACATAGGGGTTGTGCATGATTTGAATATTTTGTGTGATGAAGATGGAGCATAGCCAGACTATATGATTTTGTAGGGATAAGCTTTCTTTGGCCTGTTATTGAGAAGACATAATTGCCTTACTAGTATGCTTGAAGATTATTGTTTTATTTCAATATTAAACTTTTGTTTTGAATCTTACGGATCTGAACATTCATGCCACAATAAAGAAAATTACATGGATAGTATGTTAGGTAGCATTCCACATCAAAATTCTGTTTTTATCATTTACCTACTCGAGGACGAGCAGGAATTAAGCTTGGGATGCTTGATACGTCTCCACACATATCTAAAAAATTTGATGTTCATGCTATTATATATCTGTTTTGGATGTTTTTATGCATTAATATGCTATTTTATATTATTTTGGGACTAACCTATTAACTTAGAGCCCAGTGCCAGTTTCTGTTTTTTCCTTATTTTTTAGCTTCGTGGAAAAGGAATACCAAACGGAATAAAATCTTCGCGATGATTTTCTTGGACCAGGAGACTTGGAGATGAAGTCGGAGGAGCCACGAGGCGGCCACAAGGTGGAGGGCGCGCCCCCTGCCTTGTGGGCCCCCGTGACCCTCCTGACCTAATTCTTTTGCCTATATATTCACATATGTTCCAAACCACCAGAATCATCCACGAAAACCTTCTCCACCGCCGTAACCTTTGCACACCGTGAGATCCCATCTGGGACCTTCCGGCACCCTGCGGAGGGGGATTCGATCACGGAGGGCTTCTACATAACACTATTCTTTCGATGAAGCGTGAGTAGTTTAGCTCAGACCTACGGGTCCATAGCTAGTAGCTAGATGGCTTCTTCTCTCTCTTTGATTCTCAATACCATGTTTCCTCGATGTTCTTGGAGATCTATTCGATGTAATACTTTTTTGCGGTGTGTTTGCCGAGATCCAATGAATTGTGGATTTATGATCAGATTACTAATGAATATTATTTGAATCTTCTCTGAATTCTTTTATGCATGATTTGATATCTTGTAATTCTCTTCGAACTATCGGTTTGGTTTGGCCAACTAGATTGGTTTTTCTTGCAATGGGAGAAGTGCTTAGCTTTGGGTTCAATTTGTTGGAAATATGCCCTAGAGGCAATAATATAAAATGGTTATATTATATTTCCTTGTTCATGCTATAATTGTATTAACCGGAAAACCATAATACATGTGTGAATACATAGACCACAGCATGTCCCTAGTGAGCCTCTAGTTAACTAGCCGTTGATCAATAGATGGTTGTGGTTTCCTGACCATGTACATTGGATGTCGTTGATAACGGGATCACATCATTAGGAGAATGATGTGATGGACAAGGCTCAATAGTAAGCATAGCACAAGATCGTGTAGTTCGTTTGCTAGAGCTTTTCTAATGTGAAGTATCATTTCTTAGACCATGAGATTGTGCAATTCCAGATACCGTAGGAATGCTTTGGTGTATCAAACGTCCACAACGTAACTGGGTGACCATAAAGGTGCACTACAGGTATCTCCGAAAGTGTCTGTTGGGTTGGCAGAATCGAGACTGGGATTTGTCACTTCGTATGACGGAGAGGTATCTCGGGCCCACTCGGTAATGCATCATCAAATGAGTCAATGGACTAAGGAGTTAGCCATGGATCATGCATTACGGAACGAGTAAAGAGACTTGCGGTAACGAGATTGAACAAGGTATAGGGATACGCGATCGAATCTCGGGCAAGTAAACATACCGATGGACAAAGGGAATTGTATACGGGATTGATTGAATCCCCGACATTGTGGTTCATCCGATGAGATATCGTGGAACATGTGGGAGCCAATATGGGTTCCAGAACCCGCTATTGGTTATTGGCCGGAGAGGTGTCTCGGTCATGTCTGCATGGTTCCCGAACCCGTAGGGTCTACACAACTTAAGGTTCCGTGACGCTAGGTTGTTATGGGAAATGTATGTGGTTACCGAAGGTTGCGGAGTCTCAGATGAGATTCCCGGACGTCACGAGGAGTTCCGGAATGGTCCGGAGGTAAATATTTATATATGGGAAGTCCTATTTTGGCCACCGGAAAATGTTCGGGATTTTCGGTATTACCGGAAGGTTCTAGAAGGTTCCGGAGTGGGGCCCACCTGCATGGGGGGACACACATGAACGTGGGTAGTGGGGGCAAGGCCCCACACCCCTGGTCAAGGCACACCAAGATCCCCCCTTAGAAGGAATAAGATCATATCCCGAAGGGATAAGATCAAGATCCCTAAAAAAGGGGGATAACAATCGGTGGACTGTTAAATGTTTAGGCCCCAAATGGTTTTTGTAAAAAGTGTGACCTATTTCATAAATACCAGTGCATTATTCCTTAACACCTAAAATTAGTTTGGACAAAACATAATTCCATATTTATTTCAGATTTAATAAATGGTTACTAAATATTATCTTTATCCACTGTTTGAGGTTGTTCGAGTCACTTATCCAATTCCAATGATGTTGGTTTCAATTTTAGAATAGCCTCTGGAATATTTGTTACTTATCTGACATTTTAGTTTCTATGTTGGACAACTTTTATATTCCACTTTCATTTAAATTTGAATTTGACTTAGGAGTTGAAATGCAATATGATGCTAATGATGATTATGCACTATTAATCATGATGACATGGCCTCATCAAAAGGGTGATCACTGTAGCTTAATACAGGGGGTGTTACATAGGGGTTGTGCATGATTTGAATATTTTGTGTGATGAAGATGGAGCATAGCCAGACTATATGATTTTGTAGGGATAAGCTTTCTTTGGCCATGTTATTTTGAGAAGACATAATTGCCTTACTAGTATGCTTGAAGTATTATTGTTTTTATTTCAATATTAAACTTTTGTTTTGAATCTTACGGATCTGAACATTCATGCCACAATAAAGAAAATTACATGGATAAGTATGTTAGGTAGCATTCCACATCAAAAATTCTGTTTTTATCATTTACCTACTCGAGGACGAGCAGGAATTAAGCTTGGGGATGCTTGATACGTCTCCAACATATCTAAAAAATTTGATTGTTCCATGCTATTATATTATCTGTTTTGGATGTTTTATATGCATTAATATGCTATTTTATATTATTTTTGGGACTAACCTATTAACTTAGAGCCCAGTGCCAGTTTCTGTTTTTTCCTTATTTTTTAGCTTCGTGGAAAAGGAATACCAAACGGAATAAAATCTTCGCGATGATTTTTCTTGGACCAGGAGACTTGGAGATGAAGTCGGAGGAGCCACGAGGCGGCCACAAGGGTGGAGGGCGCGCCCCCTGCCTTGTGGGCCCCCTGTGACCCTCCTGACCTAATTCTTTTGCCTATATATTCACATATGTTCCCAAACCACCAGAATCATCCACGAAAACACTTCTCCACCGCCGTAACCTTCTGCACCCGTGAGATCCCATCTAGGGACCTTTTCCGGCACCCTGCCGGAGGGGGATTCGATCACGGAGGGCTTCTACATCAACCCTATTCCCTTTCGATGAAGCGTGAGTAGTTTAGCTCAGACCTACGGGTCCATAGCTAGTAGCTAGATGGCTTCTTCTCTCTCTTTGATTCTCAATACCATGTTCTCCTCGATGTTCTTGGAGATCTATTCGATGTAATACTTTTTTGCGGTGTGTTTGCCGAGATCCAATGAATTGTGGATTTATGATCAGATTACCTATGAATATTATTTGAATCTTCTCTGAATTCTTTTATGCATGATTTGATATCTTTGTAATTCTCTTCGAACTATCGGTTTGGTTTGGCCAACTAGATTGGTTTTTCTTGCAATGGGAGAAGTGCTTAGCTTTGGGTTCAATTTGTTGGAAATATGCCCTAGAGGCAATAATAAAATGGTTATTATTATATTTCCTTGTTCATGCTATAATTGTATTAACCGGAAACCATAATACATGTGTGAATACATAGACCACAGCATGTCCCTAGTGAGCCTCTAGTTAACTAGCTCGTTGATCAATAGATGGTTGTGGTTTCCTGACCATGTACATTGGATGTCGTTGATAACGGGATCACATCATTAGGAGAATGATGTGATGGACAAGACTCAATAGTAAGCATAGCACAAGATCGTGTAGTTCGTTTGCTAGAGCTTTTCTAATGTGAAGTATCATTTCCTTAGACCATGAGATTGTGCAATTCCCAGATACCGTAGGAATGCTTTGGGTGTATCAAACGTCACAACGTAACTGGGTGACCATAAAGGTGCACTACAGGTATCTCCGAAAGTGTCTGTTGGGTTGGCACGAATCGAGACTGGGATTTGTCACTTCGTATGACGGAGAGGTATCTCTGGGCCCACTCGGTAATGCATCATCATAATGAGCTCAATGTGACTAAGGAGTTAGCCATGGGATCATGCATTACGGAACGAGTAAAGAGACTTGCCGGTAACGAGATTGAACAAGGTATAGGGATACCGACGATCGAATCTCGGGCAAGTAACATACCGATGGACAAAGGGAATTGTATACGGGATTGATTGAATCCCCGACATTGTGGTTCATCCGATGAGATCATCGTGGAACATGTGGGAGCCAATATGGGTATCCAGAACCCGCTATTGGTTATTGGCCGGAGAGGTGTCTCGGTCATGTCTGCATGGTTCCCGAACCCGTAGGGTCTACACACTTAAGGTTCCGTGACGCTAGAGTTGTTATGGGAAATTGTATGTGGTTACCGAAGGTTGTTCGGAGTCTCAGATGAGATCCCGGACGTCACGAGGAGTTCCGGAATGGTCCGGAGGTAAATATTTATATATGGGAAGTCCTATTTTGGCCACCGGAAAATGTTCGGGATTTTTCGGTATTGTACCGGGAAGGTTCTAGAAGGTTCCGGAGTGGGGCCCACCTGCATGGGGGGACCCACATGAACGTGGGTAGTGGGGGCAAGGCCCCACACCCCTGGTCAAGGCACACCAAGATCCCCCCTTAGAAGGAATAAGATCATATCCCGAAGGGATAAGATCAAGATCCCTAAAAAGGGGGGATAACAATCGGTGGGGAAGGGAAAGGATGGGATTTCTTTCCTCCCACCTTTGCCAACGCCCCAATGGACTTGGAGGGCAAGAAACCAGCCCCCTCCACCCCTATATATAGTGGGGAGGTGCATGGGAGCTGCACCCCTTGCCCCTGGAGCAGCCCTCCCCCCTCCTACTCCTCCTCCTCCTCCGTAGTGCTTAGCGAAGCTCTGACGGAGAACCACGAGCTCCACCGCCACCACGCCGTCATGCTGCCGGAGCTCTCCCTCAACTTATCCTCTCCCCTTGCTGGATCAAGAATGAGGAGACGTCCCCGGGCTGTATGTGTGTTGAACGCGGAGGCGCCGTCCAGTCGGCGCTTGAATCGGATCTTCCGTGATTTGAATCGCCGCGAGTACGACTCCATCAACCGCGTTCTTGTAACGCTTCCGCTTAGTGATCTTCAAGGGTATGAAAATGCACTCCCTCTCACTTGTTGCTAGCATCTCCTAGATTGATCTTGGTGACACGTAGGGAATTTTTGAATTATTACTACGTTCCCCAACAGTGGTATCAGAGCTAGGTCTATGCGTAGATTCTATGCACGAGTAGAACACAAGTAGTTGTGGGTGATGATTTGTTCAATTTGCTTACCGTTACTAGTCCTATCTTGATTCGGCGGCATTGTGGGATGAAGCGGCCCGGACCGACCTTACACGTACGCTTACGTGAGACAGGTTCCACCGACTGACATGCACTTGTTGCATAAGGTGGCTAGTGGGTGTCTGTCTCTCCCACTTTAGTCGGATCAGATTCGATGAAGAGGGTCTTTATGAAGGGTAAATAGCAATTGGCATATCACCGTTGTGGCTTTTGCGTAGGTAAGAAACGTTCTTGCTAGAAACCCATAGCAGCCACGTAAAACATGCAACAACAATTAGAGGGCGTCTAACTTGTTTTTGCAGGGTATGCTATGTGATGTGATATGGCCAAAAGGATGTGATGAATTATATATGTGATGTATGAGATTGATCATGTTCTTGTAATAGGAATCACGACTTGCATGTCGATGAGTATGACAACCGGGAGGAGCCATAGGAGTTGTCTTAATTTATTGTATGACCTGCGTGTCAATGAAAACACCATGTAATTACCTTACTTTATTGCTAACCATTAGCCATAGTAGTAGAAGTAATAGTTGGCGAGACAACTTCATGAAGACACGATGATGGAGATCATGGTGTCATGCCGGTGACGATGGTGATCATGCCGCGCCTCGAAGATGGAGATCAAAAGCGCAAGATGATATTGGCCATATCATGTCACTTTATGATTTGCATGTGATGGTTATCATGTTTGCATCTTATTTGCTTAGAACGACGGTAGCATAAATAAGATGATCCCTCACTAAAAATTTCAAGAAATGTGTTCCCCCTAAGTGTGCACCGTTGGGAAGGTTCATTGTTTCGAAGCACCACGTGATGATCGGGTGTGATAAATTCTAACGTTCGCATACAACGGGTGTAAGCCAGATTTACACATGCGAAACACTTAGGTTGACTTGACGAGCCTAGCATGTACAGACATGGCCTCGGAACACGAGAGACCGAAAGGTCGAACATGAGTCGTATAGTAGATGCGATCAACATGGAGATGTTCACCGTTGATGACTAGTCCGTCTCACGTGATGATCGGACACGGCCTAGTCGATTCGGATCATGTATCACTTAGATGACTAGAGGGATGTCTATTTGAGTGGGAGTTCATTAAATAATTTGATCAGATGAACTTAATTATCATGAACTTAGTCTAAAATTGTCTTTATAACCTATCTTGTAGATCCAATGGCCCACGCTAATGTTGCCCTCGACTTCAACGCGTTCCTAGAGAAAACCAAGTTGAAAGACGATGGTAGCAACTATACGGACTGGGTCCGTAACTTGAGGATCATCCTCATAGCTGCCAAGAAAGCATATGTCCTTGAAGCACCGCTAGGTGACGCACCCATTTTCCCAGCAACTCAAGACGTTATGAACTCCTGGCAGTCGCGTAGTGATGATTACTCCCTGGTTCAGTGCAGCATGCTTTACAGCTTAGAACCGGGGCTCCAAAGGCGTTTTGAGCAACACGGAGCATATGAGATGTTCCAAGAGCTGAAAATGGTGAATAAGACCACTAGTTTCAAGAAAGGCAAGGGTAAGAAGAACTTCAAGAAGGACGGCAAGGGAGTTGCCGCGCCCAGTAAGTCAGTTGCCGGGAAGAAGCCAAAGAATGGACCCAAGCCTGAGACTGAGTGCTTTTATTGCAAGGGAAATGGTCACTGGAAGCGGAACTGCCCCAAGTACTTAGCGGATAAGAAGGCCGGCAACGCCAAAGGTATATATGATATACATGTTATTGATGTGTACCTTACCAGCGCTCGTAGTAGCTCCTGGGTATTTGATACCGGTGCGGTTGCTCACATTTGTAACTCAAAACAGGAGCTGCGGAATAAGCGGAGACTGGCGAGGGACGAGGTGACGATGCACGTCGGGAATGGTTCCAAGGTCGATGTGATCGCCGTCGGCACGCTACCTCTACATTTACCTTCGGGATTAGTTTTAAACCTCAATAATTATTATTTAGTGCCAGCTTTGAGCATGAACATTGTATCTGGATCTCGTTTAATGCGAGATGGCTACTCATTTAAATCCGAGAATAATGGTTGTTCTATTTATATGAGAGATATGTTTTATGGTCATGCCCCGCTGGTCAATGGTTTATTTTTATTGAATCTCGAACGTGATGTTACACATATTCATAGTGTGAATGCCAAAATATGTAAGGTTGATAATGATAGTCCCACATACTTGTGGAACTGCCGCCTTGGTCACATTGGTGTCAAACGCATGAAGAAACTCCATGCAGATGGACTTTTGGAGTCTCTTGATTATGAATCATTTGACACGTGCGAACCATGCCTCATGGACAAAATGACCAAGACTCCGTTCTCCAGAACAATGGAGCGAGCAACCAACTTGTTGGAAATAATACATACTGATGTATGCGGTCCAATGAGCGTTGAGGCTCGCGGTGGCTACCGTTATGTTCTCACCCTCACTGATGACTTAAGTAGATATGGGTATGTCTACTTAATGAAACACAAGTCTGAGACCTTTGAAAAGTTCAAGGAATTTCAGAGTGAGGTAGAGAATCAACGTGACAGGAAAATAAAGTTCTTACGATCAGATCATGGAGGAGAATACTTGAGTCACGAGTTTGGCACGCACTTAAGGAAATGTGGAATTGTTTCACAACTCATGCCGCCTGGAACACCTCAGCGTAATGGTGTGTCCGAACATCATAATCGCACTCTATTGGATATGGTGCGATCTATGATGTCTCTTACCGATCTACCGCTATCATTTTGGGGTTATGCTTTAGAGACTGCCGCATTCACTTTAAATAGGGCACCGTCTAAATCCGTTGAGACAGCACCGTATGAATTATGGTTTGGGAAGAAACCTAAGCTATCGTTTCTGAAAGTTTGGGGATGCAATGCTTATGTCAAGAAACTTCAACCTGAAAAGCTCGAACCCAAATCGGAAAAATGCGTCTTCATAGGATACCCTAAGGAAACTATTGGGTATACCTTCTACCTCAGATCCGAAGGCAAGATCTTTGTTGCCAAGAATGGATCCTTTCTGGAGAAAGAGTTTCTCTCGAAAGAACTAAGTGGGAGGAAAGTAGAACTTGACGAGGTACCCCCTCTTGAACCGGAGAGTAGCGTAGCTCAGGAAGATGTTTCTGTGGTGCCTGCACCAACTAGAGAGGAAGTTAATGATGATGATCATGAAACTTCGGGTCAAGTTGCTACTGAACTTCGTAGGTCCACAAGGACACGTTCCGCACCAGAGTGGTACGGCAACCCTGTCCTGGAAATCATGTTGTTAGACAACGGTGAACCTTCGAACTATGAAGAAGCGATGGCGGGCCCTGATTCCAACAAATGGCTTGAAGCCATGAAATCCGAGATAGGATCCATGTATGAAAACAAAGTATGGACTTTGACAGCCTTGCCCGATGATCGGCAAGCCATAGAGAATAAGTGGATCTTTAAGAAGAAGACTGATGTGGATGGTAATGTGACTATCTATAAGGCTCGGCTTGTCGCTAAGGGTTATCGACAAGTTCAAGGGGTTGACTACGATGAGACCTTCTCACCCGTAGCGAAGCTGAAGTCCGTCCGAATCATGTTAGCAATTGCCGCATTCTATGATTATGAGATCTGGCAAATGGACGTCAAAACGGCATTCCTTAATGGTTTCCTTAAGGAAGAATTATATATGATGCAGCTGGAAGGTTTTGTCGATCCTAAGAATGCTGACAAAGTATGCAAGCTCCAGTGCTCCATCTATGGGCTGGTGCAAGCATCTCGGAGTTGGAACATTCGCTTTGATGAAATGATCAAAGCATTTGGATTTATACAGACTTATGGAGAAGCCTGTATTTACAAGAAAGTGAGTGGGAGCTCTATAGCATTTCTCATATTATATGTGGATGACATACTGTTGATGGGAAATGATATAGAACTTTTGGAAAGCATAAAGGCCTACTTGAATAAGTGTTTTTCAATGAAGGACCTTGGAGAACCTGCTTACATATTAGGCATCAAGATCTATAGAGATAGATCGAGACGCCTCATTGGTCTTTCACAAAGCACATACCTTGACAAGATATTGAAGAAGTTCAATATGGATCAGTCCAAGAAGGGGTTCTTGCCTATATTGCAAGGTGTGAGATTGAGCGCAGCTCAACGCCCGACCGCGGCAGAAGAAAGAGAAAAGATGAGTGTCATCCCCTATGCCTCGGCCATAGGCTCTATTATGTATGCCATGCTGTGTACCAGACCTGATGTGAACCTTGCCATAAGTTTGGTAGGGAGGTACCAAAGTGATCCCGGAGTGGAACACTGGACAGCGGTCAAGAATATCCTAAAGTACCTAAAAAGGACCAAGGATATGTTTCTCGTTTATGGAGGTGACGAAGAGCTCATCGTAAAGGGTTACGTCGATGCTAGCTTCAACACAGATCTGGATGACTCCAAGTCACAAACCGGATACGTGTATATTTTGAATGGTGGGGCAGTCCGCTGGTGCAGTTGCAAGCAAAGCATCGTGGCGGGATCTACATGTGAAGCGGAGTACATAGCTGCTTCGGAAGCAGCTCAGGAAGGAGTCTGGATGAAGGAGTTTACCACCGACCTAGGAGTGATTCCCAATGCGTCGGGCCCGATGACTCTCTTCTGTGACAACACTGGAGCTATTGCCATTGCCAAGGAGCCCAGGTTTCACAGGAAGACCAAGCACATCAAGCGCCGCTTCAACTCCATTCGTGAATATATTCAAGATGGAGACATAGATATTTGTAAAGTACATACGGATCTGAATGTCGCAGATCCGTTGACTAAACCTCTTTCACGAGCAAAACATGATCAGCACCAGAACTCTATGGGTGTTCGATTCATCACAATGTAACTAGATTATTGACTCTAGTGCAAGTGGGAGACTGTTGAAAATTGTAACACCCCTTGTAATAGCCACTGTGATCATCTGCTATTAATGCCAAGTCATTTCATTTGCAGAGCCTAGTCATAGTGGTTAACTAAACAATTCAAATTCTATTCTGGAAATCAACTCAAATTCAAAAGTGCAAAATAAATTGGCTGAAACACTGTTGGAAAAATGTTCATTAAATAGCACATAATTCAAAAGCATTTATAAAAACATCATCAATATTAAATGAGTTAGCTAAGTGACTCAAACTACATGAAATAGCACCAAAACAGAAATAATTAATTCATTTATAATTAAATCAAATCCAACTGAAATCCTATTTTGCCCAAACCAGTTTTTGGTGACAAGTAATATTGGGGCCAACTCTCACATTTTGCAAAATAGCAAAAGTGGCCTAACAATTACAAAACAGTAAAGAAACAAAAGAAAAATAGAAAACAGAAAAGAAAAAAAAGGAGCACTGTGCACTAGGCCTAAGAGCACAGTGCCCCGATCCATCCCACCGGCCCAGCCCACTCCCCACCATCTCTCTCCTCGCGCGTGTCACGCCCGCCATGGCCGTGCGCGCCTCCTCCACCTGCAGCTCGCCATCGCGATGAAGCAGGTGGGCTGGGGATAAGAACGGCGCCCAGTTCGACTCCCCTGGACGCCGCCCCCAGTCTCCCCTCTCATCCTCGCACGCTCGTCTCCCTCCTCTCCCACTCTGCCCGAGCGCGTCGCCGCCGATCGCCACGCTACGCCACGGCCACCGGCGCCCGCTTCTTCCTTCGAGACGTCCACGAGCTCCGCTAGCATCGGCCTCGTCTACTGGTGACTTCAAGCGAAGCAGGAGAGCCCTACCTCGCACGAATCGAGCCGGACTCCATTTCTGGATCGCCGGCGATAACCGGCGCCTCCGGCCTTCTCTGCTGCTACTAACCCGCCAACGACCTGTCTTGCGCCGCACCGTGAGCTCCCCTGCCTCCCCTCCCTCTCCATTTACTTGTACGCGCAGCCCAGCCGAGCTCCTGCGGTTGCCGTGCTTCGGTCGCCATAGACGGGCTCGCCGCCGTGGTCTCCGTCACGGTCACGCGCGGCTGAGCCCAGCATCGAGCTCCTGGATCTCGTAGGCGCCTAATGCCGCTCCCCGCAACGCTAGAATTGCCCCATGTCGCCGTAGCCGCCAGCACCCGAACGCCATCGTCCGCCGCGTCACTCGCCGACGTCATTTTACCCCGTCTCCGGCCGAACCAGTGCCACCACTGGATGCGGCTCTTTACACGCGTTCGAACGCGACCAGCCCCGCCCGAAACGGTCGCCGGAGCACGTTTTCCGGTGACGTCCGACGCGCGCCGCCGCGTTTTCTGGTCGCCGGTGTCGCCCCAGCACTGCCGCCGACGTGGCGCATACGGCCCCCACCACTGTGTCGCTGACAGTGGGGCCCCGCGGGGCCCAGTTGACCCTTTGACCACGTCAACGCTGACGTGGCCGCGCCTTGTTCCACTGACGTGCGGGCCCCACCGTATTTTAATTAGTTAAAAACATTTTTATAAATAGAAGTTAATTAGAGGCTGACAGGTGGGGCCTAGTAGTTAATTAGTTTCTGTTTAGTTTTAATTAACTCTATTAATAACAGAGGCTGACATGTGGGTCCCACTGGACCCACATGTCAGGTTTGACCTGGTCGGCTGACCAGTTGACTGCTGATGTCAGCATTGCGTCATGCTGATGTCATAATTCCCTTTTTCTGTTAAATAAATAAATTCCAGAAAATGCAAAAATCTTTGAAAATTCGTAGAAAATAAACCGTTGCAAAGATTGAAAAACTTAAAACATGAAAGTTGCTCAGAACGACGAGACGAATCTGATTGTGTCGTTTGTTTTGATGCCGGAACCCCCTACATAGGAGAAGCCGCAACTCTGAGCCCGATTCCGATAGATGAATAGTGCATACATACCGAATAATAAATCCCGCGCTAATCCTATAATAACTAAAATGACCTAGATGCATCTTTAGGCAACCCTACGCTGCATCCTAGTCATAGCATACCCTGTGTTGCATCGATTGCTGTGTATTTATATGTTTCCTCTCCCCTCTTCTCTCTCGGTAGACACAAACGTCGACGTAGCTCCCGAGACCGACGCAGCTCAGGAGCCCGACGATGCAGTTGACGACCTTGCCCTTGCCGCCGAGCAACCAGGCAAGCACCCCCTTTTTGAGCATTTCGATATCGCCCACTCTCTTCTCTCTTATGCTTGCATTAGAAGTTACTGCTGCTACTGTTATCCTATATCTGCTGCATAGCCTGTTTAATTGTAACCTGCTGATGATACCTACCTGTTATCCTCAACTGTTTAGTATAGGCTGGGTAGAGACCTATCAGAGACCCCACTTTATCCCGACTGCCCCGCTGGATTCTCAGAAGACCCGATCAACGGGATCGAAGACCAGGCCCCGACATTGCACGTCACTTTCCCCATAACTGCTCGACACTACTGGGTTAATATCGAGTGTCGAGGGTGATATCTCGTCAGAACTTCTGATGATAACCTTGTAGGTTAGTTATTCGGTCGTGGTAAGCGAGGGTGATTCCTCCTACACCACCCCCGATAACGACATTGTCGTGCAACTGCTCAAGTGTGGACCTCGAGGGTGATGCCTCTTTAGTTCACCTTGATGTTTACGTCAGGTGGGAATCCAACGAGGGTGATGCCTCGGGTTCCTTCTTGATATGGTAGCCACACGGATGCCTTTACATTGTGGTTGACACTGCTTATTCTGGATAAAGACGGGTCGGCCCTGAGGGGTACCCGCGTGAGCTTAATTGCGTGAGATGTGGAGTCGGGTGGACTTGGATGGTGCCCAAGATTTGAACATGAGGCGTGGCCGGGCATTCCTAGCCCTTGCCGCAAGTCCTCAAGACGGGGCGACGGGGTCACATCTTTCGTGAGTCTCTGCTCGTTACCGCACTACCAACACACTAACGGTTTGGATATTTGATCCGAGGGGCCTCTGGCCTGATAGCACTAACCATCACGTGGGCATAGTATGGGCGTTCTGCGTTGTATACTTCAGCCGAAGCTTAATGGACGTCAGCGACTGAGCGGCGCGCGCCGAGTTGGACTTGTTACGCAACTGCGCTTGTATTAAGGGGTTGCTAGGTCTGCTCTCGGCCGCCTGACGCAACGTGCAGGAGTTCCCGGGGCGATGGCCCAAGACCCCTGGGAGCATAGGTTAGTCCGGCGTGCTGACCTCTCTGTTAAGTATTTGGTCGGGTTGCGGCGTATCGTTTGGCCGAGGCCGGCATGACCCAGAAAAGTGTGTCCGGCCGGAGTTAATCGAGCATGGTGGCTAAGTTGGTGCACCCCTGCAGGGAAGAACTAATCTATTGATAGCCTGTCCTAAGGTAACGGACACTCGGAATTGTATCCCGATCGGTACAACTAGAACTGGAGACTTGAGATGAAATGGATAGTATGGCTCTGGGATTGCTTTCTCGCAGGGAGTCGAGAAAGAATCTCTGGGCGAGGTTGATGACATTACTACTACTTTACATTATGCTAATCTGCACTCTTCTAATGCTGCAAGACCGATGAAGATGCTTAAAGATGCTAGTCTTCGATAGGACTAGGCTCTCCCCTCTATTCTGGCATTTCTGCAGCCCAGTCCACATATACAGCCCTCCTTTGAAAATGTTGCATATGTAGTGTAGATCTTTGCTAGCTGAGTACTTCGGATGAGTACTCATGTTTGCTTTTTTTTCTTTTTTTTTCTCTCCCCATATCCATTTGTCGCAACCAGACGACGGAGCCCTGGAGCCAGCTGCCCCCGTCGACGACTATGGCTACTACTACTACCCTCCCGATGAGTACTACTACAAGGAGCCGACCGACGACCAGGAGTAGGATTTGGAGGGTCCTAGGCAGGAGGCCTACACCTTTCGATCGTAGTATTTTATTTTGCCCCGCCTTTCTAAAGGCCTATCTGTAATTCTGCTATATTTGTACCCAGATATCTGATGCTTCCGCTGACGCTTGTATGCCATCGAGCTATGTATTCGAGCCCTCGAGGCCCTGGCTTGTAATATAAAGCTTGTATGACTTTATTTATGTTTTAGAGTTGTGTTGTGATATCTTCAAGTGAGTCCTTAGGATTGATCGTGTCCATTTGCGTGTATGGTTAGTGCATGATTAATCCGGGGTCGTCACAGGATGGTATCAGAGCCGACTGCCTCTAGGTATCCCCCTATCCAATTGCTTGGCCGAAGTTGAGTCTAGTCATCAAAAACTATTTTACTAACTTGGCTGTGTGGCTTACGGGCCCACGTCGCCAACTGGGTGGTATTAGGATCTTTTATTCCTTGTCTTTACTCTGGGACTCTAATCTCTCTTCTATTCGGGTTAAATAAACTTACTAACATCGACACTTAGGTTCGCGTAAATCCCGTCCACCCGGAGAGCTGGATATCTGTGTGATTTCCGTGTCATTGATCTGATTAGTCTGATAATCATTTTCCTTTCCATTGTTTTGTTTAACCTTTCTCTTCGAGATCTGTTATACTTCTCATCGTCAAATGACAATCCTGAATTTCCTTTATTTCAGATGGATCGTCTGTTTCCACCGCGCCCTACGACGCAGCTTGTGCTTCGCACTTGGGCTCGTGATGCCCCTGGGTTTCCAGCTGTCCTGATCGCCCTCCTGACTAGACTGGGTTCCCGTTGGTACCCCAAGTACATGGTCTACGAGGTTTACCGCGAGTTCAACCAGGAGCAGTACTATGCTGATGTTCGCATCTATGATCAGCAGGATGACTCAAACACTGAGCTGTACCTTTTCCACGGTATCGGCGTAACGATTGAGATGGCAGTCCATGATGCCGCCTACTCTGCTGTCGCACGTCTTCGAGGAGAGCACAACGCTAGCTTGGATGCCTCTGAGTTTCGATACATTCCGTATGCTCCTGCTGGAGATGCTACTGGATACTACACGGCTATCTGTGCCCCATACGAGCCTCGTCGCTATGATCTGCGAGTTTTGATTCAGTGTACTCAGGCTCTGGATCGCACTGTTCGGGCTCAGGCCGTCGAGTTGTTCGCCACTCGAGCACGACTCTACGAGGCTATGACGCAGTTGCTACTAGCTATTCGTGCAGGGATACATCCGGAGCATATCCTTTACCCGCGTAGGACCGAGATGCCACCAGGGATCGATTGGCCTGCTGTGGGAGGTCACACACCTGCATGTGGACCTCTTCTTTCAGTTCGAGACTGGGTTCTGCATCAGAGTGCACATGGAGCGCAGGATCCTTCTGCGATGAACATTTGTTGTCCGCACTTGCAGCTACCCCGTTTCAGTGGTTTTCTCCGACGTTGATGTAGCCTTTGCTATGTCTCGATGTGTACTTCCTTACCGCGTGCCTGTGTGCCGCCTAGCATGTCTAGCTTTTGAATTTGCGCCGTTATGCTGCCCGTATGTAACCGACTCTGTATGTCTTAATGACCAATGTTCGGTATCCGTTGCACTACTTAAATTCCATCGTGTTATATCATGCTTGTTGCTAAGAACTCGCGTTGGCTTCTGCTAAACTACCCCTATTGAATTTAGCAGGATGGGTGATAACAATCCACCACCGCCGCCACCTCCTGACTATATGGCTGCTATGATGCAACAGTTTGAACTCAACCATCAGTTCATGACGGGAATTATGGAACAGTTCCCCCGTCCCAATGCCAATCAGCAGCCAGCTTCAATCACACTGCCAGAGTTTGTCCGCCTCAACCCAGTGACATTCCGCAACGCAGTTAATCCGCTGGACGCTGATGACTGGTTGCATGACATCTTCTATGAGATGGAGTCAGCTGATGTCCTTCCTCTCAACTATGTCACCTTCGCGACCTACTTTCTGAAGGGTCCCGCAGCACAATGGTGGGCCACTCACAGACAGACCCTACCTCCTGGAACTGTCGTCACCTGGGTGGAGTTCAAGACTGCTTTTCGCACCTGCTATATTCCTCAAGCAATTATAGCACGCAAGAAGGCTGAGTTCTGCAGCCTTGTTCAAGGCAACAAGACTGTGGAGGTCTACCAGCGAGAGTTCCTTGATTTGTCTCGCTAAGCTGAAGAAGGCATCCCCACTGATGCTCGTAGACAAGAAAAGTTCCGTGAAGGGCTACACCATGACATTCAGCTAGCCCTGCTCGTCCAAGACTTTCCTGACTTCGCCACCTTGGTGAATAAGGCTATTATGGTCGAGACTGGTCTGAAGAAGCACAAAGAAGCGACCAGACGCACTCGTGAAGCAGGCTCATCTTTGGGCTCGTCTTCCCAGAAGCGCCGCATATGGATTCCACAAAGCATGTACCGTCCAACAGCTCCAGTGTACAGGCCTGCTTATGCTGCACCTCATCTGCCTCCTCCACCACCGAGGCAGCCTCTTCAAGCTCCACCACCTCGAGCTCCTGCACCACGTCCAGACAGTGGACTCTGCTTCAAATGTGGCCAGCCAGGTCACCGTGCCAGAGATTGTTCTCAGAATCAGAATCAGCTAGCTCTTCCTCCTGCTGGCCGTGGAATTCCTCAGCAGCGTAACAACAATGTCAGACCTTCTTATGGTCGTGGACAGAACTATCATGTCAACATGGCTGAAGCTCAGGACCAACCTGAAACCGTGATGGGTACACTTCTTGTTAATTCAGTACCTGCATCTGTTTTATTTGATTCAGGAGCATCGCATTCATTCATGTCAGAGCATTTTGCACTCATGCATGACGTTAGAAGTGAAGCGCTACACCGTTCATTAGCTGTGAACACTCCCGCGGGCCAGTGCCGAGCCTTCGTGTTCAGCCCCGATGTCATCATTGATATTGAAGGGTTGAAGTTCCGTGCTTCTCCCATTATACTCAAGTCTTCCTGAATTGATCTTATTCTGGGAATGGATTGGTTGAAGGCTCACTACGCCTCAATCAACTGTGCCACTAAGGTTGTTCATCTCCTTCACCCGTCAAATGAGTTAGTGAATTACCGAGCTCATATCACTCAGAACGCCGAGGCTCAGATTTATGCCTTGAATGCGTTGAACGCTTCTCCGCTTGAGGGGATCAAAAACGTTCCAGTTGTTTGCGAATTCCAGGATGTTTTTCCAGAAGAACTTCCGGGAATACCCCCTGCTAGAGCTGTCGAGTTTGTCATCGACCTGAAGCCTGGCACCACTCCTATTGCGAAGCGTCCTTACAAGATGCCTCCGCACCACCTTCTCGAGCTTAAGGAAGAAATCAATAAATCACTTAAGAAGGGCTTCATCCTTCCCAGTTCCTCTGCCTGGGGAGCACCGTCTCTCTTTGTCAAGAAGAAAGATGGTACGAATAGGTTGGTCCAAGATTACCGTCCTATCAACCAGGCAACCATTCAGAATAAATATCCGCTTCCCCGGATCAATGACTTATATGATCAACTTGCTGGATCATCGGTGTTTTCTAAACTCGACTTGAGGTTGGGTTGTCACCAGATCCGTGTCCGTGAAGAGGATATTCCGAAGACCGCCTTCGTTACTCGTTATGGTTCCTAGGAATACACCGTCATGTCATTTGGCCTAAGGAATGCTCCCGCTACGTTCTCCCGCCTGATGAATTATATATTCATGGATTACCTCGACAAATTCGTTGTGGTATATCTGGATGATATTCTGGTATATTCAAAGAATAAGGAAGAACATGCCGAACATCTTCGCCTTGTCCTAGAAAGGCTTCGAGAACACAAGTTGTATGCCAAGTACTCCAAATGCGAATTCTGGCTTTTTGAAGTGACCTACCTTGGACATGTGATTTCCACGGATGGTATCGCCGTTAACCCGGAGCGTGTTCAAGCTATTCTTGACTGGACTCCTCCGAAGAATGCCAAGCAAGTTCAAAGTTTTCTCGGCCTTGCAAGTTATTGTCGATGATTCATCGAGAACTTTTCCAAGATTGCCAAGCCCCTGACTAATCTGCTCCACAAAGGCGTTAAGTTCGAGCGGATAGACAAATGTCAGGAGAGTTTCCAGACCCTCAAGGAAAAGCTTACTTCTGCTCCAGTGCTTGCTCCTCCCGATTCTCGCAAGGACTTCGTGATATATTGCGATGCCTCTCGTCAGGGATTAGGCTGTGTCCTAATGCAAGAACGGAAGGTAATTGCATATGCCTCGCGACAATTGCGTCCACATGAAGAAAACTATCCAGTGCACGATCTCGAACTCGCTGCTGTGATCTATGCTTTGAAGCAGTGGCGACATTACCTCCTTGGTAATCGGTGTGATATATATACCAACCATCAGAGTTTGAAGTACTTGTTCACTCAACCGGATCTTAATCTCCGTCAACAACAATGGTTGGAAACAATTACGGACTATGACTGTGGTATTTATTATACCCCTGGCAAGGCTAACGTGATGGCTGATGCCTTGAGCCGCAAGTCCTATTGCAACAACCTCATGGTTAAGCAAGCTCAACCCCAGCTATATGAAGAACTGCACAAGCTGAACCTTCATATTGTTCCGCAGGGTTCCCTTAATAACCTTGTGGTACAGCCAAATCTTGAGAAAGCTGTAAAGATTGCGCAAGCCAAAGATGCTGAAATAGATCTAATGAAGAAAGAACTTCACCTCGATAAATACAGGGATTTCTCAATTGCTGAAGACAGAACCTTGTATTTCAGATATCGAATTGGGGTACCTCGCTTCGAACTTATGACTGACAAAGTCATGAAGGAGGCACATGATACACCGCTGTCTATCCATCTGGGTAGCACTCAGATGTATCGTGATCTTCGTCAAAGGTATTGGTGGTCTAGAATGAAGCAGGATATCGCTAGATATGTTGCTGAATGTGACGTTTGCCGTCGCGTCAAAGCAGAACATCAAAAGCCCACTGGAATTCTTCAACCACTCCCTATTCCTCTATGGAAATGGGATAAGATTCAAATGGATTTCATTACTGGTCTTCCCAAGTCTCAGAAGGGTCACGATGCTATTCTTGTCGTCGTCGACCAACTTTCCAAAGTTGCACATTTTTTGCCTGTCAAGGAGACTATCACCGCTAGTCAGCTAGCACAATTGTATATCTCCAGAATCGTTTCACTCCACGGTATTCCGAAGGAGATCAGTTCGGACCGTGGCGGTCTTTTCACTTCCAAATTCTGGGAAAGTTTCCAAGAAGCTATGGGAACTCACATTACCTGGAGTTCAGCATATCATCCTCAATCCCAAGGCCAAGTCGAGCGAGTAAATCAAGTATTTGAAGATATGCTTCGGGCTTGTGTTATATCGTTCGGTAAGAAGTGGGAAGAATCTCTCCCGTTTGCCGAATTCTCTTATAACAACAGCTATCAAGCCAGCTTGAAAATGGCACCCTTCGAAGTGCTATATGGACGAAAGTGTCGAACCCCTCTGAATTGGTCAGAAACTGGGGAACGACCTCTCGTGGGACCGGACATTATTCAACACGCCGAAGAACAAGTCAGAATTGTCCAAGAAAATCTCAAGGCGGCTCAGGACCGCCAGAAGAGCAATTATGATCACAAGCGTTGGGGCCTGACCTATCAACCAGGTGATCAAGCTTATCTTCGTGTCACTCCTATGAAGGGCACTCGTTGTTTCGGAATCAAGGGCAAGCTAGCTCCACGCTACATCGGCCCCTTTCGCATCGTTGCCAGACGTGGACAGGTGGCATACAAATTGGAGTTGCCTCCACAATTCTCTCATATCCACGACGTCTTCCATGTGTCGCAACTTCATCGTTGCTTCAAGGAATCTCCTCACCGAGCAGTGGATCATGAGATGCTCGAATTACAAGATGATCTTTCTTATGAGGAGCATCCCATCCGCATCCTCGACGAAGCTGAATGTCGAACTCGTCAGAAGACAACCAAGTTCCTAAAAGTGCAGTGGTCGAATCACACTGAAGATGAAGCCACTTGGGAACGCGAGGATCATCTCCGGGAAGAATATCCCGACCTCTTTTCTTCCACCTCCTAAATTCTCGGGACGAGAATTTCTTTTAGAGGAGGAGAATTTGTAACACCCCATGTAATAGCCACTGTGATCATCTGCTATTAATGCCAAGTCATTTCATTTGCAGAGCCTAGTCATAGTGGTTAACTAAACAATTCAAATTCTATTCTGGAAATCAACTCAAATTCAAAAGTGCAAAATAAATTGGCTGAAACACTATTGGAAAAATGTTCATTAAATAGCACATAATTCAAAAGCATTTATAAAAACATCATCAATATTAAATGAGTTAGCTAAGTGACTCAAACTACATGAAACAGCACCAAATCAGAAATAATTAATTCATTTATAATTAAATCAAATCCAAGTGAAATCCTATTTTTCCCAAACCAGTTTCTGGTGACAACTAATATTGCATTGTAATATTGGGGCCAACTCTCACATTTTGCAAAATAGCAAAAGTGGCCTAACAATTACAAAACAGTAAAGAAACAAAAGAAAAATAGAAAACAGAAAAAAAAAAGGAGCACTGTGCACTAGGCCTAAGTTCACAGTGCCCCGATCCAGCCCACCGGCCCAGCCCACTCCCCACCATCTCTCTCCTCGCGCGTGTCGCGCCCGCCATGGCCGTGCGCGCCTCCTCCACCCGCAGCTCGCCACCGCGATGAAGCAGGTGGGCTGGGGATAAGAACGGCGCCGAGTTCGCCTCCCCTGGACGCCGCCCCCAGTCTCCCCTCTCTTCCTCACACACTCGTCTCCCTCCTCTCCCACTCTGCCCGAGCGCGTCGCCGTCGTTCGCCGCGCTCCGCCACAGCCACCGGCGCCTGCTTCTTCCTCCGAGAGGTCCACGAGCTCCGCCAGCGTCGGCCTCGTCTCCTGGTGACTTCAAGCGGAGCAGGAGAGCCCTACCTCGCACGAATCGAGCCGGACTCCATTTCTGAATCACCGGCGATCACCGGCGCCTCCGGCCTTCTCTGCTGCTACTAACCCGCCAACGGCCTGTCTTACGCCGCACCGTGAGCTCCCCTGCCTCCCCTCCCTCTCCATTTACTTGTACGTGCCGCCCAGCCGAGCTCCTACGGTTGCCGTGCTTCGGTTGCCGTAGTCGGGCTCGCCGCCGTGGTCTCCGTCACGGTCACGCGCGGCTGAGCCCAGCATCGAGCTCCTGGATCTCGTAGGCGCCTAATGCCGCTCCCCGCAACGCTAGAATTGCCCCATGTCGCCGTAGCCGCCAGCACCCGAACGCCGGCGTCCGCCGTGTCGCTCGCCGACGTCGTTTTACCCCGTCTCCGGCCAAACCAGTGCCACCACTGGATGCGGCTCTTTACACGCGTTCGAACGCGACCAGCCCTGCCCGAAATGGTCGCCGGAGCACAATTTCTGGTGACGTCTGACACGCGCCGCCGCATTTTCTGGTCGCCGGCGTCGCCCCAGCGCTGCCGCTGATGTGGCACATGCGGCCCCCACCGCTGTGTCGCTGACAGTGGGGCCCCGCGGGGCCCAGTTGACCCTTTGACCACGTCAACGCTGATGTGGCCGCGCCCTGTTCCACTGACGTGCGGGCCCCACCGTATTTTAATTAGTTAAAAACATTTTTATAAATAGAAGTTAATTAATTAAGTTAATTAGAGGCTGACAGGTGGGGCCTAGTAGTTAATTACTTTCCGTTTAGTTTTAATTAACTCTATTAATAACAGAGGCTGACATGTGGGTCCCACAGGACCCACATGTCAGGTTTGACCTGGTCGGCTGACCAGTTGACTGCTGATGTCAGCATTGCATCATGCTGATGTCATAATTCTCTTTTTCTGTTAAATAAATAAATTCCAGAAAATGCAAAAATCTTTGAAAATTCGTAGAAAATAAACCGTAGCTCAGATTGAAAAACTTAAAACATGAAAGTTGCTCAGAACGACTAGACGAATCTGATCGTGTCGTCTGTTTCAATGCCGGAACCCCCTACATAGGAGAAGCCGCAACTCTGAGCCCGATTCTGGTAGATGAATAGTGCATACATACCGGATAATAAATCCCGCGCTAATCCTATAATAACTAAAATGACCTAGATGCATCTTTAGGCAACCCTGCGCTGCATCCTAGTCATAACATACCCTGTGTTGCATCGATTGCTGTGTATTTATATGTTTCCTCTCCCCTCTTCTCTCTTGGTAGACCCCGACGTCGACGTAGCTCCCGAGACCGACGCAGCTCAGGAGCCCGATGACGCAGTTGACGACCTTGCCCTTGCCGCCGAGCAACCAGGCAAGCACCCCCTTTTTGAGCATTCCGATATCACCCACTCTCTTCTCTCTTATGCTTGCATTAGAAGTTACTGCTGCTACTGTTATCCTATATCTGCTGGATAGCCTGTTTAATTGTAACCTGCTAATGATACCTACCTGTTATCCTAAACTGTTTAGTATAGGCTGGGTAGAGACCTATCAGAGACCCCACTTTATCCTGACTGCCCCGCTGGATTCTCAGAAGACCCGATCAACGGGATCGAAGACCAGGCCCCGACATTGCATGTCACTTTCCCCTTAACTGCTCGACACTACTGGGTTAATATCGAGTGTCGAGGGTGATACCTCGTCAGCACTTCTGATGATAACCTTGTAGGTTAGTTATTCGGTCGTGGTAAGCGAGGGTGATTCCTCCTACACCACCCCCGATAACGACATTGTCGTGCAACTGCTCAAGTGTGGACCTCGAGGGTGATGCCTCTTTAGTTCACCTTGATGTGTACGTCAGGTGGGAATCCAACGAGGGTGATGCCTCGGATTCCTTCTTGATATGATAGCCACACGGATGCCTTTACATTGTGGTTGACACTGCTTATTCTAGATAAAGACGGGTCGGCCCTGAGGGGTACCCGCGCGAGCTTAATTGCGTGAGATGTGGAGTCGGGTGGACCTAGATGGTGCCCGAGATTTGAACACGAGGCGTGGCTGGGCATTCCTAGCCCTTGCCACAAGTCCTCGAGACGGGGCTATGGGGTCACATCTTTCATGAGTCTCTGCTCGTTACCACACTACCAACACACTAACGGTTTGGATATTTGATCCGAGGGGCCTCTGGCCTGATAGCACTAACCATCACGTGGGCATAGTATGGGCGTTCTGCGTCGTATACTTCAGCCGAAGCTTAATGGACGTCAGCGACTGAGCGACGCACGCCGAGTTGGACTGGTTACGCAACTGCGCTTGTATTAAGGGGTTGATAGGTCTGCTCTCGGCCGCCTGACGCAACATGCAAGAGTTCCCGGGGCGATGGCCCAAGATCCCTGGGAGCATAGGTTAGTCTGGCGTGCTGACCTCTCTGTTAAGTATTTGGTCGGGTTGCGGCGTATCGTTTGGCCGAGGCCGGCATGACCCAAAAAAGTGTGTCCGGCCGGAGTTAATCGAAAATGGTGGGTAAGTTGGTGCACCCCTACAGGGAAGAACTAATCTATCGATAGCCTGTCCTACGGTAACGGACACTCGGAGTTGTATCCCGATCGGTACAACTAGAACTGGAGACTTGAGATGAAATGGATAGTATGGCTCTGGGATTGCTTTCTCGCAGGGAGTCGAGAAAGAATCTCTGGGCGAGGTTGATGACATTACTACTACTTTACATTATGTTAATCTGCACTCTTCTAATGCTGCAAGACCGATGAAGATGCTTAAAGATGCTACTCTTCGATAGGACTAGGCTCTCCCCTCTATTCTGGCATTTCTGCAGCCCAGTCCACATATACAGCCCTCCTTTGAAAATGTTGCATATGTAGTGTAGATCCTTGCTTGCTGAGTACTTCGGATGAGTACTCACGTTTGCTTTTTTTTCTTTTTTTTCTCTCCCCATATCCATTTGTCGCAACCAGACGACGGAGCCCCGGAGCCAGCTGCCCCCGTCGACGACTATGGCTACTACTACTACCCTCCCGACGAGTACTACTACGAGGAGCCGACCGACGACCAGGAGTAGGATTTGGAGGGTCCTAGGCAGGAGGCCTACGCCTTTCGATCGTAGTATTTTATTTTGCCCCGCCTTTCTAAAGGCCTATCTATAATTCTGCTATATTTGTACCCAGATATCTGATGCTTCTGCTGACGCGTGTATGCCATCGAGCTATGTATTCGAGCCCTCGAGGCCCTGGCTTGTAATATAAAGCTTGTATGACTTTATTTATGTTTTAGAGTTGTGTTGTGATATCTTCAAGTGAGTCCTTAGGCTTGATCGTGTCCATTTGCGTGTATGGTTAGTGCACGATTAAGCCGGGGTCGTCACAGAAATATGCCCTAGTGGCAATAATAAAATGGTTATTATTATATTTCCTTGTTCATGATAATTGTCTATTGTTCATGCTATAATTGTATTAACCGGAAACCGTAATACATGTGTGAATACATAGACCACAGCATGTCCCTAGTGAGCCTCTAATTGACTAGCTCGTTGATCAATAGATGGTTGTGGTTTCCTGACCATGGACATTGGATGTCGTTGATAACGAGATCACATCATTAGGAGAATGATGTGATGGACAAGACCCAATCCTAAGCATAGCACAAGATCATGTAGTTCGTTTGCTAGAGCTTTTCTAATGTGAAGTATCATTTCCTTAGAGCATGAGATTGTGCAACTCCCAGATACCATAGGAATGCTTTGGGTGTATCAAACGTCACAACATAACTGGGTGACCATAAAGGTGCACTACAGGTATCTCGGAAAGTGTCTGTTGGGTTGGCATGAATCGAGACTGGGATTTGTCACTCCGTATGACGGAGAGGTATCTCTGGGGCCACTCGGTAATGCATCATCATAATGAGCTCAATGTGACTAAGGAGTTAGCCACGGGATCATGCATTACGGAACGAGTAAAGAGACTTGCCGGTAACGAGATTGAACAAGGTATAGGGATACCGACGATCGAATCTCGGGCAAGTAACATACCGATGGACAAAGGGAATTGTATACGGGATTGATTGAATCCCCGACATCATGGTTCATCTGATGAGATCATCGTGGAACATGTGGGAGCCAATATGGGTATCCAGATCCCGCTATTGGTTATTGGCCGGAGAGGTGTCTCGGTCATGTCTGCATGGTTCCTGAACCCGTAGGGTCTACACACTTAAGGTTCCGTGACGCTAGAGTTGTTATGGGAAATTGTATGTGGTTACCGAAGGTTGTTCGGAGTCTCGGATGAGATCCCGGATGTCACGAGGAGTTCCGGAATGGTCTGGAGGTAAATATTTATATATGGGAAGTCCTATTTTGGCCACCGGAAAATGTTCGGGATTTTTCGGTATTATACCGGGAAGGTTCTAGAAGGTTTCAGAGTGGGGCCCACCTGCATGGGGGGACCCACATGAACGTGGGTAGTGGGGGCAAGGCCCCACACCCCTAGTCAAGGCACACCAAGATCCCCCCTTAGAAGGAATAAGATCATATCCCGAAGGGATAAGATCAAGATCCCTAAAAAGGGGGGATAACAATCGGTGGGAAAGGGAAAGGATGGAATTTCTTTCCTCCCACCTTTGCCAACGCCCCAATGGACTTGGAGGGCAAGAAACCAGCCCCCTCCACCCCTATATATAGTGGGGAGGTGCATGGGAGCTGCACCCCTTGCCCCTGGCGCAGCCCTCCCCCCTCCTACTCCTCCTCCTCCGTAGTGCTTAGCGAAGCTCTGCCGGAGAACCACGAGCTCCACCGCCACCACGCCGTCGTGCTGCCGGAGCTCTCCCTCAACTTCTCCTGTCCCCTTTCTAGATCAAGAAGGAGGAGACATCCCCGGGCTGTACGTGTGTTGAACGCGGAGGCGCCGTCCGTTCGGCGCTTGAATCGGATCTTCTGCGAGTTGAATCGCCGCGAGTACGACTCCATCAACCGCTTTCTTGTAACGCTTCCGCTTAGTGATATTCAAGGGTATGAAGATGCACTCCCTCTCACTTGTTGCTAGCATCTCCTAGATTGATCTTGGTGACACGTAGGAAATTTTTGAATTATTACTACGTTCCCCAACACAATCTTGCGGTGTCTTTTCCCAGTGACAGTAGGGGCAGCAAGGCATGTATTGTATTGTTGCCATCGAGGATAAAAAGATGGGGTTTACATCATATTGCTTGAGTTTATTCCTCTACATCATGTCATCTTACTTAATGTGTTACTCTATTCTTCATGAACTTAATACTCTAGATGCAGGCCGGAGCCGGTCGATGTGTGGAGTAATAGTAGTAGATGCAGAATCGTTTCGGTCTACTTGACATGGACGTGATGCCTATATTCATGATCATTGCCTTAGATATCGTCATAACTTTGCGCTTTTCTATGAATTGCTCGGCAGTAATTTGTTCACCCACCGTATTATTTGCTAACTTGAGAGAAGCCTCTAGTGAAACCTATGGCCCCCGGGTCTATTTTCCATCATATAAGTTTCCGATCTACTATTTTCCATCATATAAGTTTCCGATCTACTATTTTGCAATCTTTTACTTTCCGATCTATAAACCAAAAATACCAAAAATATTTACTATATATTTTATTTAGTTTCATCTATATCTATCAGATCTCACTTTTGCAAGTAACCGTGAAGGGATTGACAACCCCTTTATCGCATTGGGTGCAAGTTGTTTGATTGTTTGTGCAGGTATTCGGTGATTTGTGCGTTGTCTCCTACTGGATTGATACCTTGGTTCTCAAACTGAGGGAAATACTTATCTCTACTTTGCTGCATCACCCTTCCCTCTTCAAGGGAAAAACCAACGCAAGCTCAAGAAGTAGCAACAACCAGGAGCAAGAGTATTATACCAAGCCTTAGCATCACCCTTTAATGAGAACGGAAATAATTTAAGAATATAATAATAGCGAATCTTCTCATCATGAGCAAAAAGGGTGGCTATATCATTCAACTTAGTAAGATGTGCCACAACAGTTTCAGTTTCATAACCATGGAAAGGATCAAATTCAACCAAAGTAATTAACTTTGGGTCAACAGAGAATTCATAATCCTTATCATCAACAAAGATAGGTGAAGTAGCAAACTGAGGATCACATTTCATTTTAGCATTCAAAGTCTTTTCTTTATACTTGCATAATATTTTTTCCAGATCATCTCTATCCTTACAAGCAAGAATGTCTCTAGTTGTCTCCTCATCCATAACATAACCTTCCGGTACCTTTGGCAATTCATATCTAGGAGAACTAGGTGTAATAGGTGTTTCAAGATTTTCAGTTTCAAGCTCTTCATCAGTTTCAACAAATAGCATTCTGTCTTACTCTAGCAATTTGTTCATCAAGAAATTCACCTAGTGGCACATTATCATCAAGCAAGGTACTAGCATCATCATGAGTAGAATTCATAGCAGAAGTAGCATCATCAATAACTTGCCACATATCAGAATAGATAGCATGTGGTGGTGTTGCAAGTCTACTTATAACAGAAGGTGAATCTAAAGTGGAGCTGGATGGCAGTTCCTTACCTCCCCTCATCTTAGAGGGAAAAATCTTAGTCTTAGCATCCTTCAGATTCTTCATAGTGATAATTTGATAATAATCCCAAGTGACTCAACAAATATAGCTATGCTCCCCGGCAATGGCGCCAGAAAAAGGTCTTGATAACCCACAAGTATAGGGGATCGCAATAGTTTTCGAGGGTAGAGTATTCAACCCAAATTTATTGATTCGACACAAGGGGAGTCAAAGAATATTTGCAAGTATTAGCAGCTGAGTTGTCAATTCAACCAAACCTGGAGATTAATTATCTGCAGCAAAGTGATCAGTAGCAAAGTAGTATGGTAGTTTTGATAGTAGTAGCAACAGCAATAGTAACGGTAATAGTAATAGCAATGATTTTGTAGCAAGTGCAAGAGAAACAATAGCAGTGGTAACTTAGCAAGAACAATATGAGAGAAATTCGTAGGCATTGGATCGGTGAATTCGTTGGATGATACTCATCATATAACAGTCATAACCTAGGGCGATACAGCACTAGCTCCAGTTCATAAATATAATGTAGGCATGTATTCCGTAAATAGTCATACGTGCTTATGGAAAGAACTTGCATGACATCTTTTGTCCTACCCTCCCGTGGCAGCGGGGTCCTATTGGAAACTAAGGGATATTAAGGCCTCCTTTTAATAGAGAACCGGAACAAAGCATTAACACATAGTGAATACATGAACTCCTCAAACTACGGTCATCACCGGGAAGTGTCCCGACTATTGTCACTCCGGGGTTGCCGGATCATAACACGTAGTAGGTGACTATAACTTGCAAGATCGGATCTAGAACATAGATATAATGGTGATAACATAAACGGTTCAGATCTGAAATCATGGCACCCGGGCCCAAAGTGACAAGCATTAAGCATGGCAAAGTCATAGCAACATCAATCTCAGAACATAATGGATACTAGGGATCAAGCCCTAACAAAACTAACTCGATTACATGATGAATCTCATCCAACTCCTCACCGACCAGCGAGCCTACGAAGGAATTACTCACTCCCGGTGGGGAGCATCATGGAATTGGCGATGGAGAAGGGTTGGTGATGACGAATACCGAAGATCCCCCTCTCCGGAGCCCCAAACGGACTCCAGATCTAGCCTCCCGATGAAGAACAGGAGGTGGCGGCGGCTCCGTCTCGTGAAAAGCGGTAATTCTTTTTCCCTGATTTTTTTCTTCGAAAATATGACTTTATAGCATTAGGGTTGGAGTCTGCGGGGCCACCAAGTAGGGACAACCCACCTGGGCGCACCTGGAGGGGGGGCGCGCCCTGGTGGGTTGTGCCCACCCAGGTGCCCCCCTCCTGTGGTTCTTGGCTCCAGAAATTCTCTTTTATTATATAAAAAATCCTCGCGAAGTTTCGTTCCAATCCGAGAACTTTTATTTCTGCACAAAAACAACACCATGGTAGTTCTGCTGAAAACAGCATCAGTCCGGGTTAGTTTCATTCAAATCGTGCAGATTAGAGTCCAAAACAAGAGGAAAAGTGCTAGGAAAAGTAGATACGATGGAGACGTATCAATCCTCAGCCACATCAGTAAGATAAAACAAGAGATGACAAGGTGCAAACGTGGGCGGCTTCACCACACACTGGATTATAGATCCACAAAAACAAGCATACATATAGGGAGTATTGAGTAATGTGCATGGTATGAATAAGGAACTTGGTTTTACAACTAAAACTTGGAACTTACAGTTGTTGCGAACATGCATTTTGATAGAAACAGCAAACTAAACAGCAGTTGACGATAGGGAGTATGAGCAAATTAAACTGCAGTTGAGGATAAAGGCTTTAGAAGGACTGACTTACATTAACAGTTAACACCGGCTCTATAATGCCCTTCTCCATGTCAAGGGAAGGATAACTCAAGAATTTCAGCACAAAAACTTCTTCATAAGCATTGCCTGTACTCTGCATTTTGTAGAGAGTAATTATAGATATGATAATACTGGAAGGGATAGAGGATAATGAAGATAAGATGCAGATTGATGCTACATAATCAACTACCAATCCCTGTAAGTACAAGCGTTACAGGACAAAATGTATTGACAAGAGCAATGGGCTACACTTCTGCACTGGCATTGTCTGTGTATTCAACTTTTTGGTAAGATTAAATATAGATCTCACTACTGGAATCAGGATCTTTGCCGTCAGCCAGCTCTTTGTCGTCTGCTAGCTGACGGCGAAGACCTTTGCATCTTTGCCGTCTGCCAGCAGATGGCAAAGTGCCCTTTGCCGTAGTTTGTTCAGCCGGATGTGGTGCCGTCTGCTGGCTGACGACAAAGGCCTTTGCCGTCCGCCATGCATGCCTTTGCCGTCAGCCATGGCAGACGGCAAAGTGCCTGATTCCTATAGTGTCTGATATTTTTTAGTAAATGGTGGGCGAGGGAGATAAGATGCAGAATGCTACACAATGAACCAATCCCTCCTTCCCATAATATAAGAGTGTTTTGTACACTGGTGTACTCTAAAAACGCTCTTATATTATGGGACAGAGGGAGTAGTTGTTAATGTAAGTACAGTGATAGACGACGTTCAGTCCTTACAAGAGGACTGCAGAGCTAAACCTCTTCAAAAGCATTGGGTTGATTCTAAATTTATGTAAGAGTAGATACGGATCTTATAATGTCCACCAAATGGAGGATAACAAGGCTAACATGTGCAGTGATGCTACATAATCAACCAGCTATGAAAGTAAGTATGGTCATACAGGGCAAGAGGTACTCACAAGAGCAATGTAGTGTGTAGTATAGTTGCGAGATTCTGTGGTCCCTCGAGAAGGAATGTTCTTCTGCAAACAGTTTTCGTACAAGTGAGACGGTAAGGCACATGCAGAAATGTAGTTCAAATTGTGATGTGATATCATAGACAGTACCTTACGCTGCAGACGAGACCAATGTGTAACAAGATTATTCCAGTCACTTTCTGATAAATGTAGCACCGGAGATTTTACAGAAATTTCATTTAGAGGCTTGCCATCGAAGTGCGCTTCCTCAGGTAGGAACGATACTTCATCAACGAGTGCTTGAAAAGCACAACCAACCCTTGCTCGTCTTGACTATCCAGTTTGGTCCTCGCCTATTTAAAAGAATGAAATCTTGTGTCTTCTGTCAGCAGAAACATATGCACTAATTACCATGAATAACATTAGTACATTACTTACACGTAAGTTGCGGAGGAAGATTGGAAATTGTTCTGTGTCTGTGGTATAATCTTTCCATGAAGGAAAGATGCGCACAAAGTTCCTGACAACAATATAAGCTTCATCTTCTAAACTGGGAAGAAGTGGAACAGGGGTCCTATTTGCTGCAATTGGGGCTCTCTCTCTCGTTCGAAAAGGGATTTGGCAACTAGATTTGGTGTACTCTTTCCTGGAATGGGGGTTTTGCGTTGTAGAGCTGGTGCTATGTCAACTGGCATCATCATACTGTTTGCTGCAGTTTGGGTCTGCTGAGTTGGGGCATCAGAGATGACCAGTGTAGTAGAGCTAGAGTCTGCTAGAGTTGGGGCCGTGTTTTGTGGGTCTAGTGATATTGCAACTACAAGGCTATTTGATTTATCAGGTGTCACTACCTTTTCCAAATACTTTGTTCGTGCTCCTCCACGATCAGCAATCGCCCTCTTCCTTTTGAACGTCTGATACACAAGAACAATATTTGAATGGATAAATATGGTATGGTGACAGATGGAATATGTACTAAAAATGGATAGGCAGGGCGTATTCACATACATAATGTGTAAACTAAGCTAATGGTAGTGCAACAAAGTAGAAGCAATGCAAAGCATCAGTTGCAAGATATGTGCGACCAATATAACCTTGGAAAGTTAGAGCAAGCACCTTGATGGGTGAATAAGATAGGGCATCTGCCTCTGACTCCTCCACTAGGGAGCTTTGACTTAGGTCTCCCTCTAGCTCAGAATCATTGTTAGAATCATATTCTGAGCACGAATCTGTACGTGGAGAGCGTTTGCATTGCATTGCATCCAGGCTTGATTTCAGTCCCTTAATGCCAAGTTTGACAGCCATGGCATTGTTCTGATTTATTCTTTTCATGCACGCAAGCTCATAATCATTATGATGATGTTCAGTATCTGAGATTCATGAAAACATAAAAAGTAGTCAGATTATCTATGGAATGCATTGTGGATTCAACTCGGAGAGTGTCTCCCTACAAACCCCTGTGTATACAAAGTTCATCCCCCAACCGTGCTGACCAGACCACACACAGAAATACAAACCTCTTATGTCTCTATAACAGGCGGACACACATTTCAAAACTGAAGTAGGAACATTAGAATCATATCAAATTCATATTTGAACAAATAAACTAAGGAATTATGAGTGGCATAATGTTTAGCTTCAAGGGTGGAGTGCTTGTAGTGCGACACAAAGCAAGTAGGCAGATTGTATTCCATGTAAAAGATCATAGTCTATGTAAAAGGTGGATATGATACTTTCTTTCTATACAATGCAGTGTTTGTTGCCCACACATGATGGAAGAGATCACACAGAGAAATACTATTCACTCATGTCTGCGGTTCCAGTATTTTGAAACAGGGTGGTCCACCCTAAAAGAATATTGACAACAAATATGACAAGGCAAGCCTAGAGGTAGTGAATCAATCATTACTTGTGAGCTTACTAGGACAAGTATGCAGAATTGTAACTGCAATAAGAGACCGTCCAAAATCTGAATCAACAAGTTGGTCTAGCACTTATTGTTTGCAACTAATCGACGTGGATAATTGGATATCATATCGAATGAGTAAGAAAGACAAGTAAAATTGTCAACAAACCTGGCCTGCAGTAGTAATTTGGGTCAATGTCACTATGACCAACAATCCAACATGACTAGTGTCTGTTCCTAGGGCCGGAATTTTGAAACCCTATGAACTTTACAGGTACTAAAGATTACTGAAATATCTAAACATTAAGTGTAGGTAGCACTCAGTACACAACAAACCCTAATGGCAGTCCTGCCTAATGAGTAATGAATCAAATAGAAAATGGGTGATGAGGAGTGGCTGCTGAGTGTTGAGGATGTATCTCAGGATAAATCGGGTTGGCTTAGTGGGTGCTACACGCCTGAGCCCTGAACGGACTGGGAAGGTAGGCACGGTGGCGCGCCCGGGCAGCGGTGACGCTATTGGGCGAGCGACTCCTGACCTCCTGTTAGTCTGGCGTCTCCTCCTAGAGTCACGCCGTCCGGGGACGGCAAGTCGCCGGCGAGGCAAGCGGTTGCGGACGAGTAGAGATCGGAAGCACAGCAAAACAGAGGGGAATCGGGGTCTGGGCTGACCCAAAATCCAAGGATGGGCCGCGGCCCACCATGGGCACCCTGTAGATCCATAGCCCAGCGGCGTACATGCATTTTCGAAACTAAATTAGGAACATTTAGCTGACCAATTAAATGACTCTATTTTAATAATATCATATTCGTATTTGAACAACTAGGCTTGTTTAGCTTGATGGGTGGAGCAGTGCTATTATGACACGAAGCACGTAGCCTAATTGTATAGTGATCATAAAAGGGGGAAAACCCTAAGCATGATCAATTAAACCCTATTACGATGGTGCCATGGCAGATTTTAAGCTGCAAACCACAGAAATGCTATTTAGCAACCATTGTTTGCTTCGAACTAAGAACTAAATTCTAAGAGCTGAAAAGAAAGTACAGTAACCAAGTTACGATCTATTTTCTGGTTGAGATCAAAAAGTTCAGCAGATATGAAGTAGTACCACCTCTCTTGCGGTGCCGTGTAGGCATCGGGGGTGCGATGGCTGTCGGTGGTGTTGAAGCAGATCTGCGATGGTAGACGGGTGCATCGGGGGATAAGTCCCATTGCGGTGGACAAGAAGGTCGTGGGAGCGGCCCCGACAAGGAGGACGACGGCGCCGATGAAGCGAGAGGACGCGATGCAAGGCTCCTGGTCCGTCACCGTGGATGAGAAACGTCCATCTCTAGCAGTAGACGACGCGGTCTTGGTAGGCGCTCCGACATGGTGGAGGATGGCGGCGATGGATGGGGTGGAGGACGGCTGCGATGGATGGGGTGGCGGACGGAGGAGGCTGGTGTGGGGATGGTGTTCTATCGCGGACGGTGTATGAATGGGAAAATGGAGGGAGAGGTACGGGGAACCATGTTTTTGGGATGCGCCTGTCTGAAATATGGGAAAGTTACGAACTTAGCCCCCGTTTAAAATTTGGACGTCTCGTCAGTTGGGGATAGGACGGTAATCTCGCATCTCCCCAATATTTGCCCAGAGCGATTTCGGGCGAGGAGAGGGTGTTTTGGCAACCACGGTGTATGAACGGGGCTGATAGGTAGGGCAGTTGTGTCACGTCTGAGTGAAGTTACAAACCTGCCCCTATTAAAAATATTTGCCTACATCAATTTCGGCCGAGTCGAGTTTGTTTTGCCGCCCACTGTGTATGAATGGGGAAATGGAGGGAGAGACAGAGGTCTTTCAGACGAGCTTTAATCAAATGTGTTTTGCCACCCACGTTTGGCACCCACCGTGTCTAAATGGGCTCAGAGGAGGTCGTCTCACGTCTAATTGAAGTTAGTAACCTACCCCTATTGAGAGCAGTGGAAATCGGGCTGATGGATTGTCCGTGTAAGGGGTAGACAGTAATTTCCATCTCGCAAACACTGGCTTCGAGCAGCCGACGTGGGAGTGGATATTTTGCCGCTTCTTTCAAATTTTGGGACAATAAGCATTCACATTTACCCTGGCAACTAAATTCGAATCCATTTTGTATTCTTATACGAATCTTTATAAATCATTCTATGTTTTTTTATATATCTTCAAAAGCACAACAAAGATGTACTCCACTATCATATATGAATATGATTTACAAATGTCGATACTCAAATTCAGAAGGTAGAATCCAGTTTAAGGTGAATTCGAATATTTGAAACCACTTTATGTCCAACTCAAGTGTAACATGTATGACATACGCAGCATATAGTGTACTCCCATTTAGATATGGACACAAGCGATGTCTCAAGATTCAAAATACTGAGTCAATCAACCAATAATGTACAAAACTAACAGACATATAAACACTTATAGAGTATATGGATCAATAATATCAACTAACATACATACTCTTTTGCTAGAAGAGCATCATTTTTTTAGCAAAGCTAGTACAACATTTTGGCTCTTTCCGATGCGTGCCACTTAAGGACCATCTGTACTACTATTATTGATGAATGCACATTCAGCCCTATTGGCATATTTGTAGGTCTGGCATAGCAATCAAAATGAAATGTCTCAGAGTCTTATCAACTAATACAGACTCGTGCTCAAAAAAGAATTACAAACCAAAAAACAAAAAACAATTATTACATGATCTCTAAAACAAATGGTTTGATCGATTACATGAACAAACAACACAAAAGTTATTCAACGATGGAAAAACATTTCACCTATGATTTACCAAGTGGGAATTTAATTTCCTTTTTTTCCTTCAGGACCTTAACAATGCGGTCAGTCTCAGCTTGCTTCATTTTGAAATCCACCAAATATTTAATGGTTGTCTTGAGTACTGCTTGTGATTGTGCTATTTACTTCCTCAACATGTCAACTTCATCTCTAAGTGCAGAAGCAGAATCTCTTTCTACCAATAGTTTAGCCTCTAGAGCATCAGCAGTTGGCAATTCATGATGCACGATTGGGTCGGTGCCACTGCTGTGGGATGATACAACGTCCATGGGGCTAACATGTTTGGCCATTAAAGTTCCAATTAGATTCCGAAAAGTTGAAGTTAGCAAAACATCTCAACTGGGAGTTAGAACAGCAAACCAATTAAACAAACAAGGAATTAAAGAGTTTCGATTGAATGCTGAAAAGTAGTTATTAACATCATTGTAACCGGTTGCAGCAGCAAAGCAATTAAACAAACAAGTTTTGCAAAAGGTACCTGTTGTGGCATTGGAGTTTCTCTTGAATCCTGAAAAGTTGAGTAGCCAGTAACGTGATTAGAGCAACCGATTGCAGCAGCAAAGCAGTTAAACAAACAAGTTTTGCAAAAGGAACCTGTTGTGGCATTGGAGTTTCTCTTGGATCCTGAAAAGTTGAGTAGTCAGTAACTTGATTAGAGCAACAAGTTACAGCAACAAACCTATTACACAAATATATTTTTGAAAATGTACCTGCTGTGTAATTGGACTTCCAATTGGATCCTGAAAACTTAAGTTGGTAAGATGATTACAGCAACAAGTTACAGCAGAAACCAGGTAAAGAAGGAAGTTTTTGAAAACATACCTTTTGTGCCAATGAAGTTTCAGTTGGATCCTGCAAACTTGAATGTAAGCAATCATAAATAAAGTGTTGCAAGAGCCATAAGAAACTAACATCAAACTAGTAAAACTAACCAGTTTTGGCAACGTATTTAATTACACATGAACTAGTAAAACTAACAAGTTCTTGGCAACGTATTAAAGTAACAAGTCGGTACCGTTTACCAGCAACATAGACATCTGTGAATATCTTTGATGTAAGCAAAATGATTCCGACACACATATATATAAGTTAAAAAGACGTTGTCCCTCATATAAACCTGACAGTTGTCTGTCTATGAGCATGCAAACATTACTAGTGCTACAAGTGATAACAGCAAACCATTTAAACAAACAGGGTATCAGAACATAAATTACACATGAATTTTGCTGCACCCTAGAAGTCCATATGACCAGCTATCTACGTGCTTAAGTAGCTATTTAAGTTTAGGCAAACAGGTAATTCTTAAAAGTAAGTATCAAACACATAGATAGGCACAGTCTATAATAGGATTAACAGGCTATGGCATTATGTAATCAGTAGCAAACTAAATTAAGCCAAGCAACGTAATTGAATAATTTTGCAATCAGTGGCTAACTAAAATTCCGAGAAGCAGGTAACTGAACTTACGCTAGCTCTTTGTACAGGCACACTCCAACTTCTTTTTCGATTACAAGGTTCTACGAAGGAGTCCATGGCATCAATTGCTTGGATACGCAGTCCCAATACTTCTTTCTTCCCACACTGCATTGGTAAGTCCAATGGTTAATCTGATAAGATGGTGCATCCTTGATATGTTATATGAGGACGGGTTGTCAGACTAGTTGTAGCAACACACATCACACTGGCTTTTACTGTATATTTCATGCGATTACATTTGGCATATCGAGATCTAAGCAATCTGCAATAGGATGAAAAGACTGGCATCCTTCATATTATTGGCGAACTCGGTTCATAGAAAAAAGCAATTCAACCATTCTGTGGGTAAATCAAAAGCGCCTCTGGAATATTTTTCACTACCCCAATCATACACGCAAAAAAGCGGCGACGCCACCGTAGGGGCTGGTATGGGCGGCTGCCTCGGGTGGCTGGAAAGTGCGCACCTAGTTTGAGTTGTCCAGGTTGTCTCAGGCTAGTTTTGTTCTCCCAGCGCACGAGCAGGCAAAGTAAAAAATGAAGAAAAACGTTTCAATTTGGATGGGCCAATAACATAAGTGCAAGGCAGGCCCTATAGCAGGCTCGCGGCCCAAACGAGCGCCTCCCATATCGATCGACAGCAGGAAAAATCTCCAATTCGTTTGCTCCAGCCTCTAGTCTGGTTCGCTCCTAACCTAGCTACCGCTGGACAGACCGACACAGCACTTCCTTGCGCCCTAGTTGGACGCCAGTCGTCGGGCTTCAAGCGAATGAAAGGACAAGAAGATGAAGATCCAACCCTGGGTGTAGCCTGCGTGGGAGGCAGCGGCGGCAGCACGGACATGGCATCGAGCTTGCGCAAACGGACAGTCGCAGCTTGCAAGAGCAGCATGCGCAACGAGCAGGTACATCACATCCCTGATTATATCTAATTCAACTATTCAATTTGTGGCCAATAGTTAAACCTGACGGTGTTGTCAAACTGCTTGTATGTAGGGAATCTATAAGAAAATGAAACCAATTTCTGCTTATTTTATAACTCCCCCAATCAATATTGAACTGACTAAACCTGATGTGTCTAATCAAGTTTCTGGTGCAAACATACAAGCTCATGTTGTTCTTGAGCCTTAAGTGTCTAATGAATAGACTGCTAATGAAGGATTTGATGCAAACATTTTACATGCTCCTGGTGATGAACATATAGTGTCTAATGAGGGATCTAATGCAAGCATTTTGCAATCTCCCATTGAAGGATTTAGTGTCTAATGATGATCTGCTATGTTGAGAGAAAGATAGAGATTTGCAGGAATTGATGACAAGCATATTATAGTACATTTTCATGGCTTGAGGAAACGTCGAGGCCATCTACCAGAAAGTCCCCGTATCATGAAAACCTAGCATAAATACTTTTCTAATCTGTTGTTTGAAACTATTGGCATACTAGTGTAGGATAGATATATTGATATGCAGTTTGCACACTGGTTATAGGTGCAATTACACTTGGATATTTTCGGCCAGAGAACTACTTTGGATATTCAAGCAGGTACAGTCCATGTTAGTAGTCCTTGTACACCATGTTGCATTTTGTGTTTTTTGGTGCTTACATCATTTAGTGTTTTATAATCTGGAACTACTTTGGATCATTAGCTAGTTTTCAAAGTGCATGTAGCTTCACATTTCTCAAGTTATGTTGATTTCCGGAGTGTAGGTGCCTTCGTATTTTTTAAGTTAAATTTTCGCCCCTGGTAACTTGAATTCGTGGATCTGCTACTGCACACAAATCATACATGTAGACCAGTACAAATTAAGTGAAATGCAGGGACTTACGCTAGCTCATTGTACAAGCTCACTGCAGCTCTGCTTGCGCTTGGGATGTTCCATGTACAAGTCCATGTTACCACTTGCTTGGATGTGCAGGCCTTGTGCTCCTTGCATTCCCCTCTGCATTTTTGACACGGCGAATGGTTGATCAAATTAGAGGAATCGACCTTGCTGTTGTACCGGAGGACAAGTACTTACAAGGTTATACCGGCATGCAGGATGTGTACCAGATCCCGTAGCACCGTCATGCTTCGCTAAAAAATGGTTTTGCTTGTTTCAGATGATATCTCCAAAAGAAATAAGAGTTAAAGTCAGAGTTGCATAGGCGTGTAAGCTAAGAGAGCAGTAAAAGGATATCCAAACATCGTCGGAACAGTGCACAAGGGAGTGATATGTGGATACCAAGTTCGGGCCGGCGTTTGGTCATGCTCGCCTAGCTAGAGTGCGGGTCACTTCAAAGCCGTTGAGGGTGATGCGCCGGCGTTGGCTGGCCGCGTATGGATGCAGATCTCGAGCGGTAGCGGAGCGCTACGATGCAGTAGATGAGGCCGTTGGGGAAACACCAATAGCGTCGGGGGGGTGGAGGTGCGACAATGTTCTTTGTGAAGTAGCCCCGGTGAGGTGGGAGACGGCGTCGGTAAAGCGCACCTGATGCAGTGGAAGTCGGTGTCTGTGAGGCACGTCGGCTGCGGCAGCCGATGTTGTGGGTGGACCACCCGGTGCGGTGGACGAGGGGGTAGATGAGGTAGCTCCGGTGCAGTGGTGAAGCGCGACCATCATCTTCGTCGTCATCGTCCGGCATAGAGGTGGGGAAAGAGACAAGACGAAGGGCGATTCGAATTTTGCTTGGGTTGGCGGCGAATTAGGGATTTGAGAGCTCTGGGTGCGGAAGTGGATAGGGGAGAAGGGAGAAGGGAGATTTTGCAGGGCTGGAATTGGGGCCGCCAGATATTTCAATCCAAAACATGGAAGCGCGAACTTTTTTTGTCGACATTCTTTTTTTGGGGGGGTGGGTGCTAGCGTTCGTACGACACACGCGACCACCACGACACGACCCTGGTCTGCCTAGTGCGCCTACATTTGAGAATGCAAACGAATCTTATTTCATTGGCAAACAAAACTTGTACTATGTATTACCATGCCCGTGTTTTCCTTGCAAATAATTAGTCCTTCGAAACGAGATACTATGAATTAATTAATCAGGAGTTCTTTGAATTAGAGTGTGTTTGTCACATAGCGATCTCCAATTCTAACGTGGATTTCACATTTCAGGGTATCCACGCTACTTTTTTAATACAGAATCATATATGTATAAGATGAACACCATGGTAGTGAGAAAATTTTGGATGGATTCAAGCATATGACCACACACATACAAAATACCACAGCAATCGAGTCAATATCAACCTTTCCAAACCTAGTATGGCACGAATTCGAAATAAATACGGAAGCCATATGCATGGTCCTCAATTCAAATCTTACAATGTACACTAAATTAAAACGTCAATATTAAGTTTAGTACTATCTACATTCAAATGTTGTTTTTAGGTCCCCCCCCCTCGGCACACACGCTACATACTTCCTCTATTGATCAATCTTCCTCTCCTAACCACCTTACAAAGCTATTGGTTTCCGCACATTCATTCTTTCTCTCCATGTTTCGATCTCTAACTCTCACACACCCGCCATTGCACTCCATGCCGAGCTCTCTCTCTCCCCCTCCCACCCTCTCTTGGTAGATACATGCATTGCCTATCTAGACCCCCCCTCCCTCTCATGCGCACGCACGCACATTCACTACTAGGGAAAAGTCTAGTAGTAGCGCAGGTTTTAGGTATATCAGTAGCGCGGGGTCCCGCGCTACTGATACGGCGCTACAGCTAACCTGTATCAGTAGCGTGCGATGGCCCGCGCTACTGCTATACATGCGTAGCAGTAGCGTGCTCTGCAGCAATGCGCTACTGCTAATAGCTGCAGCGCTTTGTGTTGAGCCGCGCTACTGCTATACTTTGGTAGCAGCAGCGTGCTTTGCAGCAACGCGCTGTGCTAATAGCTGCAGCGCTTTTGGTTAAGCCGCGCTGCTGCTAGTTTTATTAGTTTTTGAAAAAAAATCTGCATATTTGTTTTGTATTTGAACAGGCTTTATGCAATAATCTTTAGCACATACAAATGGCATCATCATACACATACAAATGTAATCATAGCATACACATACAAATAGTCTCATCAAATCATGTCATCATCATAATCATCATCCAACACAAAGTGGTCTCTCGTCATCATCTCGAAAATAGCGATACAAGTCTCGAATACTTGCAACTACATCGTCATCCATCTAAACAATGATATACATGAGAACCTTAGCAGTCTCAAATACTCCTGGCGTAGCACTTCTTCGCCATCGATGATCTATGCACCTGCATCGTCACATGAGTCGATGATATGCAACATATATAGTTGAGCAACAAAAAGAGACAGACTTGGCAAAAATAGAAGCAACATATGATAAGCATAAATAACAAAGTTCATCGTACCCAAAATGCCCTAACTAGAGTGATCTTCGCTAGTTGAGGAGGACGGTTTAATTACATCACAAATAATGTTTCGTCGTGCATAACTCAAAGTTTTGTCATACAGAAAGTATGGACTAAACGGACACATTGTCATGTATCATCAATCACTCCAACATGTCGTGCCATCCATCCAAGTCAGGGAGATAGTCCCCGAGCTTAGTGAAAGGCTTCAGGTCGAGACGTTGAGCGGCTACGCGTGTTTGGACGTCTTCCCGCGACATTTGCCCTTCTTCGTAGAACATCCCTGTTTTTTCGAGGACCTCCTTCATGTTGATTTGGGCAAGTTCACGCTGGATGTGATAGAACTCAGCTCAAAGTCGATGATCCGGGATATCTCCTAGGTTCTTTGCCCATTGCAGAATATGGGCATCACCGGATGTAGGTGACATGCGAAGGTTCTGTTGATCCCGTCTGTACTCCAGCATGTGGTGGAGGACATAGAATCCATCACTAAGAGTACCACTCGGTTGCTGGATGCAGCAGAAGTCGGTCTTATAGCCAAAGCAGGGCCTGCGGTCCCTTGTCTTCCTGGTCTTGATCTCTCCACCCCGTCCGCCATAGATAAAGATAGCACTGTCAAGAACAGACTTGATGTGGGTGTAATCCTTTTTCTTCATGTTCTTCGACAAGTCCAAGTAAAGAGCGTGGGAGAATCGGGGGTAAAGGATGATGAGGAAGGCGCGCCCATCACTGGGCAAAATAAGTACACCTCAAATTAGCCTCCACCATGCAAATGAATGATTGAAATCGAAGGAAGGATATCCGCGTGGATGACTTACATGGGATGATAAGGCACGAGAATCGTCTCCTTGTCCTTATTGGCGACCATGAAATTGGCGATGTAGTCCCTCGCGTATTCACGGTGCTCTGGGCAGACTGCCAAGAAGGCCTCGTGCATGAAGTACGGGTCAGCGACACAGATATAAGGTATGTGCTCAATCCTGATGATGTAGTTCATGTGCAAGGCAAAAAGGCGGACAAACATAAAATCCAGCTTTTTCAAGTGAAACATGTCGAAGATGTAATCGAATCAAAGGAAGAACTTCTCCGCGGGGAATGTGTCGACGTACAACCTTTGTCGCAGCATGTTAACCACGTAGAGTGGGTATCCTGGATTTTCCGAGGCGATTAGGCTTTTCTCTTTCCGCAGAACATCGTCATGAAGTCTCCTTAGATCACCGTATATGGCCTCTACCGCTGCCTTAGGTAGGATCGGATGACCGGGGATATGGTGTTTTGCCACACCGGGGATAGCTATATGGTCTTGAACTCGAGGCTGTGGAGGCGGCTGGATCATAGAAGCAGCTTTGTTGCCTTTCCTCGCTCTCTTCCTATGCTTCTTTGGTAATGGAAGGTCGTCTATAATACGTTCAGCCTCCGGAGGCGGCAATTCAGGAACCGACTCATGACGCTCAAACCCTGAGTACTCATACTGCTGAGCCATCAATCCTCCGTCATCATAGGCGCCAGTATTGAGATACTGTAGAGTGTCATCGTCATCCTCATCCTCATCCATGGCATCGATATCATGCATTGCTTCTTCGACGGCGGCGACATCATCAGCGACTAATGGAGCCTCTTCCTCACCCCGTCCGCTATCACCCGGCACGACAGGTGACGCTAATTGGGTAGGTGGGGTGTTGATGTTCATACCTTGCTGAGGCTGCGTGGTCGTGGGTGTGCTCCCGGCCGCCTCCAGACGAAGCAGATTCTTTGGCCACAACAGGACCCACCTCTTGCAATCGCCAAGCCACCACGGGGTCTCGTCGTCATCTCCCCCTGGTACCGGAGGAGCCAAATTCTCGTGGCCCGGTTTGACACTGGCCACGGAAACCTTGTAGACGTCAGGGGGGATCGGCCAGCTGTGGAACAATGGTTCCTTCGGCTTCACTATCGTCGCCTTCCCCACATCCACCTTCTGGCCGCTGATAGTGTACAGTATGGTGCACGGGGTTTCGTCGGCCTGCAAAGACATGTCTGCGACATGAGACATCCGAAAGGCAACGGAAATGGGAGATTATACATTTATTGAAGAGGGCCGGTGTGACAGGTACCGTGAGGGCGTCGAGCTCAGCCACAGACGAAGCACTGCCGAGCACGTCCGAGACGAAGGACGGGCTGCTATGAGCAGGTGCGGGAGCCGGTGCAGGAGCTGGTGCGGGAGCAGGTGCTGGTGCAACGCTAGTCGAGCTGCTCCCAAAGAAGTTGGCAAGGGGAAAGTCCGCTGCATCTTTATTTGGATTTTCCCTGCTCCAAGCGATGATAGCCGGAAGCAACACTTCGTATGAAGCTGCCATTTCCTCTTTTGCGGCAGCTACCGCTGCTTTGACTGTCTCGGTTGATTTCTTATCAACCGCAATCGCAACCTTCTTGTCGATGTTTTCTTCAGTTAACCTCCTTCTTTCCTTTCTCTCCTTCGTGGTCTCACGGTAGTACTTCTTCCACGTGGCGCCGTCTCCGATGCCTTGCACGCGTCCAAACGACGGCCGAGTGTCCACCGGGAGTCCTTTCAATATGTTCAAGGCCCGGTTGAATGGGGTGTCCCACTTGGGCCTCGCCAACGCCTCAGATGGCGAGTCGCATTCGGCCGCGATCTTGTGCTGCTCTCTCTGCAAAAGGAACAAGGATGTTTACAAATATGACTAAACGTGCAATCAAATTGATCAGAAGCTAAAATTAGGGGGTAATTAAAAATTACCAGGAGTCTCATGAACTCCGTCGTGACCGGGTCCGTCTCGAAAACCTTCTTGACTGGGTCCCAATGGTACCGGGCCCTGAGGACGTCACGCTGCTGCGGGACGGTGAACTCCGCCAAGGGGTCTGGGATGCCCAGACTTTCACATTCCGCGTCCTCCTTGGCCCATATGGACCTCTTCCCCATGTAACCACGGCTTTCGAGGTGGTGGCACCCCATGTTCCTCTCTTGAAGCCCCTTCATGTACTCCGACTTTTCTTTGGCAGCTTCGGCAACGCAACGAATATTTCAAACTGCTCTTCTGTAATTGTCGGATTATCCTTTACAATGTCGGAGTAGGGCTCCTTTTTGTCGATGATCCTTGCTTTCACCCTTACTTTCCAGGCGGACAACACGCCGCTAAACTTGCCCATGGCGCGTCTATTTATCATCTTCATTGGCGGGTCTTTCTCTGGATTTTTATATTTGCTTTCGTCCTGGCCCGGGAACAAGAACACCTGGTGCAGCTTCGTTAGGAGGGACTACTTCATATCTGGTATCTTCCGTAGTTTCACATCGTTGATGGTGGCGCAAGCCCGTAGTATGCAGCCTATTTGATTGCCGTAGTGTGGCACCCCGGCTCAGAGTAAACCAGAACGCCCCGTATTCCAGCCCAGGGACAAGTCCTCTGGAATACGGCACTGTTGGCATAGAACAAATCAGCTTTTTATTACAATGTATATGGTTACAACGGGTACAAGGATTACATTGGCACTGTGACACTACGCCTGCCCGGGGTAGCTCTATGCTAACAGCGAAGTAACTCTCTCGGCAGTGGAACAGCGACGGCAGTGATGGCCTCCACTCTGTAGGGACTCTGGCTAGAACGCGTATCCTAGGTCGCAAACTCGGGAACCTCGACTAGCAAGCAATCATGGCATGACCTGCAAACTGGCATGACACGCCAGGTGAGTACTTGGAATGTACTCGCAAGCTCACAGCAAACATCAGCATTAAGGCAAGACAACATCATAGCAAAATAGCTACTGAAGCAGATGCCGTAAGGTAAAACATATTTAATCCATACTCCGAATAATCTTAGGATCCAATCCGAACCTGTTCCAAATCCAATCCAAATCATGTGGTCATCCGACCACTCATCTCCTAGCCATCCCATGGCTAACATGTCATATTCCTGTTACCATCTGCATGAAAAGTCTGAAAACTTACTCTCTTCCGGGTTGTCTCACAACCCTCAGAATACTCATGATCCACCGAGTACTTCTGGTCATACGACGAGTTCTTCCATCATTATTATCACTACCATGGTTGACCACCTAGTGAGGTATGGATGGACTGTCCAATACCGTGGACACGGCTATTTGAATAGATTTTACACTCTGCAGAGGTTGCGCACTTTACCCACACCATGGAACACCTGACCTCGTGATCCCATTCGGGTGGACCAGGGTTGCTCCAACGAAACCTGCCAAACCCGTGACTCCTCCACCGTACCACCGGCAATCATCCTCCCCCGGAGTCCTGCTGGTGGCCCCTGTGTCACCTCGTGACACCTGCCACCATCGTGGCCAAACTAAACTGTCCCAAACGGGGACCTGGTACCATATAACTCAACTGGGCTCACAAGGTTATCGCCGCCTACCGGGCCAGGGTAGCACGCACGCATAACCTTCCCTGCCGGGCGGTACCGGTGAAAGAGCACGCGATCAAACCAAGTCAAGGCCGTCCCATACCGGCAAATGTGTTGCACGGATAAGTCCGGACAGGTGACTCAAGGTCAACCGACTAAATATCACATCTCCGAATAATATTTCCGTCATAGCTGACCTCCGAGAACCAGTATGCTTAAGCCACTGCTACTAATTCATCTATAAGAACTGCCGGATGAACTCCAAAATAATCATAGACAGTGATCTCAACATCATAGCATCAACAAGTGGGTAAGCTACTAGTCACTAATAATCCGGTGCTCAACATGGTAGTCACCTATCCGAGAATTAACTCGATCATTGCATAATCCAATTCATTTCACACATACTCATACTTGCTGCTAAAGTAAATAGTTAAACTATGACATTGCAATGCGATGATGCAGATGAGAGTCGTGGCTTGCCTGGGGATGAAGGAATCATCGGGGAGAAGTGCGGAGAGTCCGCGGAGTTGACTGCCGGAAACAGTTCTCTCCCGGAGGGGCTGTTTAGGGGCAAGGGAAAAATGGTCATTTTCACAGTGGGACCACATAGTGAAAACGATACCAACACGATGGGCTCGACGAGACGAAGACGTGGGCTTTGGAATCACCTCGATCAGAGTCACGGATAAAAAGTTATAGCCCGACGAAGTTCAGGGACCGATCTGTAAAACAAACCCTACAAACAGGTCCTTGGTGGTTAAAAGAAGAAATCGTATTTCTGGAAAGTACGCTTCCCAGAAGAGAAAACGTATTTGGGCCTGAAGAAGCACCAAAGTGCGCTTTCATCAAACAGAAACGCATTTCCCCGAAGTTCGTCTCCACTTACTCCCGCGCGGGCCCGCATTGACTTCGCCTCCGTGGCTGATGGGTGGGGCCAAGGCACAACTGGCCAGGGTTGTCGTCAACCTCCCTCTCGCCCGCGAGGCAGAGGCGGGGCGTGCGGTGCCGGCGCTGGTCCGGCCGGCTCCGGCCACCGTTCGGGGCGCCCGGCACACCGCTGGATGCGGGAGACCGAGGCGGTCCCGAAGAAGCAGAGCACGGCCGCCGGGGACCTCAAGTCAGAGAGGGGCGCTTCCCGCGGTGGATGACGGCGATGGCGATGGCGGGCTCGCAGCGACGGCCATGGAGGGAAGGGGATGAGCTACGGGGCGGCTCGTGGAGGTCGAGGGGGAGCTCTAGAGTGGCTAGGAGGAGGGAAGGAGGTCGCCGTTGCTCCAATTCGAGCAAGCAAACAAATATAAATGGATAGGAAATAAAGTTGAATTTTGGCATGTGGCAATGATATGGATAGGAAATAATGCCCAAAAAGTTTTAGAGCAAGCAAACAAATATAAATGGTACTTGCTTCTCAACTTGGCAGCTAGGGCAGAATCAGAAAAGGAATATTTGGGAAATATTTTTGAACATGTCAAGGAAGGGTTTGACATATTTGTGGAATATCTGACCCAAACAATTTATGAGAATTATTTGGGAATTTTGGGAATGATGGAAATGTGGGTTACTTCATAACCCAGGACAAACAGGGTTATTCCTTTAATAGAAAAAGGAATATTCCCAAGAAAAAGAATATTGGGATTGGTACAAGATGGAAATGACATGGTCTTGGGATGGTTTTGAAATTGGCAAGCCACTCAGGAAGAGGAATCAAGGGTGATCCCTCCAGGTTGCAAGACTACTAAGCCACAGAAAGGCAAATCCAGACCAAAATCAAAAGAAAAAGAAAATGGGCAAAATCCAGGGTGTTACAAACCTACTGTTGGAAATATGCCCTAGAGGCAATAATAAAGTGGTTATTATTATATTTCCTTGTTCATGATAATTGTTTATTGTTCATGCTTTAATTGTGTTATCCGGAAATCGTAATGCATGTGTGAATACATAGACCACAACATGTCCCTAGTGAGCCTCTAGTTGACTAGCTCGTTGATCAATAGATGGTTACGGTTTCCTGACCATGGACATTGGATGTCGTTGATAATGGGATCACATCATTAGGAGAATGATGTGATGGATAAGACCCAATCCTAAGCATAGCACTAGATCGTGTAGTTCGTCTGCTAAAGCTTTTCTAATGTCAAGTATCATTTCCTTAGACCATGAGATTGTGCAAATCCCGGATACCGTAGGAATGCTTTGGGTGTATCAAACGTCACAACGTAACTGGGTGACCATAAAGGTGCACTACAGGTATCTCCGAAAGAGTCTGTTGGGTTGGCACGAATCGAGACTGGGATTTGTCACTCCGTATGACGGAGAGGTATCTCTGGGCCCACTCGGTAATGCATCATCATAATGAGCTCAATGTGACTAAAGAGTTAGCCACGGGATCATGCGTTACAGAACGAGTAAAGAGACTTGCCGGTAACGAGATTGAACAAGGTATAGTGATACCGACGATCGAATCTCGGGCAAGTATCATACCGGTAGACAAAGGGAATTGTATACGGGATTGATTGAATCCTCGACATCGTGGTTCATCCGATGAGATCATCATGGAACATGTGGGAGCCAACATGGGTATCCAGATCCCGTTGTTGGTTATTGGCCGGAGAGATGTCTCGGTCATGTCTGCATGGTTCCCGAACCCGTAGGGTCTACACACTTAAGGTTCGGTGACGCTAGGGTTGTTATGGGAAATAGTATGTGGTTACCGAATGTTGTTCGGAGTCCCGGATGAGATCTCGGACGTCACGAGGAGTTCCGGAATGGTCCGGAGGTGAAGAATTATATATGGGAAGTCCAGTTTCAGTCACCGGAATGGTTTCGGGGGTTATCGGTATTGTACTAGGACCACCGGAAGGTGTCCGAGGGTCCACCGGGTGGGGCCACCTGCCCCGGTGGGCCAAGTGGGCTGGGCAAGGGAGGGAACCAGCCCCTGGTGGGCTGGTGCACCCCCCCCCCAAGGGGCCCAAGGCGCCTAGGGTTGAAAACCCTAGGGGGTGGGGGCGCCTCCCACCAAACTTGGGGGGCAAGTTCCCCCCCTTGGCCGCCGCCCCCCCTTAGATGGGATCTAAGGGGGCTGGGCCCCTCTCCCCTTCACCCTATAAATAGAGGGGGGTGGGAGGGCAGCAGAACCTGATCCCTGGCGCAGCCCTCCCCCCTCTCCAACACCTCCTCCTCCTTCGTTTGAGCTTGGCGAAGCCCTGCCGGAGAACTGCAAGTTCCACCACCACGCCGTCGTGCTGCTGGAGCTATCTTCCTCAACCTCTCCCTCCTCCTTGCTGGATCAAGGCGCGGGAGACGTCACCGGGCTGCACGTGTGTTGAACGCGGAGGCACCGTTGTTCGGTGCTTAGATCGGAATCGACCGCGATCTGAATCGCTGCGTGTACGACTCCTCCAACCGCGTTCTTGCAACGCTTCCGCATCGCGATCTTCAAGGGTATGAAGATGCATTCCTCTCTCTCTCATTGCTAGTCTCTCCATAGATTGATCTTGGTGATGCGTAGGAAATTTTTTTGATTTACTACTATGTTCCCCAACAGTGGTATCAGAGCCAGGTTTATGCATAGATTCTTTGCACGAGTAGAACACAAGTAGTTGTGGGCGATGATTTGTCAATTTACTTGCCGTTACTAGTCTTATCTTGATTCGGCGGCATCGTGGGATGAAGCGGCCTGGACCGACCTTACACGTACGCTTACGTGAGACAGGTTCCACCGACTGACATGCACTAGTTGCATAAGGTGGCTAGCGGGTGTCTGTCTCTCCCACTTTAGTCGGATCGGATTCGATGAAAAGGGTCCTTATGAAGGGTAAATAGAAATTGGCATATCACGTTGTGGTTGTGGCGTAGGTAAGAAACGTTCTTGCTAGAAACCTATAGCAGCCACGTAAAAAATTTTGCAACAACAATTAGAGGACGTCTAACTTGTTCTTGCAGCATATGCCGTGTGATGTGATATGGCCAAAAGGATGTGATGAATGATATATGTGATGTATGAGATTGATCATGTTCTTGTAATAGGAATCAGGACTTGCATTTCGATGAGTATGACAACCGGCAGGAGCCATAGGAGTTGTCTTAATTTATTGTATGACCTGCGTGTCAATGAAAAACGCCATGTAATTACTTTACTTTATTGCTAACCGTTAGCCATAGTAGTAGAAGTAATAGTTGGCGAGGCAACTTCATGAAGACACGATGATGGAGATCATGGTGTCATGCCGGTGACGATGATGATCATGGTGCCCCGAAGATGGAGATCAAAAGGAGCAAAATGATATTGGCCATATCATGTCACTATTTGATTGCATGTGATGTTTACCATCTGTTTACATCTTATTTGCTTAGAACGATGGTAGCATAAATAAGATGATCCCTCGCTAAAATTTCAAGAAAGTGTTCCCCCTAACTGTGCACCATTGCGAAGGTTTGTTGTTTCGAAGCACCACGTGATGATCGGGTGTGATAGATACTAATGTTCGAATACAACGGGTGTAAGCCAGATTTACACATGCAAAACACTTAGGTTGATTTGACGAGCCTAGCATTTACAGACATGGCCTCGGAACACGGAAGACCGAAAGGTCGAACATGAGTCATATAGAAGATACGATCAACATAGAGATGTTCACCGTTGATGACTAGTCCGTCTCACGTGATGATCGGACACGGCCTAGTCGATTCGGATCATGTATCACTTAGATGACTAGAGGGATGTCTATCTGAGTGGGAGTTCATTGAATAATTTGATTAGATGAACTTAGTCTAAAATCTTTACAATATGTCTTGTAGATCAAATGGCCCACGCTAATGTTGCCCTCAACTTCAACGCGTTCCTAGAGAAAACCAAGCTGAAAGACGATGGTAGCAACTACACGGACTGGGTCCGTAACCTGAGGATCATCCTCATAGCTGCCAAGAAAGCTTATGTCCTTGAAGCACCGCTAGGTGACGCACCTGTTTTCCCGGCAACTCAAGACGTTATGAACGCCTGGCAGTCACGTAGTGATGATTACTCCCTGGTTCAGTGCGGCATGCTTTACAGCTTAGAACCGGGGCTCCAATAGCGTTTTGAGCAACACGGAGCATATGAGATGTTCCAAGAGCTGAAAATGGTTTTCCAAGCTCATGCCCGGGTCGAGAGATATGAAGTCTCCGACAAGTTCTACAGTTGTAAGATGGAGGAGAATAGTTCTGTCAGCGAGCATATACTCAAAATGTCTGGGTTGCACAACCGCTTGTCTCAGCTGGGAGTTAATCTCCCGGATGACGCGGTCGTTGACAGAATCCTTCAGTCGCTTCCACCTAGCTACAAGAGCTTTGTGATGAACTTCAATATGCAGGGGATGGAAAAAACCATTCCTGAGGTATATTCAATGCTGAAATCAGCGGAGGTGGAGATCAAAAAGGAACATCAAGTGTTGATGGTGAATAAAACCATTAAGTTCAAGAAAGGCAAGGGTAAAAAGAACTTCAAGAAAGACGGCAAGGGAGTTGCCGCGCCCGGTAAGCAAGCTACCGGGAAGAAGCCAAAGAGTGTACCCAAGCCTGAGACTGAATGCTTTTATTGCAAGGGAAACGGTCACTGGAAGCGGAACTGCCCCAAGTACTTAGCGGATAAGAAGGCCAGCAATACCAAAGGTGTATGTGATATACATGTTATTGATGTGTACCTTACCAGCACTCGTAGTAGCTCCTGGGTATTTGATACCGGTGCGGTTGCTCATATTTGTAACTCAAAACAGGAGCTGCAGAATAAGCGGAGACTGGCGAAGGACGAGGTGACGATGCGCGTCGGGAATGGTTCCAAGGTCGATGTGATCGCCGTCGGCATGCTACCTCTACATCTACCTTCGGGATTAGTTTTAAACCTCAATAATTGTTATTTAGTACCAGCTTTGAGCATGAACATTGTATCAGGATCTCGTTTGATGCGAGATGGCTACTCATTTAAATCCGAGAATAATGGTTGTTCTATTTATATGAGAGATATGTTTTATGGTCATGCCCCGCTGGTCAATGGTTTATTCTTATTGAATCTCGAACATGATGTTACACATATTCATAGTGTGAATGCCAAAAGATGTAAGGTTGATAATGATAGTCCCACATACTTGTGGCACTGCCGCCTTGGTCACATTGGTGTCAAACGCATGAGGAAACTCCATGCAGATGGACTTTTGGAGTCTCTTGATTATGAATCATTTGACACGTGCGAACCATGCCTCATGGGAAAAATGACCAAGACTCCGTTCTCCGGAACAATGGAGCGAGCAACCAACTTATTGGAAATCATACATACTGATGTGTGCGGTCCAATGAGCGTTGAGGCTCGCGGTGGTTATCGTTATGTTCTCACCCTCACCGATGACTTAAGTAGATATGGGTATGTCTACTTAATGAAACACAAGTCTGAGACCTTCGAAAAGTTCAAGGAATTTCAGAGTGAGGTTGAGAATCAACGTGACAGGAAAATAAAGTTCTTACGATCAGATCATGGAGGGGAATATTTGAGTCACGAATTTGGCACGCACTTAAGGAAATGTGGAATTGTTTCACAACTCATGCCGCCTGGAACACCTCAGCGTAATGGTGTGTCCGAACATCGTAATCGCACTCTATTAGATATGGTGCAATCTATGATGTCTCTTACCGATCTACCGCTATCATTTTGGGGTTATGCTTTAGAGACTGCCGCATTCACTTTAAATAGGGCTCCGTCGAAATCCATTGAGATGACACCGTATGAATTATGGTTTGGGAAGAAACCTAAGCTGTCGTTTCTGAAAGTTTGGGGATGCGATGCTTATGTCAAGAAACTTCAACCTGAAAAGCTCGAACCCAAATCGGAAAAATGCGTCTTCATAGGATACCCTAAAGAAACTATTGGGTATACCTTCTACCTTAGATCCGAAGGCAAGATCTTTGTTGCCAAGAATGGATCCTTTCTGGAGAAAGAGTTTCTCTCGAAAGAAGTAAGTGGGAGGAAAGTAGAGCTTGATGAGGTAACCCCTCTTGAACCGGAGAGTAGCGCAGCTCAGGAAGATGTTTCTGTGGTGCCTGCACTGACTAGAGAGGAAGTTAATGATGATGATCATGAAACTTCGGATCAAGTTGCTACTGAACTTCGTAGGTCCACGAGGACACGTTCCGCACCAGAGTGGTACGGCAACCCTGTCTTGGAAGTCATGTTGTTAGACAACGGTGAACCTTCGAACTATGAAGAAGCGATGGCCGGCCCGGATTCCAACAAATGGCTAGAAGCCATGAAATCCGAGATAGGATCCATGTATGAAAACGAAGTATGGACTTTGACAGACTTGCCCGATGATCGGCAAGCCATAGAGAACAAATGGATATTTAAGAAGAAGACAGACGCGGATGGTAATGTGACCATCTATAAGGCTCGACTTGTCGCTAAGGGTTATCGACAAGTTCAAGGGGTTGACTACGATGAGACCTTCTCACCCGTAGCGAAGCTGAAGTCCGTCAGAATCATGTTAGCAATTGCCGCATACTATGATTATGAGATATGGCAAATGGACGTCAAAACGGCATTCCTTAATGGTTTCCTTAAGGAAGAGTTGTATATGATGCAGCCGGAAGGTTTTGTCGATCCTAATAATGCTGACAAGGTATGCAAGCTCCAGCGGCTGGTGCAAGCATCTCGGAGTTGGAACATTCGCTTTGATGAGATGATCAAAGTGTTTGGGTTTACACAGACTTATGGAGAAGCCTGTGTTTACAAGAAAGTGGTTGGGAGCTCTGTAGCATTTCTCATATTATATGTAGATGACATACTATTAATGGGAAATGATATAGAATTCTTGGAAAGCATAAAGGCCTACTTGAATAAGTGTTTTTCAATGAAGGACCTTGGAGAAGCTGCTTACATATTAGGCATCAAGATCTATAGAGATAGATCGAGACGCCTCATTGGTCTTTCGCAAAGCACATACCTTGACAAGATATTGAAGAAGTTCAATATGGATCAGTCCAAGAAGGGGTTCTTGCCTGTATTACAAGGTGTGAGATTGAGCACGGCTCAATGCCCGACCTCGGCAGAAGATAGAGAAAAGATGAGTGTCATCCCCTATGCCTCAGCCATAGGGTCTATTATGTATGCCATGCTGTGTACCAGACCTGATGTGAACCTCGCCGTAAGTTTGGTAGGAAGGTACCAAAGTAATCCCGGCATGGAACACTGGACAGCGGTCAAGAACATCCTGAAGGACCTGAAAAGGACTAAGGATATGTTTCTCGTTTATGGAGGTGACAGAGAGCTCGTCGTAAAGGGTTACGTCGATGCTAGCTTCGACACAGATCTGGATGACTCTAAGTCACAAACCGGATACGTGTATATTTTGAATGGTGGGGCAGTCAGCTGGTGCAGTTGCAAGCAAAGCGTCGTGGCGGGATCTACATGTGAAGCGGAGTACATAGCAGCCTCGGAGGCAGCACAGGAAGCAGTCTGGATGAAGGAGTTCATCACCGACCTAGGAGTTATTCCCAATGCGTCGGGCCCAATGACTCTCTTCTGTGACAACACTGGAGCTATTGCCCTTGCCAAGGAGTCCAGGTTTCACAAGAAGACCAGGCATATCAAGCGCCGCTTCAACTCCATTCGTGAACATGTTCAAGATGGAGACATAAATATTTGTAAAGTGCATACGGATCTGAATGTCGCAGATCCGTTGACTAAACCTCTTCCACGAGCAAAACATGATCAACACCAGAACTCTATGGGTGTTCGATTCATCACAATGTAACTAGATTATTGACTCTAGTGCAAGTGGGAGACTGTTGGAAATATGCCCTAGAGGCAATAATAAAGTGGTTATTATTGTATTTCCTTGTTCATGATAATTGTCTATTGTTCATGCTTTAATTGTGTTATCCGGAAATCGTAATGCATGTGTGAATACATAGACCACAACATGTCCCTAGTGAGCCTCTAGTTGACTAGCTCGTTGATCAATAGATGGTTACGGTTTCCTGACCAGGGACATTGGATGTCGTTGATAACGGGATCACATCATTAGGAGAATGATGTGATGGACAAGACCCGATCCTAAGCATAGCACTAGATCGTGTAGTTCGTCTGCTAAAGCTTTTCTAATGTCAAGTATCATTTCCTTAGACCATGAGATTGTGCTACTCCCGGATACCGTAGGAATGCTTTGGGTGTATCAAACGTCACAACGTAACTGGGTGACCATAAAGGTGCACTACAGGTATCTCCGAAAGTGTCTGTTGGGTTGGCACGAATCGAGACTGGGATTTGTCAGTCCGTATGACGGAGAGGTATCTCTAGGCCCACTCGGTAATGCATCATCATAATGAGCTCAATGTGACTAAAGAGTTAGCCACGGGATCATGCGTTACGGAACGAGTAAAGAGACTTGCCGGTAACGAGATTGAACAAGGTATAGGGATACCGACGATCAAATCTCGGGCAAGTATCATACCGGTAGACAAAGGGAATTGTATACGGGATTGATTGAATCCTCGACATCGTGGTTCATCCGATGAGATCATCGTGGAACATGTGGGAGCCAACATGGGTATCCAGATCCCGCTGTTGGTTATTGGCCGGAGAGATGTCTCGGTCATGTCTGCATGGTTCCCGAATCCGTAGGGTCTACACACTTAAGGTTCGGTGACGCTAGGGTTGTTATGGGAAATAGTATGTGGTTACCGAATGTTGTTCAGAGTCCCGGATGAGATCTCGGACGTCACGAGGAGTTCCGGAATGGTCCGGAGGTGAAGAATTATATATGGGAAGTCCAGTTTCAGTCACCGGAATGGTTTCGGGGGTTATCGGTATTGTACCGGGACCACCGGAAGGTGTCCGGGGGTCCATCGGGTGGGGCCACCTGCCCCGGTGGGCCAAGTGGGCTGAGCAAGGGAGGGAACCAGCCCCTGGTGGGCTGGTGCGCCCCCCCACGGGGCCCAAGGCACCTAGGGTTGAAAACCCTAGGGGGTGGGGGCGCCTCCCACCAAACTTGGGGGGCAAGTTCCCCCCCTTGGCCGCCCCCCCCCCCCTTAGATGGGATCTAAGGGGGCCATCTAAGGGGGCCGGCCCCCTCTCCCCTTCACCCTATAAATAGAGGGGGGGTGGGAGGGCAGCAGAACCTGATCCCTGGCGCAGCCCTCCCCCCTCTCCGACACCTCCTCCTCCTCCGTTTGAGCTTGGCGAAGCCCTACCGGAGAACTGCAAGTTCCACCACCACGCCGTCGTGCTGCTGGAGCTGTCTTCCTCAACTTCTCCCTCCTCCTTGCTGGATCAAGGCACAGGAGACGTCATCGGGCTGCACGTGTGTTGAACGCGGAGGCACCATTGTTCGGTGCTTAGATCGGAATCGACCGCGATCTGAATCGCTGCGTGTACGACTCCTCCAACCGCGTTCTTGCAACGCTTCCGCATCGCGATCTTCAAGGGTATGAAGATGCACTCCTCTCTCTCTCTCGTTGCTAGTCTCTCCATAGATTGATCTTGATGATGCGTAGGAAAAAAATTTGATTTACTACTACGTTCCCCAACACCTACCCCCCTTAAAGAAATCTCGTCGTCGAGATTTGGTGCTCCGGGATCAAACATGAACATTTCCACTTGAGGAAACCATTTCCATCTCGGTTTTCCTTTTTACCTTTGTATAATGCTCCCACTGAGTTTCATATGACTGACTGCCTTGCTTCGGGGTGGTTTGCTTCACTGGAACCTTTTTCTGGCAAATCTTACCTCATATGCTACTCTGACTCCAATAATTTTATGTCTGCTATCCTGTCTGGGGCAATAATTTATCTTGACCAAACTATGTGCCCCGCTCGTAAGTCCGAGGGTGATTCCTCATGGATGTGTCGTGACAAGGTCCAATTCAAACGACCGTTCACTGAGTTGTGAACAGATTCTCTTGGTGGACACGAAATCTTTTACTCATTGCATTGGGTGACTTCAAATGACTGTGTGTCCTCCAGGCTCAAAACAGTACTGTGAATCATACCATTCTCCTGGCGGAAGCTGACTTCTCGCACGGTTTGCTGAGTCATCTTGGGTATCTCCATTGTCTCGGGTATAAAGCTCCTACCAAATATTTAACTGTCACCCATCGTGACCAGCATAAAGGTGTATGGTCTTATTGTGATATTATCCATAGACTTAACTGACAGTGGTCCTGGCAGCAGAATCTTGTACACGGCAGGTTAGTTTTTACTGATTCCCATCTGTGAGGACACATGCTTCGAGATTGTTGTTCATCCTTCTGATTACTCAGTCTGTCGATATCTCTATATGGATGGTAGGCCGTGTAATGCTTTAATATGGTTGCTGAATTTGAACTGCTGAGTTAATCTTTCGGCTGACCTGACCAGCTTGGTTGCCCTCTTCTGATAATTTTGAGCATACCTGGTTGGTTGGGCGGGTTGTCTTGATATGAGGTCCTTGCAAATGGGATAGACCCCGTGGGTGTGTACCCATGGTGGTCGGTATCAAACCAGACTGCTCTGACTATTTGTACCATTACCATACCTGTATGGCCATTCTTACTCCTTCATTATGGTTCTCTTTGCCTGGATCCTTTGCTGAAAGAACTTGGCCTAATATGCTCTTGATTCTCCGTGTGACCATAGGTGTTGTCAGTTGCAATATTCCGGCAAGCATGTTACTTTACAAGTTGTAGTTGTAGGGTAACGATCGTCTGAACCCTTGAATAAAACCGGCAAATAAACCAGTAGCCACCAGAACGGTCTTTACAACTCAGATCTGGGACCTTACTGGAGTAACTCAACCCCGACTCATGACGGCTGAAAAGCAGCTCAGAGCATGAGACGGTGTCGATAAGAAGAAAGTAGCAACTCCCTAAGACGGCCAAAAAACAGCTCAGAGCATAGGGTCATTGCTACGAAGAGAAATTCAATAGCTGCCCGAGACGGCCGAAAAGCAGCTCGGAACACGGGCCAGTTGCTGACAAGAGAAATAAAAAGTCGGCATCCACCCCGGACGGCCGAAAACAGCTCAGAACACAGGCGTGGTGCCGTCGCCAAAGAAAGACGGGCAAGGGTTCATCCGCGTCCCAAACAGCTCACTATTATGCATACAGGGTATTCGGCTATCCTTCTTGCTGAGTACTAAGTTCATAGCACATGCTGGCTTGCTTTCGAAATATAGCAGGTTTCAAATCATACTCATAGTAGACTCAAACCTTGTATATGAATCATACCTTTGGCACAGAATGCACTGTGGATCATGTACACAATTTGCCTTCTTGCTGATGCGATCATTACCGCTGTGAAAGTTACACTTTGACGTATACTTGATGCTGATAATCAATCCGGCCAAGATATCATTTATATTCAGGCCCGATATTCCCGATATAACACAGTCTGCTGAAAATTCCATATTGCTGAGCTGAGCTTCAACATGACTGTCTCTTCGCTGACTCTTTGGGTTCAGGGTCGGTGAGCAACTTCCATAAGGGAAAATAAGGTAACACCAAGGGCCCAAATAAAGAAGCAAAAGAAACGACTAAAACAAAAGCACACAAAGCAGCAAGATCACATACAAGCAGTATCATATTCTACAGCTATTCACAGCAATAATATGCATTCCTACTTAAGCACACAAATCTCGCAAGAACTCCGGTATTATGGTCTAACATGCTGTGGCGATGTGCACGAAAGTGAATCAATGTGTGGAAGAAAATTGGTGTAAACAAGGCTACACCAAACACAAGCTTAACACGGATGGAACCGGTGGCGAGGACGAACTTGGTGATCGGGGATCGGAACACAGAAGTTACGACCACATCATCATCAAGCGTACGAAAGAAAACCGTACACGTCCAAAGAATAGGTGGCAGAATGAGATAGTGGTGGAGAGAAAGCCTTGCAGGCATTGCCCTTTTCTAATAACATGGATCAGTAAGGGTTGCCGAAGCGGCTAGAAGAATGGCATGATCCAGGATAGAACTTGTCTATCACCGAAATGATAGGAGTGGCTGAAGAGAATAAATTGGTGTGGTACCGGTGCGTCAATCCTGCAAGGGATCGACACCACCAAGCACCTTGGCATCACTTCGCTGGGACGAAGATGACACCACACCAAGGAGCAAATATGAAAACTAGAGAGCGCAGGTAAGGAATCGAAACCGGTGCCACCTACACTCACCAGATCCATCGTTAGTGATAAGATATCTAGTCTATATGCATGCTATGCTCAAACAAATGCAACAAACAAGTGCAGCAAACCAATTGGATCCTATACTACCGATTACTAATGCTCGCGCCTAGACCGCACGTCCTATAGCCAGACCTACTCTGATACCAACTTATGTGGCACCCCGGCTCAGAGTAAACCGGAACGCCCCGTATTCCAGCCCAGGGACAAGTCCTCTGGAATACGGCACTGTTGGCATAGAAATAATCAGCTCTTTATTACAATGGATATGGTTACAACGGGTACAAGGATTACATCGGCACTGCGACACTACGCCTGCCCGGGGTAGCTCTATGCTAACAGTGGAGTAACTCTCTCGGCAGTGGAACAGCGACGGCGGTGATGGACTCCACTCCGCAGGGACTCTGGCTAGAACGTGTATCCTAGGTCGCAAACTCGGGATCCTTGACGAGCAAGCAATCATGGCATGACCTGCAAACTGGCATGACACGCCAGGTGAGTACTTGGAATGTACTCGCAAGCTCACAGCAAACATCAGCATTAAGGCAAGACAACATCATAGCAAAATAGTTACTGAAGTAGATGCCGTAAGGTAAAACATATTTAATCCATACTCCAAATAATCTTAAGATCCAATCCGAACCTGTTCCAAATCCAATCCAAATCATGTGGTCATCCGACCACTCATCTCCTAGCCATCCCATGGCTAACATGTCATATTCCTGTTACCATTTGCACGACAAGTCTGACAAACTTACTCTCTTCCGGGTTGTCTCACAACCCTCAGAATACTCATGATCCACCGAGTACTTCTGGTCATACAACGAGTTCTTCCATCATTATTATCACTACCATGGTTGACCACCTAGTGAGGTCTGGACGGACTGTCCAATATCGTGGACACGGCTATTCGAATAGATTTTACACTCTGCAGAGGTTGCGCACTTTACCCACACCATGGAACACCTGACCTCGTGATCCCATTCGGGTGGACCAGGGTTGCTCCAACGAAACCTGCCTAACCCGTGACTCCTCCACCGTACCACCGGCAATCATCCTCCCCCGGAGTCCTGCCTTGGGTGGCCCCTGAGTCACCTCGTGACACCTGCCACCGTCGTGGCCAAACTAAACTGTCCCAAACGGGGACCTGGTACCATATAACTCAACTGGGCTCACAAGGTTATCGCCGCCTACCGGGCCAGGGTAGCGCGCACGCATAACCTTCCCTGTCGGGCGGTACCGGTGAAAGAGCACGCGATCAGACCAAGTCAAGGCCGTCCCATACCGGCAAATGTGGTTGCACGGATAAGTCCGGACGGGTGACTCAAGGTCAACCGACTAAATATCACATCTCCGAATAATATTTCCATCATAGCTGACCTCCGAGAACCAGTATGCTTAAGCCACTACTACTAATTCATCTCTAAGAACTGTCGGATGAACTCCAAAATAATCATAGACAGTGATCTCAACATCATAGAATCAACAAGTGGGTAAGCTACTAGTCACTAATAATCCGGTACTCAACATGGTAGTCACCTATCCGAGAATTAACTCGATCATTGCATAATCCAATTCATTTCACAGATACTCATACTTGCTGATAAAGTAAATAGTTAAACTATGACATTGCAATGCGATGATGCAGATGAGAGTTGTGGCTTGCCTGGGGATGAAGGAATCATCGGGGAGAAGTGCGGAGAGTCCGCGGAGTTGACTGCCGAAAACAGTTCTCTCCAGGAGGGGCTGTTTATGGGCAAGGGCAAAATGGTCATTTTCATAGTGGGACCACATAGTGAAAATGATACCAACACGACGGGCTCGACGAGACGAAGACGTGGGCTTTGGAATCACCTCGATTGGAGTCACGGATAAAAAGTTATAGCCCGACGAAGTTCAGGGACCGATCTGTAAAACAAACCCTACAAACAGGTCCTTGGCGGTTAAAAGAAGAAAGCGTATTTCTAGAAAGTACGCTTCCCAGAAGAGAAAACTTATTTGGGCCCGAAGAAGCACCAAAGTGCGCTTTCATCAAACAGAAACGCATTTCCCCGAAGTTCGTCTCCACTTACTCCCGCGCGGGCCTGCGTTGACTTCGCCTCTACGGCTGACGGGTGGGGCCAAGGCACACCTGGCCAGGGTCATCGTCAACCTCCCTCTCGCCCGCGAGGCAGAGGCGGGGCGCGCGGCGCCGGCGCTCGTCCGGTCGGCTCCGGCCACCGTTCGGGGCGCCCGGCACACCACTGGATGCGGGAGACCGAGGCGGTCCCGAAGGCGCAGAGCACGGCCGCCGGGGACCTCAAGTCAGAGCGGGGCGCTTCCCACGGCGGATGACGGTGATGGCGATGCTGGGCTCGCAGCGACGGCCGTGGAGGGAAGGGCATGAGCTACGGGGCGGCTCGTGGAGGTCGAGGGGAGCTCTGGAGTGGCTAGGAAGAGGGAAGGAGGTCGTCGTTGCTCCAATTCGAGCGGCGGCCAGCGGAGGCAGTGGCGGCCGTGGCGAGCGAGGGGGAGCTTCGGGGACCAACTGAGTAGCCAGGGAGGGGTAGTGGTGGGTGGCTGAGCTGCTGGTGAGGTCGAAGGGGGCTCGGGAGCCTTTTATTGCCGCGGCGGCGCGGGTGGCCGAGCACGGCCGCGGTGACGCGTGCGCCGCGTCCCGGAGCTTCGGGAGCACGCCTGGAGGAGGAGAGAGGAGTCCAGAGACCTCACGGAGGAGCAGAGGTGGCTCGGGCGTGCTCGGGAGGGTTCGGGAGCGACACGGTCGACCGGCCACAATGGAGCAGACCACGGACGCGGTCGCCGTGCCGTGTCGGGCAAGAGATAGGAGGGGTAGAGGGATCCAGATAGAGGGTGAGTCCAAGGGGAAGCTGCTGGACACGATGTGGTGTCGTGGGCGCGAGGAAACGGACGAGGCTGAGGGCCCCAATGCACAGAGCGCGAGTAATGGCATGCCAAATGCGTGGTCACCGCGTGCACTGGCACATGCAGCGCACCCTGACCGGCCAAATCTTGTCCAGTGGGTAGTCCCTCCAAGGCACAGTCTCAGGGAGGTGATGGATCGATGAAAATCACTGTGGTTAGATGGGAGTGTTCATCTCAGGTTTGCTGTAGCAAACTTGACCACACCTCTGTGATGAACAGGAAGGTTATAAGGTCAAAATGAGATGTCTGGGAGGTGTAGGGTAGGAAGAACTATGATCCTGTGAAGTTTGGAGGGAAATGGACCAATATTTGATATAGTTGCTTTGCAACTGACCAATCTGGTCCAGAAGCTCAATCTTGATGGGCCACTCACATGGAGTAGCCAATTGGGCTGAAATTTGGTAGAACATTATGATTTGGTCATATGAAGATTGTTGCAAAATTTCAACTCATTTGGATACTCCTAGCTAGCACTTGCTTCACAAAGATTCTAGTTGCCCAGAAACTTTGGAAATTAGTCAAGGGAGATTTAATATCAAAATAAAGTTGAATTTTGGCATGTGGCAATGATATGGATAGGAAATAATGCCCAAAAAGTTTTAGAGCAAGCAAACAAATATAAATGGTACTTGCTTCTCAACTTGGCAACTAGGGCAGAATCAGAAAAGGAATATTTGGGAAATATTTTTGAACATGTCAAGGAAGGGTTTGACATATTTGTGGAATATCTGACCCAAACAATTTATGAGAATTATTTGGGAATTTTGGGAATGATGGAAATGTGGGTTACTTCATAACCCAGGACAAACAGGGTTATTCCTTTAATAGAAAAAGTAATATTCCCAAGAAAAAGAATATTGGGATTGGTACAAGATGGAAATGACATGGTCTTGGGATGGTTTTGAAATTGGCAAGCCACTCAGGAAGAGGAATCAAGGGTGATCCCTCCAGGTTGCAAGACTACTAAGCCACAGAAAGGCAAATCCAGACCAAAATCAAAAGAAAAAGAAAATGGACAAAATCCAGGGTGTTACACGTAGCACGCGCGCGCTTCCGCGGGCTCTTTTGGCTCAAAATTGCCGTCGTCCACCTCCGTGACCACCACTCTAGTAGTGATGAGCTGGTTTGGGCGCCGTTGCCTCTTTTGTTTCGGTTCTATACCGGCTCCGCCAGTCTAGGTGCCGGTCTCGGCGCCGATCTTAGTCTCAGCGCCGGTCTCGATGTCGGTCTCAGTCTCCGATGTGACAGGTGGGCCCTGCAACAACCGTTGCTCATCGAGAAGGTTCAAATAGGTGTCTGCCGCCTCGTAGATGTTGAAATCACCAGAACCCTGTCATTCATCATTGCTAGCCATGTTTCCTACGATTAAATCTAGTCAATTAATTCTAGACCTAATAAAATGGATAATGACATAAAAAAGGCCTATGTTTTGCTAGAACATTGATTCATTCCTGGTGCGGCAAATCCCGGGCACTCGATATGTCCTAGTTTGTAGCACAAGTCATGCTGAAATTCACGGAAAATTTCGGCATGACCTTTGCTAAAAAGTGGACAAATCGAGCACCTGAAATTTGCCGGAACGGAAATGAATCAACATTCCGGAAAAACATAGGCCACTCGGAAACATTCCCTGCAAACAACAAAAGGCCACTTGGGCACAATCGAACCACTTCAATGTTGGATATAACAGGATCACTTAAGAACATGTACATGAGCAACTACAACAGTAGATAAACATGAGCAAACACAATTGAGGAATTTGCATATATCATGACCACTTCAATGTTTGACACTTGAAGAAAATCTACACAAATTTCAAATTATGAACCCTAGAACTCAATTCAAATTATGTCCTAAATTTCTGTCATAATAAAAAATCAGTAAAAATTAGGAACCTAGTACACTTGCAGCACTGATAGAAATTTATATTTTTATACTGATTTTTTTCTCTAAAATAAACCCTACTGCCCTAATTAACATCTAGTTAAACCCTACTGCCCTAACCCTACTGCCCTAGTACTTAAGCATCTACAAGTACTAACTAATTAGATGAACCCTAGCTAGCTACTTAAGCATCTACAACTACTTAAGCACCCATTGATGAACCCTAGGAATTATACAACTACTTAAGCATACATTGGGTGCAGAACAACTATATAAGTACTTAAGCAACTATATATACAACCCTATAATATATTTAGTTAACTACTTAAGCATATACAAGTTTGTCCTAAAAATAATATTTAGTTAAGTACTTAAGCATATACAAATTTGTCCTAAAAATTCAGTTAACTACTAATTTCATTCATTTAACTTCACCTAATTAACCTAGTAAAACCCTACTTCCCTAACGAAAAAACATCTAATTAACATCTACTAGTACCACTACTGCCCTAACCTAATTAACCTAAGTTAATTCCTAGGGTCCTGTTATATGCTGCTGCTCTACTGCCCTAACCTAATTAACCTAAGTTAATCTAATTAACATCTACTAGTACCACTACTGCTAATTCCTAGGGTTCATAACTAAATCACCTAAGTTAATTAACCTAGAGAGGAGGGGTGGGGCTTACAGAGAGGAGGGCGTTGAGGGTGGCTCGGGGGAACGGTTGCGGGGAGGTAGGGGCGTCGAGGGAGGCAGGGGCGGCGAGGAGCGGACGAGCTGGCTCCGGGGGTGCGCGGCTCCGGTGGCGGCGATGGCGCGCGGCTCTGGTGACGGCGACGGAGGCAGGGGTGACGAGGGAGCAGGGGTGGCGAGGAGCGGACAAGGGTGTGGCTCCGGGGGCGCGTGGCTCGGGCTCAGGGGCGATCGACGGCGGCAACAAATCGACGGCGGGCGAGGGTGGGGGGAGAAGGGGAGAGGGGAAAAGGACTTAGCAAAATTTTGAGCCCGCGCGTGTGGTTAAGTCGAACTAGCAGTAGCGCTGGCAAGGAAAACGCGCTATAGCTAAGGTAGCTATAGCGCTTTCCACTAAAACGCGCTACTGCTACTGGAAGCAGCTATTTATTTTCCTTTTTCTTTTCCTTTTATCTAAGGAACTTAGCTATAGCGCGTGACCAGAAAAGCACTACTGCTAAAGTAGCTATAGAGCTTTGTGAGAACAAGCGCTACTGCTATGCCTTTCTCCTCTAATTTTCTTTTCTTTTTCTTTTTTTCATTTCTCCTTTTTCTATTTCTTTCATTTTCATTTATTTTTCTATTAATTTTTCTACTTATTTTCTTTTTCTTAGCAGTAGCGCTCTACCATAGAAACGCGCTGCTACAACGCACTTAGCAATAGCGTGTTTCACACAGGCTCTCTACTACTATTCCTAGCCTACCGGCAACAGTGTGGGAATTATAGTAGTAGCGCTTTTTTGCGCAGAGGCGCTACTGCTACAACTATAGTTGTAGCGTGCTTTTGTGACGAGCGCTACTACTAAGTAGCAGTAGCGCTTAGTTTTGACCAGCGCTCCTGCTATACCTCTGTGTATAAGGTTTTCCCTAGTAGTGATTGTCTATCTAGGTCACTCTCAAGAGACCGTCTCACTCATTCTTCTGCACAGCGGCCCACACTCGCTTAATCTCTCTCTCTCTCTCTCTTTATCTAAGTGTCGATTAACCTCACTTTCTCTCACACACAAACGATATATCTCCCTGTTCGGGCCTCGATCGACACACTCTATACTCTCTCACGCAGATTGTCTATCTAGATCAGTTTCTCCAAGCCGCTCCACTCATTCGACCTCATGGTGGCCCACGCTCGCTCAATCTCTCTCTCCCTCTCTCTCTCTCTCTATGCATGTCTCGATTGACCTCGCTCTTTCTCACACACAAACGATATATCTCCATGTTTGGGCCTAATTCGACATATTCATAGTGTATACTCTCAAATGCACATTGTCTATCTAGGTCACTCTCTCCAACCTGTCTCACTCTTTCGATCGCATGACGACCACACTCGCTCAATCTCTCTCTCTCTTTATCTATGTATCGCTTGACCTTGCTTCCTCCCACGCACAAATGATATGTGTACCTGTCTGTGACTGGATCATCTCTCAAGCTCTCTCTTCCAGCCCTCACCCTTCCCAAAAGCTCAATCAGACAATATCTATCCACAGCATATATATCTTTTACTAACGGGGTCTCGGTTGATTTTCCTTCCTTTAGCTACTCAACGAATGTCGAGGCACACTCACTTTGTCTCTCTATCTATGTCTCGATTGACCTCGCTTTCTCACGCCGTCTCTTCCACACATTGAAGATACCTCTCCATCCCTCGCAGAGCCGGAGCTATTTACATTGCGAGGGGGACTCCAACCTTCGATTAATTTGTGAAGGCATTTATTTCGGTGGGTTTAGATTATATTTTGTAGCATTCGCCCCACAACTACTCCAAACACCGTTGCAACCCCCACCCCTCCCCCAATTGTTTTCCCTCTGGATCGGTCACCGCTCTCTCGCACGCCCTTTCTAACCTTCCACGTCGCACCATGGTATTTTTGCAAAAAACTCTGGTGTTCTCTTTAATTATTACAAATAAACTACAAACTACACACCGGAGTCCACCTGTAATGGAACAAATTTTGACCCAGAAATTAAAGTGCTACAAACTACACACCAGGGGGCCCAACTGTCTTGGAGCAAATTTGGACCCATATCTACACCCCTATATAGTGTGCGAATAACTTTGAAAGATGGTCGTTGGATGAAGCCAATCCGACGATGCAGAGATGGCAAATCCGAGCACCACTGGTTGTTGGATATCTTCTACATTCCACCACATTCTGCCACATGTACAATCTATAGAAGACTGCATGGTTGAACTTAAGCATAATACACAAACCTCAAAACACAAGCACTCCTCCTTTGTTTTAGAATCTTCTGTATCATAATTGCCCAATTTTCTTTTTCATAAATGAATTACCATTATTTGTTTTTACTTTATGCTCTACAATGCACAATTCCATGAATCTTAAAATAGATTAACTTTTTTTATAAAACTTATTGATTTTGAATGAGATGAACTATAAGAATTAAACGAACATCTACATCATGCATATATGAATCAAAGCTTACATGCTATGGTGTGGTATTTATTCATAATTTGGTTGCCAAATCTCATGCATGCAATGCACGTGTACCTTACTAGTATAAATTAAAAATGAAAAAGGACGAGGATCGAACATGCGACCAGGGCCTTCAAGCCGCACATCAATAGGCAACATAGTAGCAACGTTTGTTGTACTCCCCTTTGTTGATATAATGTTTTTATATTACCATAGTCTTATTTAATGGACAACATGTTTTTATACTATTAACTTTAGTACATTAGTGGGACCGGCTTGTTAGCACGTACTATTCCACTTCACTTACTGGTGGGTTCCATGTCTGCTCTCTCTCTCTCTCTCTCTCTCTCTCTCTCTCTCCTCTCCTTCTACGTTTAGACGCACGGGCAAACACGAAGAACATGCGGGCGGTGTGGCCGTTGACCGAATCTGGACGCGTTCACAAGTTACGACACCAGTTTCACGTAATACTAGTACTACTATTGGAGTGTGTGACAAGTTTAGGAACAAAAGTGACCGTGACGGACAAGTTAGCACTACTAGGGAAAACCTTATACACAGAACCTTAGCAGTAGTGCTGGATAAAATGAGGCGCTACTGCTACTTAGCAGTAGCGCCTGTCCACAGCAGGCGCTACTGCTATAGACATAGCAGTAGCGCGGCAAGGACAAAGAGCGCTACTACTAAAATTGCCCCACCGTTGCCGCCAGGCTAAGTGTAGTAGTAGCGCTTTCCCTTGAAACGCGCTACTGCTAGGTAGTTTAGCAGTAGCGCTTTCCCCTAACAGGCGCTACTGCTAAACCCATCCTATCTTCTCCACCGTCCGCCCCTCACTCTCCCCCTCTCCACTCCCACTCTCACTCCCCACGCACCCCGTCGTCCGCCGTCGCCGACGTTCGGCCTTCCCCGACCACTGTCGTCGCCCGCCGCCGCCGACGCTCCTGCTCCACCTCCACCGAGGTAGTTCCTCCATCCCTCCTCCTTCCACCTCCCTCCCCTCCTCGTCCCTCTCCCTCTCCCTCCCTCCCTCTCCCTCCTCACTCCCGCCTCCTCCCTCCCACCTCCCTCCCTGCCTCGTATGTCCTCTCCTCCCTGCCTCATCCGTCCTCCTCCTCCCTGCATCATCCGTCTGCCTCCTCCCTTCCACCCTCACTCACCCTTCCCTTTGTTCCTACTCCCTCCACTTCCCTCTGTTTTTGAAATTTTAAGAATAGAAATTTTTAGGTATTAAATTTAGTAATAGAAGTAAGAAAATTTAGGGTAGAACTAGGGTAATAGAATTTTTAGTAAGTGTTTAATAGAAATAGTTTATTTAGTAAGTGGTTAATAGAACTAGTTTATTTATAGTAAGTGCTTAATAGAACTAGTTTATTTAGTAAGTGGTTAATAAAACTAGTTTATTTTGTAAGTACTTAATAGAACTAGTTTATTTAGTAAGTGCTTAATAGAACTAGTTTAGAGAGAGAGACCTATATTGGCAAATTTACTTATGTTAGGATTATATATAAGATATTTTGAAATGTTTTTGTTCATATTTTCAACCATTGAAATGCAATGACCATCAAGTTTGAATGCTCATATGATGTAGATATAAACATGTATATCTAGTGTTGCTCAAATAGGATATGTGCTTGCCCAAGTGGCCATGTTTGCAGGGAACACCTCCGAGTGGCCTATGTTTTGCCGGAGTGTTGATTAATTTCCGTTCCGGCAAATTTCAGGTGCTCGATATGTCCTTTTTTAGCAAAGGTCATGCCGGATTTTTCTGAGAATTTTGGCATGGCTTGTGCTATAATATAGGAAATATCGAGTGCGTTGGAAATGCCGGAAAGAGCATTTAACGCCATTTTGGGTTGACTTTAAGTCGACAGACCGATAGTCAACCCGTGATGAATAATAATGATCTAATTTAGTTTTTGTAGTACATATATTGAATTGTACAAGTTTAATCTTTGAATTATGAACATAGGAAATGTCTGACGACGACGATAGGCTCCCGGAGTGCGACTGGTGCGGCGCTGACCGGTGTCTGTGCGACAGGCCTCACCTGGTAGAAGGTCGGCGCTTCAGTATTAAGCTCCATGAGAACTTCGATGTTGAAACGGTACACAACGATGACAAATGTTTTTTCGTAATTAAGCACGATTTCTGCTTCTTCAACGTGTAATTTCTGTCTTTTACAATTCGACTAGCTTATCCCATGCCATGAAAGACGCTATGTCTTGGAGAAGCTGGATTTTGAAGATCATGAAAATATGAAGACAAAGATAGTTCACCTAAGGACCCATCATGGTTATAATTTTGCTGTAAATCTATACAATTCTGAGAGCATATCCCATTTTGGTTGCCCGAATTGGGAAGCACTTTGCAAGATGTATGATTTTCATGAGGGTATGCTTGTCACCTTGGATCTTGGTGATCCTAACATCGACGAAGAGAATATGGACATTTGGGTCCTTGTTGATACGCTTCCAATTCTACCGCTATGTGAGTTTCTCAAACATATTTATTAAGTAATTTATATTGTTTATTTCAAAATAGTTGACAGCTTATTTTCATTCTTCAAAAAATGTACGGAAGATGGTAGATAGAACCTACTACACCGATGGCGCAGAATTAACTTATCAGGAGAAAGATCATCTTATCTCATTTATTATTGATGTTGAGAATTACAATATCAATTATGAAACTCCTGCACATTATGGTCAATATGTGCCACTAGTGCACGTGTTGAACTACGGTAACATCCATGGAGATGGCATGGTTAGATTTTTTACTATTACGACATCTGTGTATCTTTTGCATATATTCTTCTAAAGCTAAACTATATTGCTAACTACGATGTTATTATTATGTTTTTCAACAGAAAATCCCGAAGGATTGTGTGCCTGATCTGATGTTTCCGGAAGGTCGGCTTGATGTTATTAGCTTACGGCCAAGTCTGCCTAGGCTTCACAACTGTTCATACCGGATTTCTAAAACCGATGAAGACATGACAATCAAAGAATGGAAAAAATGTATGAACAATCATAGGGAGCTACTTGGAAGCAACATTGTGTGAAGCGCAAGAATTGGAGACAGGATAGTCTCCATTCTCCATAATGGAGAGTCAGGGCCTATCTTGTTTTATGCTATTTTACCTTAGAGAGGGTAGTAGGTCCTATGAGAGAGGAGTAGGTCCTAGGTACAATGTGTTATTATGTGCTACAATGTGTTAGAGTTGATGATGAGGAGGAGGAGGAGTTGTGATTATGACTAGTGACCAAGTTGTTATATGATGTCTCATGGACGAAAATGATGATCATGAGGAGTTGTTATATGACAATGATGTATTATGATGATAAGTTGTTAATGATATGATGATGATGATGAGTTATTATATCATTGGGTGAAAGAACCGCAGATTAGTTTCAAGTGGATGGATCCTAAGTGAGCAAGTCATGGATTATCACGATAATCCATGACTTGATGTAGTAACTCATTATGATGTAAAAACAATCTCTAAATTGCTACTGTATGAAAACTTGTATAATGGTGTATGAATACGACATAAAATAAAAAAGAAATAGAATACGTAATAATAGTAGAAGCCCGGGCAGAGAGGCGCGCTGCTAGTAATTACCAGTAGCGCTTTCTGCAAGACGCAATACTACTAAGTAGGTATAGCAGTAGCGCGTGTAAACCAACACTACTGCTAACCTTTAGCTGTAGCGCCGTAGCAGTAGCGCGTGTAAAGCAACGCTACTGCTAACCTTTAGTTGTAGCGCCGTAGCAGTAGCACGGTTCCCCGCGCTACTGCTAGGCCAAAAACCAGCGCTACTGCTAGGCTTTTCCCTAGTAGTGTAGGCTAGTAGTATCTACTAACAATTAAATGCGTGGATAAATAGATGTATCACCTATAGTGCTCGAACAAGGGGACTACTCGCGCCCTACAAGTATTTGGAACTGGCTTCCCTAAAAAAATATTTGGAATTGACGTGGTATTTAATATGAAATGTTTGCGATGAGAAGGAATACATGTCGCTTGATGATGTTTTATATTTAATTTGATACGGCTCTAGCAGAACATTCAATCGATCAAACCATAGATTTCATTCAGTCTGACTTCGACTTTACATTCATACCACGATCGAACTAAAATAAACGCAAATGATAAATCCCAAATGTTCGGATTTTAAACATGGCAATCCGAACATTTTTCATGGCATATTTAGATCACGCGGCGGCGGCGGAGGCGTCTTGCGGCAGGAAGCGGCTCCTCTACCATGCTCTGTGTGTCATCGGGCCACTGACCGGCGGCGACGGCGGCGTCTTGCACCGTTGTTGGCGTACTCCTGGACTTTGGCCCTAGCTTCAAGTAAGGCTAGAATGTTCTGGACTTCGGTCTCTAGGAGCCAGTCAACTAGCGGGAGGAGGCGACTGGCGTTGGTGCAAGGAAGCGGTCGATGGCGGCGATCCATGCCGCTGAGGGGGGCACTGGCACCAGCGCGGGGACAGGCTCTGGCAACGGCGCGGTGGAGACATTCGTGTGCACGGGCACCGACACGAGCGTGCGCGTTAGTGCACGTGCATGCGCATGCGCTAGCAGGTGCATGGGTGCGTGAAAGTCAGCTGGGACCTCGTGGAACCCTGTGGCTTCAAGCTCGGCGAGAATGTGCGGCTCCCAGGCCATCAATGCCACAGGGATGGGCGCTGGCGTAGTTGGGGCGACGGGAGCTGGAATGGGAGCGGGGACAGGCGTGGCATCTTCCCGCAAGGCCAGTTCAAGCTCGTCCCAAAGTGCCTTATGTTCTTGAGACTCCGGTTGGGTGTCTTCCTCGGGAAACTGGAAGACTAAGGGCATACCATCGTGATGCGGCATGGCGTACGGTGAGGTCAGGCTGGTTGGAGGTAGACGACAGGAGAATCCGAGAGGAAGAGAGAAGATTGTAGCGAGACCGAGGAGTGTGGGGGTGATTTAAACTGCGGCACCGGCGCCATTAAAAGTGGGGGCAGTTGGGAGGAAGGTGGGCGGCGGAGCCTGGTCAAAGGGCTCGCCTCCCGGTGAGCTTGCGCAGCGACCTGCTCGCACGCCTCCCGGTCAGTCGGTGCAGCGGTCTGCTCGCACGCCTCCCTTCGACTCACACGCTTTCTCAGACGGCACCTACCGATCAGAAGCGGGACTCGTGGCGGCACGTAGGTCTAACGCCCATGGTTTGAATAGTGAAACCGTTCGCGTTAACGTGACATGTCTTTGTTCCAAAATACCTTGGCTCTTCATTTGTGCAACTTTTCATAAGCAGCTTGTCTCAAATTGAACAAAAAAATACGATGGCTTATTTGTGCCATATCACGTGACCATGCTCAGTTTCATGAATTTCAGGTTAGTTTTGGATTTTCTGGAATTTAAAATCCAGGATTCGAAACAATATCATAACCTGCATCATGAAATAAATTTTCAAGCCATACATCTTTATTGTTGTAGATGTTAATATTTCTTAAGAAAGGATTTGTTCAAACATTTTGCTTAGTTAGACTTCAGACAAGTTATATATGCAGAGTAAAAAGATAATCCCTCCTTACCAGTGCATTGCCTGATATACTAACTCTAGTAGGCACGAACAACGCATGAACAAAATCAACAAACGGAGCTCCATTCTGTGCTCATCCTGGTGTAGTACTATTAGTACTAGGCAATGGAGTTCACGGGTGACCTTGGGTAGCGGCGACCAAGGGAATTGAACCGTGCTCGGCATGGTAGGTAATGTGGGCTAGTTACTAAAGCATCCCTCCATTGTTCATTGGGTGTCATTATGGACCGGGGACATGAGGGGAATTTCCTAGGGCTGGAATTCTGGCCGCCAGATATTTCGACTAGAAACGCGGAGGCTCGAGTGGAGGCGCGAAGTTTAATATCGTGGTTCTTTTGGTTGGGGTTGGCTAATGTGCGTCCCACGCACGCCACCACCAGGACACGAGCCCGGGTCTGGCTGGTACGCCGTCGGGTGCTACCATTCGAGAATGCGAAAGGAATCTTTTTTTAAAATTGCCGAACGAATCTATATGTATTACAATGACCGTATTTTCCTTGCAAATAAATGGTCATTCCAAAAGGCACGGTAATTGATTTATGACGAGTTCTTGAATTAGAGTGAGTTTGTGATATAGTGATCTCAACGTGGATGTATGACCATGCATGTATGACACGAATTCAAAACTAAAATGTAAGCCATGCATGGTCCTCAATTCAATATTGAAAATGCACAATAAATTGAAACATGAATATTAAGTCTAGTACTATGTACATGCAAATGTTGTGTTTAGGCCTCTCCATCGACACCCCCCCAACCATCACACATACTTCATGTATCGATTGATCTTCATTTCTTTGTTAATAGAGCTATTGGTATCCGACACACGCGCGCTCATTATTTCTCTTCATGTTTCGATCTCCATTTATGTCACACCCACCCACACACTCTCAACAAATGTATTTCTCACACACAACCTCGTCGTGCCCTCCATGACAAACCCTCCCTCTCTCTCAAGACACGTACGTTGCCTTTGTAAAAACACCTTCACCATGCGCGCACACACAAAGTCTATCTAGGCCACTCTCGGTAACTATCTCCCTCCAGCCCTCACTGCAGCTTCGCCGCACGATATCTCGATGTATCATCTTTAACATTCGAGTGTACGCTAGGCCACACTCACTCGATCTCTCCCTCTATAAATGACTCGATTGACCTCGCTTTCTCGCGTCGTCTCTCTCCCACCTAGACGCTCCCACTACACCTCTTGCATAGGAGGAGCTATGTAGATTGTCGGGGGTAACCCCTCGACCTTAGATAAAATTGTGAAGCTCTGTTTAGGATTGTTTAGATTATATTTTTTAAACATTATATTTGTCCCCACCCTCCCAAACACAGATAGGTTGTGCACACCACCCCCCCCCCCCCCCCGCGGAGAATATCATGTGCCCCACACCTTAGATGCTATATGGAGCGTGTAGATCTGAGATATAGCGGCTCACAAGATGTCTTAATATTTTTACAAGAAACCTTAATGAGTTTGGGAATTGCACACAATTAGTACCAAAACTACTCAGATGCCCTTGGATTCCATATCCAACGGCCTCGAAGCTCATATCATCGTAGCATCTAAGATGAGGGAAGACCTCATATTCTCTTGTGTTTAAGAATATCACGTGCTACCACACCTTAGATGTTATGGTGATACAAGCTCCTCAGAGCCGTTGGATCTGAGATCCAACGACTCCTTGGTGGTTCAAATGTTTTTGCAGAAAATCCCCCAAAGAGTTTGGGCGCAGCCCACAAGCACAAAGACTACTCAGATGCCATTGGATCTCAGATCGAACAACCTCGAAGCTCGTATCACCGTAGCATCCATGCTGCGAGAGCACCTGATGTTTTCTCGCACGGGGGAATATGAGGTGCTCCCACACCGTAGATTCTATGGTGATACGAATTCCCGAGAGATCTAACGGCTCGCAATAGGAGGTTTGAATGTTTTTGCAATATGGGCCTCAAAGAGTTTGGGAATTGCACAGAAAGTACAAATACTACGCACATGGCATTGGATCTCAGATCCAACAACCTAGATGCTCGTATCATCGTAGTGGCTAATTAAGTTGCGGGGAGCACCTAATATGAGCTACTGGGAGCCGTTGGATCCAAGATCCAGCGGCTCACACGAGGCCTGAATGGTTTTTTTGCAAAAAAAAAAACCTTGGACAGTTTGGAAATTGCGCATAATTACAAAGACTACTCCCAAGCCATTGGATCTCAGATCCAACAACATAAAATCTTGTATCACCATAGCATCTAAGCTGCGGGGAGCATGTGATATTCTATGCCGATGTCATTTTTGTTTCTAAACTTGCAAAATACGTGTAACTGGTGTCGTAACTTGTCTAACCGCGCAAAGTGTTTATGCAAAAAAAACATCCTACACTGAAATATCAGAACAACACACGGGAGGCCCACTTGTCATTGATCAAATTTGGACCTAAAACTAACAAATCTGAAGGACGAGATTTGAACCGGCAACCTGGAGTACAAAGTGTACGTCGATAGCCTGAAACTGCAATGGTTGTTGGTTTTGTCGCATAACTTCATTTTATACAGTATCACGTTGAGTAGAGTAGAGGGAGTGGCTCGTCAACAGGTGCATTAACGTTGACTAACTTATTGGTGGGTCCCATGTCTGCCATTTCTCTCTCTCCTCTCCATCTAGTAGTACAACCTTTGGATGCACGGGCACACACGAAGAGCGGCGCAAGCTTGCCGTGGTGTTATTATAACTAAAATAAATGCTTGGAAAATAGATGAATCGCCTAGAACAAGAGACGTTGTGGCTGGTCGAGACGGAGCTAACCACACCTATCCTATATGCCACGTTAGCATGATGAAGTTGTGTGGCCAGTGGGGTGTTTTCGACCGACTGGCTGGGTCCCGAGGTCGAACCATAGGTAGTTTTATACAGTTTATTTTTACATGCACATTTTTCCTCCGTGCCTAGACGTGGCACACCCTACCGCGCGGTTTCTGGGTCCTCCCGGGTGGTGCACTTATATTTTCTTTCTTGCCGAGACGTGGGACGCCCTATCGTGCGTTTTATGGGTCCTCCTTGGTCGTAGCGCCGAAGCAAGTAAATGAGTCGTCAAGTCACAAAAGCCCACCTTTCCCGCCGAGTACATCAGTGAAGCACGGTGGCTAGCTAGTTGGGCTAGTGCGACCGAGTAGCTAGGCCGCCGCCACATTTGTTTTTTCACCCCTTTTTTTCTATCCTTACCGGTAGGTAAATTTAAATATCCACCACTGCGTTGCACTGGTCTTTGGGTGCGGCAGGCGCGGCAGGATTTTTATTTTTTTGATTGATGGAAGCAGGCGCAGCAGCAATTAGTCATGATGACTCCGCCTGTAAAACCCACTGCTCCCTGAAGTGAAAAGTCGTCGACTGGTGTTTTCTCATGGTGAAAACCAAAAGATTCACCCCGCTCCTCGGCTGGCTCCCTCCGCCTTCCCGTAGATTGCATTGCCTTTCAGCCGTTTCACCCCTTTGCTTCCTCTCCCCATTGCTTCTACCTGGTTTCATGGCGGCGCACCAGATGACGGACTCTGAGGTGAGGCGCCTGACACAGGAGCTCCATGCCAAGGATGCGGAGCTTAGGGCCAAGGACGTGGAGCTCCGTGAGCTCAAGGAGGAGAGGAGTGCCATGCTCCTCCTTTATGTGCGGGAGTTCACGGAGCTTCAAAAGCGGCAGGCGTCCACCAAAAAGATGCTCGAGGTATCGGCGGCGTTGCTGCAGAAAGCGGGTGATACGATAGGCGGTCAGGCGAGCCGGCTGGAGCGTGAGCGGGCCGGTCGTGACGAGGTCCAGGATCGCCTCAACCACTTGCTGGACCATGTTGCCATGCACGTGTTGCGACTGTGCGATGCCTACCATCGTGCCAGCGCGACCATGCCGGCCGTCGGGCTAAACCCGTTCGACCACCCCATCGACTTCAATGAGCAGCGGCTTCCTGACCTGGTCTCCTTCTTCACCTATATCTCCGAGGAGCTGAGCCGTCTCCGCGCGATGGTGGGGGCGAAGCTGGACAGGGAGGGGTTGCGGGCGGTCGGCGCCGTTGCCGGGCGAATCCTCTCAGGGCTTCATCACCGGAATCCATTCGTGCCATTGGACGCCGTCTTTGACGAGCTGGCTCCCGTCGACCGGGAGCGGGCTTTGCGGGCGGTGGCACCTTGCATCACCAATGTTGTGCGCCTCGAGAAGCAGAGGGACTTCGATGGTGTTTAGGCATCATCTGCATGGGCATGTCTCGGTGCAACATGACCATTGGATCAAACTCACACGATGCAAATCAGTCATTGTAGCAAAAAACGTGCGGGTGTGTTTGGTTGCATTCTCATCTCAATATAGTTGTTCCCTCTTCGTGCATGCTCATCTCAGTACCCCTCTTCATGCATGCTCTGCATGCTCCTAGTGTATTTGTGTTAACCTAGTGTGGACTCATGCACCCTTCATGCACTCTGCCAAACACCCAAAAGTGGGTCGAGAAGGGAACTTTTGCTCCCATGCACCCTTCATACACCCTACCTAACACTCATTTGTGCTTCATATGGTTCATGTTCCATGGAGTACTGTAGAACCGTCCTCTTCGTGCGCTGTAGACCTAGTTCTGTTAACATTGATCTCACCGTTCATTCTCGACCGGACAGTCAAAAAAGGGGCATGTTACATTACTGTTCATAGTTGACATGCGCACAACATCATTTTTTATCGTCATATCTTACTACACTAGCAACAATATTATGGTACTGATGTATGAACCACTGCACATGCTTAGTAGTAGGAGTACTGTGTGTTCAAGTGGCTGCCGTGTTTCGCACTCCTCCGTCGTATGAGTGGAAATGCTCGTTGTAATCATTTTTGTTTTTCAGGAACAGTGGACACGCTCTACCGCGCGGATCCTCCTCGACGGTCGTCAGGAACCTTGCTACTCACTTTCGCCGATGTGTGGGACAGCCAGCATCGGGGTCCACTTGCCATGCACTAAATTACTCCGTACTAGAGTGCACAACTGCATGGTAGACTACCGTGGTCGAAGCGCCGCAGTAATGCCCAATGAGCCATCAAATCACAAAACCCCCACCTTTCCAGCAGTAAGTTGGACGGACGAAGCAACCATCATTTCACTCTTCTCCCTCAGCTTCCTCTCTTGAAGAAAACCCCAACTCGCTTCTCCCTCATCGTGTTCCTCATTTCTTCAAGAAAACCCCGACGCGCTTCTGACATTGTTCTTCTCTCCCAAAGAAGGAAAGGTGAGCGCATCAATGGTGTTGCTTCTGGCCAAGGCCCGGTCTTGCAACCCCGCGACTGATCCTATAACTCCCTCCCTGTTCTTCTTTTGGGTTTGTGATTATGGTTTCTTTTCTTTTATTTCTATTTGACAGGTTCTTGATGGACCCTGGAGCACCGGCCGAAGTGATGTCTATGGCTCCGGCCAAAACCGTCAAGGCTCAGGGTACGAAGAAGCACAAGCACCCCACCAAGACTACCGCAGACAAGCTCAAGGACATCGCCCTGTCCAAGCCCGCCTCTTCGGGATCTTGACGATCTTTTTGGCGATCTTGATCGTGTTTTTTCATCTAACACGCAGTACTAGTACTAGTAGTACAACTTTCTGGGTGATCTTGCATGTGATTTTTGTGTGCCAAATGACGGTTCTAAATTGCTCTTTTCACCAAAACATGCGAGAGGTTGACATACATATGATTTTTGCACATAACACTGATTTCTTATAGATTACTTTCAACTACTTTATGAACATCAATGCTAGATATAGGAAATGCAAGATTTTAGCTCTCATGCATTTGAAGAGAGTATAGTAGCCTCAGTAACTTGTGTTATGGATATTGCAAGTAATCCCTCTGCTCTCATGGCTTTGAAGACATGTTCTAGTGTCTTTTGTTCTATCATTTATGTGCGTATATGTAGTCTTATATGGAGTAAAATATCGAAAATCATCTTATATTTCTGAACGGAGGTAGTAATAAAATATTCGGTTTCTGTTTGAATTAGAACCAGGTCCGTGGTTGTGGCACCCCGGCTCAGAGGAACCGGAACGCCCCGTACTCCAACCCAGAGAAAAGTCTTCTGGAATATGGCACTGTTGGCATAGAACAAATCAGCTCTTTATTACTATGGATAAGGTTACAAGGGTACATGGAATACATCAGCACGGCAACACTACGCCTGCCCAGGGTAGCTCTATGCTAACAGCGAAACATCCCGAGGAAGCGGAGTACCCTCGGTAGCGGAACAATGACGGCGGTGGTGAACTCCACTCCACAGGGACTCTGGCTGGAACGCGTATCCTAGCTCGCAAACTCGGAATCCTCGACAAGCAAGCAATCATGGCATGACCTGCAAACTGGCATGACACGCCAGGTGAGTACTTTGAATGTACTCGCAAGCTCACAGCAACCAAAGCAGTCAAGACAAGCAACAGCATGGCACTTACAGGTTAAGCAGGTGTAAACATGATGATGCTAGAACAATATAAGCATGGCATGGCATATACTACATGCAACAGGTTGCAACTTACTCTGTCGTGAGGTTACCCCGTAACCATCACCTGTAAGAACTTACCATCGAGTGTGCCACATGATAACCTCGGGACCAACCAAACTTGGTATTACAATACCGTAGTGATAACATGATCACAAGGAGCTTGGTCTTTACCGAGATCACCACATAACACCAAACCACGGTGATCCTCTCGTGATCATGATCAACCAACATCGGTATCCTCGATACCACGGTGATCCTCTCGCGATCACATAAAGATCAACCAACTTCTTTCTCATCGAACCGGGTTGTTATAAGCAAGATTATTATACTGTTGACCCATAATGTGTCCTACTACGAACTGTGCCCATATCCGAGGACACGGCTATCAATAGATTATACACTCTGCAGAGGTTAGTACACTGTACCCACACCATGGAACTCATGGCCTCGTGCTCCCATTCGGGTGGGCCAACGACGTTCCAACAAAACCCAATCTATTGCATGGCACTCTCCCAGCCAATCTGACAAACTCCCCTTTGGGCTATGTCATGGGTGACCCCTGTGTCCTTCCGACACCTGCCACCGTTGTGGCCAAACAAAACTGTCCCAAACGGGGACCTGAGCTCAATACCAAAACTGGGTTCACAAGGTTATAGCCGCCTACCGGGCCAGGGTAGCACGCGCTCATAACCTTCCCTAGTTGGAGGCACCGGCGAGAGGCATGACAATAGACCGAGTTAGGGCTGCCCCATCCCAGCAAGTGTGGTTGCACTGGTGAGCTCGATTCGGTGGCGCACTATGACTCAGCCAACAGGTGTTCAAGTTCGATTAACATCCGGTTAAATTTGAATGATGATGTGCTGAGCTATGATAACAGGATGAACCATAACAACAGATAAAGAAACATGTAGACATGTCATCATCTTAGCATGAACTACTGCCAATGTTAACCATGAGCATAATGCTACCAACGACTACTTGATAACCAGCAAGATGCACAAGGACAGAATGTGGAGATAAGCATGAGCATATACAGTATTTCTCAAACAGAATAACATGTACATGTTAAATATCTATTCAAGTAGGAACAATAGCTACTGCAAATCCATCATGCAAGTGGATGTCGTGGCTTGCCTGGGGATGAAGTAAATCACCGGGGAGAAGTGCGGAACGCTCGCGGAATGGATCACTGAAAATAGTTCTCTCCCGGAGGGGGCTGTTTATAGCAAGGGCAAAATGGTCATTTTCACTGTGTCAAAACATTATGAAAATGACACCAATAGATAGTGCTCAACGATATGAAGAAATAGGCTTTGGATTCACCTCGATCAAAGTTACGAGCAAAAAGATGTGATAGTTTTTTTGCTAGGGACCTATCTGTAAAGATAATATTTACAATGGGGTCCCTGATAGCTCGGCGGGTCGCGCACTGCAGCAGAATGCGTTTTCGAGAGGGGAAGACGTATTCGGAAGAATACGCCTCCACTTAAGTGATGTGGCAGGGGCGGGCTCAGCGGCTGAGTGGCTGACATGTGGGTCCCGCGCTAACTCTTCCTCTCTCCTGGCTCCCTTCTTCTTCCCCCTTCATTGCCCGATGGAGGCAGAGCAGGGGCGCGCGCCGGCGAGGCCTCCCGGCTGCACAGGCCGTCTCCGGCCAAGGTCCGGCCACCAGCGTGACCGTGGCAACGAGCCGCGTCCATCCCGGCGAGGGGCGTGCTTCGGGGAGGGCCGCAGTCGCGGCTGCTCGTGGCGACAGAGAGCGGGGAAGGCGGCGGCCGGACTTGGGGATGCACGACCACAGAAACTCCGGCGAGGAATGGAGAAGATGGGGAGGTTCTCCGGCGTTCGGGTGACCTTCTGGTGGTGAAAGGAGGAGGGGAGGGACTCGCCCTTTGCCGGAATTGCAGAGGGCAGGGGCGGCGGCCATGGCGGTGGAATGCGGGGAGGAAGAGCTCTGGGGCTCGGGCAGGTAGCTCGGGAATGGTAGGGTAGGGTGGTGGAGCTGCTGGTGAGGTCGGGAGGGGCTCGGGTGGCCTATAAATAGGTGGGCGGCGGGAATGGATAGGATCGGCCGCGGCGGTGCTCTGACCGGGGCACTGGAGCTAGGAGGCGAGCTGGCTCGTCCGCAAGCGTTACCGACCTGACACGGAGCAGTGCGACAGCTGCGCTGGCTCGTTCGGGAGGGCTCGGGGGTGGCCGCATACGGCGGCGCACGCACGGTACAGTGGCAGGGCAGAAGTGCTCGTCGCGACGCGGCGAGGAAGAGGACGGAGGGGGGTGCGTGGACGGTGGGGAAAGTGGCCGGCAGGCGGGGACAAGGAAAGGCAGCACGAGGTGGCCAGAACGGTCGTGTCCGACGGGGTCGGCGTGTAGAGCACGACTTTGGCTCGGGCAGACGTGTGGTCACCGCATGCATTGGCGCACGCGGTGCGCTCTGGCCCGTCCAGTCATGTCTACGCGGTAGTCTCTCCAAGACAGGTTATCTCAGAGGTGATGGATCGAATAAAAACACTGTGAGTAGATGGGAATGATCCACAGAAGTTTTCTGTAGCAAACTTGGACATGAAGCTGAGATGAAATGGGATAGCCACTAAGGATCAAAAGATGTCATCCATGCTTAGGGTAGGAAGGACTATGATCCTGTGAATTTTGGAAGGATTTGGACCAGGATTTAGCATAGTTGCTTCACAACTGCCCAAACTGGTCCAGAAAATGAATCATGAAGTGGCACTCTAATAGATGCTTGGATTGAGATGAAATTTGGTGGATATGAGTTATTTGGATACACAAACACACTGTAAAAATTTCATACCATTTGGACACACCAAAATGGTACTTCCTTTACAGTGGCCCTCTTTGGATAGAAACTAAGAGAAATTCTAGAGAAATATTGGATGAATGAAATGAGCCCAAATTTGGTGGAGAAGTGAAATATGGGTAGAAGCCTGTTCTGGAAATTATTCATGAATTATGGAGCAATAAAAATTATAGTTGCTTCACAACCCATAATAATTACCAGAAACAAAGATTTGATGCTGTGATCACATAGATGATTGAATGATGCTAAAATTTAGTGGAGAGCTATGATTTGATCATATGAAGATGCTTGCAAAGTTTCAACTCATTTGGATATGCCTAGCTTGCACTTCCTTCACAAGGCCTCTGTTTGAACAGAAACTTTGAGAAATTTCTCAGGAATATTTACTAGGCAAATGAAGTTGAAATTTGGCATGTGGCAATTATATGGATGGGAAAGAGTGCACAAAAAGTTTGAGATCAATCAAGCAAAAATAATGGGTACTTGCTTCACAAACTGCCAGCTAGGGTAGAATCAGAAAATGAATATTGGTGGAATATTTTTTATCATGGCAAGGAAGGATTTTGACATATCTAAGGAATATTTGACCCAAAAAATTTATGGGAATCTTTGGAATGATGGAAGTGTGGGTTGCTTCACAACCCAGGGCAAACAGGGTTATTCCTTTAATAGAAAAAAAATATTCCCAAGTAAAAGAATATTGGGATTGGGCCAAGATGGTCTTGGGATGGATTTGAGGTTGACAAGCCACTTGGGAGAGGAATCAAGGGTGATCTCTCCAGGTTTCAGGACCACTAAGCCACTGAAAAGCAAAACCAGACCAAAATCGAAAGAAAAAGAAAATGGGCAAAATCCAGGGTGTTACAAACCTACCCCCCTTAAAGAAATCTCATCCTCGAGATTTGGTTGCTCAGTGGTCAAGCAAGAATATTCTGACTTAAGGAAACCGTTTCCAACTCGGGCTTCCTTTTTGCCTTTGTATAATGCTCCCATTAAATTTCATCTGTCTGACTACCTGACTTCAGGGTGGTTTGTTTCACTGGATCCTTTTTCTGGCAAATCTTACCTCATATGTCACTCTGACTTCACTCCTTTTATGTCTGTTGCCTTATCTGGGGTGCGATGAATTATCCTGACTGAAATACCTGTCCTTCTCGCAGGTCCGAGAGTAGTTCCTCATGGACGTGTTTTGATGAAGTTTAATACGGATGACCGTTCACTGAGTTGTGAACAGATTCTCTCGTGGACACGAAATCCTTTACTCTTTGCATTGGGTGGCTTCAAATGGCTGTGTGCCCTCCAGACTCAAACGGTGCTGTGAATCATACCGTTCTCCTGGTGGAACCTGGCTTCTTGCAATAATGGCTGGAACATCTTGGGTATCTCCACTGTCTTGATTATCACATTTGTACCAAAGACTCGACTGTCACCTGTCGTGACCAGCATAAAGGTGTACGGTCTTATTACGATATTGTCCACAGACTTAACTGACAGTGGTCCTGGCAGTAGAATTTTGTTCATGGCAGGTTATTCTCTAACCGATTCCCACATGTGAGGACACATGCTTCGAGGCAGTTGTCAACCTTCTGATCGTTCCGTCTGTCGGCACCTTTAATTAAATAGTAGGCCATGTAATGTTTTGCCACGGTTGCTGGAATCCAACTGCCGAATTGATCTTTTGGCTGATCTGACGGACTTGGATGTCTTCTTCTGACAATTCTGAGCATACATAGTTGGCTGAGTGGGGTACCTTGATAGGAGATCATTGCAAATGGGACATACCCCGTGGGTGTGCATCCATTGTGGTTGGTACCGATTCAGACTGTCCGGGGTATCGGTACCATGCAACCACTGTCATACCTATATGGCCATTCTTGCTTCTTCATTATGGTTTTCTTTGCCTGTATCCTTAGCTGAAAGAACTTGGCCTTAAGTGTTCTTTATTCTTCGGGTGACCATGGGTACTGCCAGGTACACTATTCCGGAAGGCATATTACTTTACAAGTTGTAGCTGTAGGGTAACGACCGTCTGAACCCTTGGATGAAACCGGCAAATAAACCAGTAGCCACCAGAACGGTCTTTACAACTCAGATCTGGGACATTACTGGAGTAACTCAACCCAGACTCAAGACGGCTGAAAAGCAGCTCAGAACATGAGACGGTGTCGATAAGAAGAAAGTAGCAACTCCCTAAGACGGCCGAAGAATAGCTCAGAGCATAGGGTCATTGCTACGAAAAGAAATTCAGTAGCTGCCCGAGACGGCCGAAAAGCAGCTCAGAACATGGGCCAGTTGCTGACAAGAGAAATATAAAATCGGCATCCACCCCGGACGGCCGGAAACAGCTCAGAACACAGGCGTGGTGCCGTCACCAAAGAAAGGCAGGCAAGGGTTCATCAGTGTCCCATACAGCTCACTACTACACATACCAGCATACGCATATTAATTCAAACATGCAAGAATAACACAGAGCAATGCTTTAGGGCATATATCAGATGGTCGGCTTGCTCCATAGGTTGTTGGTCATCACACTGAAGTGTATAACTGGCGTTCTTCTTCTTCTTATATAGCTCATGCAATGGTCAAATACTCACCGAGCTGACATCATTGTATGGGTAACTCGTATGACCTTGGCAGCATGTTCACCACATCTATGGAAACATGTGTGGCTGGCCACTTGATTCCTGAGGCAAGCTTGTGTAGAAAGACTGAGTTGCTTATATCTGAAGTTTCCTTGTTGCCATAAGCAGACTGAGTGCATCTATATATATATATATATATATATCCCTTAATGTTTCTGCTGTCGGTTACTTTTGTAAGCAGAAAGTTGTTTGACTATTCTTCTTGTTGGGCACTGAGTTCCTAGCATATGCTGGCTTGCTTCCGGGATATAGCTGGTTCAAATTGTATTCATAGCAGACTCCAACCTTATATATGAACTATACCTTTGACCCGAAGTGTACTGCTGATCATGCACACATCTTTGCCTTCTTGCTGATTTGATTATTACTGCTGTGAAGATCGCACATTGATATATATATACCTGATGCCAATGATCAATCCAGGATATCATTATAATCAGACCAGATATTCCCCATGCCAGGCAGTCGGCGCCAAATCCCATATTGTTGAGCTGAGCTTCCAAATGCTTGCCCCTTCACTGATTCTTTGAGTCCAGTGTCGGTGAGCAACTTCCATAAGGGAAAATAAGGTAACACCAAGGGCCCAAAGAAAGAAGCAAAAGAAACAGCTAAAATAAAAGCACACAAAGCAACAAGATCACACACAAGCAATATCATATACTACAGCTATTCACAGCAATAATATGCATTCCTACTTAAGCACACCAATCTCGCAAGGACTCCGGTGTTACGATCTAACATGCTGTGGCGGTGTGCACGAAAGTGAATCAATGTGTGGAAGGAAGTTGGTGTAAACAAGGCTACACCAAACATGGGCTTACACCGGTTGCAGCTGGACGGATACAGATGCGAGGACGGACTTGGTGATCGTGGATCGGAACACAGAAGTCACGTCCACATCATCATCAAGCGTACGGAAGAAACCGTACTTGTCCAGGGAATGGATGGCAGGGTGAGATAGCGATAAAAAGAAAGGCTTACGGGCATTGCCCTTTTCTGATAACAAAGATCAGTAAGGGTTGCCAACGCGGCTAGTGGGACGATAGCAAGATCTGGGATAGAAACATGTCTATCACCGAAACTATAGGGGTGGCTAAAGAGAATATATTGGTGTGGTACCGGTGCATCAATCTTGCCAGCGATCGACAACACCAGGCACCTTGGCATCACTCCGATGGGACGGAGATAACACCACACCAAAGAACGAATATGCAGCTGGAGGGTGCAGGTAGTGGCTCGAAACCGACACCACCTACACTCACCAGATCAACCGTTAGTAACAAAATAAATATTCTATATGCATGCTATGCACAAACAAATGCAACACACAAGTGCAGCAAACCGACTAGACTCTATACTACCGGTTACTAACGTTCGCGCGGTCTAGGGCGTCCTACAGCCAAACCTGGCTCTGATACCAATGCTTGTGGCACCCCGGCTCAGAGGAACCGGAACGCCCTGTATTCCAGCCCAGAGACAAGTCTTCTGGAATACGGCACTGTTGGCATAGAACAAATCAGCTCTTTATTACTATGGATAAGGTTACAAGGGTACATGGAATACACCAGCACGACAACACTACGCCTGCCCAGGGTAGCTCTATGCTAACAGCGAAACATCCCGAGGAAGCGGAGTACCCTCGGTAGCGGAACAACGACGGCGGTGGTGAACTCCACTCCACAGGGACTCTGGCTGGAACGCGTATCCTAACTCGCAAACTTGGAATCCTCGACAAGCAAGCAATCATGGCATGACCTGCAAACTGGCATGACACGCTAGGTGAGTACTTTGAATGTACTCGCAAGCTCACAGCAACCAAAGCAGTCAAGACAAGCAACAGCATGGCACTTACAGGTTAAGCAGGTGTAAACATGATGATGCTAGAACAATATAAGCATGGCATGGCATATACTACATGCAACAGGTTGCAACTTACTCTGTCGTGAGGTTACCCCGTAACCATCACCTGTAAGAACTTACCATCGAGTGTGCCACATGATAACCTCGGGACCAACCAAACTTGGTATTACAATACCGTAGTGATAACATGATCACAAGGAGCTTGGTCTTTACCGAGATCACCACATAACACCAAACCACGGTGATCCTCTCGTGATCACGATCAACCAACATCGGTATCCTCGATACCACGGTGATCCTCTCGCGACCACATAAAGATCAACCAACTTCTTTCTCATCGAACCGGGTTGTTATAAGCAAGATTATTATACTGTTGACCCATAGTGTGTCCTGCTACGAACTGTGCCCATATCCGAGGACACGACTATCGATAGATTATACACTCTGCAGAGGTTAGTACACTGTACCCACACCACGGAACTCATGGCCTCGTGCTCCCATTCGGGTGGGCCAACGACGTTCCGACAAAACCCAATCTATTGCATGGCACTCTCCCAGCCACTCCGACAAACTCCCCTTTGGGCTATGTCATGGGTGACCCCTGTGTCCTTCCGACACCTGCCACCATAGTGGCCAAACAAAACTGTCCCAAACGGGGACCTGAGCTCAATACCAAAACTGGGTTCACAAGGTTATAGCCGCCTACCGGGCCAGGGTAGCACGCGCTCATAACCTTCCCTGGTTGGAGGCACCGGCGAGAGACATGACAATAGACCGAGTTAGGGCTGCCCCATCCCAGCAAGTATGGTTGCACTGGTGAGCTCGATTCGGTGGCGCACTATGACTCAGCCAACAGGTGTTCAAGTTCGATTAACATCCGGTTAAATTTGAATGATGACGTGCTGAGCTATGATAACAGGATGAACCATAACAGCAGATAAAGAAACATGTAGACATGTCATCATCTTAGCATGAACTACTGCCAGTGCTAACCATGAGCATAATGCTACCAATGACTACTTGATAACCAGCAAGATGCACAAGGACAGAATGTGGAGATAAGCATGAGCATATACAGTATTTCTCAAATAGAATAACATGTACATGTTAAATATCTATTCAAGTAGGAACCATAGCTACTGCAAATCCATCATGCAAGTGGCTGTCGTGGCTTGCCTGGGGATGAAGGAAATCACCGGGGAGAAGTGCGGAACGCTCGCGGAATGGATCACTGGAAATAGTTCTCTCCCGGAGGGGGCTGTTTACGGCAAGGGCAAAATGGTCATTTTCACTATGTCAAAACATTATGAAAATGACACCAACAGATAGAGCTCGACGAGACGAAGAAATGGGCTTTGGATTCACCTCGATCGAAGTTATGAGCAAAAAGATGTGATAGTTTTTCTGCTAGGGACCTATCTATAAAGAAAATATTTACAACGGGGTCCCTGATAGCTCAGCGGGTCGCGCACTGCAGCAGAATGCGTTTTCGAGAGGGGAAGACATATTCCAAAGAATACGCCTCCACTTAAGTGACGTGGCAGGGGCGGGGTCAGCGGCTGAGTGGCTGACATGTGGGTCCCCCGCTGACTCTTTCTCTCTCCTGGCTCCCTTCTTCTTCCCCCTTCATTGCCCGATGGAGGCAGAGCAGGGGCGCGTGCCGGCGAGGCCTCCCGGCGGCACAGGCCGTCTCCGGCCAAGGTCCGACCATCGGCGTGACCGTGGCGATGAGCCGCGTCCATCCCGGCGAGGGGCGTGCTTCGGGGAGGGCCGCAGCCGCGGCTGCTCGTGGCGACAAAGAGTGGGGAAGGCGGCGGCCGGACTTGGGGATGCGCGACCACAGAAACTCCGGCAAGGAATGGAGAAGATGGGGAGGTTCTCCGGCGTTCGGGTGACCTTCTGGTGGTGAAAGGAGGAGGGGAGGGACTTGCCCTTTGCCGGAATTGCAGAGGGCAAGGGCGGCGGCCATGGCGGCGGAATGCGGGGAGGAAGAGCTCTGGGGCTGGGGCTGGTAGCTCGGGAAGGGTAGGGGAGGGTGGTGGAGCTGCTGGTGAGGTCGGGAGGGGCTCGGGTGGCCTATAACTAGGTGGGCGGCGGGAATGGATAGGATCGGCCGCGGCGGTGCTCTGTCCGGGGCGCTGGAGCTAGGAGGCGAGTTGGCTCGTCCGCAAGCGTTGCCGACCTGACACGGAGCAGTGCGACAGCTGCGCTGGCTCATTCGGGAGAGCTCGGGGGTGGCCGCATACGGCGGCGCACGCGCGGTACAGTGGCGGGGCAGAAGTGCTCGTCGCAACGCGGCGAGGAAGAGGACGGAGGGGAAGAGGCTGGAGGGGGGGTGCGTGGACGGTGGGGAAAGTGGCCGGCACGCGGGGACAAGGAAAGGCAGCGCGATGTGGCCGGAACGGTCGTGTCCGACGGGGTCGGCGTGCAGAGCACGACTTTGGCTCGGGCAGACGCGTGGTCACCGCGTGCATTGGCGCACGCGATGCGCTCTGGCCCGTCCAGTCATGTCTACGCGGTAGTCTCTCCAAGACAGGTTATCTCAGAGGTGATGGATCGAATAAAAACACTGTGAGTAGATGGGAATGATCCACAGAAGTTTTCTGTAGCAAACTTGGACATGAAGCTGAGATGAAATGGGATAGCCACTAGGATCAAAAGATGTCATCCATGCTTAGGGTAGGAAGGACTATGATCCTGTGAATTTTGGAAGGATTTGGACCAGGATTTAGCATAGTTGCTTCACAACTGCCCAAACTGGTCCAGAAAATGAATCATGAAGTGGCACTCTAATAGATGCTTGGATTGAGATGAAATTTGGTGGATAGGAGTTATTTGGATACACAAACACACTGTAAAAATTCCATACCATTTGGACACACCAAAATGGTACTTCCTTTACAGTGGCCCTCTCTGGATAGAAACTACAAGAAATTCTAGAGAAATATTGGATGAATGAAATGAGCCCAAATTTGGTGGAGAAGTGAAATATGGGTAGAAGCATGTTCTGGAAATTATTCATGAATTATGGAGCAATAAAAATTATAGTTGCTTCACAACCCATAATAATTACCAGAAACAAAGATTTGATGCTGTGATCACATAGATGATTGAATGATGCTAAAATTTAGTGGAGAGCTATGATTTGATCATATGAAGATGCTTGCAAAATTTCAACTCATTTGGATATGCCTAGCTTGCACTTCCTTCACAAGGCCTCTGTTTGAACAGAAACTTTGAAAAATTTCTCAGGAATATTTACTAGGCAAATGAAGTTGAAATTTGGCATGTGGAAATGATATGGATGGGAAAGAGTGCACAAAAAGTTTGAGAGCAAGCAAGCAAAGATAATGGGTACTTGCTTCACAAACTGCCAGCTAGGGCAGAATCAGAAAATGAATATTGGTGGAATATTTTTGACCATGGCAAGGAAGGATTTTGACATATCTGAGGAATATTTGACCCAAACAATTTATGGGAATTATTTTGGGAATCTTTGGAATGATGGAAGTGTGGGTTGCTTCACAACCCAGGGCGGACAGGGTTATTCCTTTAATAGAAAAAAATATTCCCAAGAAAAAGAATATTAGGATTGGGCCAAGATGGTCTTGGGATGGATTTGAGGTTGACAAGCCACTTGGGAGAGGAATCGAGGGTGATCTCTCCAGGTTTCAGGACCACTAAGCCACTGAAAAGCAAAACCAGACCAAAATCGAAAGAAAAAGAAAATGGGCAAAATCCAGGGTGTTACAGCGGTGGAGATGAACTTCTCAAAGTCATGCCATGTGAACTGGAAGACCTGAGGATGAGTTCTACTAGTAAACTATCTAGCTGTTGTGTCCTTGTCGCCACGTGTCGTGAACAAGTGTTTTCCTGTAGCATTGTTGTTAGGCGTGTTCTTGAGGGTGTACTTCACCACAACAATTTCCTAGTTGTGCCTTTGATTATGAAGGGTGTGGTTCTTGTAAAGCTTCCCGACAAATCTGATGCGGACTGTCTTCATCGTCATGTTTATGAGTGGAAAGACCACTCTGTTAGGTTTTCCAAGGTTAACGAGATGGCGATGATGCTGGTAGACATCTCTCACGAAGTCCATGGCCTAGTCAGTTATGTGGGGTACATCCCGTAGGTCGGTGGCAAGAAATAGTCTGCAAAGTTTAATTAGTGCAACTTTGCTTGTCTGTAGTAAGTACTATTGTTCAGTACTTGATTTGTGTGTGTGAACCCTGTATTGTTTAGTACTGCCGCTTTTGTTGTGTGGTGAGTCCTGAGAACAGTCTATGTTAATGTCTATCCACTCAATTCAGCCTGTATATTTTGGAGTATACAGATCATTTTTTTGTGAGGATGGTTTATCAATTATGGTTACACTCCAATATCTGTATGCATTGCAGGGTTTATCGCACACACCAGGATTTCCAGTCCCATGGATGTTCGATCCATACGAGTTGTTACCACCTTTGGAATGTCCTGCTTGTGGGAGTAAGTGCGGGCCCTGCATGCCACCTGTAATTAGACGATCAACCTTCAGTTTACAACTTGAACATAGTGATATCCTGGTAAGGATTCACTCGTGTCACATCAAGTAAATCTTATTGATTTACTGTCATGTTTTCTTACTTTTGCTGCAATTTTACGATGCAGGTTTTGCCATGTGACATTTGTTACAGAATAAACCTTTTGGTTTGCTCTATGATGGTTATTTTTGCAGGTTTCACTTCTTATGTCGTGTCAGTAACGAAGGCACTGTCCATCACTTATATTACTGGACACAATTGGATCAGTCTGTTGTCTAAGTACAATCTGAAGCCCTTTGATGAACTGCAGTTTGTTTTAACAAACACGCCACAATTAGTCCTTCTCGCGTTTAAAAGAAGTGAAGAAAAAGACTGGATCAAGGTCACGGAGCCTAGTGAAGTTAGAAAGCTGAAGTATGGAATCATGGCAGACCAGAGACGATCGTTGTTGTCTCGCACGTCGGTACCACCTTCAGCATCGGATCGAGCACCGGCACCTGCTCCGACGGCACTGGCTCTAGCACTAACAGCGGCAGCAGCTCAGTCTGATCCACCAGAGGATTGGGCACCGACCGCGACAGCGGATCAGGCTGATCTACCGGAGGATCGGGCACCGACACGGGCACCTGCTCCGACACTAGCACCAGCTCCACAAGGAGCACCATCTCCGGCAGCAGCAGCACTACTAGTCGCATCGGCACGGGCACCAGCAACAGCTCCGGCACCTGCACCAACACTTGAAGTTGCACTTGCATCTGCTCCGGCCCGTGCAGTGGCAACAGAACCAGCACTTGCACCGGCAACAGACTGGGCTGCAGTTCGCACTACATATACCAAAGTCCTTACAAAAACCGACATCTCCACCTTCTTGGTAAGCATTGGCAGCCCAAGTGCTTTGTTCTTTTTTTTTCCATGTTGTTTCACATGATTCACTGTGTTGATCTAACTGTTTGTGTATGTCTTCTTGTTTGTAAACAGAGAATTTCTAGAGCAACGAGGGAGTCGTTCAATAATCCGGGCGACCGTGGCCAAGTTTCTCTTACCATGCACAGCCTTGGTGTGAATGAACCTGCTCAATATACCGTAAGTACAAAGGATGGTCGCATGATGATTGATGCTAAAGGATGGTCAAGGTTCAAAACTCTATCAAATCTTGCGGTAGTGGATGATGTCAAAATCGAACTTTCTCGGCAAGGAGAGTTGGTCCTAATCAACTTTGAAATTCTTCAATAGCAGCACGCAACTGCCGAACTGATCTATCCTCCGAGAGCTTTTGATGTAATAATATGGCATGGTGAAACAAGTGTTCTGTGTGTATAAGTAGTACGACAGTATTATTTATCACGTAGGATATCATGAAAGAATTGCAACTCTGATTGCTGGTTAGGAAATGTCGTTCGATTTCATTCTAACAGCTGCCGTGCTTTATTTAATTTTCTGTATTCGCCTTGCGACAGCATCTAAAACCAGCACCGTACCGATCGCTTGCAATATGAAATGCGCTGAGTTAGAACACATGGCCCCCAAACATGCAGGCCCACCGGCCTGTGGCCCAAAGTCCAGAACCGTCAGCCTATCTGAGTATTATATTCTCATCTGAACCCCCATATTATGTTATATATATTCCGCTTGATTTTTCTTATGTATAAAGTTGTGATATAAAAGATTTTTATATTTCTTTGCAGAGGGAGCATCTCTCTATCAAAAATATATTTATGTGTAACTAGTTACTCCTGCCTTTCTACTTCCTTTCGCTGATATGCGGGGCATCCGGCAATGAGGTCCACGTGCCATGCACCAAATTAGAGAGCACAACTGCACGGTAGACTCACCCCGGTCGTAGCACTGCAGTAATGCCCAATGAGCCGTCAAATCACAAAAAACCCCATCTTTCCAGCTTTAGCAGTAAGCTGGACGGACAAAGCAGCAATATTTCATTGGGCCTGAATCCCCTTCTCCCTCATCTGCTTGTTCAGAGAAAACCTACTCTCGGCGATTGCATAGGGTTTTCTCATGGAGAACCAGGTACGAATTCTTCATCCATCCCCGATAAATCATAGCCCCTTGGTCGCGGATAATCCTAAGATGGCAGCCGCCACCGTTGATGCATTTTTCTTCCTACTGAATCTAGTGCGTTTCATTTGCAGTGCCCAAAGTGCGAGGATCCTACAGGTTTTTGCACTCTCGGCGAGACGCCACACTTGTTCCTTCTCATCCTAACACAGGATTTTAAAACGTGCACAGTATGTTCCTAGAATCCTCTTTTCTATCCGGGAGGGTTCGGGTTTTTTGAACATGCTGTCGACTAATTTGGAAATTTGGATTGCTATATTTGGATAAAGGGTACTAGTACCATGGTCAACACTGACGTGAAAGAGGAAACTATTTCTAGATTTGGATAGCGAATACATTGCGTTCTCATATTAATTTTCCTGAAGTGCATTCCTTGCTCTGGCAGAACACATGTACTCAAGATGGTCGGCCTTGTCATAACTGAATACACCAGTTTAATGGTCACATTGAAGACAAGCCATGGATATAAGTTCCCAGTTGGGTTCATGAACCAAGAAGATCGCTGCTTTTTTATGGCCGAACTTGGATAAACTTTCTCAAGTGTTACGGACTGAAAGTTGGCGCACAAATGTTGATGGAAATAGCAGAACCTGGTCTCATCTTCACTATGATCTTCCACCCTGACGCCGTTCCAGTAGTTCATCCATGTTAGTTTTGTATCTGGTTCTTGCATGTTGCCTCGATTACTTCTTAATCCACCTATTATGTCTAACTAATCACAATTTGACTTTAGAAGTAGCAACAATTTGTGATTCCTTTCTCTCATGAAGATGCTACTTCTAACTAATATTTCTTATAATTGGTGGCACGTGTAGGTTATTTCAAAGTTCAGCGCACTACTCGTTTGTTATTCTATAAGAACTCGACTGTTAATGATGGCACTGAACTTGACTGGGACGACATCCACCAGTTCCTACACTTTATTGATCGTCTTGAGGTCCTTGTGGGGCGTTTCAATGGTGGAAGGCCACGTGGGATATGTGTGCCACTGGTGCACACGTTGAACAGGTCCAACTGTGTCAAGAAACTTATGGTACGAGCTGTTTTCTGTGATATATGTTGTTCATAAACTCTTTCTTATACATAGTTTTACAGCTGTGATCTTCTTGAAACAGAAACTGCCCAGTTCTATTGTTCCTATACAGATGCCTGACCATGGTCGGGTCAGACTTGCGCTTGGTCACAACATGATGTTTATGTCGACCTACTCCATTTCCCTTGGAGGTGAAAAGATTATTATTCATGGGTGGTCTCAAATAATGAAGGCCCGTCCATCTTGGAGAATATGACAGCAGGTTATGCTCATGCTTTTCCATGGCTCTAAAGCGAATATCCTGTTTATTGACCACATTGCGAGATGAAGCCGTTTTCAGAAGGTTGTGGATGCACGGGGTGGCGCCTGGGGCTTGGTGGCCTCACGCTTGGTTAACTGTTGGCAAAGTAGCACTGTTCGAAGCGTGCTTTGTACGGTTGAACCTGTATAACTACTCATACTGCTTTCAGCTATGGTTGTTAAGTGCCCCTGCTGGTTTCAGTTAAGGTTGTTAAGTACTCCTGCTGCTTTTACAGTCTGTCATGTTTCTTCAGTCTCGTCTTCCTCCAGCCGCCAAAACCAAACCAGCGCCGGCGGGGCTGCCTGCTTCCGCCTCCCACGGCTGGCTGCGCTTCAGCACACGCACCATCACCCCACCGTCTCCTAAATCATTAACGCCGGCGTCCGAGGCCTCGCCGTCGTCCTCCGCGCGCTTTGGTGCGCTCGCCGCGGCGCCGCCCTCTCGCGTTGTCAACATGGTCAACAAACAAGAGGAATCGGGAGAGGACTATACGTGGAGAGGATGACAGTAGGGACCCACCATGTCCATGGCCGTACACAAGCAAGTTCCTCATTTTTTATATACTCCATTGTCAGGGTATAGAAAAAGAAAATGCTTTCTCCTAGTGGTTTGCTGACATCTGGGACCCACGACATTGTCAGCGTATAGTCAATAGATAAGAGAACAGCACAAGATCGGCAGACACCTGGGACATAGCTGCTCGAGCAGTATTTTTTTTATTGCTGAGACGGAGCAGGATTTCAACTGGGCTGTGGTCCGTCTAGCCCAGACTTCTATTTACGTTCACCACATGACTAGCCCAGCTATTTTTTTCTTTGTGAAAATGGCTAGTCTAGTTTATTTTTTCTGAAAAATACCCAATCCAGGCATACCCAACCCAGGCCTACTTATTTTTCTCCACCTTGCTGGGCTGCAACTCTTTCAAGACGGCTGCAAATCTTCAAAGTAATATGAAATGGGCTATAAAATATAGAAAACACACGACAAATTGGCAATTACTTTCAAATTTCTGAATTTTTTCATATTTTCAGATTCCAATTTCATTGGGCTTTAACCTAATTTAAATATATCTTCAAAGTACTTTAAATCTGGCTTGACATTTCGGTATTAAAAATAGTTTGGACCCCACCAAAATATGTGAAATTTCGTTTAAATTTTTAACCCTGGCCCTGGCCAACAAAAAAAACGGACTGCAATAAATTGCATAAGAAGTTGCAAATGAGCTATAAATTATTAAAAAAATAGGGAATTGGCTGACTTGTGGGCCTATTAAGTTGACGCAAGAAAGTGCCTCCTTATCCTCCCTGACAACCAGGACCCACCCGCTCGAAGCGTACGTAGCATTGTCATTCTGATCGCAAACGTGTACGTACATACTGGTCCATCGGTCTTTCTGCCACGATGAACCGTGGCCCAGTAAGGAGCAGTAGTTGTTTAGGAAGTCCCGTCTATATCGTGTACACGTACCTACAGCCATGCTGCAAAAAGTAAATACGGCTACGTACATACATACGGGCGGGGTCTCGAACGCGTTCAGCGACCGCGTCCTGTACATCGGCAGCCAACCGGCTGGGTCGGAACGGAGAAACTATGTCGTGTTCATCGGGAGGCAACGGAATGCGTCGTGTTCATCGGGAGCCAATCGGCTTGGACGGAACAGCCGAAACGAGGCCTGGCGTACCGCAGAACGGAGGAAACGGATTTGTGTTCGAGCTCCTAAACGGTCGAAACGGGGTGCTGTTGATCGGGAGGGGTGTGGCATACCGCAAAACGGAGGAAACGGACTTGTGTTGGAGTGCCTACGGTTGAAACGGGGTCCTATTCATCGGGAGGGGTGTGGCGTACCGCAAAACGGGACTCCACGGGCTACTGTTTATCCACCGTCTACTGCCTCGCTCCAGCCTCCACGGGCTACTGTTCATCCACCGTCGACTTCCTCCAGCCTCCACCTGCTACTGTTCATCCACCGTCGACTTCCTCCAGCCTCCACCTGGTACTGTTCATCCACGGGCTACTGTTCATCTGGCCTCCACCGGCTACTGTTCAACCAGCCCTTCACGGGGTTCTGTTCATCCACCCCCAACCGGCTCGGGTGTGGCGGCCTCCTCGATCGGGGTCCTGTTCATCCAGCGGCAACGGCCTCTACTACCACGGGGTCCTGTTCATCCACCCCCCACCGGGAACTGTTCATCCAACGCCCAACAACGATCACTGTTCATGAAGAGGCAGCAGCAGCTGGTTCGACCGGCTTCAGTTAGCAGCAGTAGCGAAGAAACCGCTCGGGTTCAGTTAACAGCCAGGGATCGATCGCTCGGGTTTAGTAACGTAGCTAGTGCAATCGCTCGGGTTCAGTAAGAGAACGCCTCGCTCGGGTTCAGTTAGAGCCCAACGCCTCACACACACATGCGTATATGTATGAGAGAAACGTGCAAACCTTCGTGCATCGCTCGGCCCCGACCACCCACCGTAACCGGGAACTCTCCGAAATTTTCCTCGCCCTCGCTTCTACCACGATTTTTTCTGTCATGGACGGCCCAAAGAATGTCATGCAGGTTCGTCCCCGGCCCGCCCAGGACGAAAAGTCCATTTTCTGTCATGATCTTTTGTCGTAGAAGTAGGAGCCCACCACATCTATGATGATACATGCTTTTGTCATAATTATCCTCATAGAAGTGTCATAAGCACGAAAAAAAAATCGTTCGGGCCAAAATGTCACGGATGTGTCTTTTTTTTTTTTAGTGCTTGGACGAATGGTTATGCTTTATTGATGATACAACATCTCAACTTTTATCGTTTGTCTCGCATCGCATGTACTATCTTCTACACACTGCTTTTGTTACCTCATTTTCCTCTAGCAAGGCAATGTGCTCCACGTGCAATGATTAGAACAGGGGATTCTTTTATCCTCACTGCATCCAGCGTTGCTACTACCTCTTGGGATAGCTAAACATGGAAGGATCGAGAGAAGCATCACAAGGTGAAGAACTAACCCAAAAAAAGGCAAATTGATTCTGCTATTATTATCTTTACCATTCTTTCATCTTCCGTGCAACAGATAACACATGGTAGATCATCTGACCATGACTTGGTACTGATCAGATTACAGAAAGCATGTTGAGTCGTATTATCAGATTTTTCACTAGAAGTACCCGCGGATGAAGCCAAGATGAAAACAGTTGTAATGAACCGTGATACAAGGAGAAGTTGCCATGATATTCCTGGGACACAAGCTCTTTCGTTATCCAAAGTGCAGCACGCACATGTAGTGAACTACAAAACCGAAGAACGGTAGTTATACTCACAAAGAAAATGCAGATTCCTGATCCCTCTCACTCTCAAAAGGCCACGACCATCATTCTGATCATAGTAAGTACAACTTAATAATTGACCCTGGCATATGTCTCTATTATTCAACTATATTTTGCTTTTCTTATGCTTCACTTCCTTCTCATGGCTATGAAGAGACGCCCATGGGCGTTCCAATTTGTAGGCAGTTGGTGGTGGCCCAGGAACACTTAAAGCTTGTCTTTGTCTATTATTAGTACCAACATTCTATAGTCACTCCCTCCGTCTCAGCAAACCAGTTGCATTGTTATATATGTTGTTGATCACAAATCCAATTACTCAATCGTATTGTATAGAATTTAAGACTTTGGAAGAACCTCTCTTTAAATGACATCCATGTGAATTTTCAGAGGTGGTGTTCATTGATATGTCTAAATGACAAAACACACAACAGCCATATATATGTGTGCACTCTGCACACAATCAAAGACATTATAAGAGACACTGTAGTCCCACTATATGTAGAGGCACACCATATACAACCTAACATATACTTGTGTCAATCTTGGAACTGAAACCTGGTGAGAGAAACAGAACAACCAAGCTCCCAACGCTAGGCAACATACTCATATTTATTCGTTTGAAAATTATAGTTGATACATTATTCAAGAGTCCAGTTACTAATTCCAGTGGATATGCTACAAACCAAGCTCTTTTGGTTTCATGTCTTTTTTGAAATTTAGAAAGTGTCGAAGTGTATTCCAAACTACCCAGAGAGAAAATTATGTCTTTATTGTGCTATCAACCATACTATATTTTAATTAAAGTAAAATGTAAATAAATATGGGGAGTTTCTAATAAATACCTGATTTTTTTACTTGGGAGTCCTTAGATAACTTTCATCGATGTGATTTTTCTAACACGATGAGTCCTTAGATAAGGGAGTGGGGTACCCATTCATAGTGGTCGAGAGGGTTCCAATCATGGCCTTGCTGAGAGAAAAATGAGGTAGCAAATTGGCAGACTCTGGATAATGTGATGGGGCAGGAGGATGTCATCACTTCAGTGTTTGAATGAGTGGGAGTGGCTAGCTCAACACTTGTATTGCAGTTTGGTCTTCTTCCTGTTGTTGCTCCTGTACATCCGCTCAAGTGCTAATGATATGTTGTCGAGTGCCCATTTCTTCTCCTTTGAGGTGATTCATGCAAGTGTTACATTTGAGTAATTGTTCTTCTTCTAGGACTCCATCCAAAAATGATATGCTCTTAATAAATGCTCTAAAAGACTGAGCAATATTTATCGAACAAGTTCATATCAGCTCACATGTACTAGTACGTGGCTGCAGTGCGCATGCAGAAGAATTCATCGGTCACTCACTATCGGCCTCCACCACCAGCCATGGCGCTCAGTCTTTGCGCTGCCTTCTTGTCGGTCCGCACCAAGGCGATGCAGGTAACATCATTGATCACTGTAAATAATGAATGACCTCTTTCAATCGCTGATGGGACGGCATTCACATAATGAACATTTTGAGTAGCCAGTTTTAACTTCTGATCATTGTTGCCTCCATCCACCAACAAAACCTTCTTCTCTTCACGTAAGTGTAAGTCCTCAAACATGCAAAGCTACAAAAAAAAAATCTTGTTCACATAAAATGTCCATGCATACGTATTCATTGCAAAGAATGTTCAGACAAAAAAACTTCGAAATCACTAATTGAGGAGTACTCCTTTCAAAGATCACTTCCAGTTCCCCAGATTACGACAAGTGGTGCAGATGAAGCGCGTCGTGCCTCTCGTGGAAGCCGTTTATTCAAAACGTTTATCTCTTAAACCGTGCGTCGAAATCTCGAACCGTTTTCACTGTTGGATTTCTCGCGTCGAGATCTTCAAAACTAGATCTCATGTTGATAGGTTTTGACTAACTTTTTTCACGAAAAACCGGATGAAAAAATCACACCGGGAGCACGTTTTTTCCCCTTCCGAAAGTCGTTTTCGATAGGCACGACTGTGCCTCTCGTGGAAGCAAAACCGTGCCTCTCGTGATTTTTTTTTTAAAGAAAAAACGTTTTTTCCCGTTTCCGAGAGGCACGGCCATGACTCTCGTGGAAGCAAATCTGTGTCTCTCGCGGAAGAAAAAATAATTAAAATATGCTTTTTTTTCCGTTTCCGAGAGGCACGGCCGTGCTTCTCGTGGAAGCAAATCCGTGTCTCTCGTTGAAAAAATAATAATAATAAACGTGTTTTTTTCCGTTTTCGAGAGGCACGGCCGTGCCTACAACAACAATAACAAAGCCTTTATTCCCAAAACAAGTTGGGATAGACTAGACGTGAAACCCATAAGATCTCGCAACCAACTCATGGCTCTGGCACATGTATAGCAAGTTTCCACGCACCCCTGTCCACAGCTAGTTCTTTGGTGATACTCCAATCCTTCAGGTCCCTCTTAACGGACTCCTCCTATGTCAAATTCGGTCTCCCCGACCTCTCTTGACATTCTCCACATGCTTTAGCCGTCCGCTATGCCCTGGAGCTTCTGGAGGCCTACGCTGAATATACCCAAACCATCTCAGACGATGTTGGACAAGCTTCTCTTCAATATGTGCTACCCCAACTCTATCTCGTATATCTGTGCCTCTCGTGAGAAAAAAAAGAAACACATTTTTTCGTTTCCGAGAGACACGGGCGTGCCTCTCGCGGAAGCAAAAATAAAGGTTTTTTTGGCGCAAAAAAATGTTTTTTCAAAAAAATGTCAAAAAGCTAAGAAAGACCGGTGAAAAACCAAAAAGCCGAAAAAACCAATTTTTTCTTCTAAAAAGCCAAAAACGCATGCGGAAATATGAAAAAACAAAATCTGAAGGGAGCGCCCAGAGCGCGACACGTAGCAGCGGCTGAGAGCACGCAAGTGGACGCTCTCAGCCCACCCCAAGTGACCCTTGGGAAAGCTCCCGAACGAGCGCTCCTCAATTAGTTGCTCTGGAGAAACTCGGACTGGGGTTTACATTGGCATTTAGGTTTTTCTTTCGAGACAAACATTGGTATTTAGTTTTTTTTTTTAGGATTACATTGGTTTTAGGCCCACTGCCAAAATGGACGGACCCCTATTAAATTTACACGTAAACGATGTCTTTGCTAACGGGCCGGCCCAGCACGCAGAGGTGGAACGCCGCTTATCAGTCCCGTGCTGAAAAAAAAAACTCACGCGCACACACACACCGGGGAATCGAAACCCTCGTCTCTCCTCTCGCCCAACCAAGGGGCGACGCCGCCTCCGCCGTCCCGGCCCGACCTCCTCCCCGTCGCCACGCCCCCGCCAACTTCAACCGTCGGCGACGGCGACGGCGAGGGCCCCGTGAACCGAGTAACGTCTTCCTCGCCGTTTCCGTCAACCCTGCGGCGCACCCTGCCGCCGTCCTGCCCGTCGCCGTCTCCAGATCCAAGAAGGTGAGCTCCTCTTCCTACCACTACCCCCACTGCGCTTATTAGCGATATCTTCTGGGAGATATATGGCCGGTTGCTGATGGAGTTCTGGGTGATTAATTGACTCTGTATTCCAGATCTTTGGAAGGGAACGCTATAGTGTCTACTGCGTGCTGGCTTGCGGTTTATGCGTCGATTTGGTTTTGATGCCCTGTTAATTTGCCGGTAGGATATGCGTAGTTTTGGCTGTGAGTTTGTCCGGTGTCTATTCTGGGGTTTAGGTTTAGTGAGCATGGAGGAGGGGATTTTTTTGCCCACCCCCTCAAAGTTGAGATCTTTAGATGCCGTGTTAATTTGCCGGTACCATACGCGTAATCTCAGCTGCAAGTTTATCTTGTATCTGTTCTGGGGTTTAGTGAGAGGGGCTTGTGTTTGTTGTTTGATGAGCTCAAGTGCACCCCAAAGTGGAGATCTTTACAGCTCGGTGTCGGCAACACCATGGTTTCCGCCTTTCCGGACTCACGTGAGATAGTTCTGTGAGCTGCGGATGGTGGGCTAAGTATTTCCTTCTTTCATTTTAGGTATTAATCACTTGTGAATAATATTGTTTATATATATTTGGATTAGGTGTCGAGTTGTGGCTGTGTGAATGAATGTATTGCTGAATTATTTAGTTTGGGGTATGGATACCATATCCTGCATGCATATGACTGATGGGTCTTTAGCCTTCAAATGCATGGCCTACCTAAAAGTTCTTTGGTTGCCCGTAATGCGTGGTTCTATATGTACAATGGTCCTATTGAGAGTGTTGTTTTACTGTTTGCATAAATGTTTGAGGTATAAAGTGCCTAGATTTTTCCCATGAATCCATGATCAGTTCTGTCTATATTCTGCTTGTTTAGGTTGTTAGCTTATCAAGTTCCCCTTGTGGCGTATGTTGGTCAGTTGGCAGTTTGTGTATGTTATTCCCCTTAGTGTTGTTTAGACCCATCAAAGGAGTTGTTTTGGGTTTTAACAGTTTTTTCTTCTTTTTGTCAGATGGAAAATAAGTTGAATATAGTTCAATGATTTCTGTTGGGACATCAGATGCTCTGGAGCCGTTCTGTCAACTCAGGACAACTTGGGGTACAGTTTCAGGTATGTACTTCAGTGTCACATCTCATTTTATCCTTTCTCTAGGAGCAAGCGTGGATCTTTTTGTTATTGTTTGCACACCAGCATGATTCTGTGGGCCACCATAATTAGCTTTGTTTGCCATCCTTCTAATAAATTATGGGTTTTCTAAGAGATATATAAATGCCAAACAAATGCAACTCAGCAGCATAATTTTTGTTGGTGTGGTTTTTCTTTTGGACTTTCCTCCCCCTTTATTTGTGATGCATTTGTTGTTAGCAGAACACAGCTACCACGTTTTAGTCATCTGTGATCTGCAGAGACTGTTTTCTTAGAATCTGATTTAAATCTGCAGTTAAAGATGACCCAAACTATTGACACAGTTGCAATAATGCTTAATCTTGCAACCAAAGGTTTCTTTGTACCTATAGATTACAAGAAAACGTAATTTACTTGGTTGACTTTTAGAAGAACCAGCAACGGTGGTTGTTTGGTACTTGGGTACTTTAAACAATGTAGGCTTAGGGTTCCGACGTCCCTACAAATCACTGGAAGACAATTGCGTAGGGAGAAAAAAATAAAGGAATTCATGGGAGCTGATAGTTATCTTTCTCCTATGCAGGATTATGTAAATGCCAACTTTTGGAGTTTGTGCCCTTTTGGTTTAGTCATCAAGACACTAGCTAGCGATTATGTAAAGAGACAAATGAACTGCTAATTGCCACCAAGTTGGCGAAATCAATGGAACACAGCAATTGAGGGGAGACTAATGTCAGTGCCCAAGGTCTCTGCAGTCGGAGACAGTAAAAATTAAACTTTAGTATTCATCAAGTTTGGCAAAACCACTGGACCAGAGTAATTGAAGGAGAAACTTCGACTCAAGTTGTTGATGCCGAAGATTTCTATTATTGCTGCTTCAAACATTCGCTTGATAGGAAGCCCTAGATTTTTAGATTTAGCAAGTGTAGAAAGAAAGCAGTGTTGTCCCTTGTTTGCCTGTAAAGTGTTGTTGTAATGAGATAATTTTACATCAGAGTGTTATTTGTCTATGGATCTTGATTCTGAATGAGTAAACAAGTAAAGGTAATAAATCATGATTGTGGCTTGTTTGCCTTTGTGTGGATACCTGTCATTTCCTGTCTGGCTGTTTGGGCCCAGGCTCAGCAGTAAAATAAATCATGGATATTTAGCATGCTTATATGTTTTTCGGGAGCAAATAAAAAAACTACATAGAAGCCAATTTTTTGTATAGATCTTCTCTTTCAGTGTGTCTGTAAAGATCCCCTGTATCAAGTGTGAAATTTCTCAAAAAAAAAGGTGTGAAATTTGGAATATACATGTGACATGACATGTCCCACATGTGATAGTTTTAAAACACTCAGAACAAATCGATAGTTTTAAAGCACTCTCAGAACAAATCCCCTACGAGTAAAAATACATGCCCCTCTAGAATATGATTTTTTCTTTCGCTTGTTCTTCGATCGTACTTTGTTATACAACCGTCTGTCAGTTAAGTGCCTTGGCTTGTCATTGTTTCTTTTGAGCTCATTCTGATCAAAATCTTTTGCACATAGTTTGCATTTATGCTTTATCTGCATAATATTCAACCTGTCTTCCTTTCAGTCACTGCAACTACCTCTGTCTGCCTCAAGCTTATATTGTTGAAGTAATGTTTTTGGTTGACTGTATACGTATTTTTTTGACTATTTCAGAGAGAATCAGAACATTGTTGATTAAGCTGGAAGGGAGATCCTTATCAAGGACTATTTAACATCCCCAATTTCATCAGACTAATAAGGTTAAAATGGCTGGTGTTGCTAGGAAAGGGAGGTCCAAGTGGGACACGCAGGAAATTTCTCCTGATATTGTTGAGATCAGTGAAGATGACTCTCCTCCTAAGAATACAGATGATCGCCGCAAAGATGGAGATGTGATCCCTACTCAGGATCTCACTAATGATAATGGAAAGCGACTTGGTGAATCTTCGAACCAAAAACCTGATGCCTTCATGCACCAAGGCAGTACTGAATATGAGCAGGAACGCACTGATGGGTTACATAAAGATGTCAAGGAAAGGCAATCTAAACCGTCATCTGAAAGGTCGCATGCTCCTAGAATGGCTGAAGAGGGGCATAGTAATGATGACTGGGGTAAGTTAGCTTTGGACAAGGCAACTGGTAACCAAGGTATGAGCAGAAATGCTGATGACAGAAGACGTGGCGATGGATGGGGCACAGCTGTTAGCCGTGGTTATTCTTCTAGGGTGTCATCTGGTCCAGATGCATGGAAGCAGCGCACTCGCAGTCCATCTCCGAGAGGTGCTTGGAACAGGTCACGTAGGTATGGTTGAACAAGCAGTTACTTCCCTTCTTAGTGACTATAGGACACATAGCAATAATTCCCTTTTTTGTGAGAAAAGTAACCAGTTTTTTCTTACTGTGCATGTATTGGTACTTCGGTTATGTGTTCGATGTATATCGTTTGAAAAGTAACCTTTTGAGCTAATTTGGAGTTGAAACTTAGCTATTGCTGGAAGTATCCAAGATAGAATTTATGGGTATGCTGCAAAAGTAAATCAGGCTAGGGCCTACAGGTCTTCATTAGGTTTACTTGTTGATCATCTCTACTTGTACACAAGCACCATACCATATCATCTTCTTTGCAGTACAAATTAGAAGAAAGAACTACATAAGTTGGTTTTTATTATTTGTATTCTACTGGTGGTGAACATCTATTATTCATTTTGATTTGCCAGATGATTTGTTAATTTAAGAAATCTTCAGAATTTCTACTAGAAGATGATTGTTTGAAATATTGTTGTAAGATTCAGTTCTATAGATTTACCTTTTCTCTGCTACATTTTTCTAACAGGACCAGAAGTGGCTCCAGAAGCAGGAGTAGAGAGCGAGGTAGAGGGAGAAGCAGAAGTCGAAGTCGGAGTCCTTGTTTTGACCGTGGATCTGATTGGAGAGCTGAGAGAGGCAGAATATCTGGAGGACCTTCTTTGCTCTGCAGAGATTTTACAGCTGGTAGATGCAGAAGAGGCTTGCATTGCAGGTTTCCTCATGAAGATGGTGGGCGAAGGCAGTTTGACGAGCCTTATCCCGCAGACTCGAGGGATAGGTATGGCCATCAGAACAAGCAATTCATGGATCCACGAGAACCAGATGACTATGCACGGAGCAGGCAACCTCGAGGTCATTTTGATGAAGGTACTTGGGAAAGATCTGAACCCCGAAGAGATTACAGGTCTTCTGATCAATGCCATGAGTTTGTCAAAGGAAGGTGCAGCAGAGGTGCAAGTTGCAGATATGTTCATGATGAGTCCGCTTCTCATGCTGGATGGAGAGATGATGCTAGGGAAACAGCTCATGTGAGAGGTGGTCCTGATTCATCCTTTGGGAATAGGACAGAGCACCGTAGAGAACAAAAAAGGCCCTGTAAATTTTTTGCTGAAGGTCGCTGCCGTCGTGGTGAAACTTGTCCATATCTCCATGAGGAAGCTCCCCAGAGTCAAATGGGCCCAGGTGCATCTGATGAGCCTCCAAAATACAGTGGTGGGCGTACACCAAGAGGAAATTATTCGAATTGGGGCGAAGAAACTAATGCCACACATGCAGGTTCTCATATTTTGTCCAGAGATGACAGGGAAAACCCTGGTTCTCAGCATACTGCCAGAAGTGATACTGGATATGGGTACAAAAACCGGCAATTGGAAGATGCTGGAAGGGATCAGTACCAGATAATTCCTCAAGAGGATTTTGGTTCACAAGGGCGAAACAAACCTGAAATGGCTGCTTCAAAACAGCAACAGTTTTTAAGTCCTATCCAAACAAGTGCAGATAGCATGAACAATGACAAGTTATCTGGCATGGATGGTCAGAGTGCATCTGTTACCACTGGCAATTTGAGTATGCAAACTGGGATACATGCTGCTAATCTTTTAGGTGGGCAGAGCTTGAGCCAACTAGCGCAGAGCCAAGATGCAGTTCCTCAAACTTCTGGGGCACCAATTCATCCAGTCACCAGCCAGCAGCAGGATGCTACATCCATGTTGCCTTTTAATATCCAACCGCACGAAAGCAACTTTTCATTACATCCGAACAGGCAAGACCAGTTTAGCAACTTCTCATTACATCCAGACAGGCAAGATCAGTTTGTAGCTTCTCAGGCAACTGCAAATAACTCAGCTCCTAGCATGCAGAATCAGCCAGTAGCCGCTCCTTATATGGGACACGGCCAACACAGCTACACTCTAGGTTCACAGGCATTGCCTGCATTTAATGGACATAATTTCAGTGTCGCTGGTCAAGTTCCGCAAGATCGCCCAACGCCTTTCTATGCTGGGCAGAGTCAGGCAACCGTTGACATGTCCAATCCTAACCAAGAGAGTGGTACTCACAGCATGCAAAACACACGTAGTTTCCAGCCCGTTGCTCCAAATATGCAAGCTCACAGTCAAGCCTTGCAGGGGCTATCTGGAGTGCCTGGCCAAGATACCGGTACCCAAAGCATACAGAACGCACACAATTTCCAGCCTGTTGCTCCTCCATATATGCAAAACCGGGGTCAAACCTTGCAGGGTTTATCGATATTGCCAAGCTCCAGCTCAGCTGATATGCCTGGTGCTCCCCCTGTTCCTCCTAATGAGGAAGAAATCCGCCGTTCATTAACATCTCTGGCGGCAACCCTCATAATGCAGCCTGGTACAGTTGCTGGACTACAGTTGCCCCAGCCTATTCTGAATCCGAGCTTGATGGCCAGTTTGTCAGCTGTTGAACCCAGTCAGTGGCCTTGGGCACAGCAGCAAAAGGCAGGAACGACCCAACTCGCACAGCAGCAACAGGCAGGAACGACCCAACTCGCGCAGTCTGAACAGCAAGCTCCCCAGCAGACATTGCCGGCACCATCTACGGCAGTTGGTAGTAGTAATGGCAACAACCCAGCGCCCCAGTCGGTCGGTCAGACCGCTGCGACATCAGTGGTTACCGCGCCACAGCCTGCAGAAAATAAGAAAGTAGAAGCCAAAGCCAAAGATAGCGATGGCGAACAAGATGGCGACAAGAATAAAAAGGGCAACAAGGACGAGTCCAAGGCGCTGAAGATGTTCAAACTCGCACTCGCAGACTTTGTGAAGGAGGCGCTCAAACCTACCTGGAAAGAGGGCCAGCTGACCAGGGAGGTCCACAAAACCATCGTGAAGAAGGTCGTCGACAAAGTCACGAGCACGGTGGAAAACACCCCTCCAACAAAAGAGAAGATCGATGTCTACATGTCCTACTCGAAAGAAAAACTTAGCAAACTTGTACAGGTATAGCCCCCTCACCCACTATTACTCCTGTTGCCCACGGGCACTTTCTTACGTCGCCTAATAACCGGTTTGGTTTGTGTGGCAGGCATATGTCGGCAAGTATGTCAAGGCGTAGCACCATCCCGCCGGCCAAAATGGCGACATTGGGCGTCTGTTTTTGTGCCTTGTGTGACAGGAAGATTTGAATCAGGGTTTAGGTGGCAAGGGTTTCTTTTTGTTCTGTTTCAGGCGCCTTGTGCAAATGTTGCCTAGTGTTGTATCATCGTCTTCTCCTTTTGTACAACAACACCATTTGAAACATGAACCTTCTGTAGCGGTAGATAGATATAGGTTATGCACACCGGGCGTGTTCTGTGTTTGCATGCATGTAGAACTTGACTTAGCATGACTGCCAATTCAAACTCTGTCCTCTGTTTGTCTGGTTGGTTGTTTGTTTCTTTAGCTTTTTTCTCTGAAGGAAATTATGCCTGGCGTGTTGTGAAAGCAGCTATGTGCCGTAGCCGCGTACTGTCAGTGAGAATGAGAGTCTCTTTGGTAAATGGGAGAAAATAAATAAGCTGTGTTCCAAGAGGAAGTTCTCCAGATTAAGTGTAGCATACTGTCTGATCTGATATGTAGCAGTCTTGCGTACGCATATGCTGCAGTACAGTGCAGGCTATAGTATGTTGCTTGCACCAAAGCTATGTAGTCAGGGTTTTTTTAGTGTTTGTTTGGATGAGCTTATCCACTATCTGCGGTTCCTTTCGCCGCCTCTTTTTGCACGAGTCTGTTGCTTGTTTTTAGAGTATCTTTTAGGGTTAGTTGTCTGCGAGCAACTTTTGTTTTTGTCAGTCCTGTAAACTTCTTCCCGTAAAAAACTAGCTAAATGACTTAGGGCCCGCCAGCCAGTGACACGCGTGACGGCCATCGGCGAGGGGCCGTCTCGCGCGGTGACGTGGGCATGGGGTGTCCGCCGGCGAGGGGTGGTTCGGGTGGTGGCACGTCGATGGGTGACGGCCGCGCGATCTGGAGCAGGCGGTGGTGGCGATCCGGCATGTGCGAGCGCTGTCACAGGGTTACTAGCCCGCCAGAATTATACGGGAAGATCATCTATCCGTGAACGAGCAGGAAGATTGTGGACAATTACAAGATCCTCCCAAGTTATGGATGGTTTATGGGAGTTGTTGGAGAGCTTTTTTGGCTCCAACTTTCCGTAAATGGTGGGTCTTTTATAAATATGGGAGATGTTGGAGTTGCTCTTAGTCCTTGCAATGTAGTCAGAATGCTGATCTCAACCCGTAAATAAAAAATGTTGATCTCAAAATATAACCGTGGATAGTGAGACATATGTGGTGGCTTGATTAATCTTAAAATTCGGTAACTTCAAGTGAGTCGCCTTCGGTGACTTTGTTATTAATCTTAAAATTTTGGTAACTTTAAGCGAGGTGTCTGTTGGTGGCTTCGTTAATCTTAAATCTTACCAACTCAGTAGATGTGTGCGTATGTCTTTTTACTTAAAAGTTCCTTGAGATTGCATAGGGTTTACAATCAACAATTCTCCAATTTATCTCGAAGAACTGAATTAGCATCCATGTCTTGCCTTGGGCGTAGGAATGACGATTGTGGTCAGGGCGGGCATCGGCATGGTCATGGACGACCGTGCACATCCATTAAATGCTTTCCCCCATTTATTCGTAGATATCACCTAATTTCCTGTCAAAACAATGGTGGGCAAGATCATCCCCATTTGTCTGTGGACATCACTCAATTGTTTGCCAAAACCGTGGTGGCCAAGGGCATCCCTCCTTTTTAAGCCACTATTTTTTATTCTATTGCACACATTGAATGATAAATGTTGAGCACAAGCAATTTTAACATATTCATTGATAAACATTGAGCACAAACTATCAAAGGGAGGCGGATATGGAAGAACGGTGGCGGCAAGGTGTGTGTCAGGTGCGGGTTGTGAGAGGAAAAGAGGAGTGGTGGTAGGGGTTGGATTTGATGGGCGTTGGCAGTTGGGCCCGCGTGTTCAGGCTGACTTGACAAACAGTTAGACAGCAACCAATCTCATTCTCTTTCCAGAAATGGGCTAGGTTTGCATGATCCCGGATACTCCGCACATTTTGAGTCAGGTTTAGAGCTTCTACAAAATCAGATCCCCCACTTCCCGCCTAAACGTCTGGGTGAACACCCCGGGCACCGTCAAGATCGAAAATAGCCACCCATTCGACCGGCCTCGTCCACCGCCGCAAGAACATGAAGGCGTCGCGGGACGACATCGAGTGTGTGTGAGTGCCCGTGACTGAGAAAGCAAATGACACCGCCAAAGCCCGCCGCCTGGCTGCAGAACTATGTGATGAACTAGCCGTCCCTTTTGGTTGTCCGATGCAAATGCGTGGCAAACTCCTAGTTATATGTACTCCTTTCGGTTCTACGTGATCGACGTTGCATGGATTTGAAAGTGGCTATGGACACGGACACTATGAGGTGAACGTGCACAAGACCAAATTAGGCAAGCGTGGTTGCAGATGCTGCTAGCAGAGCCCGCTTTGCGGGCGGTTTTCGTGTCCAGCGGGCGGACAAACAAGGAAGAAACGAGCCATGCTTTCGAAGATGCCCTACACAGACAAGGGGACGGTGGTGAGGATGAGGTCGAGGGAGCGGTGAGCGGCGGCGGGGTCAACGGCGGCCGTGCTAGACTAGAACCCTACCTACGCAAACGAGAGGACAAGGGATAGGAACAGGGCGCAGGAAGTAGTACATCTGATCTGGGTTGACAATCCCGCGGCGGCGCGTGGGTTTCCCGAAATTCACACTGGCCACCCCAGGGCCAAGCGTACGGATTCAGATTCTCTACCTTGCCATGGGCAAGGTAGAGAGGTATAGTAACCCTGCCTTTCCCTCTCTTTCGTCCGTTGGATCGCGAACGGACTGACCAGATTTAATGGAACAGTACCCGTGTTACAGTAGCATGAACAGTATGCAAACAGTACCCATAAACAACGCGCGTGCTACAGCATTTCATCCGATCTGAACCGCCACCCCCTGATCCAACGGCTGTGGGGCAAAGGCAGGTCACTGTAGCTCTCTACCTTGCCCATGGCAAGGCAGAGAATCCGCGTACCAGCAGCAGCACCGGACCAGATTCACCAGAACAGAGCAGGCACAACATATACGCTCGAGAAAAAAAGCAAGGGAATCGCCAGCCCAGCCAGCAATGGACCGAACCGCAAAAGTGAGAGCGCTCATCTCAATCTCATGCAGCAGGGCTGGCGGAGGCGCTCGCTAATCACTCCCACCGATTATCTTTTCTCCCTTCCTTCCTTCCCCTCTCCCCTCACCTCCGCCCCGCTCCCATGGCGTGCCCCCCAAAACCCTAGCTCGCTCGCCCCGGGACGGAACGGAACGGAACGGCCCGCGCCTCCTCCCCCTCCTCGTACCGGGCCGGCGCCGGCATGGACCACCACCACCACCACCACCACCACAAGGCCGGGGTGCGGGGCCGCCTCCGCGTCACCGCGGCGCGGCGCCGGGCGTGGCAGCAGCAGTCCGCCTGCTGCAAGAGGCCGGCGCGCCGCGACCCGGTCGACACCGTGCGCAAGTTCATGCGCCGCGAGATCGGCGGGGGTCACCGCCGGCCCCCGCGCCCCGCCGCGCCCTCCACCTCCGCCTTCTCCTGCCCCGAGAAGTTCCGCAACTTCCAGCTGCAGGTTCATCCCTACTGCTCCCCCTCTGCACTCCCCACCTAGGTCTACACCCTCCTCGGATTATCTCAGCGGCGCTCTGGAATTCATCCACTCTTGCCCGCTGATCGGAGATTTTTCTTAATGTGATTAGGGTTGTTAGTTTAGCTGATTTATTCATCTGTGCGATCCCTGTTAGCAAGCAAATTGCGACGCATATCAAATTACACTAGTATTTTGGTGGACTGACTGAGGATGCTTATAGCGAGGTGTGGATGCGGCTGGATCTGGGAATTATGTTAGAGAACATCGACTGCTAATGACCGTGTTCTAGAAAACAGACAGTTATCATATGCCCTCTCCCCAGTTTTCTGCACATAGGAAGTCTGTAGCCAGTGCAAGAGTTTTCTGGCTTAAATCTAGGTTTTCTCTTCTATCAGTAATTCAGCGGACGGTTGTTGTTGGTTGCGTGGGACTCTTCATAGTATCATTTGCCATAGCAACTCATGCAACAATTGGATGGGCCAGGGTTGAAGAGTGAAATGGCTGAAAGTAACTTGATGATGAGTTGTGTCAACTGTCTGGAGTGGTTGACATATATTTAGCCCAAGTTTTGAAATCCAGAGCATTGATAGGTATGTTTGGTTCTAGCCCAAGTTTGCACTAGCAAATATGTGGCTAGCCAAAAATTTGGTTGAGCTTTTTGTTACCCATAAGTTGGAATGGCCAACATTGGCAAGAAAAATGAACTAGAGTGGGCAAAGTATCATTGGCATGCCATCATGTTGGCAACCATCCAAACAAAGACCAGATGTTTGGTCATGACAGAAAAATTGGTAGGATGAGCTTTAATCACCATACAAACATAGCCGTCTGGTTTAGCCACAGGTCACTAATGTTTCTTTTATTACCTATCCCAACCATACCTGATGAAGTCATGAGTTCAGAATCTGGTTTTGGCTGAATAAATAAAATAGTAGAGTTTTGCACTCTGCATTTCCATAATCATATTCTTTTGGCCTGAAAATGGTCCCTGGGCTGAACCAAACCACGGACCAAACCAGTTTTTTGGCTGTATAAATAAAATATTAGAGTTTTGCATTCTGTATTTCCATAAGTTTTTTTTTTTTTTTACATTTTTGGCCTGAAAAAAGTCCCTGGGCTGAACCAAACCAGACAAGGCACCATTGCCAGTTCTTGCTGGACCACTGGTTTGGTCTGGTATTTTAATATACGGCTCATCCCTTGCGAGTTAACTAGCACCTATGCCCGTGCATTGCACAGGAGAGGAAATTATAGGTTACGTGCAGGCACAACGTTCTGTAGCGAATCCGGCACGACGAAGTGTCCCGTCCACCAAAGCGGCCAACAGTGCAACATCCGGACGGTGCCACCTGGTGGCAAGGATGCGCATGCCGATGTCTAGAAAAAAATGCATATCAGCCAGGCATTAATCACATATGCTCGTGCGTTGCAACGGGAGAGAAAATTATCCGTTATGTGCAAGCACAGTGCCCTGTAGCAAATTCACTGTGAAAAAAATGCTAGTTCTCTCGTCCACCAAAATGACAAACGGTGCAAGATCCGGAGGGTGCCACCCGACAGCAGGAAGACGTGCACCAAAGCCTAAAAGGGAATGCATATCAGCTAAGCATTATTTAGGAGAAAAGAGAACCGGCAGAGGAGAAGATAAAAAAAAGTCAACTAACAACACACATCTTTTTGCGCACTGACACATCCACTCCTTGATTGTGTAGGCAACTTAAGAAGGAATATCATCAACTCGATCTTTGCCTTTACTCCAGCCCTCAATACTTCCTTTAGTTATGCACTTTTTTTCCAGCCCACAAATCTTTATTCAATTTACTCCAGCCCATATAATCCTTCCTCTTTAATTATGCACCTTTTTTCTCCAGCCCACAATCCTTCCTTTAATTATATGTGTCATGCAAAGTTTAAATACCAGGAAGGACACCCGTTCAGCCCACAAACACCCACGTTTTATAGCGCTGTCATGCAGCATGGAAAGCCTCTCCCACCTTGCATGTGAGGGATCCCGTTTAATTAGCTCACGACAGACAACGGCGTTGAACATATATAAATTGGTGAGATCCAGTTTTGGGTAGCGAGGTGGGACTATTCAACATGAAATATCCATGGTTTTTGTCCGCTGATGATGTTTGCGTGCGCTGATGGAGCTGGCCCGGCCGCTGGAGCATAGGCCAAGGCTCAATACAGCTGTGTGGCCTTTGCGTTTCTTTGCATATATATAAACATAATACAACCTTTGGTATTCACAAGTGTATGATGGCATAGTTGGTTAAGGAAGTTAGAATGCCGTGGGTGGTTTCTAGTTCGAATCCCACCCGGGATTAATTTTTTTCGTTGAATTATTACTATATTAACTACATTCCGTGGGCCGGCCATTATCTAGACACAGTCGAAGGCCCAAGTTAGCAGTGTGAAGCTGCGAGCGACGGACGGAAAATAGGCAGTGCGAACCGTTTTTTACCTATGAAGCGTTATTTTTTGGACTGCGGGTTGATTCTCGTAATGGCCAGGGGGGTTTCTGCAAAGTATCATGACAGGCGGAATACCACCTTCCTTTATTAGTATATATATATATATATATATCAGTTAAACGTGCCAATCATGAACTGGATGAGCTAAAACGTAAATGAATACATATGGAGAAGGGTTCCATGGCCCCACAAAGCTTGATCCAGCATATTTTATAGTCTGTCTATACCAAGTAAAAATCAGATTAACTATTTTATGCACATATTTTTCACATATCTAGTAACTTGGAGATTTGTAAACCGTGTAAAGGAAGTATGTCTTTAATTTGGTTTTGCAGGAAGAATATGACACATATGATGATCCGTTTGTCCAGCTGCCATTGGCGTGGAACAGAAGGAGGATTATTGAGATTGTAGCTGCAAGAGATTTAATATTTGCACTCGCCGAATGTGGTCTTTGTGGTGCATTCAATCGGAGTAAGTCTCATTCTTCTACACTAATCGATTTTGCTCTGTTATTTATGTCTGTTATGTTCCTGATAAACCTTCTCATCATGTTGGCAGCAACGAACAAGCGCATATGCCATTTGAATATAAGCCCGGATGAGGTGATTAGGAGTCTGTTCTATAATAAGAACAACGACTCACTTATCACTGTTTCAGTTTATGAATCAGATCGTTACAGTTCACTGAAGTGCAGAACAACTCCAATAGAGTAAGTGACCTTATCTATTTCTTCTCAGACTAGTTTGTGCGTTCCAGTAGTTTTAGTGCAAAACTGCTTATCTTCTTTACTAATTTATCTTCTCTCATTTCAATTGCATTTTAGATACATCCGGAGAGGCCAGCTACATGATGGATTTCCTTTATTTGAAACTGAATCGCTGAAATATCCTGGCTTTGTTGAGTTTGATGATGTTAATGGCAAAGTATTGACTTTTTCTGCACATGATAGGTAAGTTACATTTTCTGCATTACAGTTTGGCAGCAGTCATATGTTGAATTGTTTAAATGTCCCCTTGTTGCAGTACCTACAAGGTTTTTGATCTAAAGAATTACAACTTTCTGTATTCTATATGTGATAAGGACATCCAGGAGATAAAGATAAGGTTTGCTTGTTTTTAATTACTGATATTATTCATCCTTGACGTAAATAGTTGATGAAATGTTCTTACATTCATGAATCCTCTCTCACCAGCCCTGGGATCATGCTTGTGATATACCAGAAGGCAAGTAATCATGTCCCACTAAAGATATTGTCAATCGAGGATGGAACAACGCTGAAAACCTTCACTCAGTTGCTGCATCGAAACAGAAAGGTTGACTTCATCGAGCAGTTTAACGAAAAACTCCTAGTGAAGCAAGACAAGGAAAACCTGCAGATTATTGATGTATGTTGCTACTATTATTTTTCTACCTGTGGCAGCTACATTTATACCTTAATTTTGAGCTAAACTATGAGCTAACTTTGGTCTCTGGCCAGGTCAGAAACTCTGGTCTGATTGAGGTGAACAAAACGGAGTTCATGACCCCTTCAGCGTTCATCTTCCTGTATGAAAATAATCTGTTCCTGACATTCTGCAATAGAACAGTTGCTGCTTGGAATTTCCGCGGAGAGCTAGTTACATCATTCGATGACCATGAGTTGTGGCATCCCAACTGCAACACCAATAATATATACATCACCGCCGACCAGGACTTGATTATCTCATACTGTAAAGTTTCCGGAGGCAGCACAAATGACGCTGATGATGAAGGCCGGGAAGGTAACAATTTCGCTGTGCATTGGTTTTACATGCTAAGACCTGCTGTATTCAGTATAGCTTCAACCTGACTGAATCCCATCCTCAGGTTCCCGCATGGGATCGATCAACATGAGCAACATCTTCACGGGGAAGTGCGTCGCCAAGATCTCGGCCCTGGACCCGACCCTCATGATCGCTCCCCGGAGAAAAGGGGACACCAGCAGGTCCACCATCCGGAGCAGCGTGTCGGACGCCCTGGAGGACATCACGGCGCTCTTCTACGACGAGGACCGAAACGAGATCTACACCGGGAACAGCAGGGGTCTGGTGCATGTGTGGTCTAATTGATCAAGTTAGTCTCTTCGCCGCACATATCTGCCCCCCAATCTCTGTACATACACCTGTACCTGGATTTGCATTCCGTTGTCGCATACACCAGTCAATGTCAATTGTAATGGCCACTCCGGTGGCCGGACTATACTGGGTGGGATTGTATACCTTAACTTGTTTTGTGTTGTTATTAGACCATTGGTTAGAATAATAATAATAATAATCTGATGTGTAGATTGGTTTTTGCTGACCTAGAATGATCGTTGGCTGTAGATTTCTCCCGCCCCCCCCCCCCCCTTTTTGTTGCAAATATGAAGTTTTCCCTCTGATGGACCCTGTGTTGTGTTCTACTCCCTCCGTACCGAAATACTCCCTCCGTCCCTGTATTTAGACAAATCTAAGACAAGAATTTTGGGACGGAGGGAGTATACGTCGCTGGATTAGTTCGGTACAGAGGGAGTATCTTATCTATCAATGGTGTTAGTTGTGTATGTCTTGCCCGTAGCTGCTGTATCAATATTGCTGTTACAAGAGGTTAAAAAGAAGTTTGTTGCTGTAAGAAGGGAGCCGATTTGCAAGTGGATCATATTCTGTCGTTGTAGCAGCAAATGTTGTCGGTACACTTGCAAGTTTGCTGTGTCAGTAAATATTTTCTGTCAAGTCAAGCTCATCTTTCGTGGTATGTATGGCATCTGCAAGTGGAGTAGTGGCAGGCAGCATTGCAAATCATCCCAGCAACTTGTAGTTTTCAGCGAACGCTGACCCTTGGTTGCTTACCCGTTTTCTCTTTTCGATGAAGCCACTTGTTTATTAGCCACCTCTGAATCCTGCAAGCAAAAGGTTATGCCTCCTTTGATTTAGAGGATTTTTTTTTTAAATTCTAAAGGATAGGTATTGTAGGAAATATATTTTTTGTGCGGGGGAGAAAAAAAAAAGTCTTTTGATGCCCTTTGGTTTGTACTCTAGGAATGGATTCATATTCCTATGCAGCAGGATAGGAACAAACTCTTGACATTTCAAAGGAAAAAATAAGGCTAGACCCAATGAGAAAGTCCCTATTCTTTTCCTATAGAAACTGAGGAATAATATTATTTTTATGATTTCCCTCTTCCCTATTCCTATGATATCCCTATTCTATGAATCAAAGAGGCCTTACTGTTTGTTTGGTCATTAGTGTCAAGATATAATAATATTAAACATTGTATATATTATCATAAGCTGCCGCAAGCCTTGCAAGGCACTGCAATGTGCAGTGCGGTGGGCACGCACGGCGGTGCTCTGTGACGTCGCAGCATTTGCACGGCACAACCCCTTTATTATTTTGTTAGTAAACTACTCTGTAGGCAAAAGTGTCCTTCTACTCAACAGCTCATTTGCACCCGCTATAGTAAATAGTGAAAACAAAAGAATAGTAATGAAATTTAATAAAATATGTAAATTATTCTTGGCAACAAACATTGATGAATTATCTGTGTAGCTACAAATTTTCGGGAAGAAAAAATATTCGTAATGTTGTAAAATAAAACAAATGCTCCAAAATACTTTCAATAACAGTCTTATTGTAGTATTGATTTTGTCATTTTTATCATATACTCCCTCTGTTCCAAAATAAGTGACTCAACTTTGTACTAACTTTGCACTAAAGCTAGTACAAAGAGGCATTTCCTTCACGGAGGGAGTAGTATTTAAGGATGCTTTTCCTTCACGGAAATTTATACTTGTAGACAATGAATGAGTGTTTATTAAAATTGATTTTTTTTATTTTTTTTATTACTCGCTCCTATCCATATTAATTGGCACATGTTTAGTATATAATCATAAAGTTTGAGCTGGCGACTGTGTCCACTAGCAGAGCAATTTTGTGCAGCGTCGAGTGGCAATGGCACGTCGTCGTGTGGAAGCGGTGCGCACGAGGACCCCATCACATCGGACATGGGAGCCGTGCGTAGATTCCTCCCTCTGAAAAAGAAAGAAAGACAGAAGGGCCGTCTTACACTTGCACGGCCTGCCCGCCCTAATGATTGAGGCCTCCCAGTAATTAATCGCAGTAACTACAATAAATTTGTCTCAAAAAAAAAAGTAACTACAATAAATTACTCGATGCGTCACCTTCACGTGACAGACAGACAGCGAGTTCCTCACTCACTCCCAGACTCACCCCTCCCGCACGCCCACGGCCTAAACCTTAAGCCACTGACGCCCCGGACCCACAAACCTCGCCCCCACCCGTCAGCAACAACCTTCCGAGCCACACCACCTACCGTGAGGGCCCCGCCCGCGCCCGCCCTCTCTCTCTCTCTCTTATCTCGAAGCCGCCTGGAAAAAGAAACGAACGCAACAAGAGACACTCCTCCCTCCCCCGTCCGACTCAACAGCAATCGTCAGGCACGCGGCGCACGTCTCCCTCTCCTCCCCTCCTCCGCCGCGGGCTAGACGTAGACCAACCCGGGAAGCGAAGCGAAGCGGGCCGCCCGTCGCGTACGCCTAGGGTTTTCCGATGGAGCCCGCGGCCTCCGCGTCGTCGCCGGCCGCGTCCTCGGCCGGGGGGAGGCGGAGGGCGGCGCCGGAGGCCGCGGAGCTGAGGGTGCGGCGGAGGACGCTCGAGACCGTGCTCGAGCAGTGCCAGCGCGCGCTCGAGCTCATGCGCGACGCCGAGGGGGACGGGGATCCGGAGGAGGACGAGGAGGAGGGGGAGCGGGATCCGGAGGACCGAGGGGAGGGGCGGGCTGGCCGAGACGTCAGCGATGGGGAGGGGCAGCCTCCGACGCCGGAGCCATCGGAGACCGACTACGAGACGGACGAGGTGAGGGAGATCTCCCATCCCCGCACGGTTTGCTAGTGCCCTGCTGATCCGTTGGAGCAGACAAGGAAATTGGGACTGTTGCGATGTTGATAGGTTGGATTGGAGAATTGGGGGTCCTCGGAACTGTAGTGATTTAGCCTCTTGTTGGAATTGCGGGTGGATTATGATAGCAATCCCCCGCAAAAAAAAAAAAAAAAAAGATTATGATAGCAATCGTTTGGCTCAACTGCCTTTAGTATTTGTCTGGGTGCTTAGCTAGTCGTTGTTTACTTCTTAACAATCAAGGTGCAGAGGAGTAAACTGGTGCCTGTTACTGTTGTGTTCCGAAACATGAGATGGAATGCGTGAAGCACATAACTGGGTAGGAGTAACACAATTTATCTAGCTAGCATTTGATTTGCCAAACTTAATAATATAAGTAGCTGTCTGTTTTGCACCTTTGAAAGTAAGCACATCACAACAACTACATTTGGTTCGATGGTCCGTTGGAGATTTGGGACTGCGATTGGTTGATGGGTTCCATTGATTCGCGACTTGGGACAACTGGGGGTCCTCAAAACTGTAGCAATCTTGTAGTCTCTTGTTGGAATTGCGGTGGATCATGACAGTACCAACTGCCTTCACTTTTTTGTGCTTGGCTAGTTGCTTTTTTCTTATTAATCACGGTGAAACGAGTAAACTAGTCTATATATTATCCTGTTCCGAAACACATGACAAGGAATGTTTGAAGGAAATAACTGGATAACAGAATTTACTTTTATCATCTGATTTGCCAAACTTAACAACTGACGTTTTGCACCTTGAAAAGTAAGCACATCACAGCAACCATAACTGAGCCTTTGGTTGGATAGAATATGGCAGTACCCTGGAATTAAGCCAGATTCACGTGAATTCGTTTTACTGTTTGAATCGACTGAACTGCTCTTCGCTACTTTTGGTTATCAGTTATTGAGGTGATAGTAAAGATGAGGAATGAGAAAAGGAGCTTCCAGTGTACTTAATTTTATGCCTTCTGTTCTGAAACTTTCTTAATTTGTGCACCTCTCCATTTACTTATGCAGCTGTGTAATCTTCTCAAATCAAGGGTTGAATCACCTGAATTTCTAGAAAAGCTTGATAACATTCAGAAGTCAGTATACCAACATGGTGCAGGTGCGCATTTGCCTAAACTGACGTTGCCACTCCATGCTACAAATGCACATTTATCCGCTCATTGAAATCAAACCTGTCAACTGAACAGTTCTGCAATTACTCATGTAACAGTAGATGAAACCATATCATGGGATATCGTAAGCGCAGCAGATATATGGGATGATAAGAGTATGAATGTCAGTGATGATTCAGAGGATGGATATGTTCTAGTTAAACAAGAGGATATAGTTGATGGGATTGCATGCTTCATGGCTGCATACCTGCTGTCGCTGAAAGAAACTAAGGTATACAAAGTTCAGTTCACTTTGGTTCGTGATTTCCCTTGAATTTTTGGTGTACTTGGCTTTTCTTATGCAGTCCTTCATGAATATCACTCTCAACGTTCAAATGTCCATCAAATCGTGTTTTTTCTTTCAGTGATTATTGAGGTTCTGGATAATTAAATAGATTCCTAGAAGTGAAAAACAAGACTTATTGGGATCATGGATTACCAATAGTTCAGTATGGTGTCTACTCTTCTTGTTGTAGGCTTCACAGTTCACACTATTGTCCGTTGCACTATCTAGATCAACATTCCTTATTGTACCTTGACTGCTAGATTGTATCATGGAAGAGTATTTCATATCGCTCATTGATTTGAAATCTTCGTACTTCTAATGCTGGAAATTTCATGTTCTGCAGGAATTGACACCCAATCAACTTCAAGAAGGTGGCCTTTTCTTTTCCATTCTTAATTCAGATGAATTTGGTTGGTTGTAAGTTTTCTTATGTTAGATTCCCCACCCTTCATTTTTCAGCCCTTAGCAAAACTTTTTCAACTAAAAAGAGGAAAGGCAAACTTCAGAAGGCATGGGCTGGAACACAAGTTATTTATAATGTAGCATCATGGAGTGCGACAGCTATTGGGTAAGTTAAAATCCTTAGTAATGGGTAATTACAAGCACAATTTCTGTGTAATATTACCATGGTGGAGCTGATAGGGTAAGCCTCACGTCCTTCTAGAGGCCCCATGGAACTCTACCAAAATAATCTGTTCTAGGACCCTTGGGAGGAAAAATTGCTTCCCACTGAAGATTGAAAAGTTAGGACAGAATGCCATCAAACTAAATGGTCTGTAGGCAACAAACGTAAACAAAATCGCACCTCAGGGAAACTGGACATGATCACTTCACGAACAAACCATACACTAGATTAGTCAAGATATGATATTCAAGTTCGATTAGTTGCATCAGTTGAAGTTTTACATATTGATCAAATACACTGTTTCAGCATGCAAACTTCTGTAACAATATGTACACCAAAATTAGCCCCTGCACAATATGAACAAAGCATACACTAGATTAGTCAAGATAGGATATGACAAGTTCGATTAGTTGCATCAGTTGAAGTTCTACATATTGATCAAGCTTTTTCAGCATGCAAACTTCTGTAACAATATGTAGAACAAAATTAGTTCCTGCACAATATTGTGCTGCAGGCAGTAACATAAATTTGAGGGCATCATCTCGCATGATCATACAACTCCAATAAGTTTTTATGAGCACATGGGTGTTTGCATTTCCTGATTCTTCTCCCGTGCCACTCTCTTGCAGTATCTACCAGAATCCGGCGATTCTAAAAGCAGCAACAGCGGCCTTCTGGACATCCTGCCGCGTGGTGTCCAAGTTCCTGTGAATAGTCATGAGATCCTGTACACATTGTATGATAATATGGACTTCCCTGTACCTCCATTGTGGGAAGCACTGTCGTCAAACCCTGGCACGATGTGATCATCATAGGTTACTTTCAACAGTTAGATCACGCGTCAGCTCAGAGTGAATAATGAGACTGGCTGATCCTTAGTGTCTGTCTGATCTAGCTGCTGAGTTTAGCTCCCTGTGTGTTTTACTTATATCATTCATTTGTATCCGACCTCTGATTGCTATCTCCCCCTTGTATATATCAGCTGTACAACTGAACTGAAACTTGGCCGTGTTCTGTCCAACTGTAAATACACCGATTCGTTTGAGTGACGTGCTCAGCTCATCATGTGTTGTGCTGCTCCTTTTTTCACCTGGGAGCTGCGTCATTGTCGCTCTGAACCAAACTTTTTTTATGGACGCTCTGAACTGAACTTAGATGGCACTGTATATCATAAGCATGTTGTATGTAAAGATGCGTTCTCTTTTCACTACCCCGTCCTTGATTGCAAAACTAAAGATTGGGCCTACAAACATCTAAAACGTGTTCTTTTCTTCAGAATGTTGATCTGTAATGGAGCGGTTCTTCAATATCTGTATGCTGAAGCATGTTTGATTAGTGGTTGTTTGTTATATTTCTTATACATGATCCTTGATTCAGTTATATCACAGTGAAAAGTTTCCTTCCTGTGGCTAGTAGTACAAGTTAGCAGTGGGTAATTTGTGTTTGCTTGACATTTTCCTTTCCATGACCAGAGGCTTGGTTTACTGGTCTGCAGCGCACTATATATTGGGAATACAACTTGTCTGAGATACGAAGTTAACCTATACCTTAGAGCTTACCAAATATACTTGGGAGGAACCAATGCTATTTTGACTTTGGAGCGTATCGTTGCAGTGCCCACTTACTTTTGGTGAACAATGCATATTCCTTTCAAGTGGTACTCATTTCCTCATGAGTTGTCTCACATGCTATGTGAGTAGGAGTAGGTGTGGTTTCTTCCTCAGCAACGAGAACACGCTGTAGTTACTACACTGACGCAGGCCCTGATCAACGCGGCACATATGATGATGCATGGACGGTCAACGAGACCAAAGCAAAGCATTTGTTGGTGACGGGCCCTTCCTAATCCTACCGGACGGATGATCTCAACCATCGACACCTCAATAATTTTCATGAAAAGAAACAGTTTAAAAAACAGATGACGGCTAGTTACGGTAGCTACACTGGTGCAGCTACCCTCTGATCCAGTACTACCACTACCACCAGCATGACACGCCTCTGCACGTATATAATCACACGCAGCTAACAAACGATGCATTCATCCACGCTCTTCCCTCCAAAAAACACTATAGCTAGTGTCGACACGTGATCTAGTCGTGACTGACAGGCAGAGATTGATCGATGGAGTCCAAGCTTGCGCTTGCCGTGTCCGCGGCCGTGCTGCTGGCCCTGGCCGCGCCGGCGCCGGCGTCCGGGCAAGCAGTCCCAACGACGTCATGCACGACGTCGCTCGTCTCCAGCTTCACGCCGTGCCTCGGCTACATCACCAACAGCACCAGCTCATCGCCGACGGTGGGCTGCTGCCGGTCCCTGTCGGCACTGGTGAACGCCAGCACGGGCTGCGCGTGCCTCCTCCTCACCGGCAGCGTGCCGCTGGGCGTGCCGATCAACCGGACGCTCGCCGTCACGCTGCCCAGGGCCTGCAACTCCATGGCCGTCCCGCTTCAGTGCAAAGGTACATAATTTCTTGGTGTCGCAAGCAACGAGGATCATCAGACTGTTATCGTTACGTGTGATGTGAGATTTCCGTTGACGATCGGAGTTGGCGATGAACTGCAGATGCGTCGGCGCAGCTCCCGGCTCCAGCTCCGGGCCCCGTCACGGCCGCGGCCACTCCGGCCATGCCCCCGCTGCGTAAGAAACTCAACTCGCCGCACTAACTTTCCTTATGTCGCTGTTGATGCTCACACTGATGAGGCGTCGCGAATGGATTTGCAGCCCCGGCGCCGCCGTCGGGAACCACCGTGGCGATGCCACCAACGACAACGAGCCAGAACCAGGGGCAGACGAGGCCGCAGGTGGCGCCCAGCTCTGCCTGGAGAGACAACGCTCGTGTGCCTGTGTTTGTGGCGATCCTCGCACTTGGAGCGATGCTGGTTTGAGGCTGGGCAAGCACTCAACGTTTGCTGCAATGCGTGTTTACTATCATGTGTTTTCTGTGCTTGTTTGGTAGTAGGGGAGTATGCACATTCTTTTGGTTGTGAATTGAAATAATAATATATGGATTGTTGATTATACCGTGGGTGCCCAAAGACAGTAGAAATGTCGGAACAAAGCAGAAAGATTGGTCTAAAAATGGCCAGGAAAGTAAGGGAAAGCGCGTTGTTTACACTCTTCAGAGACGAAGCAAGATTTTTCTAAAAAAATCTCTGACGAAGACGATGCTACTACTACTATTTTTCCTTCTCTAACAATGCCTGCTAATTCAGGAAACCTAGCCGTCGATCTGATCTACGGATTTGTCTCTGTAGTTCCTCGTCCTGAATGAGAACACGGCGCAGGTGTAAGCTCCGGTCATGGCTATAACCAACACTCCAGCATATGTGCACACTGTCGCCGCGCAGACGTAGAGGTACCTGTTGCCAATGGGGAATGAAGTTCGTCAGATAGCATTAAAAACCAGATGTAAGCACAGGCAAACGATCTATATGCTGGAGCAAGTAAACATGTATCCACAATAACCATCACAACCAGGGAAAACGTTCTGATTCTGGCCTTTCCATTGAGCGCTTAAATGGTGAAGTAACTAAACATTATACTTGTAAAGATTCCATTGGGCACTTACTTTGGCGAGAATACGCTCCAGACAAACAGGTGGTTCCTCATGAGCAGCAGGACAATGGTGTATGAAGTCAGGGCAATAGAATTGATAAGCAGAGGAAGCAAACAGGGCAGCGCGATCATTCTGCTCAGGACGGTGCTCAATTGCTGCGGAGTGGAGATATCACTACTATCTTTCACCGACATGTGAACCACCATCCCGAGGTATAGCAGCAGAGGCGATCCATATGTGATGATGAACATCAGAACCCCAGAAAGGACCGTGGAGTAACTTGAGATGCCCTGTTAAGTTAGATGGTTAAATTTGAAGGAAATTGGGAGAAGAGGCACTTCTTCGACGAGTTTATGGTTGAACTTACAATGAAAGCTCCAGCAACATCGATGCTGGCGAGGCTATTGGTGTTCCCAAGACCAAAGTGGCCGGTCATTCCCAAGAATTGCATTGCAACAACCTACACCGTTTATTCCCAATTGTTAGCCGTTGAAAATAATCACTTCCCATGATTCCATGAATCTGTGTGTGTGTGGGGGGGGTGGGTGGGGGGGGGGGGGGGGGGGATACCAAGTTGGTCGAACAGAAATTATACAGAATATTTTAGTAAACTAACCTGTACCCATTGCCTATGCAATGATTTCTCCAGAGAAAAATAAATCACACTCGAGATTATTTGCAGGAGAAGAAGCAAAACAGGAATTGCATTTATGGGTTGTTGCAGAAGCAATTGAAGAAGGCACCAGAACATTGTATATGTTACTCCAGTCAAGAACACTGAATGATTGAGGCCATGCGCCTTTTCAGGATTGGAGCCGGAGGAGGATGTTGGTTCTGCTTGTCTAGAATGTGTTGGAAATATCCATGGTGATAAAAGAACAGTGCAAGCTACTGAAATACTTGCAATGACATAGAATATCTGAGCTATTGATGTTGTGCTATGGTTGATTGGTGTCGAAGTATCAACCTGACTTTTCCAGATATGAAGCATAACTAAAAGCCCACACGAAAGGTGACTCAACCATAGCCCTATAATAAGAATTCTCCTTGTTCTCAGTAACATGAGTGAAACTGAATATAATACCACAACTGCAAGAACTGAGATACTTTGCAGAGACTTTACAATAGAAGAGTCAGACTGGGTCAATATCTTTGAAATGTCAGGAAAGTGAACCCAGTTAATCCCACCTTGATACCAAGCTCTTAGAATTCTCCCAGCCACAAGAACAATAAGGACAGTATATAACTTGCAACCGTCTTGCTGTCCTGGGGTTAGCTTATAGCTGGCAAGATAAGAGGAGTTCTTTTTGTGAAATGTTTTTGTTTCCGATCTATGGACAACAGTTGAGTTTGATTCTTTCAGCATCGATTGAACTGTCTTGATGAGAAATATTAAATAGAGAGTAGAAGTGAGAAAGTGCCATATATACTGCTCTTCTTCAACAAAAGAGCTTGAACCAAGGCTGGCAACGTAGAGCAAAATCCCCATTAGAATGAAAACCTCATCAAGGTGCCAATTTTTATCCAAATCCAACTCAGAATGGTGTTTAACTTTAATTTGCGACTTCCCCTTAAATATGCAAGAGATAATTCCGGCAAGAAAAAAACATGAAATAATCATCAAGGAGATTGCAGAGGCAAGCAAATAGAGTGGTTTCTGCAAATATAAACAGTGAAAGTTGATAAGTCATTCGAAATAAAGGCAACTGCAAAAGTAGGGTATAAAATCATAACACTGCAAAGGTAGTAAAATTACATCGGTCGCTCTGTGAGATAACCACTCACTCGCATGTCTTAAGAAGCCAGAGTAGGAGTCCACAGCAGTCCCAAAGAGCCCAGCTGCTTCAACAGACCTGGAACAGCAGAGTTCTTTTAAACGTTGGTGGGTGATCATATTCAAAAGTTTTTAGGAAATTAGGGCCATAAACTCACCTGAAATTAGAATCTCGATGAAGAAGTGAGGACCGATGAGAAGCAAAAGCCTTAGAAAGCAAACGGCACAACTTTTCCTCAATAGATTCAGGAAGCGCATCAACTTCTAAGTCATCCTTTGAATCAACACAATCTTCAGAGCAGAAAGCGGGTCTCTGTTCTTGTAACAATCTTAAGATTTGCCACGAGTTCAGTTCTAGGGTGCGCAGTTTTTGGTCATCTGAGACAAGATTCAGACACACCATCTCAGAGCTGATAGCTGAGAGTACTTAATCTTGTAATTTGTACAAAATCACAATATTCTGATATAATTGAGAACATAACAATAAGAAAAGGCATGCACTTATACATCCAAGAGGAACTTAAACCTATTGAAATCAATATGAAGTCTACAAGAATAAAACATCTGCTTCCAGGTCCAGATGAAGCATAACACATTTGAGAAAGAAGGTACAAATATTCACCTGTCAAAGAATTAAAAAGCTCCGGAAGCAAGACACCTATATTGTTTTTGGGAATCGGTATGCCAAAGAGAAGAGCAAGAGTTGGGGCAAGGTCAACCTGGTAAAAATAAGGTAACTGGTCAGAGTTGCGTGTTGGTATCTTGAAACATTATCCATCATATATTACTGATTTTTTCAACTTGAGTGCAAAGGGAAGTTTTGTAAGAAAATAAACAGACTGCAACAATTTCTATCAAAACTCACAAGTATACTACAAACTGAACTAGAGCTTCGAAATATCTAGGGATAAGGCTGAGAGAAGTATATATTCATACTTGAAGTGCTTCTTTCTGGTCATAAGGTGAACAATATGAGCTCTCAACACTGTGTCCTATAAAAAGGGCAAGGGAGTCAGTTTCTTCGTAAGAAGATCCTCCATGATTACCAACTTCAGTCATTCCATGATCACTGACCACAACCTGAAATGTAGGGGCAGAGCAAAAATCCTTATGAGAAATAGTGTAGAACCTTTATCTTTTCAGATGTGGTAGCTTGGCAATTCATGTTTTCTGGTGGATTGTCTTGTTTTCACACCCACTAATTTTTGGTTGTACATAGACCCTATAGATCCTTACCAACAGTTCTATTTATGTTTAATTATCAAATATTCAGTTCTCCAGCGAAGTGTACACACTACTGAACTTAAAGTAATGGGAAAATATTGTACGTCCAAGCATTTTTAATGCAACTTGGAAGATTTGGATGCAAGATGCAAAATTGAGTTGCAACCCCTGCACCCGTAGAAATCATAAATATCATAAGTGAGGAAGGCATCAGAAAGCAGAATTTGTTAACACACATCTGAGTAATCACTATTACTAATGGATTCTCAAAGCAATCTCCTGCAGATGTTGGAGTAAACTTCTACGCAACATTAAATCTATGCTACTAGAAAAGCAGATTTGTATTTTGTAGAAATGAAAGGATCACATACCAAAAGTGTTCTGTGTGAATTATCCTGAATGCTCTTAACTGCAGCATGGATCCTTCTAATAACATCATCCATCTCCTTCAGCTTTGGGGTCATCAAATTGCTGTCATTTCAAACTTGAATTCAAACTACACATTGATCAAACAAAAATACATGAAACTGATATGGAATATACCTCTGGCGGCCGCCTATATGGCCAACATGATCTAAACCTAAATAGTGAAGAATCTGAAAATGTCAAATAAAGGAATTTCTCAGTATCAGCCTAAAAGATTGTAGTTAACTTTATCAAACAACCAAAAAAGCTAATGCAAGTAAAGAAAGTTAGACATCGACCATAACAAACATTAGCTGGACACTTGGACTACATGGTTGGAATCCAAAGAATGAGATAGCATTATCTGTCACAAATGATAAAATAAGCGAACATGCACAGAAGCATCACTAAAAAGTAAAACTGTACCAGTGCATCCCAGTCTTTTGCAGCAAGTTCAGATTCCAGATGGCGAGAAACATTGAAATCAACCTCAACCGTATCTTTAACCTGCAATATAGTTACAAATCATTAAAGTAAGTTCAACTCATAATGGACCAGGCTGTAAGAACAAAGAAATCACTGTTATTAGCACAAATTAAGCAGCAAATCAAATGATCAAGTGCCTAATATCCGAATATCTGTACGCAAAGGGAAAGTAGTTGATACACTCCTTAAAGAGTGTCATATGTTCAGCAGAGAAAAGTAGCCCGAGAGATGGCAAGGAGATGCCAAGCACCTAAAATTTCAAATGTCAAAATTTGGTCTATCAGTTAGTGACTTCAGTATATATTTTTATTTGTTCTGAAAAAAAAAACACAGGGATGAATTGATTATTTGTTGTAAAGTAATTGTTAAATCGGTGCTTCATACGATAGAAACCAAACTTATCAGCGTTTAAAATTTATGATGTTATCCTCCAATAATCAATTATCATCAAATCTCGTCGCAAGAAAAGCATGTGAAGCATGAGACAGGACTTACATAAAAACTGCTCACTCCATCTTGTCTGTAGAACAGTGTTGGGAACAATTTGATCCATGTCTCATCTCCCAACATCACTAACTTATAACCAATCGTATGAAGCTGATCTGTGATAAATATAAAAGCGCACTTATAAGCAATTCCTTATTGCTAATTTGGCATACAAAGCATAATACAAAGTTGGGCTAGCAAGACAGAGAAATAGGGAGAAAAGGTAGCAAGAGGTTCTAACCAAGAAGATTGTCATCCAAGAAAGCTTGAGTATTGAAGTTAAGTGCTACATCTAGAAAACCTCCAATTGCTCCTGACACCATTGCCTGAAAAAAATATACGCTAAAGATTGCTCAACATTTGGCATTTGTACAAATAAATATCCCTATGTAAAATAAGTCATACTTTTAGCCGGGGCATTGTAACGGTTGGAGGTGCAGCCTTTGCATGATAACCCACTGCTCTGCAACCAGCTAACAGAGACTGTGTGTATGGCATTGACTCCATCATTTCTTTGGCTGGAGGTTTTCCACCTCTACCCAGTACAAATTCAGCAGGTAGCCCGTCTATCACCTAAATTGAAATTCATAGACTCAAAAGGCCAAACATTAAAAGGTAAGATAAATAGTCATACAAATGTATAGGATTATGCTGCCAGCAATAGGCATATAAATTTAGGACATACCATCAATACCAAGCGATCATACACATGGGGGACTTCTGAAAGTTCCTGGAATGAAGCATACACAAAATGGCAAGCATCAAAAACCGTAAATGCATAATAACTTGTACCGAATTTGAGTACATATGAAGTTCTGTATCAGCATAAAATGTGGCAACCTAGACAATATTTGAACTCCTTTAAAATCTTGGGCTCACTATAACATTCTATAACACTAAAACAGTAGTAAATTAGGATTTCACGGACGAACATCAGAACATTCTGGAATTAGTGGCAAAGCTTCATTGGTGCCAAGGGAGGCCAATGCTCCCCGAGCACACGGAAGGGCATCAACCAGAAAATGAATTAGGCAGTAGACCTTCTTCCTCCAGTTCATCCCGTTCCCCGCCTCATGCTTTGCTGATTGTATCCTAAACTTTGATTCTTACGTTACCCAACCCCAATGTCTGTTGTACTTTGTGTGTATTGCTGTGTTCTCAATCCAATCATAGGGTGGGATGATCCCCTTGACAAAATTAGGATTTGTTGGACGAACATTAGAACATAGCAAAGCTTCATAGGGGCCAAGGGGGGCCAACGCCCCCCTCCCCACCCCCTACATTTTTGCAGTTGTGTAAAACTAGTCATGATATTTGGAGTATGCAAGTGATTGAAGAATAAAGAGTGGAGACAATCATCCTAAATTACTAAATTCGTGCATCTTCTGATGCTGCCCCCTCCTTGTCGTTGGTGCAAGCTCCGCCACTGGACTGAAACAGTACGAGGCGGATCTGCTAAACTCTAGAGCGAGCAATTGAAATGGAAGCAGTGCCGTACCCTGTACAGCGATCTGAGCTGATCCGGAGGAAGCGCCGGCTCCTCCCCGCCGTCGACGGGGCCGCACGACGGCGCCCTGTAGCTCTCCGCGCCACTGCGGGTCACCACACACGCCAGACGCGCGTCAGCCGGAGCAAACAAACGCCGCCTGCTGGCTCAGAGAAAAGCGGGGCTGAGGAGAGGCAGAGGCGCGGACCTGAAGCCCGGGAGCGTGGGCTTGACGGGGAAGAACCCGTAGAGGAAGAGCGAGAGGCCCGCGACCTGCAGCAGCACCGCCGCCACGGCGGCGCCCATGGCTTCCCTCCCTCGGTCGGCGGTGGCGATCGCCGCCGCTGCTCTCTTTTTTTTTCCGCCGCTCGGGAATAGGTTTTTTTTTTAGGCAAACCAACAAAGCTTTATTCACCCGTCACACAGTTTACAGGGACGAACACAGGATCGCCGGGGTGACCTAACCAAACATGGCGGCCTACCCCAAGCGTTAACGCATGCTTTGCTAGCTTGTGAGCCTCGACATTCGAGGTTCTGAACTCATAACTAAAAATACTGGAAAGAAAAGATGTAGCTCGTGCCTTGATTTCAAGCACAATAGCTCCATAAGATGCTGCTGTTCCTGCCTTGATTGCTTCAACGGCCGTGCGACAGTATGAAGCCACATAAATTTTCTGTATGTATAGATCTTCAGCCAAAGCTAATGCCTCTCTAATAGCCATCGTCTCAAGCACTTCCGGATCATCAATGTTTCTGAAAATTAGAGCAGAAGCTCCCTGAAAGGTCCCCGATGAGTCGCGGGACACGGCGCTTACTGCTCCGTAACCTCCCGCCCGCGGAATGGCTGCATCGACATTGATCTTCGAGTGATCGGACACTGGTGGAATCCATACTGATGGACGAGGGGTTGCATGTTCAGCTCGAACTGCTGGCTTCTGTGTTACTTGCAGCTCAGAAATATAACTTGTGACAAAATTATGTGTTGCAAAAGGAGTTTGGAAGATCCCCTCGTGGATTACCTTGCGGCGTGCATGCCATATCGCCCACATGGTAACAATTAGGACAGTGAACTCATCCGTTGGGAGAGACTCGCTCATCGCAAAAAGCCATTTCTTTGCGCTTTCTTCCCTGTTCGCGCACATGTGTTGCCCCATCTCCTCCTTAGATAAGGCCCAGACACTCCTTGACATAGTGCAGTCTAATAACGCATGTCTCCAACTGTCCTCTGCTCCGCAGAGTGCACAGATATGGGTCGACGACATATTCCGTTGGATGAGTACGTCTCCCGTCGGCAGCGAATGCTGTGCAAGACGCCAGGTGAAGACCTTTAGCTTCGATGAAACTTTCAGGGACCAAATAGAGGACCATCCCTTCTTCTTAATGGACGCATTGGAAACGTTCCGATGACCCTCCAACCAAGCCTCCCTGCTAGCCTTAATGCGTGATAACATTCTGTACGCTGAGGAGACAGAGAATAGACCGCGAGGATCCTTCACCCATGCCCAAAAGTCATCCACTTGTCTTGTGCATAAAGGTATCTTGAGGATTGTTTCTGCATCCACGGGTACAAACACCTCTCTTACCACCTCCTCTCTCCAAGTGGCAGTAGAGGGACTAATTAGTTCAGAGACAAACTGCGGAGGATCAACCAGCCTAGATGTTATAGGCCGCATCAATCCATCCCTGGGTAGCCAGTTGTGAACCCAAATATGTGTTGTGGAGCCATCACCTATCCTGCGGATAATTCCGTTTATCATAGTGTCCCGACCATCAACAATAGCACGCCAAATCTGTGACGGCGATGAGCCTAGCTCCGCCTCAATGATTGATGTGTTCGGATAGTAACGTGATTTCAAAATACAGGCACTCAAGGATTCCGGTTCTTGAAGCAGACGCCAAGCTTGCCTTGAGAGAAGAGCCAAGTTGAACAATTCCATGTCCCGAAAGCCCATACCTCCCAAATTTTTTGGATTAGTCATTACATCCCAAGATACCCAACAGGGCTTCCTTTTTCCACGCTTACTCCCCCACCAGAACTGGCGAATGAGCGAAGTTATGCTCTCGCAGAGACCCCTTGGAAGTCGGAAGCAAGACATAGAGAACACCGGAATAGCTTGTGCCACTGACTTGATTAACACCTCCTTCCCTGCGGCTGAGAGGAGCTTTTCCATCCACCCTTTTATCCTTTCCCAAACCCTATCACAAAGGTATTTGAATGTGCCATTCCTCGACTGACCAACTTCTGTTGGCATCCCAAGATACTTCTCGCTTAAGGACTCATTTTGCACCTCAAGGGCGTCTTTCACCTCCTGCCTTTGAGTGTCAGAGCACCCCTTGCTGAAATATATAGATGATTTTTCATTGTTTACCCTCTGACCTGATGCTCCACAATAAGTGTCCAACAGGTTTGATACCCGAGTTGCCCCCTCCACACTAGACTTAAAAAACAGCAGGCTGTCATCTGCAAACAAAAGGTGGTTGACAGCTGGAGCTGTCGGTGCCACCTTGATACCGCTGAGCACTGATGACTGAGAATTAGATTTTAAAAGGCACGAAAGGCCCTCTGCTGCTAGTAAGAATAGGTAAGGGGAGATGGGATCTCCCTGCCGAATACCTCTTGTAGGGTTAAATTGTTCCAACTTTTCCCCGTTGAATAGTATTGAGAAGGAAACAGACCTGACCATTGACATGACAACTTCAACCCAAGTAGGAGCAAAGCCCAGTTTGATCATAATTGCCTGTAAATAATCCCACTCCAATCTGTCATAGGCCTTCATCATGTCCAACTTCAAAGCACATAAACCATTAGTTTTTGATCTGTTTCTCTTCGTGAAATGTAGGCATTCATAAGCACAGATAATGTTGTCAGTGATGAGCCTCCCCGGTACAAAGGCTGACTGCTCTTCAGAGATGATATCTGGCAAGATTAGTTTCAGTCTATTCGCCACCACCTTAGATGCTATCTTGTATAAAACATTACATAGACTGATAGGCCTGAACTGAGACAACAAAGTTGGACTTGTTACCTTAGGGATCAATACTAGAACCGTGTCATTTATGCACTCCGCACTTTCTTCTCCTTTTATGATGCGTAGCACCACCGCAGTGATTTCGTTCCCACAAAGATCCCAGTGCCTCTGGTAAAAGTGTGCTGGAAAACCGTCAGGGCCCGGGGCTTTAGTCGGGAACATCTGGAACAGCGCCTGCTTCACCTCATCATTAGTGTAAGGGGCACATAAATTATCATTCATCTCCGGGGTCACCCTCCGAGGGACATGCTGTAAAACATCCTCGACTCCATTCACACCCTCGGATGTATAAAGAGCTTCGTAGAACTCACGTACCATAGCTCTCAGTTCGGCCGGATCTTCGGTGTGGACACCCAGCGAGTTATACAAAGCCTTGATCATGTTTTTCTTGCGCCTCATGCTAGCCCTTATGTGGAAGAATTTTGTGTTCCGGTCGCCGGCAGACAACCACTCCAACCTCGATCTTTGTCGCCACATAATCTCTTCCCTGTGGTACAATTCCACAAGTCTCGGAGCCGAAGAGGAGGACACGGCTAGGCCCATTTGACATCCAAGTCACGGGCTGAGTTGACGACCTGGACCTCCAAGCCCATTTTAGCCCACGTAATCTTGACGCATTGGGCCCAAAGATACGCTCGCGGCCCACCAGAAGAAGCACGGCCTTTTTCGGGGACCGGATGGATAAAGCGCTCCCCTCCCATTTGCCTCTCCACTGCTCTGCTCATCTTCCTTGTAGGCTAGGCTAAGGTTTATCTTCGGATTATTACGAGCGAAATCCTCGGGCAATGGCGTCGGTGCAGCTCTGCGGTGCCGCGGCCGTCGGCGCGGCGGGGTTCGCCGGGAAGGGGGCTGCCGCCGTCGAGCCTCGGCGCGTCCCCGCGCCGGCGGCCCGGCGGGGGGCGCTCCGCGGGCTCGTCGCCAGGGCCTCCACCGTCGTCGCCCCCAAGGTGCGTGCTCCCCCGTGCAATGCGCCATGGTTTCGCTGCTTGTTTCTCGCGTCGGGTGGTGGTTCTCGTGCGCCCTGTTACATGTGTATACTCGCAATTGGTAAGGTGGGACTGTAGAAGAGGGGGCTAACTGAATAATGAGATTGCCGGAATATGTTATCTGTGGTTCGGGATGCGAGTGAATCAGTGAAGTGTACCTTGTTTCGGTTGAATTTGGAAGGTTTGATGCTGTGGTGTGTCGATGAGGTTTATATGTGTTTGATATCAGTTCTAGTAGAATTAACGGTCAGAGAGCTGTTATGAACAATCATCAATTGTGTCATCAAATGAACTATGAGGTTGGAATTGGATACCACCGATATCAATATATCGAAAAAGAGCCCAGAAAGCAGTTATGCTTTCTTTGTGGCTTGTGCTTAGCGTTTTTGTCGAGCCTCTAGCTCCAATTATCATGCGGCGAGTATGCTTCCCGGTCTGAAACTATCTTCTGTTACTCTGTTGCAGTACACGACGGTCAAGCCCTTGGCTGACAGAGTGCTTCTGAAGACCAAGACTGCCGAGCAGAAGACGACCGGTGGGATTCTGCTCCCTTCAACTGCGCAGTCTAAACCTCAGAGTGGTGAGGTGGTTGCTGTTGGAGAGGGAAGAACCATTGGGGATAGCAAAGTAGAAGTCGGCATTAAGGTATGGCTTGTGCAGTCAGTTTGTTATAGTCTTATGAGTAGAATTTTGGTTATAACAAATCCAGTCAGAAGCATGCCAAAATGCTTATACGATGAAGCTTGCAACACACTTTTGTTACCTGTTTGGATTCCTGGATTGCACATGCTGTGCCAGTTTTGTTGTATCTGGTTTGGTCCTTTTATATATTTTGCTGTGATAATTGCAATACAGTCAGTATGCTCCAGTCTTATTAGTAAGATTTTGGGTTATAACAAATCCAGTCAGAAGCATGCTAAAATGCTAATATGATGAAGCTGGTCTTACCTTTTTGCATTCTAGGATTTTATGCATGTTATGCCAGTTCTGTGTCTGGTTTCATCCTTTTACTACATGTCTTCTGCTGTGATAGTTGTAAATACAACAAGTTTGTACCAGTGGTTGGTGAGTAAAGGCAGATGTAACATGTATCATCTGTTATGTAGGTTGGGGCTCAGGTTGTATATTCAAAGTATGCTGGAATGGAGGTGGAGTTGAATGATTCCAACCATCTGATCCTAAAAGAGGACGATATCATTGGTATTCTGGAGACAGAGGATGTGAAAGACATGAAGCCTCTTAGCGACCGTGTTCTTATCAAGGTAGATATTTTCACATACGTTTGTGTACATCTGGTTACATCAACATATATGTCTTGGACTGTGCGCTGGTGTCAGTTTAGTGGCTGTTTCTGTCTTAGGTTACTTACCCTCGAGTCTTGTTATAATAATCATTCCATGCTTTTCTACCTGTATAACAGGTAGCTGTAGCTGAAGATAAAACTGCCGGGGGCCTGCTGCTGACTAACAGTGTCCAGGAGAAGCCATCTGTTGGAACGGTTAGTCATTTACTAGTTCTGTTGGACAATTTTGATGTCTATGATGCCTATGTTTCTGAGCTGCACGGGTCATGTTGCAACTGTACCTTGGCATCTATCTAGCCCGAATCAATCTTACTTCTGAGCTAATGCCATGTTCATTTGTCGGAGACAGGTGGTCGCTGTTGGCCTGGGCCATCTGGACGAGGAAGGCAAGAGGATCCCGTTGCCGGTATCCACAGGCAGCTCCGTTCTGTACTCCAAGTATGCGGGTGCCGAGTTCAAGGGTGCCGATGGCACAAACTACATCGTGTTGAGGGTGTCTGACCTGATGGCTATCCTCTCTTGAGCTGGTTTGTAGCGCAAGGCGCGGTTTTCCTGATCTAATTGTTCCAAAGGCAACTTAAACTAGATGAAGAGAAATGAGAATCCCCTTCAATGTTTGTGGCTCTGCACCAAGCTGGTCTTCCCCAATGATATGTACTCCTGCATTCTATTCTTTGCGCCAGCTAAGGTTGTTAGTAGGATGCTATTAGCCTGCTCTGATTACGAATCTGATGGTCCAAGATCTTATAAATTCAAAGAAGACAAACACATTATTTCTACACAAAAATGATTTTCAAAATCCAATACACTACAAGTCATTGGGACAGATGTATGTAGTACTGTTGGTTGATGATGTATGTATCCTATTGTAGATGCCCTTACAAGAAATACAAAGGCCAACTATATTGCTATAATGCCAACAAAGATTTTGTTACACAGCTATGGAAGATTGGTGGTCATCAATCAGGTCCTCAAAACATTGTCACTCTTGCGCCTCGGATCTTATCCGTCGGTAGAAGCGAAAGGCACAGCGTGTCTCAGATCTGTATTCCTGGTCAAGCTCAGCACCTCAGCCCGTGTGTAGTGTCTCAGGTGTCAAAATCAAACTTCGACCGAACAATCTCTCCAATGTCTGCAAACATATCACCAAGTTTCTATCAAGAATTATGTGCTTGTGATGTTTCAGTCACAATACAGATTTATATTGGTGACAGCTGCGATTACTGAAAACATATAAATAAATCAATGCACTGTGTTGTGCTGCATATAAGTACCCAAAACAATACGCATTTAGCATAGACTGGAAGCCGGTGATCAGTTTCTTCTTACCCAAGGTCAGCTGTGAGGAGGGCCTGCCAACACTGCCCCAGATGGTGAGATGATGGAACTCCCTCCAGGGCAAACTGCGGTGTGCTCTGTTGATTTATTCATTTTTATCAGCGGTATTAACAAGAGTTGCATGTGGAGTATAAAATCGAATGTACATTAAGAATGAATTACACCATGAACTAGAAAAATAACAAATACAGGTAATAAGGTCAAAGCCGCAAAGGCTTTGTCAATTATGGAGCTCAACTTGAAATGCTGGAAAACGCAGGAACAGAAATCAAATATCATACACACTTCAGTTCAGTAACATGCCAGCTATTTTATCAGCTTGTTTAGGTTTTGCTTGATTGCTTTTCTATACACCTTCAGTTCAATAACGATAACAGCTGTCAATTACGATTGCTTTTCTTACATTATTTTGTGGTTTATACTTCCTTTCTAGCACTAAACATTCCAATATATTGTCAATGTAACTGTAACGCATCCAAAAATAATGGTGTGCTTTGATATTTGTAGCTCAACGGATGGACTCAAACTACAGTTCCAAAACGGAATTAAAAAGTTCAGTTCTGAGTGTATTTCTATTTCTCCAAAGTACAATGCACACTAAAAATTATAAGTATCAAGCAAAAAGATGAAGCATGATAATTATCATGAGAAATAATGCACAGTGAGTATATTGACAAAATCTTGGCATACCAGGCACATCTATGGCAGCTGCATGGTACTTCCAAAAGTTTTCTTTTCCCTTTGCAAATCGACTGCCAATAGTTAGTCCAAAGGCAGACCCATGAGGGTAGCAACCGACAAAGACTTCTGGGAAAAGAACCAACTGTGAACCATATCCAAATGCCTCGGCTGTCAATTTCTCTGCTTTGTCTGTCAAACAATGCAGTTACGAATTAGCAGCAACAAAATATTCTCCAATCCTGTAAGGGTTCATGTTCATAATTTGTAAACGAATTACATGCATACAAGATATCTTACCAACTTGCATTTTCCGTTTCAAATCCTTGAGCTCTTTTCGTGTAATATTTCTTTATCTTATTCTTAATTACATTTTGTGGAACACCATTTACTGCAGTTAAATCATTCTTAATGACCAATAGCTCATGCTTAACAGGAAAAATCATAGAAAACAGGGAGAAAAGATGCAAGATCAGATGTGACATTAACATCTGCCCCCTTGATATCCAAAATAGATAGTTTATACCAGATCTGCAGTCTCCCATTAGCAAGGGGAATTGTGTGCCACTTAAGTAACATAATTACGATCTTCTGCCTAATATGCTTGTGTCATACATCAAGCACCTCATTTTCCAAGCAAGAAAATTTTGTCTATAGAACTTGCCACTAAGAAAATTACACCAACTGCAATTCAAGAAAACTGTCAATTCCTTTTCCACCTAGTCCATTGACATCGAAAAAGCACAATTCTTTCTTTGTACATATGAGACCGTAGTCAATGAAGGAGAACAATATAGCTCAAGTTTGATTGGCACACCATTCTTACTATTTCGAGGCATCAGTCTGATAGATTACAAAAAAGCAAGTTCGTGCTAGTGAGACAAGCAAGCAAGCAAGCACCTAGCGCTCAGCATCCGATCCAAACACACACTAGCGAGACAAATGATCGAACACCATATGAGCTACTAGCAACAATAGGGAACAACAGGGAAACCAAAGACGGAGCACGTACCGAATGTTGCAGGGGTGTCGTAGAACAAGCTGCAGGCCTGCACAACAGTGGCCCGCACAGTGGTGGAACCCTGGTCGGCGCTGGCATTCGTCTCCACCTCGGCAATCACTGGCCCGGCGCCGGAGCTCATGGGGGCCAAAGTCATAGCTGCCGAGCAGTGGATCAGGATAGGAGGGGGTGTCGTGGGGGTGCGGGCTACTTGTCGTTCTTCCTGCGTAGGTAGTTGCGGACGAACTGATCGCGAGCGAGTGTGCACGCGCGCTGGGGCTCGATGTGGACGTAGGAGAGGTGTGCGCCGTAGGTGAGGAGCCCCGCGCCGAAGGCGAAGAGTGCGACGGTGGATAGCAGCTGCCGGGGAGTGGATGGGGAGCACCAGCCCATCTATGGGGAATTTGGTGGCGACTTTAGAGGCAGGGCCACTGAGGAAGAAGAGAGGGGGGATTGGTGGACTGGCCAGTTCTTCTGAGCTGCGGCTTGTGCAGAAGTGGCTCACTGTCTAGCACAAGGATGCAAAGCAAAAAAGAATACACAATTAAATAAAGAGCCTACAGTCCAATGCACAATGAAATAAAGAGCTCTGGTCTAGAATTTTTGTTCATGTTCATCAAAACAAGCTCACTTTCAAGACCATGTACATCAAAACATGCTCATTTTCATCATATACATCAAGACGAGCTCACTTTCAGGATCATATATATACATCAAAACAAGTTCACTATCCAATATACAATGAAATAAAGAGCTGACTACTGTCTAATTTTTTTGTTCAGATACATCACATCATAGCATCATCAGAAAATGCGAAAAATGAACAGAGCGTAGCAGGTGGCTTACCTCGCGGAGCTGGTCGGGGAGCTGCTGGAGTGGGGCGTCGGCGTTGGGTGGCCGGGCGGTGGCGGCGCCTGGAGTGGGGAAGAGTAGAGGGCCAGCTGCCGGAGTGGCGCGTCGGCGTCAGGTGGCTGGACGACCGGGCGCGACGTGGGGCGGCGCAGGATGAACGGGGCCGACGCAGGACAACCGGTGAGAGGAGAGTGGCTAGCCAGCAGCGGGATCCATGGGGAAAGAGGGGTCGCAGACTCGCGGGCGCCGTAGATCAGGCTGAGGCGCGGCGGCGGCGATGTGGTGGTGAGTGTATTCTATTTTTACCAAGTTTTGTAACAAAATATAATATATCCCGAGCAACAGAGCCTAAAATGTTGCAAAAATTTAAAACCAACTGTTTTAGTTTCAAAGAATTCTGAAAAAAGTACACATATAGGGATGTGTACTAAGTTTATGTGATAATTTATGGCGAAATACGTTTTGATGTGAGGTATGTAAAAAAAAATCATGAGCTTTTATAGTGAAAAATAGTACTGCCTCCGTTCCTTTATACAAGGCCACAAACTCAATTTACACGTACCAAGGTAAAAATCTAATGACTGCTTTGCAAGTCAACTTTTATTTTCGTTAACCGTGATCATTAATATGCTTGCATACATGCAAGGAAGGATTGAGAAGGAAGTAGCACAGTGTCATTATGACTACATGCATGCAAGTATTCAACAAGTTGCTAGTACGAGAAAACATCATTAATTTTTGCCTTGATTACTGTTAGTGGCCTTGTATAGATGCAAAATGTATTTTTCATAGCGGTCTTGTATAAGGGAACGGAGGGAGTAAAATTTAATGACTGTTTTACAAGTCAAATTTTCTTTTTGTTAACCGAAATCATTAATACGCCACATGTATACAAGAAAGGAATGAGAAGGAATTAGCTCAGTGTCATTCTGACTACATACATGCAAGTATTAAACAAGTTGCTTGTACGAGAAAATATTATTATTTTTTACCTCGATTACTGTTTGTGGCCTTGTATAGATGCAAAATGTATTTTTCATAGTGTCCTTGTATAAGGGAATGGATGGAGTAGTACATGTGCTAGAAATTATTATTTTTGTGTGTGTAGCACGCTTCAAAATGCATTTCATCATGCAACTTTACAAACGTATACTGTAGAATACACGTGTAGTTTCTTTCAGAAAATTTTAAAACTTATGAAGTTGTTTCTTGAAGTTTCCAAAATCCGGGCTACATGGAGCTCGAGCTCCATTAACAATTTCTGAATGCCTACACCTACATTATTATACGAATAAAACAGAAGTGTGAACGCACTCGTGATGATATCGTGACGTTCAATTATAGACGATCAGGGCAAGGTCACACTACAAATGAAGTGGCGATCAAATTCATCTTTGGTTGTAGGTATCATTGCCATGGCCAAAACAAAAAACGAAAATGAAAAAAAAAGCTACACTAAGGCAGCTGCGCTTGGCTTGTATGGGCTGTGTTTTTTTTCCATGTCTTTTCATGGGCTGTTGTCTTTTCCTGTTTTTATATGGGCTGCTGCGTTACTTTTTTTTTTTGTTATTTTCCCTTTTCTTTTTCCGTTTCATTATTTGTTTTCAATTATGAGCTAGTACTATTTTAAATTCGTGATTTTTTGGTATTTTCTTTATTTTTATTTTGTCCTTTCCATTTCTTTTTCTTCTTCTTTATGTAGTTGTTTTAAATTATTGAACTTTTTTCACTTTGTCATCAGTTTGCTTTAAATGTCGTGCAAATTATGATCATGGGTTGTTTTGTCGCACAAGTCTCGTGTCGCGCTGTATGTCTGGTATCTACTTGTCAACTTGCTTGCGCGTGCATCTTTTGTTGGGCCGTTTTCATGGCGCGATTTGGAGGTCCCGTTTTGGTTTGGTTTTGCTAATTCTCGTCTAGAGGAGAGTTAACAATGTCTCATCTAACTTATATGGCATTAGATCTACGTGCTTCTGGGTTGTGCTCGATGTCATTATGTCCTGTTATTTGTCATCCCTCATGAAACAATGAGGCTTGATATGTATTTTTAGTGGGCCATTTTTATGCTTTGTGTATTGGGTTTATTTTGTAGGCTGCAACATGTTTTGAAGGGCCACATGCCTTTTCATTAACTTTGTTTATTTTGGTTCAACTGTGTAGCCAGAGGATATTATAACTAGATTTTTTTTCTTTCGGATTTGCTAAATCTCATCCAGATAAGATGTAGTGATGTCTCATCTAAGTTTGTAACCATTCGGCTCGTTTGTTCTAATCTTCACACAAACCTGATCATCCCCACCAATGTGAGCTTGTTATTTTTCGTCCCACGTCCTATTGTTCCATTTTATTTTGTGTCGGTCTGTTCTCGTGTTTTTCTCACATGGGCTCATATATGTCGTCGTTTGGGAACGTTGCCTTTTGTTCGTTTCCGCTGTGCGTTTTTTGTGACCCGGTGGAGAGTTTGTAGAGTCCATCCTCAACTCGCAAATGGGCTCGAAGGCAAATCCACCCTCGACTCACACACTTGGCATATGTTTTATTTTTCATCCGAGTTGTAAATCCGTGCTTGGCTCGTAACGAGGCTCGTTTGCTATTGTCCCAGTTGTAAGTCCATCCTCAACTCGCAAATTGTGTCGCATTTTTGTGTAGTTGTTTTAGTTGCAAGTACGCCCTCGCAACTAAGCCCGTAGTTTGTTTCATCCCAGTTGCAAGTCCCCCTTGACTCGCAACGGGTCTTGTAATTTCGTAGTTTTTTCAGTTGCAAGTTCACCCTCGACTCATAATTGAGGCCATAGTTTTATTGTCCCAGTTGCTAGTTGACCCTCGACTCACACCTCGTAGCGTAGTTTTGTGTAGTGTACCCAATTGCAAGTACACCATCGACTCGTAACTGGTATCGTAATTTTGAGGAGTTGTCATAGTTGCAAGTTCACTCTCGACTTGCTACTAGACCCATACTTTGTTTCATCCCAATTGCAAGCTCACCCTTAACTTGCAACTAGGCCCTTGTTTTGTTTTTCATCCTAGTTGCAGGTCAACCCTTGACTCGCAACTGGGCTCATAATTTGTTTCCTCCCAGTTATAAGATGACCCCTAACTCGTAACTGGTCTCATAGTTTCGTAGTTGTCCCAATTACAAGTTCACCCTCGACCCGCAACTAGGCTCGTAATTATCCGAGTTGCAAGACCACGTCGACTCGCAACTGGAGCATGTGTTTTTTTTGTTTTTCAGCACAGTTGTAAGTCCACCCTTGACTCGTAACTGGACCCATAATTTTTTTATCCTATTTTCAAGTCAACCCTTGACTCGCACTAGGCTCATAGTTTCGTAGTTGTCTCGGTTGCAAGTCCATCCTTGACTCGCAAATGTGCTCGTAGTTGACGCAATTGCAAGTACACTCTCGACTCACAACTGGGTATGTGTTTCGTTTTTCATCCAAAATGCAAGTTCATGCTCGACTTGTAATTGGGCTTATAGTTTGTTATTGTCTTAGTTGCAGGTCCATCTTTGACTCACAAATGGTATCATATTTTTGTGTAGTGGTCCTAGTTGCAAGTTTGTTATTGACTCGCAACTAGGACCATAGTTTGTTTCATCTAAGTTGCAAGTCCATTCTTGGCTCACAACTTGGCTCGTAATTTCATAGTTGTCCTAGTTGCAAGTCCACTCTTGACTCGCAACTGGCATATGTTATTGTTTTTCATCTCAGTTGCAAGTCTACGCTCGACTCGCAACTGGGCTTGTAGTTTGTTATTGTCTCAGTTGCAAGTCCATCCTTGACTCGCAACTGGTATCGTAGTTTTGTGTAGTTGTCCCAGTTGCATATCCACTATCGACTCACAGCTAGGCCCATAGTTTGTTTTTCATACCAGTTGGATGTCCACCCTCGACTCGCAACTGGGACTGTAGTTTGTTTTTATCCCAGTTACAAGTCCACCCTTGACTCGCAACTAGGCTCGTAGTTTTCCCAGTTGCAACTCCATCGTCGAATCGCAACTGGTCTCGTAGTTTTGTGTAGTTGTCCCAGCTGCAAGTCCACCCTTGACTCACAACTCGGCCCATAGTTTTGTCGCTGTCCCAGCTGCAAGTTCACCCTCCGCCTCGCAAATGGACCATTTTTTCTCATCTTAGTTGAAAGTCCACCCTCGACTCGCAATTGTATCGTAATTTTGTGTAGTTGTCCCAGTTGCATGTCCATTCTCGACTCGCAACTAGGACCATAGTTTATTTTTTCATCCTAGTTGCAACTAGGACCATAGTTTTTTTTCGATCCAAGTTGCAAGTCCACCATTGACTCGCAACTAGGCTCTTAGTTGTTCCAGTTGCAAGTCCACCCTCCAGTCGCAACTGATCTCGTAGTTTTGTGTAGTTGTCTCAGTTGCAAGTTGACCCTCGGCTCGCAACTCGGCCCATAGTTTTGTTTTCATCCCAGTTGCAAAGTCCACCCTCAACTAGCAAATGGGCTCAGCTTAATTTGCAAGTCCATCCTGGGCTTACAACTAGCACCAACCTTTTTTTGTTCTCTGCTCCTAGCTGCAAGCCCACTCTCTACTTGCAATCGGGCTTTTTTAACCTTTTTTATTTGTTGCCTTAGTTACAAGCCCTCCCTCATTTTTACGAGTAACTCGTTCTTTTTTATTCTTCACCCCAGTTGCAAGTTCACCACCGTCTTGTAAATGGGCTCCAAGTTTTTTTGTCGCAATTACAAGTTCACATCAACACGCAACTAGGGCGAGCGACCAATTTTTACCCCAGGTACAATTCCATCTTCAATACGCAAAATGTGAGCGCCGACCTTGATAGTTACTAGTCCACTTTCTTTTGCCATTTCTAGCTGCTCAACATTGTTTGTTTTTTATGTTTTTGGGCCTGATACGTCTCCATCCTATCTACTTTTCCTAACACTTTTGCTCTTGTTTTGGACTCTAATTTGCATGATTTGAATGAAACTAACCCGGACTGACGATGTTTTCAGCAGAACTACCATGGTGTTGTTTTTGTGCAGAAATATAAGTTCTCAGAATTGGACAAAACTTTTTGGAGAATTATTTTGGAATAAATGAAGATTTTTGGAACCAAGGCCGACTGGAGGGGGTGCCCCAGCTGCCCACTAGGCACGCCCTAGTTGGTAGTAGGGCCCACGAGGCTTCGCTGACCCTAATTCCAACTCTATAAAATACTAATTTTGGATAAAAAATCAGGGAGGAAGTTTCACCGCGTTTCACGATACGGAGCCGCCGCCACCTCCTGTTCTTCATCGAGAGGGCATATCTGGAGTCTGTTCTGGGCTCCGGAGAGGGGGATTGGCCGCCATCGTCATCACCAACCATCCTTCATCACCAATTCCATGATGCTCCCCACCGGGAGTGAGTAATTCCTTCGTAGGCTTGCTGGACGGTGAGGGGTCGGATGGGATTCATCATGTAATCAAGTTAGTTTTGTTAGGGCTTGATCCCTAGTATGCACTATGTTCTGAGATTGATGTTGCTATGACTTTGCTATGCTTAATGCTTGTCACTAGGGCCCGAGTGCCATGATTTCAGATCTGAACCGTTTATGTTTTCACCATTATATCTATGTTCTTGATCCGATCTTGCAAGTTATATGCACCTGCTACGTGTTATGATCTGTTGGAAATATGCCCTAGAGGCAATAATATTGTATTATTATATTTCCATTATTCATAATTAAGAGTTCATATTTCATGCTATAACTGCTATGATCCTGGAATATGCGATTCAGTGGAAACTCATATGCACGTGTGGAATGATAAACTGTCAAACATTAGGTTCCCGGTCCAGCCTCTAGGACTGGCTCAAGTGTTGTTGGTGATCAAGTTTTCCGGATCTTAGGATATCATTAGGTGCAACGATAGTCCTAAAACTGTTGGGGAACATAGTAATTTCAAAAATTTCCTACGCACACACAGGATCATGGTGATGCATAGCAACGAGAGGGGAGAGTGTGTCCACGTACCCTCGTAGACCGAAAGCGGAAGCATTAGCACAACGCGGTTGATGTAGTCGTACGTCTTCACGATCCGACCGATCCAAGTACCGAACGCACGGCACCTCCGAGTTCAGCACACGTTCAACTCGATGACCTCCCGTGAGCTCCGATCCAGCAAAGCTTCACAGGAGAGTTTCGTCAGCACGACGGCGCGGTGACGATGATGATGATGCTACCGACGCAGGGCTTCGCCTAAGCACCGCTACGATATGATCGAGGTGGATTATGGTGGAGGGGGGCACCGCACACGGCTAAGAGATCAATGATCAATTGTTGTGTCTATGGGGTGCCCCCTGGCCACGTATATAAAGGATGGAGGGGAGGAGGCCGGCCCCCTATGGGTGGCGCACCAAGTAGGGGACTCCTACTAGGAATCCTACTCCTAGTAGGAGTCCACCAAGAGGGGAAGGAAGAGGGGAAGAGGGAGAAGGAAAGAGGGGTGTTGCGCCCCCCAATCCCTTGTCCAATTCGGACCAGCAAGGGGGGGGGGGGCGCAGCAGCCCCTGCGGCCTGCTCCTCTCTTTCCCGTATGGCCCAATAAGGCCCATAACTTCCCCTGGTGAATTCCCGTAATTCCCCAGTACTTCCGAAAAATACCCGAATCACTCGGAACCTTTCCGACGTCCGAATATAGCCTTCCAATATATCGATCTTTACCTAACTTTAAGCGTGCGGACCCTACGGGTTCGAGAACTATGTAGACATGACCGAGACACATCTCTGGTCAATAACCAATAGCGGAACCTGGATGCTCATATTGGCTCCCACATATTCTACGAAGATCTTTATCGGTCAAACCGCATAACAACATACGTCGTTCCCTTTGTCATCGGTATGTTACTTGCCCGAGATTCGATCGTCGGTATCTCAATACCTAGTTCAATCTCGTTACCGGCAAGTCTCTTTACTCGTTCCATAATACATCATCCCGCAACTAACTCATTAGTTACAATGCTTGCAAGGCTTATAGTGATGTGCATTACCGAGTGGGCCCAGAGATACCTCTCCGACAATCGGAGTGACAAATCCTAATCTTGATATACGCCAACTCAACAAGTACCTTCGGAGACACCTGTAGAGCACCTTTATAATCACCCATTTACGTTGTGACGTTTGGTAGCACACAAAGTGTTCCTCCGGTAAACGGGAGTTGCATAATCTCATAGTCATAGGAACATGTATAAGTCATGAAGAAAGCAATAGCAACATACTAAACGATCAAGTGCTAAGCTAACGGAATGGGTCAAGTCAATCATATCATTCTCCTAATGATGTGACCCCGTTAATCAAATGACAACTCATGTCTATGGTTAGGAAACATAACCATCTTTAATTAACGAGCTAGTCGAGTAGAGGCATACTAGTGACACTCTGTTTGTCTATGTATTCACACATGTATTATGTTTCCGGTTAATACAATTCTAGCATGAATAATAAACATTTATCATGAAATAAGGAAATAAATAATAACATTATTATTGCCTCTAGGGCATATTTCCTTCAGTCTCCCACTTGCACTAGAGTCAATAATCTAGATCACATCGCCATGTGATTTAACATCAATAGTTCACATCACCATGTGATTAACACCCATAGTTCACATCGTCATGTGACCAACACCCAAAGGGTTTACTAGAGTCAATAATCTAGTTCACATCGCTATGTGATTAACACCCAAAGAGTATTAAGGTGTGATCATGTTTTGCTTGTGAGAGAAGTTTAGTCAACGGGTCTGCCATATTCAGATCCGTATGTATTTTGCAAATTTCTATGTCTACAATGCTCTGCACGGAGCTACTTTAGCTAATTGCTCCCACTTTCAATATGTATCCAGATTAAGACTTAGAGTCATCTGGATCAGTGCCAAAACTTGTATCAACGTAACCCTTTACGACGAACCTTTTGTCACCTCCATAATCGAGAAACATATCCTTATTCCACTAAGGATAATTTTGACCGCTGTTCAGTGATCTACTCCTAGATCACTATTGTACTCCCTTGCCAAAATCAGTGTAGGGTATACAATAGATCTGGTACACAGCATGGCATACTTTATAGAACCTATGGCTGAGGCATAGGGAATGACTTTCATTCTCTTTCTATCTTCTGCTGTGGTCGGGCTTTGAGTCTTACTCAATTTCACACCTTGTAACACAGGCAAGAACTCTTTCTTTGACTGTTCCATTTTGAACTACTTCAAAATCTTGTCAAGGTATGTACTCATTGAAAAAACTTATCAAGCGTCTTGATCTATCTCTATAGATCTTGATGCTCAATATGTAAGCAGCTTCACCGAGGTCTTTCGTTGAAAAACTCCTTTCAAACACTCCTTTATGCTTTGCAGAATAATTCTACATTATTTTCGATCAACAATATGTCATTCACATATACTTATCAGAAATGTTGTAGTGCTCCCACTCACTTTCTTGTAAATACAGGCTTCACCGCAAGTCTGTATAAAACTATATGCTTTGATCAATTTATCAAAGCGTATATTCCAACTCCGAGATGCTTGCACCAGTCCATAGATGGATCGCTGGAGCTTGCATATTTTGTTAGCACCTTTAGGATTGACAAAACCTTCTTATTGCATCATATACAACTCTTCTTTAATAAATGCATTAAGGAATGCAGTTTTGTTTATCCATTTGCCAGATTTCATAAAATGCGGCAATTGCTAACATGATTCGGACAGACTTAAGCATAGATACGAGTGAGAAACTCTCATCGTAGTCAACACCTTGAACTTGTCGAAAACCTTTTTGCGACAATTCTAGCTTTGTAGATAGTAACACTACTATCAGCGTCCGTCTTCCTCTTGAAGATCCATTTAATCTCAATGGCTCACCAATCTTCGGGCAAGTCAATCAAAGTCCATACTTTGTTCTCATACATGGATCCCATCTCAGATTTCATGGCCTCAAGCCATTTTGCGGAATCTGGGCTCATCATCGCTTCCTCATAGTTCGTAGGTTCATCATGGTCAAGTAACATGACCTCCAGAACAGGATTACCGTACCACTCTGGTGCGGATCTTACTCTGATTGACCTACGAGGTTCGGTAGTAACTTGATCTAAAGTTACATGATCATCATCATTAGCTTCCTCACTAATTGGTGTAGAAGTCACAGGAACCGGTTTCTGTGATGAACTACTTTCCAATAAGGGAGCAGGTACAGTTACCTCATCAAGTTCTACTTTTCTCCCACTCACTTCTTTCGAGAGAAACTCCTTCTCTAGAAAGGATCCATTCTTAGCAACGAATGTCTTGCCTTCGGATCTGTGATAGAAGGTGTACCCAACTGTCTCCTTTGGGTATCCTATGAAGATACATTTCTCCGATTTGTGTTTGAGCTTATCAGGATGAAACTTTTTCACATAAGTATCGCAACCCCAAACTTTAAGAAACGACAACTTTGGTTTCTTGCCAAACCACAGTTCATACGGTGTCGTCTCAATGGATTTAGATGGTGCCCTATTTAACGTGAATGCAGCTGTCTCTAATGCATAACCCCAAAACGATAGTGGTAAATCGGTAAGAGACATCATAGATTGCACCATATCTAATAAAGTACGGTTACGATGTTCGGACACACCATTACGCTGTGGTGTTCCAGGTGGCGTGAGTTGCAAAACTATTCCACATTTTTAAATGAAGACCAAACTCGTAACTCAAATATTTGCCTCCGCGATCAGATCGTAGAAACTTTATTTTCTTGTTACGATGATTTTCTACTTCACTCTGAAATTCTTTGGACTTTTCAAACGTTTCAGACTTGTGTTTCATTAAGTAGATATACCCATATCTGCTCAAATCATCTGTGAAGGTCAGAAAATAACGATACCCGCCGCGAGCCTCAATACTCATCGGACCGCATACATCGGTATGTATTATTTCCAATAAGTCCGTAGCTCGCTTCATTGTTCCGGCGAACGAAGTTTTAGTCATCTTGCCCATGAGGCATGGTTCGCAAGCATCAAATGATTCATAATCAAGTGATTCCAAAAGTCCATCAGTATGGAGTTTCTTCATGCGCTTTACACCAATACGACCTAAACGGCAGTGCCACAAATAAGTTGCACTATCATTACTAACTTTGCATCTTTTGTCTTCAATATTATGAATATGTGTATCACTACGATCGAGATTCAATAAACCATTTACATTGGGTGTATGACCATAGAAGGTTTTTATTCATGTAAACAGAACAACAATTATTCTCTGACTTAAATGAATAACCGTATTGCAATAAACATGATCCAATCATATTCATGCTCAACGCAAACACCAAATAACATTTTTTTTGCAATAAACATGATCCAATCATATTCATGCTCAACGCAAACACCAAATAACATTTATTTAGGTTCAACACTAATCCCGAAAATAGAGGGAGTGTGCGATGGCGATCTTATCAACCTTGGAATCTCTTCCAACACACATCGTCACCTCGTCCTCAACTAGTCTCTGTTCATTTTGCAACACCTGTTTCGAGTTACTAATCATAGCAACTGAACCGGTATCAAATACCCAGGGGCTACTATGAACACTAGTAAAATACACATCAATAACATGTATATCAAATATACCTTTGTTCACTTTGCCATCTTTCTTATCCGCCAAATACTTGGTGCAGTTTCGCTTCCAGTGACCAGTCCCTTTGCAGTAGAAGCACTCAGTTTCAGGCTTAGGTCCAGACTTGGGCTTCTTCCCGGGAGTAGCAACTTGCTTGCTATTCTTCTTGAAGTTCCCCTTCTTTCCTTTGCCCTTTTCTTGAAACTAGTGGTCTTGTTAACCATCAACACTTGATGCTCTTTCTTGATTTCTACCTTCGTTGATTTCAGCATCACGAAGAGCTCGGGAATCGTTTTTGTCATCCCTTGCATATTATAGTTCATCACGAAGTTTCAGTAACTTGGTGATAGTGACTAGAGAATTCTGTCAATTACTATCTTATCCGGAAGATCAACTCCCACTTGATTCAAGCAACTGTAGTACTCAGACATTCTGAGCACATGCTCACTGATTGAGCTATTCTCCTCCATCTTGTAGGCAAAGTACTTGTCAGAGGTCTCATACCTCTCGACACGGGCATGAGTCTGAAATACCGATTTCAGCTCTTGGAACATCTCATATGCTCCGTGGCGTTCAAAACGTTTCTGAAGTCCCAATTCTAAGCCATAAATCATGGCGCACTAAACTATCAAGTAGTCATCATATCGAGCTTGCTAAACGTTCATAACATTTGCATCTGCTCCTGCAATAGGTCTGTCACCTAGCGGTGCATCAATGACATAATTCTTCTGTGCAGCAATGAGGATAATCCTCAGATCACGGAACTAGTCCGCATCATTGCTACTATCATCTTTCAACTTAGTTTTCTCTAGGAACATATCAAAATTCAAAGGAACAGTAGCACGGGCCATTGATCTACAACAACATAGACATGCAAAATACTATCAGGTACTAAGTTCATGATAAATTTAAGTTCAATTAATCATATTACTCAAGAACTCCCAATTAGATAGACATCTCTCTAATCATCTAAGTGATCACGTGATCCAAATCAACTAAACCATAACTGATCATCACGTGAAATGGAGTAGTTTTCAATGGTGAACATCACTATGTTGATCATATCTACTATATGATTCACGCTCGACCTTTCGGTCTCAGTGTTCCGAGGCCATATCTGCATATGCTAGGCTCGTCAAGTTTAACCCGAGTATTCTGCGTGTGCAAAACTGGCTTGCACCCGTTGTAGATGAACGTTGAGCTTATCACACCCGATCATCACGTGGTGTCTCGGCACGACGAACTTTGGCAATGGTGCATACTCAGGGAGAACACTTTTACCTTGAAATTTAGTGAGAGATTATCTTATAATGCTACCGTCAAACAAAGCAAAATAAGATGCATAAAGGATAAACATCACATGCAATCAATATAAGTGATATGATATGGCCATCATCATCTTGTGCTTGTGATCTCCATCTCCGAAGCACCATCATGATCACCATCGTTACTGGCGCGACACCTTGATCTCCATCGTAGCATCGTTGTCGTCTCGCCAACTATTGCTTCTACGACTATCGCTACCGCTTAGTGATAAAGTAAAGCAATTACAGGGCGATTGCATTGCATACAATAAAGCGACAACCATATGGCTCCTGCCAGTTGCCGATAACTTAGTTACAAAACATGATCATCTCATACAATAAAATATAGCATCATGTCTTGACCATATCACATCACAACATGCCCTGCAAAAACAAGTTAGACGTCCTCTACTTTGTTGTTGCAAGTTTTACGTGGCTGCTACGGGCTGAGCAAGAACCGTTCTTACCTACGCATCAAAACCACAACGATAGTTCGTCAAGTTAGTGCTGTTTTAACCTTCACAAGGACCGGGCGTAGCCACACTCGGTTCAACTAAAGTTGGAGAAACTGACACCCGCTAGTCACCTGTGTGCAAAGCACGGCGGTAAAACCAGTCTCGCGTAAGCGTACGCGTAATGTCGGTCCGGGCCGCTTCATCCAACAATACCGCCGAACCAAAGTGTGACATGCTGGTAAGCAGTATGACTTGTATCACCCACAACTCACTTGTGTTCTACTCGTGCATATAACATCTACGCATAAAACCAGGCTCTGATACCACTGTAGGGGAACGTAGTAATTTCAAAAATTTCCTACGCACACACAGGATCATGGTGATGCATAGCAACGAGAGGGGAGAGTGTGTCCACGTACCCTCGTAGACCGAAAGCGGAAGTGTTAGCACAACGCGGTTGATGTAGTCGTACGTCTTCATGATCCGACCGATCCAAGTACTGAACGCACGGCACCTCCGAGTTCAGCACACGTTCAACTCGATGACGTCCCGTGAGCTCCGATCCAGCAAAGCTTCACAGGAGAGTTTCGTCAGCACGACGGCGTGCTGACGATGATGATGATGCTACCGACGTAGGGCTTCGCCTAAGCACCGCTACGATATGATTGAGGTGGATTATGGTGGAGGGGGGCACCGCACACGGCTAAGAGATCAATGATCAATTGTTGTGTCTATGGGGTGCCCCCTGGCCACGTATATAAAGGATGGAGGGGAGGAGGCCGGCCCCCTATGGGTGGCGCACCAAGTAGGGGACTCCTACTAAGAATCCTACTCCTAGTAGGAGTCCACCAAGAGGGGAAGGAAGAGGGGAAGAGGGAGAAGGAAAGAGGGGTGTTGCGCCCCCCCAATCCCTTGTCCAATTCGGACCAGCAAGGGGAGGGGCGCAGCAGCCCCTGCGGCCTGCTCCTCTCTTTCCCGTATGGCCCAATAAGGCCCATAACTTCCCCCGGTGAATTCTCGTAATTCCCCGGTACTTCCGAAAAATACCCGAATCACTTGGAACCTTTCCGACGTCCGAATATAGCCTTCCAATATATCGATATTTACCTAACTTTAAGCGTGCGGACCCTACGGGTTCGAGAACTATGTAGACATGACCGAGACACGTCTCCGGTCAATAACCAATAGCGGAACCTGGATGCTCATATTGGCTCCCACATATTCTACGAAGATCTTTATCGGTCAAACCGCATAACAACATACGTCGTTCCCTTTGTCATCGGTATGTTACTTGCCCGAGATTCGATCGTCGGTATCTCAATACCTAGTTCAATCTCGTTACCGGCAAGTCTCTTTACTCGTTCCGTAATACATCATCCCGCAACTAACTCATTAGTTACAATGCTTGCAAGGCTTATAGTGATGTGCATTACCGAGTGGGCCCAGAGATACCTCTCCGACAATCAGAGTGACAAATCCTAATCTTGATATACGCCAACTCAACAAGTACCTTCGGAGATACCTGTAGAGCACCTTTATAATCACCCATTTACGTTGTGACGTTTGGTAGCACACAAAGTGTTCCTCCGGTAAACGGGAGTTGCATAATCTCATAGTCATAGGAACATGTATAAGTCATGAAGAAAGCAATAGCAACATACTAAACGATCAAGTGCTAAGCTAACGGAATGGGTCAAGTCAATCATATCATTCTCCTAATGATGTGATCCCGTTAATCAAATGACAACTCATGTCTATGGTTAGGAAACATAACCATCTTTAATTAACGAGCTAGTCAAGTAGAGGCATACTAGTGACACTCTGTTTGTCTATGTATTCACACATGTATTATGTTTCCGGTTAATACAATTCTAGCATGAATAATAAACATTTATCATGAAATAAGGAAATAAATAATAACATTATTATTGCCTCTAGGGCATATTTCCTTCAAAAACAACATTGAGGGTATGACGTTAGAAGAACGATCATATTGAATCGACCCAATCTTGTATGTTATACTTTGTGATCATATCGTCTGAAATCATCTGTTATAACACGGAGTGTTAGCATGTGTACTTTAGTTCCTTAGACCATGAGAGTGTCTCGGTTACTTCTTACCAGACGGTGGACTTTGGGGTTGCTCAAACGTCATCCGTCACAAGGTGATCATAACGACAACTTTCAGGTTCACCGGAATGTTTGACAAGTGAACGAACAACTCGAGAGTGGGATTTGCTCCTTCGATGATGGAGAGATATTCTTAGGGCCCTCTCGATGTGACGGCATCCATCATCGTCTGGCCAGACACAGGTGACTATGTCACAGGGATGCCGGAACACGTCAACGAGAAAGAAGAACAAAACCGGTAACGGGAGCAACGGTATAGTGTGCATGGTGATGGCCCAAGAGGATACCGATGCACACCGGGTTTTGTAAAGTATCATGAAGCAAAGGGAACATTACATGATAACCAAAGGTTCACTCTAATATCATTCGTGTAATCATAGGGACCGATATGGATGTCCACGGTTCCGCTATCGGTCATTGAACGAAGGGGTTTCGTTCATGTCTATGTTTTACCAAACCTATGGGTTCACAAGCTTAAGATAATCACAATCTGCTGAGAGTTAGTGGAACGAGAGTGATGAGAATATATTTGTGAAATAGTGTCATTAATATCCGGAATAGTTCCGAGAGGTTCCGGAAGCGTTTCGGGGTCACCGGAAGGGTTTCAGTGGATATCGGGCAATACCGGGTATTACCGATTAATTATATATAGGTGGAAAATGTTTCCGGGGATGTTAAATTATATATATATATAATGCTCTAAAAATGTTTAAAGTATTTTATATATTAATTAAATATCAACGGGTCTTAATAGGCCAAGAAGGGGAAGGAGACTTGGGCCATAAAGGCCCAAGTGAGGAGGCGCCCCCCTTTCCTAGTGGGGGCGGGGGGGGGGGGGCGAATCCAACTAGGAGGGGGAGTCCAACTCCCCCCTCCCTAGGTCGGCGCACCAAGGGGAAACTTTCCCCCTTGGTGGCTGCCCTCTCCTCCCCCCTAAACCTATATATACTAGATGTTTTGCACCCTTTTGAACTACAAGCTTTTGGGTGCCTCTTCTAGTTGATCTAGTTCTAGTTAGTCCTAGACTAATTAGAGCTAGCCCTAGCCACCTCTAATCCTCATAATTAGAAGCCCAGTGTGGTTCTAATCTCCTCCCTCTAATTCTCCGACGACGATTAGCTCTGGACGGCGAAGTGCTGCCGGATCATGAAGACCGTACGCTTGCAACCAAGTAGAGAGGCCGTGCTTTCGGTCTTCTGTTCGAGGGATCGTTCGAGGGCGGTTCACGGGATCGTCATCATCGTTCGAGGGACTTCGAGAATGATCTACACCGACTCTTCTTCTTCCGCTGCACTCTGGAATGTGAGGGTTGATGTTCTTGCTATGCTTCCCACAAGTGTTGCTTTAGTTCAGTTCATCGGCAGAATGATGTAGTTTTGCTACAAGGTTCTGATAATCGATCGGCTCTGGCTGTCGACGATCTGCTAATAGTTCCCTGGGCTACATCATAGTCAGGAATAGTGAACCATCGCGTACACAAGAGGGTGCCGAAGATGGATGATCTTCTAGGGGGTCATGCATATTGACGAAGTTTAGTGTGGGGGACGAGACTTTTAATTAAAATCTCTCTTTCACACACACCGAAACTTAATCTAGCATCAAGAACATTGCCTTATTGTGCTTGCGTAGGTAGCTAGTCTTAATCATTAAAACTGGTTAACCGTGTAACTAAAATTTTGCTAAAACTGATTAGAGGACGTCTAACTTGGTTTTGCAGGGTGTGCATATGATGTGGTATAGCCTTCGTCATGATAATGAGTTTATGTATGAGATGGTTATATGTTGTAATGTTAAGTGGACTGCGCGTCATGACATGATGGCTGGAGCCATGGGATTGCCACTTTAATGTAAACATCGTAGAGATAGGTAACAGGTGATGGTGGCAAGATGTACACGGAAGACCCCCACAAGGAGAAGGTGTACCAGGCGCGGGACGAGGATCTATAATTTCGTACCATGGCGGAATTTCAGATTTTGTTTCCACGACAACGTTTTCTGAAACGGTCGGCACAACAACGTTTTCTGAGATTGCCACCACGACAATGTTTTTTGAAATAGTTGTCTCGGTAACGAAATATTGGCCATCACGTCGCTTCAACAAGATATTGGAGACGATCATGGAGGACTCCCGGCGCCTAGGGCTATACCATATCATGCTATTATGAATTGCCTGAGATGTTTATCCCTTTGTTGGTTGCACCCTTTGATTGCGCAATAGTCAATTATTAGGGTGATCTCTCATTATAAATATCAAGTCAAAAGGTGCTCTTCCCGTGTAGCAACCATCTATAACACTTAATGATCCGGAGTACGTCATGTCCACATGAGTGCAAATGGATTGTTGGGTGTAAGGCAGAGATGGTCAGACCATACATGAAGATTGCACTGGGTTGTCTTGAAGTTCTGACAGCATAGTTCTGAGCTCGGAGCACAAAGCATCGAAATATGAACAAGAGTCATATGGAGATATGATCGGCAAAAGCTTGCCCACCGGTCAAAATTCTCGTCATCAGTGATGCACACATCAATGGCTGAGAACTAGACTTGGATCTTGAATCACTCACAATTAATTATGAGAGATATTAATTTGAGTGGGAGTGCACTTTATATTATAATTTGTTTAAACACTAATGCTAAATTAATTATGAATAATGTCTAAGTGAATCTCGTGTTTATTGTTGTAGATCAATGGCTTGCAATAGTTTGAATTTAGCACCACTGTTTGAGAAAGAAAAATTAACTGCAACTGGTGATAACTATGAGGATTGGATTCATACTTTGAGAAAAGTTCTTAAAAGTGCTAATAAAGAATATGTGCTGGATCAATTACTTGGTGAAACCCCAATGTTTGGAGCAAGTCAGGACATCATCAATGTATACTTATCTCGCAAGAATGATTTCAGTGTTGTCGAAAGCATCATGCTATCTTGTATGGATGAAGTGTTATAGAAGCGCTATGAAAAGCTCAGTCCCATCAAGATTGTCGAGGCACTGGAAGTTTTGTTTCACAAAGAATCAGTTGAAGTTCATGAGATGACTGAAGCAATGGATGAGTGCAAGATAGATGAAGAGCAAGGTGACAGATTTGCAGACTATTATGATAGCATATCTGCAATGGGGGTAGAAATACCTAAAACACCTGAGAATGATTTATTATTCTCATTGCTTTATGAAGCGATGCTCAAAAACCATGAGGCTGGAACACAGAATCAACAAAAGTTGTTGATGAACAAAACAAATAGTTTCAAAAGGAAACACAACACCAAAAGAAACAAGGGTGGAGCATCCTATAAGACTATATGTTTCTACTGCAATGAAAAGGGACACTGGAAGAGAAATTGCTTGAAGTATATTGCAGATAAGAAGAACTCCTCTTCTAGTAAAGGTATAAAAGTTATACAAATTAATGTTTTTGACATTCTACTTGCTGAAAGTTCTAAGTCATGGGTATTTGATACCGGATCTGTTGCTCACATTTGCAACACGATGCAGGGACTACGGAATGTTCGCAAGCTGGGCAAAAATGAAGTCGTGATGCGGGTAGGGAATGGTAACGGGATTACCGCTCAAGCCATCGGTGTCATGTCTTTAAGTTTATCTTCAGGATTTATATTAGAACTAAATAATTTTTATTTTGTTCCAAAGTTATGTAAGAACATTATCTCTGGATCATGTTTGATAAGTGACGGATATTCTTATAAATCAGAAAACAATGGTTGTTCCATATATTATAAGAATATGTATTATGGATTTGCTCCCATTGTTGGTGGTTTATTCATAATGGATCTTGAATGTGAAAAGGGTGTCTATAACATCAATGCTAAATGTCTTAAGAAGACTGATAATCCCACTTATATGTGCCACTGTCGTCTTGGTCATATCGGAAAGAAACACATGCAAAAACTTCATAAAGATGGAGTATTAACATCTTTTGATTTTGAATCATTTGATACATGTGAAGCCTGTCTGATGGGTAAAATGACCAAACCACCGTTCACAGGTCATCCTGAACGGGCGCAAGAATTATTGGACATAATACATAGTGATGTATGTGGACCAATCAGTATTCTGGCACGCGGTGGATATCTTTACTTCGTAACCTTCATTGATGATTTAAGTAGATATGGTTATATTTACTTAATTAAACACAAGTCTGAAACATTTGAAAAGTTCAAAGAATTTCAAAACGAAGTTCAGAATCATTGGGGCAAAAAAGATAAAGTTTCTACGATCAGATCGTGGAGGAGAATATCTAAGCCATGAGTTTAGCAAACATCTAAGTGATTGTGGAATAGTTTCAAAAGTTACTCCTCCCGGAACTCCACAAAGGAATGGAGTATCGGAAAGACGTAACCGAACTTTGTTAGACATGGTGGGGTCAGTGATGTCTCTTACTGGTCTGCCTTTATCATTCTGGGGATATGCACTTGAAACAACAACATATACACTAAATAGAGTAAGTTTTGGGGTCGACACCATATGAGATATGGAATGGGAAGAAACCCAAATTGTCACATCTCAAAATTTGGGGTCGTGAGACTTATGTAAAACATTTACCGCCAAATAAGTTCGACCCCAAAGCAGATAAATGCTACTTTGTAGGTTATCCCAAAGAAACAACTGGGTATTCCTTCTATCTGAAGTCCGAAGACAAAGTGTTTGTTGCTAAGAAGGGACACTTTCTTGAGAAAGAATTTCTTGACAAAGAAGTAAGTGGGAGAACAGTACAACTTCATGAGATTGCTGAATCTTCAGAAGTTGAGAGGACTAACGAAATGGAATCTGTTCCAAAAGTTGTCCACACGACTGAACCAGAAGTTACTACACCTGATGTGGAAACGCCAGTTAAAACTGTAACTGAACCACGTAGATCAGGTAGAGTTATCGAACCTCCTGAATGGTTTCACAATGAAATATTCATCTTAGAAGAAGATGAACCTGCGCACTACAAAGAAGCGATGACGGCACCCAGCTCAAAAGAATGGCATAAAGCCATGCAATTCGAAATGGAGTCCAGGTATGAAAATCAGGTTTGGAACTTGGTTGACCCTCCAGAGGGTGTGAAACCCATACAGTGCAAATGGATCTTCAAAAGAAAAACAGATGCTAATGGTAATCTTACTATCTATAAAGCAAGGCTAGTAGCGAAAGGGTTCTCGCAAATTGAGCGAGTTGATTATGATGAAACTTTATCTCCAGTAGCAATGCTAAAATCTGTGCGGATTATGATGGCGATAGCTGCATATTTCAATTATGAGATATGTCAAATGGATGTCAAAACTGCTTTCCTAAATGGGTTTCTGAAAGAGGATGTATACATGATACAACCAGAAGGTTTTGTCAATCCAAAGGATGTCGGAAAGGTATGCAAGCTTAAAAAATCTATCTATGGTTTGAAGCAAGCATCAAGGAGCTGGAATCAGCATTTTGATGAAGTAGTAATAGAGTTTGGCTTCATTAAAAATGATGATGAAGCTTGTGTATACAAGAAGTTTAGTGGGAGCTCTGTAGCATTCTTGATCTTATATGTGGATGACATATTATTGATTGGAAATGATACAAAACATCTTAGCACAATAAAAGACTATTTGAAAAGTGTGTTTTCAATGAAGGATTTAGGCGAAGCTACATATATATGTTAACCCGCAAGTATAGGGGATCGCAACAGTTTTCGAGGGTAGAGTATTCAACCCAAATTTATAGATTTGACACAAGGGGTGCCAAAGAATATTTGCAAGTATTAGCAGTTGAGTTGTCAATTCAACCACACCTGGAGATTAAATATCTGCAGCAAGGTGATCAGTAGCACAGTAATATGATAGTTTTGATAGCAGTGGTAACAGTAGTAGTAACAGCAACAGTAGCAAAGATTTTATAGCAAGCGTAATAGTAACAGCAGCAGTAGTAACTTAGCAAGAACAATATGTGAAAAACTCGTAGGCATTGGATCGGTGAATTCGTTGGATGATATTCATCATATAACAGTCATAACCTAGGGCGATACAGAACTAGCTCCAGTTCATAAATATAATGTACTCATGTATTCTGTAAATAGTCATACATGCTTATGAAAAGAACTTGTATAACATCTTTTGTCCTACCCTCCTGTGGCAGCGGGGTCCATAAGGAAACTAAGGGATATTAAGGCCTCCTTTTAATAGAGAACCGAAACAAAGCATTAACACATAGTGAATACATGAACTCCTCAAACTACGGTCATCACCGGAAAGTATCCCGATTATTGTCACCCCGGGGTTTACGGATCATAACACGTAGCAGGTGCATATAACTTGCAAGATCGGATCTAGAACATAGATATAATGGTGAAAACATAAATGGTTCAGATCTGAAATCATGGCACTCAGGCCCTAGTGTCAAGCATTAAGCATGGCAAAGTCATAGCAACATCAATCTCAGAACATAGTGGATACTAGGGATCAAGCCCTAACAAAACTAACTCGATTACATGATGAATTTCATCCAACTCCTCACCGACCAGCGAGCCTACGAAGGAATTACTCACTCCCGGTGGGGAGCATCATGGAATTGGCGATGAAGTAGGGTTGGTGATGACGAAGATTGAAGATTCCCCTCTCCGGAGCCCCGAACGGACTCCAGATTTGGCCTCCCGATGAAGAACAGGAGGCGGCGGCGGCTCCGTCTCATGAAACACGATAATTCTTCCTCCCTGATTTTTTCTCCGAAAATAGGTATTTAAGGAGTTGGAATTAGGGTCTGCGGGGCCACCAGGGGGGCACAACCTGTTGGGAAACGTTGCATGGAAAACAAAAATTTTCTACGCACACGCAAGATCTATCAAGGAGATGCATAGCAACGAGAGGGGAGAGTGTGTCTACATACCCACGTAGACCGTAAGCGGAAGCATTTCACAATGCGGTTGATGTAGTCAAACTTTCTTCGCGATCCAACCGATCTAGTACCGAACGTACGACACCTCCGCGTTCAGCACACGTTCAGCTCGGTGACGTCCTCCGCCTTCTTGATCCAGCAAGACGGTGAGGTAGTATATGAGTTCCGTCAGCACGATGGCGTGGTGACGGTGATGGTGAAGTGATCTCCGCAGGGCTTCGCCTAAGCACTACGAAAATATGACCGGGGTTGTAAACGGTGGAGGGGGGCGCCGCACATGGCTAACAATTGATCTGGTGTGTGCTAGGCGCCCCCCTCCCACATTTATATAGGTGGGAGAGAGGGAGGAGCAGCCAAGGGAGGCGCCCAAGTAGGAGGAATCGTACTTGGGGTCTCTCCCAAGGTGGCGCCCCCCTGCCATGTATAGGAGCGGGGGAAAGGCAGGGGAGGGTGGCGCCCCCCTTTTCCTTTTCTCCCATGAGAGGGAAAGGCAGGAGGGGCTAGCCCTCCCCTTTTCCTTCCCTAGGGCTGTTTGGCTAGGGAAAGGGGCACACCAGCCCCCTGTGGGCTGGTTTGTCCCTCCCTTGGCCCATTAAGCCCATATACATGCCGGGGTGCCCGGAACCCCTTCCGGTGACCCGATTTCTTCTCGGTACGTCCCGAAACACTTTCGGTGTCCAAATACCATCGTCCTATATATCAATCTTTACCTCTCAACCATTTCGAGACTCCTCGTCATGTCCATGATCTCATCGGGGACTCCGAACAACATTCGGTCACCAAATCATATAACTCATATAACACTATATCGTCAACGAACGTTAAGCGTGCGGACCCTACGGGTTCGAGAACTATGTAGACATGACCGAGGCACCTCTCCGGTCAATAACCAATAGTGGAACCTGGATGCCCATATTGGCTCCTACATATTCTACGAAGATCTTTATCGGTCGAACCGTTATGACAACATACGTAATTCCCTTTGTCCATCGGTATGTTACTTGCCCGAGATTCAATCGTCGATATCTCTATACCTAGTTCAATCTCGTTACCGGCAAGTCTCTTTACTTGTTCCGTAATACATCACCTCGTGACTAACTCCGTAGTCGTTTGCTTGCAAGCTTATGATGTGTATTACCGAGAGGGCCCAGAGATACCTCTCCGATACTCGGAGTGACAAATCCTAATCTCGATCTATGCCAACTCAACAAACACCTTCGGAGATACCTGTAGAGCATCTTTATGATCACCCAGTTACGTTGTGACGTTTGATAGCACACGAGGTATTCCTCCGGTATTCGGGAGTTGCATAATCTCATAGTCGAAGGAATATGTATTTGACATGAAGAAAGCGATAGCAATAAACTGAACGATCATTATGCTAAGCTAATGGATGGGTCTTGTCCATCACATCATTCTCCTAATGATGTGATCCCATTATCAAATGACAACACATGTCCATGGTTAGGAAACCTTAACCATCTTTGATCAACGAGCTAGTCTAGTAAAGGCTTACTAGGGACACAGTATTTGTTTATGTATTCACACATGTATTTAAGTTTCCGATCAATAAAATTCTAGCATGAATAATAAACCTTTATCATGAATAAGGAAATATAAAATAACAACTTTATTATTGCCTCTAGGGCATATTTCCTTCACAACCCACCTGGGCGCGCCTAGAGGGGGTGGCGCGCCCTGGTGGGTTGTGCTTAACCAGGGGCCCCTCTCCGGTGGTTCTTGGCTCCAGTATTTTTCTTTTATTGTATAACAATTCTCCAAAAAGTTTCGTTCCATTCCGAGAACTTTTATTTCTGCACAAAAACAACACCATGGTAGTTCTGCTGAAAACAGCGTCAGTCCGGGTTAGTTTCATTCAAATCATGCAAATTAGAGTAAAAAACAAGAGCAAAAGTGTTAGGAAAAGTAGATACGACGGAGACGTGTCAACTCCCCCAAGCTTAAACCTTTGCTTGTCCTCAAGCAATTCAGTTGATAAACTGAAAGTGAAAAAGAAAAACTTTTACGAACTCTTTTGTTCTTATTTACATAAATAAGCTTAAGTAGCACCCAGGTTTTCAGCAAAGATCATGACTAACCATGTCAACCATAACTCTTAAAAATTATATTAACCCATATCAATAGCATAAGCAACTAGCGAGCAATAATAAGATATCTCAAATGACAACACTTTGTCAAAACAACCATGATATAACATGACAATAATGGTATCTCGCTAGCCCTTTCTGAGACCGCAAAACATAAATGCAGAGCACCTCCAAAGTTCAAGCAGCGACTAAACATTGTAATTCATGGTAGAAAAGATCCAGTCATGATGCATTCAACATTAACTATACACAATGCATGAGGATGACAATAGTGCTCTTAGATCTGGCGCTTGTTTGAGAAGGTGATGACGCAACATAAAATTAAATAGATAGTCCCTTCGCAGAGGAAAGCAGGGATTTGTAGAGGTGCCAGAGCTCGCAGCTTAAATCAGAGATAAATGAAATTTTGGGAAATGCACCCTTCCTATTTATGTCACGACCAAGAGTTATCAATATCTTCCATGCTAAACACATTAGCGGCGGTTCCCAAGCGATAAAAGTAAAGGCTTACTCCCCCTCCACCAAAAAACACACTCCACGGCTAGCTGAATCCATGGGTACTGTCCATACCATCAACAATCCTGGGGGAGTTTTGTTTAGTTATTTGTAATTTTTGATTGCGGGACTGGGAATCCCTATTACCGCCCCTCTTGTGCAAGGACGAGTGAATAAACACTCATCATGAGAATAACCCACTTAGCATGGAAGATACCGACTACCCCCTGTCGCTCTATGAACAATCCAGGCACACAAAAACAGATGTTCATTTGAAGTTTTAGAGGTGGCACATGCAAATTTACTTAGAACGGCAGGGTAATACCGCATATAGGTAGATATGGTGGACTCATCTGGAATAACTTTGGGTTTTGGGATTTTGATGCACAACCGGTATTTCCGCTTAGTACAGGCAAAGGCTAGCAAATAGGTTGACAAGCGGCCAGCTAGAGAGCGAAAACGTTCATGAACATGCATTATGCATAATAAACATTGAATACTAGCATGAGTAGGATATGAACACCATGAACATAAATATCATAGAGGCTATGTTGGTTTTGATTCAACTACATGCATGCACATGTGCCAAGTCAAGCCACTTGAAACATTCAGAGGAGGATACCATATCATCATACTACATCACAATCATTTTGATGCATATTGACATCCAAGATAAATCATTATCCACTCCTAGCTGCTTAAGCATGGCATGAGAAACTATAATCTCTAATTGTCATTGCAAACATGTTTGATCATAATATGCTGAATCATGGATACTAGGTTAAATATATTTACAAAAACAGAACAAGTTGAGTTCATACCCGTTTCTCTCTGCCACAGTCACTTCAACAAATATCATCATTATTGCCTTTCACTTGCACGACCGAATGATATGAAACTGATAATAGTGCAAGAGTGCCGTGGACTAAGCTGGAATCTGCAAACATTTTATTCAAAAGGAGAAGACAAGGTAATTTGGGCTCTTTGTTAGATCAACAATAATACATACGAGAGCCACTCAGCATTTTCATCGTGGTCTTCTCCTTGGTAAGACTCAACAAAAAGAAAAGAAATTCAGAGAAACACACTGAAATATTTTTGGAGTTTTTCATTTTTTTCTTGAAGAAAGCAAACTAGAGAAAAGGAAAAACAAAAATGAGAAAAACTATTTACACGGGAAAGCTCCCAACAAACAAAAGAAGAATCGAGAAATCTTTTTGGGTTTTCTTTTAATACTACAACTAATTAAGCTAGAAAGAAAAAACTGAAAAGAAGCAAGAAACATTTTTGGATTTTCTCAAAGTTTTTTCAAACACACAAGAAGAAAGCGAGAAAAAATAAATCTAGCATGGATAATACAATGAAAAAGTGTGAACACCAACAACTGGAATGAAATGTGTGAACATGAATGTAATGTCAGTGGAAATACATACTCCCCCATGCTTAGGCTTTTGGCCTAGCTCGGTAATCACCATCCGGGGCCTGGGTAGTAATCTGAGTGATAGCTCATGGAAGCTCTTGGTGTGACCACCTCAGTTCAACTGGCGGCCTCGGCTTCCGCATTGTACGCGCGAGCCTCGCTCTCAAGAACGTAGTGTCGTCTCTTACTGTTATAGTCAAAAAGAGCAGGTGTAGGCAAGACAGCAGGTACAATGTTTTTTTATTAAATATCAAGTTATAAGTATAATTAGTGGGCGTGCCTGTAAGGAACTTATGACGTTTCATGGCATCAAAGTCTAAGTACTGAGTAGGTAAGATGGGGTCATCAGGCAGGGGTGTTACACCAACCTCTCTAGCTAAACGAGAAGCATAGATCCCACCATAAAAATAACCACTACTGGCGTTGTGCTGCAACCTTCGTGCGACAATTGCTCCAAGATTGTAGCATTTAATTTTGGTCAGAGCAGTGCATATGAGGCTCAAGTCAGGGGCACATAGTGTGCTATAGTCCTGCTTGTCGATGATGCATTTGCCATTAAACGGTGCAAAGTATTGAATTGATGGGAAATGAATACTTTTTATTCTACCTTGTGTCACTCCCCTATCCTCACCGTAGCAAAGACTAGTCAAAATGACTCATATTTAGATCTTGGTGGCTCGTCTAGCGAACCCCAATATGGAATTTTGCAGGCATTACAAAATATCTCTGGAGGCATGGTACAAGGACGATTATAAAGACTAAATGAAACTCTAGACTCACGTGGATGAAATTTAAATTTCTTAGTGAAAGTTTCAGTGAGGTTGAGATGCTGAATGCACTTATCTTCGATGTAGGGACCAAGCTCGGCGTTGTGAACATGTTGCTCAAATTCTTCTTTAATACCTGCACTCACCATGAAGTCGTCACACGGCCATAGGCATGATTTGGTAGCGGCATCCCGTATTGAACTTGCACTTGACTCAACATTTTCGACGTATAGAGCCACTACTCGATGATGCCTCCGAAGACCTCTTCCTCGAAGAACTCCTAAAGAATTGCATTTTTATTTGTGAACAATTTCTGAAAAATTTTGGGACACAAAATTTTTGTCAAGAAAACTTCTTAATATTGATAGCAACTACTCATAGGGATGCATTGAGGCTATATTAGGCATTCAAACTGCTTAGAACTCTAAGAATTCAACATGCAAGCTCATCTACAGCAGCACCAAGTGTAGCTAATTATTCAAAATATAAACCACTAAAGCAAAAACTAATAGGAGCAATGGAGGAGTCACATACCAAGTAGCAATCCCCCAAAACAGTTTTGGAAACGGAGCTTCGAGCAAAGAGATCGAAATCCACGGGTTTGAGGGCAAGAACACGAGAGAGAGAGCTATGGTGATTTTTTTTCTAGAGGTAGGAGATGACATGGGCTAAAGAAGTAAGTGAGGGGACCCACGTGGGGACCACAACCCACCAGGGCACGCCTAGTGTTGCTGGCGCGCCCTGGTGTCCTGTGGTCACCAGGTGCACCCCCCTCTGATGTTATTTGCACCAGAAATTCAGAAATATTTAGAAAAAAATCGTATTAAATTTTCAGAGCATTCTGAGAACTTTTATTTTTTGGTCATTTTTTATTGCACTGAAAATTCAGAAAACAGACAAAACATGGCATTTTATTTTATTTAACTAAGAAAAACAGAGAACTAAAGTTGGGAGTAGAAGGTTGTGCTTATTAAATTCATCAACTTCATACCTCTCAAAAATGATCCATTAGTAAGGTTGATCAAGTCTTATTAACAACCACTTCTAATTAGCATGAAACCGAAGAACTTTCGTAAAACACTAAGTTACCTCAACGGGGATATGCATGTCCCCAACAATAAGCATTTCATATTTCTTTTTGGCAGTAGGTAGAGGTAGTTGAGAACTTCCAATAGTGAGTGTCGGAGATTTTTCAATAACATTAATACCATTCACTTGGAACTGTTTCTTCGGAAAGTGCACCGTATGCTCATTGCCATTGATATGAAAAGTGACCTTGCTTTTATTGCAATCAATTACAGCCCCTGCAGTATTCAAGAAGGGTCTACCAAGGATAATCGACATGTTGTCATCCTCGGGCATCTCAAGTATAACAAAGTCAGTCAAGATAGTAACATTTGCAACAACAACGGGCACATCCACACAAATACCAATAGGTATGGCAGTTGATTTGTCAGCCATTTGCAAAGATATTTCAGTAGGTGTGAGTTTATTCAAATCAAGTCTTTTATATAAAGAGAAAGGCATAACACTAACACCAGCTCCTAGATCACATAAAGCAGTTTTGACATAATTTCGTTTGATGGAGCAAGGTATAGTTGGTATTCCCGGATCTCCATGTTTTTTAGGTACTCCATCCTTAAAAGAATAATTAGCAAGCATGGTGGAGATTTCAGCTTCAAGTATCTTTCTTTTATTAGTGATGATGTCTTTCATGTATTTTTCATAAGGGGCCATCTTTAAAATATCAGTCAAGCGAGTACGCAAAAAGACTGGCCTAATCATTTCAGCAAAGCGTTCAAATTCTTCATCATCTTTTTTCTTAGTTGGTTTTGATGGAAATGGTATGGGTTTCTGAACCCATGGCTCTCTTTCTTTACCATGTTTCCTAGCAACAAAGTCTCTTTTATCATATCTTTTATTTTTAGGTTGTGGGTTATCAAGATCAACAGCTGGTTCTATTTCAACATCATTATCCGGTTGTTTATCATTGTCTGGTTGAGTATCTTCATGAATATGATCATTTTCATTTTCATTATCACTAGATGGATGTTCATTACCAGATTGAGTTTCAACATCAGAAATAGAAACATCGTTGTTATCTTCAGATAGTTTTTCTTTCTCAGGTTCAATAGATGTACGCAAACTCCTATCATTTTTCTTCTTCCTTTTCTTTTTAGAAGGACTAGGTGCATCAGTGTTAATTCTTTGTGAATCCTGTTCAATTCTTTTTGGGCGTCCCTCAGGATAAAGTGGTTCCTGAGTCATTTTGCCCCCTTTAGTTGCTACTCTAACAACAAAATCATTCATATTATTATTCATTTCATCAAGCAATTCTCTTTGAGATTTAGCAACTTGTTCTAACTGGGTTTGAACCATAGAGGCATGTTTTCCTACACCTCTAACATCATTGGAGATTCTAAATAACAAGTCACTCAAGCGGGCAATCATATCAGAATTATATTTCAATTGTTTCATAACATTGGCATTGAAGTGATCTTGTTTTCTAATGTAGTTATCAAATTCATAAAGGCATTGACTTGGATGTTTATTGTAAGGGATGTCACTTTCATCAAATTTCTTTAAATAGTTTACCTCTACCACCCGTGGTGATGGTGTATCAAGTCCATGTATTTCTTCAATAGGTGGTAAATTCTTAACATCCTCTACTTTAATAGCTTTTTCCTTCATACTTTTCTTTGCCTCTTGCATATCTTTAGGACTGAGATATAAGATACCCCTCTTCTTCGGAGTGGGTTTAGGCGGTGGTTCAGGAAGAGTCCAATCATCATAATTTTTCAATATATTATTCAATAATTCCTCAGCTTGTTCAACAGTTCGTTTCCTGAAAACACAACCAGCACAACTATCTAGGAAGTCCCTAGAAGCATCGGTTAGTCCATTAGAGAAGATATCAAGTATTTCATTTTTCTTAAGTGGATGATCAGGCAAAGCATTAAGTAATTGGAGAAGCCTCCCCCAAGCTTGTGGGACACTCTCTTCTTCAATTTGCACAAAGTTAAATATTTCCTGTAAGGCAGCTTGTTTCTTATGAGCAAGAAAATATTTTTCAGAGAATAGTAAATCATATCCTGGGGACTACGCACACAACCAGGAGAAAGAGTATTGTACCATATCTTAGCATCACCCTTTAATGAGAACGAAAATAACTTGAGAATATAATAGTAGCGAATTTTCTCATCATGAGCAAAAAGGGTGGCTATATCATTTACTTAGTAAGATGTGCCACAACGGTTTCAGTTTCATAACCATGGAAAGGATCAGATTCAACCAGAGTAATTAACTATGGGTTTACAGAGAATTCATAATCCTTATCAGTAACAAAGATAGGTGAAGTAGCAAACTTAGGATCACATTTCATTGTAGCATTCAAAGATTTTTCTTTCAGTTTGCATAATAATTTCTTAAGATCATCGCTATCATTGCAAGCAAGAAAGTCTCTAGCTGGCTCCTCATCCATAACATAACCTTCAGGTATCTTAGGCAATTCATATCTAGGAGCGCTAGGTCTAACAGGTGTTTCAAGATTTTTAGTGTCAAGTACTTCATCAGTTTCAGCATTCTCAATATCTTTAGCTCTAGCAATTTGTTCATCAAGAAATTCACCTAGTGGCGCATTATCATCAAGCAAGGTACTAGCATCATCATGAGTAGCATTCATAGCAGAAGTAGCATCATCAAGAACTTGCGACATATCAGGATTAATAGCATGTGGTGGTGTTGCAAGTCTACTCAAAACAGAAGGTGAATCAAGTGTAGAGTGTGATGGCAGTTCCTTACCTTCCCTCGTCTTAGAGGGAACGATCTTGGTTTTGGTATCCGTCAGATTCTTCATAGTGATAAATAGATAATAATCCCAAGTGACTCAACAAATATAGCTATGCTCCCCGGCAACGGCGCCAAAAAAAGGTCTTGATAACCCACAAGTATAGGGGATCGCAACAGTTTTCGAGGGTAGAGTATTCGACCCAAATTTATAGATTCGACACAAGGGGAGCCAAAGAATATTTGCAAGTATTAGCAGTTGAGTTGTTAATTCAACCACACCTGGAGATTAAATATCTGTAGCAAGGTGATCAGTAGCACAGTAATATGATAGTTTTGATAGCAGTGGTAACAGTAGTAGTAACAACAACAGTAGCAATGATTTTATAGCAAGCATAATAGTAACAGCAGCAGTAGTAACTTAGCAAGAACAATATGTGAAAAACTAGTAGGCATTGGATCGGTGAATTCATTGGATGATATTCATCATATAAAAGTCATAACCTAGGGCGATACAGAACTAGCTCCAGTTCATAAATATAATGTAGGCATGTATTCCGTAAATAGTCATACATGCTTATGAAAAGAACTTGTATGACATCTTTTGTCCTACCCTCCCATGGCAGTGGGGTCCATATGGAAACTAAGGGATATTAAGGCCTCCTTTTAATATAGAACCGGAACAAAGCATTAACACATAGTGAATACATGAACTCCTCAAACTACGGTCATCACCGAAAAGTATCCCGATTATTGTCACCCCGGGGTTTACGGATCATAACACGTAGCAGGTGCATATAACTTGCAAGATCGGATCTAGAACATAGATATAATGGTGAAAACATAAACGGCTCAGATCTGAAATCATGGCACTCGGGCCCTAGTGTCAAGCATTAAGCATGGCAAAGTCATAGCAACATCAATCTCAGAACATAGTGGATACTAGGGATCAAGCCCTAACAAAACTAACTCGATTACATGATGAATCTCATCCAACTCCTCACTGACCAGCGAGCCTACAAAGGAATTACTCACTCCCGGTGGGGAGCATCATGGAATTAGTGATGAAGGAGGGTTGGTGATGACGAAGATCGAAGATTCCCCTCTCCGGAGCCCCGAACGGACTCCAGATCTGGCCTCCCGATGAAGAACAAGAGGCGGCGGTGGCTCCGTCTTGTGAAAAACGATAATTCGTCCTCCTTGATTTTTCTCTTCGAAAATAGGTATTTAAGGAGTTGGAATTAGGGTCTGCGGGGCCACCAGGTATTTAAGGAGTGGTTCTTGGCTCCAATATTTTTCTTTTATTGCAAAACAATTCTCCAAAAAGTTTCATTCCATTCCGAGAACTTTTATTTCTGCACAAAAACAACACCATGGTAGTTCTGCTGAAAACAGCGTCAGTCCAGGTTAGTTTCATTCAAATCATGCAAATGAGAGTCCAAAACAAGAGCAAAAGCATTAGGAAAAGTTGATACGATGGAGACGTATCAATTTACTAGGCATAAAGATCTATAGAGATAGATCAAGACGTCTAATTACACTGAGCCAAAGTACATACATTGACAAGATTTTAAAGAGGTTTAAAATGGAGAATGCTAAGAAAGGTTTTCTCCCAATGTCACGTGGCATGACACTTAGCAAGAATCAATGTCCGAAGACAGTTGATGAGTGAGTGCAGATGAGTGGAGTTCCATATGCTTCGGCAATTGGATCCATCATGTATGCTATGATATGTACTAGATCGGATGTTTCTTATGCACTAAGTGTTAGTAGCAGATATCAAAGTGATCCGGGATTAGCTCACTGGGCAGCAGTTAAAAATATTCTTAAGTACCTCAGGAGGACAAAGGACATGCTCCTAGTCTATGGAGGAGATGAAGAACTCGTTATAAATGGTTATACCGATGCAAGCTTCATGACTGATATAGATGACTATAAATCTCAATCAGGCTATGTTTTCACTCTTAATGGTGGTGCGGTAGTTTGGAAAAGTTTCAAACAAAACACTGTTGCATATTCTACTACGGAAGCAGAATACATTGTGGCTTCGGAAGCTTCTAAGGAGGCAGTCTGGATCAAGAAGTTTCTTGAAGAAGTTGGTGTGGTCCCCAGTGCAATGAATCCAATGGCACTCTATTGTGACAATAGTGGCGCCGTTGCTCAAGCAAAGGAACCAAGATCCCACATGAAGACCAGGCACATCGAGCGCAAGTATCACATTATTCGAAAACATGTCAAGAAGGGTTTTGTGAAGGTGCTTAAGGTTCACACGGATTTGAATGTGTCTGATCTGATGACGAAGGCTTTACCACGAGCAAAACATGAGCAACACCGGATAGCCATAGGTGTTAGAGAGACTATGTAAAACTAGATTATTGACTCTAGTGCAAGTGGGAGACTGTTGGAAATATGCCCTAGAGGCAATAATATTGTATTATTATATTTCCATTATTCATAATTAAGAGTTTATATTTCATGCTATAACTGCTATGATCCTGGAATATGCGATTCAGTGGAAAACTCATGTGCATGTGTGGAATGATAAACAGTCAAAAAATAATTTCCCGGTCCAGCCTCTAGGACTGGCTCAAGTGTTGTTGGTGATAAAGTTTTCTAGATCATAGGATATCGTTAGGTGCAACGATAGTCCTAAAACAACATCGAGGGTATGACGTTAGAAGAACGATCATATTGAATCGACCCAATCTTGTATGTTATACTTTGTGATCATATCGTCTGAAATCATCTGTTATAACATGGAGTGTTAGCATGCGTAATTTAGTTCCTCAGACCATGAGAGTGTCTCGGTTACTTCTTACCAGACGGTGGACTTTGGGGTTGCTCAAACGTCATCTGTAACAAGGTGATCATAACGACAACTTTCAGGTTCACCGAAAAGTTTGACAAGTGAACGAACAACTCGAGAGTGAGATTTGCTCCTCCGACGATGGAGATATATTCTTAGGGCCCTCTCGGTGTGACGGCATTCATCATCTTCTAGCCATACACAAGTGACTACATCACGGGGATGCCGGAACACGTCAACGAGAAAGAAGAACAAAACTGGTAACGGGAGCAATGGTATAGTGTGCAAGGTGATGACCCAAGAGGATACCGATGCACACCGGGTTTCGTAAAGTATCACGAAGCAAAGGGAAAATTTCACATGATAACCAAAGGTTCACTCGAATATCATTCGTGTAATCATAGGGACCGATATGGATGTCCACGGTTCCGCCATCGGTCATTGAACGAAGGGGTTTCGTTCATGTCTATGTTTTACCGAACTTATGGGGTCACAAGCTTAAGTTAATCATGATCTTCTAAGAGTTAGTGGAACAGGAGTGATGAGAATATATTTGTGAAGTAGTTTCATTAATATCCGGAATAGTTCCGAGAGGTTCCGGAAGCGTTTCGGGGTCGTCGAAAGGGTTTCTGTGGATATCGGGTAATACCGGGTATTACCGATTAATTATATATAGGTAGAAAATGTTTCCGAGGATGTTAAATTATATATATAATGCTCTAAAAATGTTTAAAGTATTTTATATATTAATTAAATATCAACGGGCCTTAATAGGCCAAGAAGGGGAAGGAGACTTGGGCCATAAAGGCCCAAGTGAGGAGGCGCCCCCCCTTTTCCTAATGGCGGGCCGAATCCAACTAGGAGGGGGAGTCCAACCCCCCCTCCCTAGGCCGGCGCACCAAGGGGAAACTTTCCCCCTTGGTGGCTGCCCTCTCCTCCCCCCTAAACCTATATATACTAGATGTTTTGCACCCTTTTGAATTACAAGCTTTTAGGTGCCTCTTCTAGTTGATCTAGTTCTAGTTCTAGTTGGTCCTAGACTAATTAGAGCTAGCCCTAGCCACCTCTAATCCTCATAATTAGAAGCCCAGTGTGGTTCTAATCTCATCCCTCTAATTCTCCGATGATGATTAGCTCTGGACGGCGAAGCGCTGCCGGATCGTGAAGACCGTACGCTTGCAACCAAGTAGAGAGGCCGTGCTTTCGGTCTTCTGTTCGAGGGATCGTTCGAGGGCGGTTCGCGGGATTGTCATCATCATTTGAGGGACTTCCAGAATGATCTACACCGACTCTTCTTCTTCCGCTGCACTCTGGAGTTGGTAACGATCGTTGATTCCAGCCCTTATGCATCTTCATATTGATCTTGGTGATCGTAGGTGCGATTTTTTTTGTTTTCTACTTCGTTTCCCAACATGATACGCATACCCCAAGGTGACAATAATTGGGATTCTTTCCGGTGATTACTGTAGTTTGAGGAGTTCATGTATTCACTATGTGTTAATGCTTTGTTCTGGTTCTCTATTAAAAGGAGGCCTTAATATCCCTTAGTTTTCTTATGGACCCCGCTGCCATGGGAGGGTAGGACAAAAGATGGCATGCAAGTTCTTTTCCATAAGCACGTATGACTATTTACGGAATACATGCCTACATTATATTTATGAACTGGAGCTAGTTCTGTGTCGCCCTAGGTTATGACTATTATATGATGATTATCATCCAACAAAATCACCAATCCAGTGCCTACGAGTTTTTCACATATTGTTCTTGCTAAGTTACTACTGTTGCTGCTACTATTACAGCTGCTATAAACTTATTGCTATCACTGTTACACTGTTACCGTCACTATTACTATTACACTGCTATCAAAACTATCATATTACTGTTCTACTGATCACTTCGCTGTAGATATTTAATCTCCAGGTGTGGTTGAATTGACAACTCAACCGCTAATACTTACAAATATTCTCTGGCTCCCCTTGTGTCGAATCTATAAATTTCGGTTGAATACTCTACCCTCGAAAACTGTTGCGATCCCCTATACTTGTGGGTTATCAAGACCTTTTTCTGGCGCCATTGACGGGAGCATAGCTATATTTGTTGAGTCACTTGGGATTTATATCTATTTATCACTATGAAGAATTTGAAAGATACCAGAACCAAGATCGTTCCCTCTAAGACGAGGGGAGGTAAGGAACTGCCATCTAGCTCTGCACTTGATTCACCTTTTGTTTTAAGTAAGCTTGCAACACCACAACCTTCTATTGTTTCTGATATGTCGCAAGTAATTGATGATGCCACTTCTGCTATGAATGATGCTAGTACTTTGCTTGATAAGACTGTGCACTAGGTGAATTTCTTGATGAGCAACTTGCTAGAGCCAAAGATATTGAGAATGCTGAAACTGATGAAGTCTTTGGAACTGAGAATTATGAAACACCTATTGGAACTAGTGCTCCTAGATATGAATTGCCTGAGATACCTGAGGGTTATGTTATGGATGGAGAGGTAGCTAGAGAATTTCTTGCTTGCAAAGATAGAGATGATCTTAAGAAATTACTAGTCAAGTTGAAAGAAAAATCTTTGAATGCTAGAATGAAACATGATCCTAAGTTTGCTACTTCACCTATCTTTATTACTGATAAGGATTATGAATTCTCTGTCGACCCAGAGTTAATTACTCTGGTTGAATCTGATCCTTTCCATGGCTATGAAACTGAAACTGTTGTGGCACATCTTACTAAATTAAATGATATAGCCACCCTATTTGCTCATGAGGAAAACATTCGACACTACTATATTCTTAAGTTATTCCCTTTCTCTTTAAAGGGTGATGCTAAATTATGGTACAATACTCTTGCTCCTGGTTGTGTGCGTAGTCCCAGGATATGATTTATTACTTCTCTGAAAAATATTTTCCTGCTCATAAGAAACAAGCTGCCTTACAGGAAATATTTAACTTTGTGCAAATTGAAGAAGAGAGTCTCCCACAAGCTTGGGGGAGGCTTCTCCAATTACTTAATGCTTTGCCTGATCATCCTCTCAAGAAAAATGAAATATTTGATATCTTCTATAATGGACTAACCGATGCTTCTAGGGACTTTCTAGATAGTTATGCTGGTTGTGTTTTCAGGGAACAAACTGTTGACCAAGTTGAGGAATTATTGAATAATATATTGAAGATTGGACACTTCTTGAACCACCTCCTAAACCCACTTCGAAGAAGAGGGGTATATTATTTCTCAGTCCTGAAGATATGCAAGAGCCAAAGAAATGTATGAAAGAGAAAGGTATTAAAGCTGAAGATGTTAAGAATTTACCACCTATTGAAGAAATACATGGTCTTGACACACCACCACAGGTGGTGGAGGTAAATTCTCTCTCAAAGTTTGATGAAGATGATATTCCCTATAATAAACATCCTAGTCAATGCTTGCATGAATTTGACAACTACATTAGAAAACAAGATCACTTCAATTCAAATGTTATGAAACAATTGAAACAAAATTCTGATATGATTGCTCGCTTGAGTGATTTGTTATTTAGAATCACAAATGATGTAAGAGGAGTAGGGAAACATGCCTCTATTGTTCAAACCCAGTTAGAACAGGTTGCTAAATCTCAAAGTGAGGTTCTTTATGAAATGAATAATAATATGAATGATTATGCTGTTAGAGTAGCGACTAGAGGAGGTAAAATGACTCAGGAACCACTTTACTCTGAAGGTCATCCTAAAAGAATTGAACAAGATTCTCAAAGAATTAATGTTGATGCACCTAGTCCTTCTAAAAGGAAAAAGAAAAATAAAAATGATAGGACTTTGCATACCTCTAGTGAACCTGAGATAGAAAAACTTTCTGAGGATAATATTGATGTCTCTATTTCAGATGCTGAAACACAATCCGGTAATGAACATTCACCTAGTGATAATGAAAATGATAATGATGATGTTCATGAAGATACTCAACCAGGCAATGATAAAGAACCAGATAATGATGTTGAAATAGAACTTGCTGTTGATTGATACGTCTCCATCGTATCTACTTTTCCTAACGCTTTTGTTCTTGTTTTGGACTCTAATTTGCATGATTTGAATGAAACTAACTCGGACTGACGCTGTTTTCAGCAGAACTACCATGGTGTTGTTTTTGTGCAGAAATAAAAGTTCTCGGAATTGGACGAAACTTTTTGGAGAATTATTTTGGAATAAATGAAGAATTATGGAACCAAGACCCGCTGGAGGGGGGCCCCAGCTGCCCACAAGGCACTAGGGCACGCCACCACCCTCTGGCGCGCCCTGGTGGGTAGTGGGGCCCATGAGGCTCCGCTGACCCTAATTCCAACTCTATAAATTCACATTTTTGGAGAAAAAAATAAGAGAGGAAGTTTCATCATGTTTCACGATACAGAGCCGCCGTCGCCTCCTGTTCTTCATCGGGAGGCCAAATCTGGAGCCCGTTCAGGGCTCCGGAGAGGGGAATCTTTAGTCTTCGTCATCACCAATTCCATGATGCTCCCCACCGGGAGTGAGTAATTTCTTCGTAGGCTTGCTGGACGGTGAGGGGTTGGATGGGATTCATCATGTAATCGAGTTAGTTTTGTTAGGGCTTGATCCCTAGTATCCACTATGTTCTGAGATTGATGTTGCTATAACTTTGCTATGCTTAATGTTTGTTAGTAGGGCCCGAGTTCCATGATTTCTGTCGGAATCGGGGCTCTGCAGACCCTAACAAGGTTCGAACTATGGGGTGTGTGCGAAGGACCCTGCCTAGCTATGGCTCACTGCTCACCGCCTCACGGCCTTGCTCCGACGTGCTCGAGCGAACGAGGAAGGAAGAGAACACGAGATTTACCCAGGTTTGGGCCACCTTGCAGTGTAAGACCCTACTCCTGCTTTGTGGTGGATTGCCTCGCGAGGAGGATGAGTATGAACTAGTACAAGGGTGAGCTGCCTCGTGAGGGCTCGGAGGGTGAGAATGGATCGACCCCTCTCCACAGTGGAGACTAACCTATATTTATACTGGCCCCGGTCCTCTTCCCCAAAGTTTAGGCGGGAAGGGATACCACAGTGGCCAAATTCGAAGGGGGACAAGAGTACACCCTATCCTGACTAAAGGTGGTCTTCGTCCGCAAAGCTTTTGGTCGTGACATGTAGGTGGGCTCAGCGATGACCTCCATCCTGCCAAGTCCGTGGTCTTGGTCTTGTTGCACCGGAACGACAAGCTTTGGGGGATTCCTTGGGAACCCGCGTACGTCCTTGCCTCCTTAGCAATAAAGAGGAAACTGTCCTGGATTGCGCCCGCTGGTGCCCTTCTGGCTCCCTTCGTCATGGCTCACGTCACCGTGCGCCTCATGAGGCGGGGCGTGAGCCTAGGGATGTCCGCCCCTCAGGAGGCGGCCTCGTAAGACCACCCTGCGGGAGGCCTCGGTGTAGTTTGCCTCACGAGGCCAGGAGGCCCTCGCGAGGGTCTTGCTCATGAAGACTTGATGCTAGGCCGTACCGGGCCTTGGACGATGCCACGCGCTGGGCCGTAGGCAGACAGGCCTGGGTACCCTCGGTCCGAGAGCACCGACAGTAGCCCCCGGGCCCGTGGCACGCCCGCCCTAGCTTAGAGACAAAGGCGAAGAAGAGAGGGTGAAGCGGCATGGGCCCTAACCGCCCGCGGGCCAGGCTTGACGCGTGGCGCAAGGTGAAGCATGGGATGCCCCCACTTCCCCCACGACTCCTCGACAACTGCGCAGGCGGATATAAAGCCCGGCGCACGCCGCGGGGCCTCCAGTACCCCGCCGCGCGCCCATTCTCTGCTCCTTCCTTTTCGAGCAAACTTGTGCCTCGCCCTCCAGATCTTGCACCGCCATGGGGAGCCACACATCGAATTCCAGGGAGCTATCCCCCGGTCATCACGCCTCTCGGAGGAGGGGGCGGCCCAAGGTCTACGCCGGCTTGCCTCCGCGGGCCCCGAAGAGGAGGAAGTGGGTCACCGCGGATGAGTAAGTGTCCCGCTCCCCTTGATTTTTATGAGGCGGGCTTCTCTAAACTCTTGTTCCTTAGGTATTCTCTGGGCGAAGAGACGAGGGCGCCCCCGCCGCCGTCTCCTAGGGGCGCGGAGGGGACGTCGGCGGCGTGTATCGTGGACCTCGCGATCGAGTTCACACGTGCGGAAGCGGCCACAACACCCTTGAGGCGACCCTTGGCGGGCCTCCCCTTTGAATCCCCGGCATCCTTCATCGTCACCGGCATCCAGTTTGCGAGGGCGATGCCGCCGCTCACCCCGCCGATTTTCACCGGCGGCCAGAGCTGCCGTGGACCGACGGCCCCCACGGGCAGGGTGTCGAGCCCACGCAAGGCTGCGGCCTTGGCAGGGGAGTCGGACAGGGGGCCATCCGGCCCCCGGTCCCTGGCGAGTGCGGCCGGATCTTCCCGTGCTACCTCCGCGGACGAGAGTGCAGAACGAGGCCGAGGTCGGGCGCTGGAGCTCGCACGCTGCCGTGGCATTGTCAGGCACGGCCTCCTCCAGGACACGAGGGGCACGCTGAACCGGCTCGAAACGGAGCTTCACGATGTCGACACGTGTCTTGAGGCCGAGCACTCAAGCCTGGCCCGCAGGTGGCGCCGTCTTGAAGTCACCATCAACCTCAGCCGCCGGCAGCACGAGTCCGCCCGCTCGAAGGGCGAGCAGTCTTCCGCCGCGGCGAAAGAAGCCCGCGATCGCGCCTTCAAGGAGGCCGAGGCCGCGGACCGATGGCGCGAGGCCACTAAGGCCCGCGAGAGGGAGCTCCTAGCCTCAAATGCTGCCCTGGAGCGGCAAGCCCGCGCACGCGAAGCAGCCCTCACCGCCTTGGCGGAATGGTGGTCGGCGCGAGAGGTGATACGTCTCCAACGTATCTATAATTTTTTATTGTTCCATGCTATTATATTATTTGTTTTGGATGTTTTATATGCATTAATATGCTATTTTATATTATTTTTGGGACTAACTTATTAACCTAGAGCCCAGTGCCAGTTTCTATTTTTTCCTTGTTTTTAAGCCTCGCAGAAACGGAATACCAAACGGAGTCCAAATGGAATAAAACTTCACGATGATTTTTCTTGGACCAGAAGACACCCAGGGGACTTGGAGTCCAAGTCATAAGAGCCACGAGGCGGCGACAAGGGTGGAGGACGCGCCCTAGGGGGGGCGCCCCCCTACCTTGTGGGCCCCTCGGGACACCCCTGACCTAGCTCTTCGTCCTATATATTCACAAATATTCCCAAACCATCAGAGGCATCCATGAAAACACTTTTCCACCGCCGCAACCTTCTGTTCCCATGAGATCCCATCTTGGGGCCTTTTTTGGCATCCTGCTGGAGGGGGAATTGATCATGGAGGGCTTCTACATCAACACCATTGCCGTTCCGATGAAGCGTGAGTAGTTTACCTCAGACCTACGGGTCCATAGCTAGTAGCTAGATGGCTTCTTCTCTCTCTTTGATTCTCAATACAACGTTCTCCTTGATGTTCTTGGAGATCTATCCGATGTAATCTTCTTTTGCGGTGTGTTTGTCGAGATCCGATGAATTATGGATTTATGATCAACTTATCTATGAATATTATTTGAATCTTCTCTGAATTCTTTTATGCATGATTTAATATCTTTGTATTTCTCTTCGAATTATCGGTTTGGTTTGGCCAACTAGATTGGTTTTTCTTGCAATGGGAGAGGTGCTTAGCTTTGGGTTCAATCTTGCGTGATTTCACCCAGTGACAAAGTAGGGGTAGTGAGACACGTATTGCATTGTTGCCATCGAGGATAAAAAGATGGGGTTTTCATCATATTGTTTGAGTTAATTCCTCTACATCATGTCATCTTACTTAAGGCGTTACTCCATTCTTTATGAACTTAATACTCTAGATGCATGCTGGATAGCGATCGATGTGTGGAGTAATAGTAGTAGATGCAGGCAGGAGTCGGTCTACTTGACACGGACGTGATGCCTATATGCATAATCATTGCCTTGGATATCGTCATAACTTTGCGCTTTTCTATCAATTGCTCGACAGTAATTTGTTCACCCATCGTATTATTTGCCTTCATGAGAGAAGCCTCTAGTGAAACCTATGGCCCCCGGGTCTATTTTCCATCATATTACTTTCCGATCTACTAATTTGCAATCTTTTATTTTCAGATCTATATACCAAAAAACCCAAAAATATTTTATCTTTTGTTTATCTATCTCTATCAGATCTCACCTTTGCAAGTGACCGTGAAGGGATTGACAACCCCTTTATCGCGTTGGGTGCAAGTGTTTGATTGTTTGTGCAGGTGTTGGTGATTTGTGCGTTCTTATCCTACTGGATTGATACCTTGGTTCTTAACTGAGGGAAATACTTACCTCTACTATGCTGCATCACCCTTTCCTCTTCAAGGGAAAAAACCAACACAAGCTCAAGAAGTAGCAAGAGGCGAGGCTCCGCACTCTCGAAGAGGCGCTGGCATTGGTGGCGTCCGAGCAAAACCTGGAGCACGAGTGGCTGGAGGTGATGGAGTGCCAAGTCATAGCCGCCGAAGCTTCTCTGGTCTCCCGGGAGGCGAGGATTCAGGCGGACATTAAGGAGGGGGTCGCGAGGGCCTGTCGGGCTCTCATCAAGGACCACCACCAAAAACTTAAGCTTCAAGAGACCCGCTTCTATGCGCGGTGGGGAGAGCTGAAGGGCGAGATCGACGGCCTCAGGAAGGAGCTGGCCGAGGCGGACAAGCGCCAGAAGGCCGTGCGGGATGCCCAGGCCACGGCCAAAGCCGAGCTGGCATCCCTTTATCAGCAAGTGGGGGATGTCACTTCCCGCGTGGAGCGAGCGGTGGACGAGGCGGGCCGAGCTCGGGGGCTGCAGCACATGTGCTCCGAGATGTTCCGAGACCTCGAGCGAAGGGCTCGCCGCGCCCTGAACTGCGTCTGCAGGGAGAGCTTCTCCAGCCCGCTCATGACCAACGCCGCCGGTTACCATGCCTTCTTTACCAGGATCGTGGAGCGGCTCGAAGGAGGCGCGGAGAGGGTGCGTAAGCTCGTTGAAGAAGAAAGCCGTGACCTCCTCGCGCTTGTGTCGACGCGCATCTTCAATCATCTCCTTCGTTCTGATCCCGACTTTGACTTCGAGGCCATGATAGCCCCTGTCCCCAGGGTGACTCGAGATGCCCTGGGAGAGTGGGTGGAAGACCACATGGGTGCTCTGATCGCGTGGTTCGCGCTCGACGACAACGAAGACCAGCACAAAGCCGATGGGCACGGGACCGATGACAGCAGTGATGCCGACGCATCTCCTTAGATTGCCTTTCCTCTGTTTGCCTGCTAACACTTGAGCATTGCCCCGCGGGGATGTAAAGGGTATTAATGGAAACTCCTTAGTGATGTAATGAACCGTATTTGTGCCTTCCTCTTATGCTTATTCCGTGTTCATAGCCTCTGGGCGAAGGCCAATTGCCACTGGTATGCCAGGTCGCGATGCCCGGGCAAGGCCAGGAGATGAGCGCTCCTGAGGCGAGAGACCGAGGCCAACACGTGCTTGCTGGCTTGCTCATGAGCGTCACGCGAGGACTTAGACACCATAGTCTTGGTGAGGTGGTGTGCGCAGGGGCAGACCCGCGGCGGCTGCTGCCTGAGTCCTTAACACCGCTGGGGCTGGCCCAAGTGTGAGCACTGTGCCCAGCCCCCGCTCGCAGGAGGCTCAGGGGGGAGGGGCATCAGGCAGCCGTTGCTGGTCTTTTGAGAGAAAATTCAAGAAGGGAAACACCACAAGAAAACCCCAACCCTTTTCTGAGAAAAGACACGAAAACTTCAAGCTTTCATTCAGAGAAACTGCAAATTCAGTTTACAAGGAAAGAGGAAAGCTGCCGCGTCCGGCGCGTACACTAGTCTTCCCACCAGCTCCGAGCATGGGGCCTCCACTTGGGTGTGGGCATGGTCGCTGTTTGACCGTTTCGCCAGCGCGGAGCATGGGGCTTCCACTGGGGCATGGGTGGGAGCTCCCGCGAGGCTGAGGGGCGGCGCACCGGGAGGCTCCGGGGCGTGTATAGCCCCACTCATTATTACGTGAGAGTGTCACGGATAGAACTTGCGGAGGTGTTGGATGTTCCAGGCGTTCTGCACGGGGACCTCGTCCCCCGTCTCCAGGCGTGCAGCGCCTGGCCTAGAGACATGGGTGACCTTGAACGGGCCCTCCCACACGGGCGAGAGCTTGTGGAGGCCCTCCCTGGAGAGGACGCGCCTCAGGACGAGGTCCCCGACCTCGAGAGTCCGGGGCGGATGTTGCGGCTGTGGTAGCGCCGCAAGGCCTGCTGGTACTTCGCGGCACGGAGGGAGGCCTGGCGGCAGGCCTCCTCGCTGAGCACAAGATCGGTTTCCCATGAGGCATCCTAGCGTGCCTCGTTGAATGCCAGGACCCATGGGGAACCATGCTTGATCTCAGATAGGAGGACCGCCTCGGCCCCCTAGACGAGGAAGAAGGGAGTCTCGCCGGTGGGCTTGGTCGCGGTGGTGCGGATGGACCACAACACGGACTACAGCTCATCCATCCAACCCTTGCCGCAAGCCTTGAGCTTCTTCCTGAAGCTCCTGGTCTTGAGGCCCCTGAGGACCTCCGCGTTGGCGTGCTCGGCCTGGCCGTTGCTCCGTGGGTGCGCCACTGAAGCATAACAAATCTGCGTTCCAAGGTTAGCACAATATGACCTGAAGAGGTTGCTCGTGAACTGAGAGCCGTTGTCAGTGATGATGCGGTTGGGGATGCCAAATCGGCTCACGACACCCTTGATGAACTTGACGGCCAAGCCCGCAGGGATGGTGCACACAGGCTCCACCTCCGCCCATTTGGTGAATTTGCCAATGGCGACGTAGAGATAGGGGTAGCCGCTAGCCGCCAGAGGGAATGGGCCCAATATGTCCAGCCCCCAGACCGCGAAGGGCCATGAGAGCGGGATCGTCTGGATCCCCTGCGCCGGTTGATGAATCTGCTTGGCGTGGAACTGGTAGGCCTCACAGGACCGCACCAGCTCCGTGGCGTCATGGAGCACCGTCGGCCAGTAGTACTACGGAATACCTTGCCAACAAGGGTGCGTGACGAGGAGTGGTGCCCGCAGTCTCCGCCATGAATGTCGGCCAATAGCTCGCGCCCCTGCTCCTCCGATATGCATCGCAGTGAGGTGTCATTGGGGCGCCTGCGGTACAACTCGCCGTCCTTCAAGCAGTAAGCGGTGGCCTACCGAGCCATGCACTCTGCTTCCACATCCTTTTCTGGTAGGGTGCCGTGGAGTAGGTAAGCCTTGAGCTCCTCAATCCAGCCGCCCGCTTGAGGTTCCAGCGCCAGAAGCTAGTGGGCTCCTGAGGTCGGGCCACAGGCTGGGGCGCCCATGGCCCGTGCGGGCGGTAGCTGCTCCAGGAGCAGTGTCGGGCCAGCCAACCGGGGGGGGGGTGGCTGATGGCTTTAAGAGCCTTTCTTCAAAGACGCCAGGGCTCTAAGGCTCACGGCGGGACGCTCGGTTGGTGACGTCATCAGCTTCCTTGTTCACGCCATGCGGGACATGCTGCAACTCCAAGCCCAGGAAACAATTTTCAATTCTACGCACCTCCTTAAGGTATGCCACCATATGCTCGTCCTTCGGCTTGTACTCCTTGTTGGAGAAGTTGACGAGGAGCTGGGAGTCACCCTTGATGGTGAGGTGCTTGACCCCCAAAGCGGCCGCGGCTTTGAGCCCGGCAATCAGGCCCTCGTACTCCGCAATATTGTTGGAGACCTTCTCGCCGTGCTGGAAGAAAAGCTAGACGGCGTAGCAGAGCTTGTCCTTGGTTGGGGAAACGAGCACGACCCCAGCCCCAGTGCCTTGGCGCGCAAAGGCGCCGTCGAAGTGCATGACCCAACCATCGGGCGCCTCGTCTCCAGGCAAGAGGGACTGATTCTCACACAGCTCCCCACCAGGGGCGTTCGTCCACTCCGCCACGAAGTCAGCGAGCGCCGCTCCCTTGATGACCCTGCTTGTACAGAACTCCAGCTGGAAGGCTTGCAGCACGATGTTCCACTCGGCGACTCGGCCAGCAGCGTTGGGGCTGTGCAACACCTTCTCCAGGGGGTACACGGAGACAACCTTTATAGGGTTGCCCTGGAAGTAATGGCGCAACTTCCTAGAAGCAACTAGGAGCGCGAGAAGGAGCTTTTGCTGCATAGGGTAACGCGCGCGTGTGTCCCGCAGCATGGTGCTGACGAAGTATACGGGGTGCTCGACGAGGTGTGGTGCGTCAATGGCGGCTTGCTTTTGGCGGGGCGCGAGGGGCCCCGTCGCCACGTCAGGCGTCTGAGGGGCGGGGGACCCGGGAGCGCCGCCTGGCGGTGTCGAGGGCTTGAGGGGCCCTGTAGCCTAGCGAGGATCATCGGACCTCCCTTGGGTGCTGACGCGCTCCTCTCGGCCCGCCATGTGCGCCACGCTGGCCGAATGTGGGGTGGCAGCCAAGTAGAGCACCAGGGGCTCGCGGAAATGGGGCGCCACCATGACGGGTGGGCTCGTGAGGTACCTCTTGAGGTCTTCAAAGGCTACATCCGCTTTTGGGGTCCACTCAAAAGAACCCTTCCTCTTCATCAGCTTGAAGAAAGGCAGGGCACGCTCGCCAAGCTTGGAGATGAAATGCCCCAGAGAAGTCACATATCCCGCCAGCTTCGGCATCTCCTTGAGGGTCTGAGGCGGGCGCATCCTCTCAATGGCCTTAACCTTCTCGGGGTTGGCCTCGATCCCTCGGTGTGAAATGAGGATGCCGAGTAGCTTGCCGGAGGGGACCCCGAAAACACACTTTTCAGGGTTAAGCTTCAAACTCAGCCTGCGCAGGTTGGCGAATGTTTCCTCCAAGTCTTCGACCAGAGTTCTAGCCACTCGCGACTTGACTACGATGTCGTCGACATAAGCCTCTGCGTTTCTTCGCAACTGTGGCCCCAGTGCAATGTGCATTAGCCACTGGAAGGTGGCGCCAGCACTCCTTTGCCCGAAGGGCATGCAGGTGTAGTAGTACACACTGCACGGAGAAATGAAGGCTGTTTTCTCGACGTCCTCCATCGCTATCTTGATCTGGTGGTAGCCCTAGAAGGCATCAAGGAAGCACAACAGATCACACTCCACGGTGGAGTCCATGATCTGGTCAATGCGTGGAAGCGGGAATAGATCCTGAGGGCAAGCCTTGTTGAGGCTCGTGAAGTCGACGCACATGCGCTCCTTTCCGCCGTTCTTGGGGACGACAACCGGGTTGGCGAACCACTCTGGATGGCGCACCTCTTGTATGACCCCCGCTTCATGCAGCTTGTGCACTTCTTGGACAATAAACACCTACTTTTTCGGCGCCTGACGCCGTGCCTTCTGCTTCAACGGACAGGCATTGGGGCACACCGCCAGGTGGTGTTCGATTACTTTCCTCGGGACGCCAACCAAATCAGATGCCTTCCAGGCGAACATGTCCTTGTTCACGAGGAGGAAGGTGACGAGCGCCTCCTCCTGCTCCGGGGAAAGGCCGGCGCTGATGGTGAACGTGGGGCCCGAGTCACCGCTGTCAACCGTCACCTTCTTCGTCTCGGCACGGTCCTGGGAGAACAACTGCTTCTTTCTCGTGGGTGTGGCCTCCGGGGCGCCCTTGGTGCCACGGTGCGAGGCCGCTGTGGCCCTGTAGGCGAGCTTGAGGGCTCGAACCGCATCCCCCTTGTCCCCGGCTACGGTGATGCTGCCGCCGCTGCCCGGCATTTTGATGACGTTGTAACCTGGGTGGGTCACCGCCATGAATTTGGCGAGCGCTGGATATCCTAAGATGCAGTTGTAAGGAAGGCCAATGTGGGCCACGTCTAAGTCGATCATCTCGGTGCGGTAGTTGTCGTGCTTGCCAAAGGTGACTGGGAGGCGCACTTGCCCCAGGGGAGCGGTAGAGCCGCTGGTCACCCCAGAGAATGGCCTGGTGGGCGTGAGATGGTCGTAAGGCACTTGAAGCATCCCGAAGGTCTCCACGGAGAGGACGTTGAGGCCGGCGCCACCGTCGATGAGGGTCTTGGTGACGGAGACGTTGCTGATGGTGGGCGTGCACATCATGGGAAGCACGCCCGTGGTGGTAGCAGACCTGGGGTGGTCCCTGGAGTCGAAGGTGATGACGACCTCAGGCTGCGTGCGACCCCGCGCAGCCTCTGGCTGAGACCGAGCGGTGTTCGCTTGACGAAAGAGCTGCTTGGCGTGGCGACCAGACACAGGCGCCTGGGACCTGCCCAGGATACACGAGACTGCTTGGGGCACCGGCATCGCGAAGCGCGTGATGAACCGATCACGGAGCTCGTCCCAAGAGGAGATCGAGGCCTCCGGGAGGCCGAGGAGCCAAGAGCGTGGGATGCCCGTGAGGGCCAGAGGGAACCAGTTAGCTATAGCCTTATCGTCGCTGCCCGCCACCAGGATGCCCTGGGCGTACAGCTGAAGAAACTCTTCGGGGTCCGCCGCGCCATCATAGTGCGGGGGCAGCACCGGCCTAAATCTCACCGGCCACCGCACTCGGCACAAGCTTGGGGTGAAGGCCGGGCAACCCGCGGTGTTCAAGAGAATGGCTAGGCGAACAGCGGGGCAAGCGGCATCAACCATGGGGGCGGCGAAGCGACGATGGGGTGAGGCAGAAGAACTTCGACACACCCTTACCCGGCGCGCCAAATGTCAGAATCGGGGCTCCGCAGACCCTAACAAGGTTAGAACTGTGGGGTGTGTGCGAAGGACCCTGCCTAGCTATGGCTCACTGCTCACCGCCTCACGGCCTTGCTCCGACGTGCTCGAGCGAACGGGGGAGGAAGAGAACACGAGATTTACCCAGGTTCAGGCCACCTTGCGGTGTAAGACCCTACTCCTGCTTTGTGGTGGATTGCCTCGCGAGGAGGATGAGTATGAACTAGTACAGGGGTGAGCTACCTTGCGAGGGCTCGAACGGTGAGAATGGATCGACCCCTCTCCATGGTGGAGACTAACCTATATTTATACTGGCCCCGGTCCTCTTCCCCAAAGTTTAGGCAGGAAGAGATACCACATCAGCCAAATTCGAAGGGGGACAAGAGTACGCCCTATCCTGACTAAAGGTGGTCTTCGTCTGCAAAGCTTCTGGTCGTGATGTGCAGGTGGGCTCGGCGATGACCTCCATCCTGCTGAGTCTGTGGTCTTGATCTTGTTGCATCAGAATGGCAACCTTTGGGGGATTCCTTGGGAACCCGCGTACGTCCTTGCCTCCTTAGCACCAAAGAGGAAACTATCTTGGACTGCGCCCGCTGGCGCCCTTCTGGCTCCCTTCATCATGGCTCACGTCACCGTGCGCCTCATGAGGCGAGGCGCGAGCCTAGGGATGTCCGCCCGTCAGGAGGCGGCCTCGTGAGACCACCCTGTGGGAGGCCTCAGTGTAGTTCGCCTCGCGAAGCCAGGGGGCCCTTGCGAGGGTCTTGCTCGTGAAGACTTGACGTTGGGCCGTACCGGGCCTTGGACGATGCCACGCGCTGGGCCACAGGCAGACGAGCCTGTGTACCCCCAGTCCTAGAGCACCGACAATTTCAGATCTAAACCGTTTATGTTTTCACCATTATATCTATGTTCGTGATCTGATCTTGCAAGTTATATGCACCTGCTATGTGTTATGATCCGTAAACCCCAGGGTGATAGTAATTGGGATACTTTCCAGTGATGACCGTAGTTTGAGGAGTTCATGTATTCACTATGTGTTAATGCTTTGTTCCGGTTCTCTATTAAAAGGAGGCCTTAATATGCCTTAGTTTCCTTTTGGACCCCGCTGCCGCGGGAGGGTAGGACAAAAGATGTCATGCAAGTTCTTTTCCATAAGCACGTATGACTATTTACGGAATACATGCCTACATTATATTTATGAACTGGAGCTACTTCTTTGTCGCCCTAGGTTATGACTGTTATATGATGAATATCTTCCAACGAAATCACCGATCCAATGCCTACGGGTTTTTCACATATTATTCTTGCTAAGTTACTACTGCTCTTGCTACGGTTACAACTGCTACAATTTTTTTACTGTTGTTACCGTCACCACTGTTACTATTACCACTGCTATCAAAACTATCATATTACTGTGCTACTGATCACTTTGCTACAGATATTTAATCTCAAGGTGTGGTTGAATTGACAACTCAACTGCTAATACTTACAAATATTGTTTGATTCCCCTTGTGTCGAATCTATAAATTTGGGTTGAATACTCTACCACTACTACAGGATGCTGCTAACGCGACAATATGACCAGAGACCCTTTGACGAAACTGTGTGCGATGCATTAATCGCAAATGGTGATGTAAAAAACCGTCAAAATAGATGCGAAACGTTTGCGATAGCGGATACATCAAACACAGTTCATATTACAGCTGCGTGTGCGATGCGTGACAAATGGTTAATCCATAATAACTGTTTGCGATGTGGTAGAACAACAGAAACGGGCGGCTATATAAAGGTGTGTGGGATATACGGCATACAGTTCGCTCGGATGAACTGTCTGCTATTAGGGAATGCAACAGAAACGGTTAGCCAGATCAAGGTGTGTGTGATATACGGCATAAGCTTCACTCGGATGAACTGTTTTCGATTAGGGAACACAACAAAAACGGTTCAACTTAACAAGATGTGTGTTATATGCGGCATATAGTTCACATAGATGAACTGTTTGCGATGAGCCAAAAGAACACAAACGATTCGTGTAAACAAGATGTGTGTGATACGTGGCAAACAGCCTACTCAGATGAACTGTTTGCGATGAGAAAATATGACACAGACGGTTACTACAGTTAATTCGTGTGCGATTCTATGTGTACAAAAAACGTTGAAAAATGCAAACTAGTTGCTTGCGGTGGCTAGGAGTATCGCACACGATGCGTCTGTGAGTACTTGTGTGTGATGATTAGTAAGTTACACATACGTTTCCTTATGTTAACACGTGTGTGATAGATAACACGTGACACCGCATACGGTTGTCGGATTGTGTGCTCCACTTAGTATTCCTGCGCTCGAGGGAAGGCTTCCGCGCTCCAGCGAAGGTTTCCCGTGCTCCACATGGGTGAATTGTAAAATCCTTGCCTCTTCCCTCGTCGGTTTCCCACCACTAGCTAATGGCTTGCTACATATGACCCAGGCGGCAATGCACCGTCGTGACACTATGCGCAGATCTAGTCCTCACCCATCTACCATTAGTTATTCCAAGCATGCCAGGAAACAACCAAAGCTTCGACATCGACCCCTACCTGCGTTACATCTTCGGCGAGGAGAATGAGCCGGAGCAGGTCGGGGAGCAAGAGCTTCATCGGCCGGTGCAGGCACCATGGCCCGTCGGCAGCGATATCGCCGTGACAGTCCTTGGGGGCAGAATCAACATATTGTAGAGGAAGTGTGATGAGCAGTTTGCCATCCACCGTGCAAAAGATCCAGAGCTACTAGGCGGCATGATCGACAACCCACCCGAAGAGCCACCGTCACCGATGCTCATCGAGAGCCTGATGCCCCGCCAGGAATGGGCACATGACCTCTGCAATTCAGTTATGAGACAGCCAGTCTGCGGCTTCATCATTGCCCGTGGCGGCCGTGTCAACCTCGATCCCGGCGATGTGGTGGCCAGGCTTGAGCGCACCCTTGGCGGAGTTGACCTCACCGACGAAGTAGAACACCGCCAATGTGGTATCTTGAGGATGCAGGTGATGGACGGAATTTTCTACCAGGGCAGAGACATTGAAATGGAGCGGTTCCGCGGGCATGTCATGCGCGCGATTGCACGCTGTCAAGCTCTACTGGAAGAGGCCCAACAGCATCAAGAGCCTCCCAGCGCCAGCAGCTCCATATGCGGAGGCGGGTCGGGACACTTGGAATGAACGGCCGCAAGGGTGCTATGCTGATCATGGAGTCCGAGAAGACCGTCGTCGAAAGGCCGCCAGCTCAGCCTTTTAGCCTATATTTTTATTATAATTGTATGCAAATGTCGCATATCAACATTTTAATTCACTAAGCATATGTAGGTCGTGTGTGTTTTGGGCGTTGCTGCATGTGGCATTTTAAATTATCCTGAATATGTAAGACAATTATTAACCATTGCCATTGTAAATTTGCCTCAACGGCGAGCAAAGCGTGCACAGGGATGCCAGAGCGGAGCGCACCACGGCCGCCTCAATGGCGAGCAAAACGCGCGGACGGACACGAGCAGAGCGCGCCGTGGCGGCCTCAACGACGAGCAGAGCGCGCCGCGGCCGCCTCAACGACGAGCAACCACACCTGCATATTGTAATTCTGGTCAACCTTCTGTCACCCCGTGGGAGGCACGACAGTGCATCCATCGGACATGATGGTGATATCTGGACCATGTGTGATAGTGGGCAGACACATACAGGTACATCCAAGAACGCGGACCCACGTACACCATCCGGGAACCATTTCGGGCTTCCGATGCGTGTGCGATGCGTGGCATACAGTTGATCCATAAGAACTGTTTGTGATGAGCCAGAACAACAGAAACGAGCAGCCATATGAAGGTGTGTTTCGGGCTTCGAGCCTAGAACCATCAATAAAATTTGACCTTGTTTCTCGTCACATTCCAGATTACAACTCAATAAGTAATTGCAAATCTGTTCACACCGATCAAACCTAAATGGGTTCACTTTGCACCGGGCTATAAAAACTACCCACTTGAAAATTACTTCACAGTTCCTCTCCTCATCACCCACAAAACAGGTCTTTCCTGTCAAGTCGTTCCGCCATGACCGGTAGGAGGAGTTTCGGGTCAACATATAACCACGGAGCAAAGACCAAGGCCGTGGAAGCCCTAGAGAGGTCCCACCGCTACGCGGCAGCCACAGCAGAGATGCCTTGGCGCACCGCGAGGCCCTCGAACGAGCTCTCACCGGCACGCGAGGGCTCTCACAAGCGCACTCGCCACGTCGGTGATCGCGACGAGCTGGCGGTGCTGAAGTGCTTGGCCAGCAACGACGATATTCTCGTGTTGGAAATATGCCCTAGAGGCAATAATAAAATGGTTATTATTATATTTCCTTGTTCATGATAATTGTCTATTGTTCATGCTATAATTGTATTAACCGGAAACCGTAATACATGTGTGAATACATAGACCACAACATGTCCCTAGTGAGCCTCTAGTTGACTAGCTCATTGATCAATAGATGGTTGTGGTTTCCTGACCATGGACATTGGATGTCGTTGATAACAGGATCACATCATTAGGAGAATGATGTGATGGACAAGACCCAATCCTAAGCATAGCATAAGATCGTGTAGTTCGTTTGCTAGAGCTTTTATAATGTCAAGTATCATTTCCTTAGACCATGAGATTGTGCAACTCCCGGATACCGTAGGAATGCTTTGGGTGTATCAAATGTCACAACGTAACTGGGTGACTATGAAGGTGCACTACAGGTATCTCCGAAAGTGTCTGTTGGGTTGGCACGAATCGAGACTGGGATTTGTCACTCCGTGTGACGGAGAGGTATCTCTGGGCCCACTCAGTAATACATCATCATAATGAGCTCAATGTGACTAAGGAGTTAGTCACGGGATCATGTGTTACGGAACGAGTAAAGAGACTTGCCGGTAATGAGATTGAACAAGGTATAGGGATACCAACGATCGAATCTCGGGCAAGTAACATACCAATGGACAAAGGGAATTGTATACGGGATTAATTGGATCCCCGACATCGTGGTTCATCCGATGAGATCATCGTGGAACATGTGGGAGCCAATTTGGGTATCCATATCCCGCTATTGGTTATTGGCCGGAGAGGTGTCTCGGTCATGTCTGCATGGTTCCCGAACCCGTAGGGTCTACACACTTAAGGTTCGGTGACGCTAGAGTTGTAATGGGAATTGTATGTGGTTACCGAAAGTTGTTCGGAGTCTCGGATGAGATCCCGGACATCACGAGGAGTTCCGGAATGGTCCGGAGGTAAAGATTTATATATGGGAAGTCCTATTTTGGCCATCGGAAAATGTTCGGGATTTTTCGGTATTGTACCGGGAAGGTTCTAGAAGGTTCTGGAGTGGGGCCCACCTGCATGGGGGGACCCACATGAACGTGGGTATTGGGTGCAAGGCCCCACACCCCTGGTCAAGGCGCACCAAGATCCCCCCTTAGAAAGAATAAGATCATATCCCGAAGGGATAAGATCAAGATCCCTAAAAAGGGGGGATAACAATCGGTGGGGAAGGGAAAGGATGGGATTTCTTTCCTCCCACCTTTGCCAATGCCCCAATGGACTTGGAGGGCAAGAAACCAGCCCCCTCCACCCCTATATATAGCGGGGAGGTGCATGGGAGCTGCACCCCTTGCCCCTGGCGCAGCCCTCCCCCCTCCTACTCCTCCTCCTCCTCCGTAGTGCTTAGCGAAGCTCTGCCAGAGAACCACGAGCTCCACCGCCACCACGCCGTCGTGCTGCCGGAGCTCTCCCTCAACTTCTCCTCACCCCTTGCTGGATCAAGAAGGAGGAGACGTCCCCGGGCTGTACGTGTGTTGAACGCAGAGGCGCCGTCCGTTCGGCGCTTGAATCGGATCTTCCGCGATTTGAATCGCCGCGAGTACGACTCCATCAACCGTGTTCTTGTAACGCTTCCGCTTAGCGATCTTCAAGGGTATGAAGATGCACTCCCTCTCACTCGTTGCTAGCATCTCCTAGATTGATCTTGGTGACACATAGGAAATTTTTGAATTATTACTACGTTCCCCAATAGTGGTATCAGAGCTAGGTCTATGCGTAGATTCTATGCATGAGTAGAACACAAGTAGTTGTGGGCGATGATTTGTTCAATTTGCTTACCGTTACTAGTCCTATCTTGATTCGGCGGCATTGTGGGATGAAGCGGCCCGGACCGACCTTACACGTACGCTTACGTGAGACAAGTTCCACCGACTGACATGCACTTGTTGCATAAGGTGACCAGCGGGTGTCTGTCTCTCCCACTTTAGTCGAATCGGATTCGATGAAGAGGGTCCTTATGAAGGGTAAATAGGAATTGGCATATCACCGTTGTGGCTTTTGCGTAGGTAAGAAACGTTCTTGCTAGAAACCCATAGCAGCCACATAAAACATGCAACAACAATTAGAGGACGTCTAACTTGTTTTTGCAGGGTATGCTATGTGATGTGATATGGCCAAAAGGATGTGATGAATTATATATGTGAGATATGAGATTAATCATGTTCTTGTAATAGGAATCACGACTTGCATGTCGATGAGTATGACAACCGGCAGGAGCCATAGGAGTTGTCTTAATTTATTGTATGACCTGCGTGTCAATGAAAACGCCATGTAATTACTTTACTTTATTGCTAAACGTTAGCCATAGTAGTAGAAGTAATAGTTGGCGAGACAACTTCATGAAGACACGATGATGGAGATCATGGTGTCATGCCGGTGACGATGGTGATCATGCCGCGCCTCGAAGATGGAGATCAAAAGCGCAAGATGATATTGGCCATATCATGTCACTTTATGATTTGCATGTGATGTTTATCATGTTTACATCTTATTTGCTTAGAACGATGGTAGCATAAATAAGATGATCCCTCACTAAAAATTTCTAGAAATGTGTTCCCCCTAAGTGTGCACCATTGTGAAGGTTCGTTGTTTTGAAGCACCACATGATGATCGGGTGTGATAGATTCTAACGTTCGCATACAACGGGTGTAAGCCAGATTTACACATGCGAAACACTTAGGTTGACTTGACAAGCCTAGCATGTACAGACATGGCCTCGGAACACGAGAGACCGAAAGGTCGAACATGAGTCGTATAGTAGATGCGATCAACATGGAGATGTTCACCATTGATGACTAGTCCGTCTCACGTGATGATCGGACACGGCCTAGTCGATTCGTATCATGTATCACTTAGATGACTAGAGGGATGTCTATCTGAGTGGGAGTTCATTAAATAATTTGATCAGATGAACTTAATTATCATGAACTTAGTCTAAAATTGTCTTTACAACCTATCTTGTAGACCCAATGGACCACGCTAATGTTGCCCTCAACTTCAACGCGTTCCTAGAGAAAACCAAGCTGAAAGACGATGGTAGCAACTATACGGACTGGGTCCGTAACTTGAGGATCATCCTCATAGCTGCCAAGAAAGCATATGTCCTTGAAGCACCGCTAGGTGACGCACCCATTTTCCCAGCAACTCAAGACGTTATGAACGCCTGGCAGTCGCGTAGTGATGATTACTCCCTGGTTCAGTGCGGCATGCTTTACAGCTTAGAACCGGGGCTCCAAAAGTGTTTTGAGCAACACGGAGCATATGAGATGTTCCATGAGCTGAAAATGGTTTTCCAAGCTCATGCCCGGGTCGAGAGATATGAAGTCTCCGACAAGTTCTATAGTTGTAAGATGGAGGAAAACAGCTCTGTCAGCAAGCATATACTCAAAATGTCTGGGTTGCACAACCACTTGTCTCAGATGGGAGTTAATCTTCTAGATGACTCGGTCATTGACAGGATCCTCCAGTCGCTTCCACCTAGCTACAAGAGCTTTGTGATGAACTACAATATGCAAGGGATGGAGAAGTCCATTCCTGAGTTATATTCAATGCTGAAATCAGCGGAGGTGGAGATCAAAAAGGAACATCAAGTGTTGATGGTGAATAAGACCACTAGTTTCAAGAAAGGCAAGGGTAAGAAGAACTTCAAGAAGGACGGCAAGGGAGTTGCCGCGCCCGGTAAGTCAGTTGCCGGGAAGAAGCCAAAGAATGGACCCAACCCAAGCCTGAGACTGAGTGCTTTTATTGCAAGGGAAATGGTCACTAGAAGCGGAACTGCCCCAAGTACTTAGCGGATAAGAAGGCTGGCAACGCCAAAGGTATATATGATATACATGTTATTGATGTGTACCTTACTAGCGCTCGTAGTAGCTCCTGGGTATTTGATACTGGTGCGGTTGCTCAAATTTGTAACTCAAAACAGGAGCTGCGGAATAAGTGGAGACTCGCGAAGGACGAGGTGACGATGCGCGTCGGGAATGGTTCCAAGGTCGATGTGATCGCCGTCGGCACGCTACCTCTACATTTACCTTCGGGATTAGTTTTAAACCTCAATAATTGTTATTTAGTGCCAGCTTTGAGCATGAACATTGTATCTGGATCTCGTTTAATGCGAGATGGCTACTCATTTAAATCCGAGAATAATGGTTGTTCTATTTATATGAGAGATATGTTTTATGGTCATGCCCCGCTGGTCAATGGTTTATTTTTATTGAATCTCGAACGTGGTGTTACACATATTCATAGTGTGAATGCCAAAAGATGTAAGGTTGATAATGATAGTCCCACATACTTGTGGCACTGCCGCCTTGGTCACATTGGTGTCAAACGCATGAAGAAACTCCATGCAGATGGACTTTTGGAGTCTCTTGATTATGAATCATTTGACACGTGCGAACCATGCCTCATGGGCAAAATGACCAAGACTCCGTTCTCCGGAACAATGGAGTGAGCAACCAACTTGTTGGAAATAATACATACTGATGTATGCGGTCCAATGAACGTTGAGGCTCGCGGTGGCTATCGTTATGTTCTCACCCTCACTGATGACTTAAGTAGATATGGGTATGTCTACTTAATGAAACACAAGTCTGAGACCTTTGAAAAGTTCAAGGAATTTCAGAGCGAGGTAGAGAATCAACGTGACAGGAAAATAAAGTTCTTACGATCAGATCATGGAGGAGAATACTTGAGTCACGAGTTTGGCACGCACTGAAGGAAATGTGGAATTGTTTCACAACTCATGCCGCCTGGAACACCTCAGCGTAATGGTGTGTCCAAACGTCGTAATCGCACTCTATTGGATATGGTGCGATCTATGATGTCTCTTACCGATCTACGGCTATCATTTTGGGGTTATGCTTTAGAGACTGCCGCATTCACTTTAAATAGGGCACCGTCTAAATCCGTTGAGACGACACCGTATGAATTATGGTTTGGGAAGAAACCTAAGCTGTCGTTTCTGAAAGTTTGGGGATGCGATGCTTATGTCAAGAAACTTCAACCTGAAAAGCTCGAACCCAAATCGGAAAAATGCGTCTTCATAGGATACCCTAAGGAAACTATTGGGTATACCTTCTACCTCAGATCCGAAGGCAAGATCTTTGTTGCCAAGAATGGATCCTTTCTGGAGAAAGAGTTTCTCTCGAAAGAAGTAAGTGGGAGGAAAGTAGAACTTGATGAGGTACCCCCTCTTGAACCGGAGAGTAGCACAGCTCAGGAAGATGTTTCTGTGGTGCCTGCACCGACTAGAGAGGAAGTTAATGATGATGATCATGAAACTTCGGGTCAAGTTGCTACTGAACTTCGTAGGTCCACGAGGACACGTTCCGCACCAGAGTGGTACGGCAACCTTGTCCTGGAAATTATGTTGTTAGACAACGGTGAACCTTCGAACTATGAAGAAGTGATGGCGGGCCCGGATTCCAACAAATGGCTTGAAGCCATGAAATCCGAGATAGGATCCATGTATGAAAACAAAGTATGGACTTTGACAGACTTGCCTGATGATCGGCAAGCCATAGAGAATAAGTGGATCTTTAAGAAGAAGACTGGCGCGGATGGTAATATGACCGTCTATAAGGCTCGGCTTGTTGCTAAGGGTTATCGACAAGTTCAAGGGGTTGACTACGATGAGACCTTCTCACCCGTAGGGAAGCTGAAGTCCGTCCGAATCATGTTAGCAATTGCCGCATTCTATGATTATGAGATCTGGCAAATGGACGTCAAAACGGCATTCCTTAATGGTTTCCTTAAGGAAGAATTGTATATGATGCAGCCAGAAGGTTTTGTCGATCCTAAGAATGCTGACAAAGTATGCAAGCTCCAGCGCTCCATCTATGGGCTGGTGCAAGCATCTCGAAGTTGGAACATTCACTTTGATGAAATGATCAAAGTGTTTGGGTTTATACAGACTTATGGAGAAGCCTGCATTTACAAGAAAGTGAGTGGGAGCTCTGTAGCATTTCTCATATTATATGTGGATGACATACTGTTGATGGGAAATGATATAGAACTTTTGGAAAGCATAAAGGCCTACTTGAATAAGTGTTTTTCAATGAATAACCTTGGAGAAGCTACTTACATATTAGGCATCAAGATCTATAGAGATAGATCGAGACGCCTCATTGGTCTTTCACAAAGCACATACCTTGACAAGATATTGAAGAAGTTCAATATGGATCAGTCCAAGAAGGGGTTCTTGCCTGTATTGCAAGGTGTGAGATTGAGCGCAGCTCAACGCCTGACCTCGGCAGAAGAAAGAGAAAAGATGAGTGTCATCCCCTATGCCTCAGCCATAGGCTCTATTATGTATGCCATGCTGTGTACCAGACCTGATGTGAACCTTGCCATAAGTTTGGTAGGGAGGTACCAAAGTGATCCCGGAATGGAACATTGGACAGCGGTCAAGAATATCCTGAAGTACCTGAAAAGGACTAAGGATATGTTTCTCATTTATGGAGGTGACGAAGAGCTCGTCATAAAGGGTTACGTCGATGCTAGCTTTGACACAGATCTGGATGACTCCAAGTCACAAATCGGATACGTGTACATTTTGAATGGTGGGGCAGTCAGCTGGTGCAGTTGCAAGCAAAGCGTCGTGGCGGGATCTACATGTGAAGCGGAGTACATAGCTGCTTCGGAAGCAGCTCAGGAAGGAGTCTGGATGAAGGAGTTTATCACCGACCTAGGAGTGATTCCCAATGCGTCGGGCCCGATGACTCTCTTCTGTGACAACACTGGAGCTATTGCCATTGCCAAGGAGCCCAGGTTTCACAGGAAGACCAAGCACATCAAGCGCCGCTTCAACTCCATTCGTGAATATATTCAAGATGGAGACATAGATATTTGTAAAGTACATATGGATCTGAATGTCGCAGATCTGTTGACTAAACCTCTTCCACGAGCAAAACATGATCAACACCAAAACTCTATGGGTGTTCGATTCATCACAATGCAACTAGATTATTAACTCTAGTGCAAGTGGGAGACTGTTGGAAATATGCCCTAGAGGCAATAATAAAATGGTTATTATTATATTTCCTTGTTCATGATAATTGTCTATTGTTCATGCTATAATTGTATTAACCGGAAACCGTAATACATGTGTGAATACATAGACCACAACATGTCCCTAGTGAGCCTCTAGTTGACTAGCTCATTGATCAATAGATGGTTGTGGTTTCCTGACCATGGACATTGGATGTCGTTGATAACAGGATCACATCATTAGGAGAATGATTCGATGGACAAGACCCAATCCTAAGCATAGCATAAGATCGTGTAGTTCGTTTGCTAGAGCTTTTCTAATGTCAAGTATCATTTCCTTAGACCATGAGATTGTGCAACTCCCGGATACCGTAGGAATGCTTTGGGTGTATCAAATGTCACAACGTAACTGGGTGACTATAAAGGTGCACTACAGGTATCTCCGAAAGTGTCTGTTGGGTTGGCACGAATCGAGACTAGGATTTGTCACTCCGTGTGACGGAGAGGTATCTCTGGGCCCACTCGGTAATACATCATCATAATGAGCTCAATGTGACTAAGGAGTTAGTAACAGGATCATGTGTTACGGAACGAGTAAAAATACTTGCCGGTAACGAGATTGAACAAGGTATAGGGATACCGACGATCGAATCTCGGGCAAGTAACATACCGATGGACAAAGGGAATTGTATACGGGATTAATTGGATCCCCGACATCATGGTTCATCCGATGAAATCATCATGGAACATGTGGGAGCCAATATGGGTGTCCAGATCCCGCTATTGGTTATTGGCCGAAGAGGTGTCTCAGTCATGTCTGCATGGTTCCCAAACCCGTAGGGTCTACACACTTAAGGTTCGGTAACGCTAGAGTTGTAATGGGAATTGTATGTGGTTACCGAAAGTTGTTTGGAGTCTCGGATGAGATCCCATACGTCATGAGGAGTTCCGGAATGGTCCATAGGTAAAGATTTATATATGGGAAGTCCTATTTTGGCCACCGGAAAATTTTCGGGATTTTTCGGTATTGTACTGGGAAGGTTCTAGAAATTTCCGGAGTGGGGCCCACCTACATGGGGGACCCACATGAACGTGGGTAGTGGGTGCAAGGCCCCACACCCCTGGTCAAGGCGCACCAAGATCCCCCCTTAGAAGGAATAAGATCATATCCCGAAGGGATAAGATCAAGATCCCTAAAAAGGGGGGATAACAATCGGTGGGGAAGGGAAAGGATGGGATTTCTTTCCTCCCACCTTTGCCAACGCCCCAATGGACTTGGAGGGCAAGAAACCAGCCCCCTCCACCCGTATATATAGCGGGGAGGTGCATGGGAGCTGCACCCCTTGCCCCTGGCGCAGCCCTCCCCCCTCCTACTCCTCCTCCTCCGTAGTGCTTAGCGAAGCTCTGCCGGAGAACCACGAGCTCCACCGCCACCACGCCGTCGTGCTGCCGGAGCTCTCCCTCAACTTCTCCTCACCCCTTGCTGGATCAAGAAGGAGGAGACGTCCCCGGGCTGTACGTGTGTTGAACGCGGAGGCACCGTCCGTTCGGCGCTTGAATCGGATCTTCCGCGATTTGAATCGCCGCGAGTACGACTCCATCAACCGCGTTCTTGTAACGCTTCCGCTTAGCGATCTTCAAGGGTATGAAGATGCACTCCCACTCACTCGTTGCTAGCATCTCCTAGATTGATCTTGGTGGCACGTAGGAAATTTTTGAATTATTACTACGTTCCCCAACATCTCGCTGGCCTAATTAAGCAGCAGGAGCTGGTCGACGGCTTGATGAACCTGCTCGAGATTAGTGATGCCTCGGTTGAGAAGGCAACCGGCCTCGTCAAGCAACTCATGGGTGACAATGCAAAGCTACTCAAGGCGCTCGCCGATACGGAGGAGGAGGCTGCCGGCTGGAAGAAGCTGCATGAGCAGAGTAGTGGCTCGGGGATGATGCTGAAAGCGGTCGTCAGGGAACTGATGGGTGACTTGAGGAAGCTCCGGATCGAGCATGAGCAGGAGGTGGAGGAATCTATGGCTGCTGTCAAGCAAAGTCTTGAGGAATTGAAGAAGGAGCTGGAGGATCTCGTCGCCCGGCGATCCATCAAGGATTAGAGACAGTAGCGACCCAGATCATTGTCTGCGATTTCCTTCTTCTCTTGCCCCCGTGTCTTTCGGGCTTTGCCGCATGTGGCATTTTAAATTATCCGGAATATGTAAGACAATTATTATCCGCGCCATTGTAAATTTGTCGTCGTATTATCCATTGCCATTTTATTTGTCGTCGTATTATCTGTTGCCCTATGTGGCATTTCAAATTATCTGAAATAGGAGTTAAAAACACGAACAAAGCAAATGCTAACGTTGAGCGTGGCCATGGGATCACAAGCAAACACCCTCCGTCTAGGTGCTTTAATTAACCGCGTGTTAAACATCGGCTCGACCACCATTAATGGAGAAGTTGTGAGCGAGGCGGGCGGCTGGTGGATGGAGGTCAAAGAGCTCGCTTCCCGGTGAGCATGCGCGGCCTTGGCTACTCACACTTGTCCCGTCGAGCCTGCGAGGTGGACAGGCCGCACGCGTCCCATCGAGCCTGCGTGGCGGATTGCTCTCATGCGTCCCATCGAGCCTGCACGGCGGACTTCTTGCGCTCGTCCCGTATAATCAAACAGTTGCACACACGCCACCGAGTATGGTTAAATTTTGGCACAAAATACAAAGATGACTAATGAACGAGGACCGATGTAGTACTATCCCATAAGAAAAGAGGGAGACGTGGCCGCACTTAAATGGTTACGGGAACACACATGGTTCATATAATACAACCGTTTGTGATGTTAACGTGTCAGCTATTTGTTTCAAAAGGACTTCGTTGGCTATTAATGTGTGCGCCTTGTCTAAAACTGGACGATTTTTTTACCACGGCATATATGTGCCGTGTCATGAAACCATGGCAAGTTTCATGTTTTTTGGGTGAGTTTTTGATTTACAAGGATTTAGAAACCGAGATTCTCAATGTTTCAGGATGACGAGACGTTTGTAATTCATTCCCATTCGTTCAATGAGACCTAAACATGCACCCAATGACACATGTACGATTTTCCACCCATTTTGCTTTACTGGAGCATGTGCTTGTAGTTCAAATTTGAATTATGGACTACATTAAATGCCTAGAAAACTCAATTAATTTATAAAATGGCCAAATGAACCCTGCACAGTTTCAAATTTCAGCACGACACTCCTGTTATTCTATGTTGCCTGTAGAAAACAAAATACAAGGCGAGAAGATGCGGCGATTATCGTTTCGCCCACAAGAGGGGCATGTTTCCCTACTGGAACCATGAGGGTTGCGAGAAGTTTTGGTTTGTAAGAGGCTTATAATATAGCTTGGCCCAAATTGGACATTTTTTACCACGACATATACGTGCCATGTCGTGACACCATGCCAAGTTTCATGATTTTCTGGTGAGTTTTGGATTTACGGAGATTTAAAAACCGAGATTCGCAATGTTTGAGGCCGAGCCAGGACACCGAGATGGTTGAATTCATTCCCATTCCTTCCATGGGACCTAAACATGCACCCCAAGGACACATGTACGATTTTTCTAGCCATTTTGGTGCACTGGAGCATGTATTTGTAGTTCGGATTTGAATTATGGTCATTAAGTGCCTAGAAAACGTAATTAATGTATAAAAAATGTCAAACGAACCCTGAATAATTCCAAAGTTCAGCGTGAATCTCCCGTTGTTCCATGTTGCGTGTAGAAGAAAATACAAGGCGAGAAGAGGGAGCGATTATCGTTTCGCCCACAAGGGGACACATTTCCCTATCAAAACCACGAGGGTTCTTGCAAGAGGCTCCAGTTTGTAAGAGGTTTGTAATAAAGCTTGTCCCAAATTGGACAATTTTTTTACCATGACATATATGTGCCATCACGTGACACCATGCCAACTTTCATGATTTTCTGGTGAGGTTTGGATTTACGGGGATTTAAAAACCGAGATTCCAAATGTTTGAGGACGAGCCAGGATGCTGATACGTTTGTAATTCATTCCCATTCCTTGCATGGGACCTAAACATGCATCCAAGGACACATGTATGATTTTTCTAGCCATTTTGGTGTACTGGAGCATGTATTTGTAGTTCAGATTTGAATTATGGACATTAAATGCCTAGGAAACTCAATTAATGTATAAAAAGGCCAAATGAACCCTGAATAATTTTAAATTTTAGCACGGATATCCCGTCCTTCCATGTTGCCTATAGAAAAAAAATACAAGGCAAAAAGAGGCAGCGATTATCGTTTTTCCCACAAGGGGGACTCGTTTCCCTATCGGAACCACGAGGCTTCTTGAGAGAAGCTCCAGTTTGTAAGAGGCTTGTAATAAAACTTGCCCCAAAATGGATAATTTTTTTTCCACGACATATATGTGCCATGTCGTGACACCATGCCAAGTTCCACGATTTTCGGGTGAGTTTTGGATTTACGAGGATTTAAAAACCAAGATTCTCAATGTTCGAGGCCGAGCCAGACGCCAAGACAGTTGTAATTCATTCCCATTCTTTGCATGGGACCTAAAATGCATCCAAGGACACATGTATCATTTTTGTAGCCATTTTGGTGCACTAATTTGAATTATGCACATTAAATTAATGCTTATAAAACTTAATTATAATGTATAAAAAAGGATAAACAAACCCTAAATATTTAAAGCAGTTCTGGTCAACCGTCTGTCACCCGTGGGTAAGCACTGTGCGCATGCGTCGTGCTAGCTCACACTTCCTTCTTTACTAAGTTTTCCATATTAATGTTGTTATATATCCAAACACACTACCGTTTCCCGCCACTCCTCCCATCGGTTTCCCGCCTCTTCTCCCATCGGTTTCGCGCTGCCAGTGTCAGTGCTCATAGAAGGCTAGGCGGCGACACACCGGCCATGTAAATATTTGCACACAGTTTCTAAAAGCACAAACGTGCGTGATAGTAGGGAGTAGGTCCCATAGGGTGACCAGCGTGAAACACCTTAAAGGCAAGGAGGCAATTCTTATCAGCAAGGGGCGGCTTCCCATCCGCTAACCTTGTTGAATAGAATGCAGAAGTTAAGCGTGCTGGGCTGGAGTAGTCTAAGGATGGGTGACCCGGTGGGAAGTTGCATATCTCAAGCTTCATTAAAGCGCCACGATACGGTCATTATAGACATTTATCATCTAAATGTATGTGTAGTGACCTGTCATGACGATTATATAAACCTTGGGATCCTTGTTTTGGTAATTTCTAGAATATTTTTTTATTGGTTGTTTTTTGTTCTCAGAAATTGAAGAATGATCGACATCTGTAAGCCCACACAAACTATCCCTTTGACCCAACACACGAGAAGGGTTTCCTCTTTGCTCTGTGTGCTATGTTGGAGCAAATCAAGTTTCATCACATGCATTGGACGACACCCCCTACCCCCCCACCCGCCTCGAAGTTGCGGAACTGACATCGTACATCTTTAACCTGGCTGGGGGGGGAACGATGTTCAGTTTGTAATGTTACTAGTGTAGTTGGTGCCCCATCGAATTTGTGCATTCAAGATTTGAACAAATCACACACAAGACCCATACATTTTTTCGGCCCACTTGTAGGGTATAGAGGGTGTTCTGATCGAGCACGTATCCCTTGTGCGGTTTATAGACGCCGCACATATTTGTGGGCTCCCCGAGGTCTATATATATATCATCCTTGACCGAGATAACGAGGGGGGCCCACACAATCTATCCCTTTGACCCAACATACGAGAAGGGTTTGACCATGATGGTTTCCTATTGCTATGTGTGCTATGTTAGACCAAATAAAGTTTGAGCGCATGCGTTGGACGACACCCCCGCCTCAAAGTTGGGGAACCGACATCGTACGTATTGAACCTGGCTTGGGGTCGGGTATAGTGTTCGGTTTGTAATGTAGTTGGTGCCCCATCGAAGTTGTGCATTGGGGATTTGAACACATCACACACCACCCATACATATTTTCGGGCCGCATGCAGTGTATGGGGGTCTTCTGATCGACCACGTCTCCCTTGTGCGTTTTTTGTGACGACACACATATTTGTGGGCTCCCCGGGTGTATATATATCATTCCTTTGACCAATAACGAGGGGTATGTGTTGGCCATGAATGGATTCCTCCTAGTTCGTGTTAGGGCCGGTCACCGTCACATGTCGTTCAAGCAAAGTTTGAGCTCATGCGTTGTCAGGATTCCCTCCCACATGTTCGGATTGGTGGGTTGGACCGACACCGTACCCTGCGTATCTCGTCCTTAATTACCTGGCTTTCATGGTGGTTGTCTGTATAGAGGCAGGTGCCACACCTAAATTGTACATTATTCGATATTGAAAGCACACATCACCCCTTCCAACGTACATCATTTTGGGCCACATGCAGGCGGTGCTGGTTTTGTGGTCCCTCTCATGCGATTTTTGATGATGGTTCAATCTATTGGCCCAAGCGGTTTATATATATATATTCTATCCATTTTTTATCGACAACAATAGTTGTCATTTGACCAAGCGATAGATTCACTGGTCCGTCTTACGGTAGGTCATCGCGACATGCATGTATGACCAAAGTATCAGTACGTGCATCCGCCCCGCCGACACGAAGTGGGAGGTGGGTCAAGCACCCTAGCTAGGTAGCTACCACATTATGTCATTATAGATATATCCAAGGGTGCTTTCGGGTTTGCGAGGCAGGTGCCACCGAAGTTGTGCATTGTGTATTTAAAGTTTTAAACATCACACCCTATATTCCTACATATATTTGGCCACTTCCAGGTGGTTCTTGACTTCTGGCCCCTCTCATCGATCTTTGATGACAGGCCCAACCGTGGGGCCGTGATACGTCTCCAACATATCTACAATTTATGAAGTATCCATGCCATGTTTACAACAATTTTATATGGTTTTGGTATGATTTGAATGGAACTAACCCGGACTGACGCTGTTTTCAGCAGAACTACCATGGTGTTGTTTTTTGTGCAGAAATAAAAGTTCTCCAAGTGTAACGAAACTTTTTGATGATTTTTTTGGAACAAAAGAGGCACTAGAAGCTTCGTGGGAGGACTAGAAGGTGACGGAGGTGAGCACAACCCACCACGGCGCGCCAGGGGCCCACCCGTGTGCTGGTGGGTTGTGGTCACCTCGAGGCCCATCTTAGAGTGAGACCGACGCCAAAAAATCCTATAAATATAGAAACCCCCAGAAATAACCCTAGATCAGAAGTTCCGCCGCCGCAGGCCTCTGTAGTCACGAAAAACTAATCTAGACATTGTTCCGGCAGCCTGCCGGAGGGGGAAATCATCACCGGAGGCCATCTTCATCATCCATATGGTCTCCATGATGAGGAGGGAGTAGTCCACCCTCGGGACTGAGGGTTTGTACCAGTAGCTATTTGTTTAATCTCTCTCTCTCTCTCTCTCTCTCTCTCTCTCTCGTGTTCTTGATTTGGCACGATCTTGATGTATCGCGGGCATTGTTAATATAGTTGGATCATATGGTGTTTCTCCCTCTCTATCTTGTTGTGATGAATTGAGTTTTCCCTTTGAGATTTCGTTCTTATTGGATTGAATATTTTTATGGATTTGAGAGCACTTGATATATGTCTTGCATATGAATACCCGTGGTGACAATGGGGTATTCTATTGATTCACTTGATATATGTTTTGGCACTCAACTCGCGGATTACCGAGGTGACATTGGGGTAATCTATGCATAGGGGTTGATGCATGTTTTCGTCCTACTTTCTCCGGTAAAAATCTTGGGGCACTCTTTGGGGTTCTTTGTGTTGGATTGAGTATTATGAATCTGAAATTCTTTGATGCGTATCATATAATTAACTCATGGATACTTGTGGTGACATTAGAGTATCTAGGTGACATTAGAGTTGGTTGATGCGTATCATATGGTGTTATTTTAGTACGAACTTTTTGATGGATCGATCGGAAAGGATAACTTGGTGTTATTTTACTATGAACTCTTGGAAAGATTGATTGGAAAGAATAACTTTGAGGTGGTTTCGTACCCTACAAATAATTTCTTCTTATGTTCTCCGCTAGATAGGAACTTTGGAGTGATTCTTCATCGCACGTTAAGGGATGGTTATATGATCCAATTATATTAGCATTGTTGAGAGATTGCACTAGCGAAAGTACGGACCCTAGGCCTCATTTTCAAGCATTGCAATACCGTTTGTGCTCCGCTTTATCAATTGCTACCTTGCTGTTTTTTATTGTTACTATTACAAAAATCAATATCTACTATCATTACTACACTTGTATCACCATCTCTTCGCCGAACTAGTGCACCTATACAATTTACCATTGTATTTGGTGTGTTGGGGACACAAGAGACTTTTTATTATTTGGTTGCAGGGTTGTTTAAGAGAGACCATCTTCATCCTACACCTCCCACGGATTGATAAACCTTAGGTCATCCACTTGAGGGAAATTTGCTACTGTCCTACAAAACTCTGCGCTTGGAGCCCCAACACGAGTCTACAAGAACAAGTTGTGTAGTAGACATCAAGCTCTTTTTTGGCGCCGTTGCCAGGGAGGTGAGTGCTTGAAGGTGTATCTTTAGATCTTGCAATTGAATCTTTTAGTTGCTTGTTTTATAACTAGTTTGGTTTATAAAAGAAAACTACAAAAAAATGGATTTGAGGTGGTCTCATATTGTTCATCTTTATAATGTCTTTCTTGAAAATGATGGATAGGAAAATTGTGCTCAGAAGAATTCAATAAAATGTTTGGCATAAATTATGAGCATGATTGCAATGTTGCTAGTATGAATTCTTTGAATATCCATGATGCTAATGATATGCAAAGCCATAAGCTTGGGGGTGCTATGTTTGATGAAGATGATATTTTTAGTCCCCTAAGTTTTGATGAGCAAATTTATTATGATGATTGCATGCCTCCTATTTTTGATGATTATGTTGATGAAAGTGGGTTTGGAAGACTGTCAACTCTAGGTACTAGTGATCCCACTGTTTTGGAGGGTGTTGAATCTTATTATAATGATAAAAGTGGATTTGGAGAGGTCATGACTTTATTTAATGATGATTCCACTATTTTGGAATAGGTTTCAATTGACTATGATAAAAAAGTTCCTATATATGATGATTATGGTGATGACATGTATGCTATAAAGAATAATGATAACCATGAAACTTGTCATTATGATTTTAATTTCCAATCACATGATAGTTATTTTGTTGAATTTGCTCCCACTACTATGAATGAGAAGAAATGTGCTTATGTGGAGAGTAATAAAAATTCTATGCTTGTGGATCATGAAAAGAATGTTTTCTGTGATAGTTATATTGTTGAATTCATTCATGATGCTAATGAAAATTATTATGAGAGAGGAACATATGCTTTTACATATTGCAATAATATCAAGTTTCCTCTCTATGTGTTGAAATTCTTGAAGTTTTGCTTGTTTTACCTTCCTATGCTAGTTGATTCTTGTTCCCATAAATTGTTTTCTCACAAAATACCTATGCATAGGAAGTGGGTTAGACTTAAATGTGCTAGTCATATGCTTCATGATGCTCCCGTTGTGTTTCAGTTCTTTACTTTTATGAGAGCATCATTGAAATCATCATGCCTAGCTAAAAAGGCATTAAAGAAAAGCGCTTGTTGGGAGACAACCCAACATTTAACCCTACTGTTTTTGTGTGTTCACATGATTATGATACTGTAGTAATCATGTTTTATAGGTTTTGTTTCAATAAAGTGCCAAGTAAAGCCTTTAGGATAGTGTGGCTGATAGTTGACTTGATTCTATGCAAAAACAGAAACTTTTGCGTGCAGTACAGAAATTCCTATCTTCTACTGGAACGTGGAAAAATTCTAATTTTTTTACAGTTCATGGGTATACAAATTTTGTACGCTTTCCAAAATTTTCAGAATTTTTGGAGTTACAGAATTATGACCTTAATTGATATCTTTACGTACTGTTCTGTTTTTGACAGATTCTGTTTTCAATGCATAGTTTGCTTGTTTTATAGTTTCTATGCTTATATTGGTCAATATAAGTTGTAGAAATTGTAGGGTACAGCAGGCATTGTGTGAGAACAATTATTAATCTTATCTTGACAGTACCAAAGTGAATGATTTACCTTTATCATACTAACCCATTTCACGAAGTTCCGTTAAGTTTTGTGTGATTGAAGTTTTTAAGTTTTGGGTGAGATATCGATATGAGGAGAATAAGGAGTGATAAGACCCTAAGCTTGGGGATGCCCAAGGCACCCCCAAGGTAATATTCAAGGAATATCCAAGCAACTAAGCTTGGGGATGCCCCGGAAGGCATCCCCTCTTTCGTCTTCAACATTATCGGTAACCTCACTTGGGACTATATTTTTATTCGTCACATGATATGTGTTTTGCTTGGAGCGTTATTTTATTTTATTGGGATTAGCTTTATGTTATTTAGATAATGTTTTGTATCTTTTATTTCAATAAAAGTAGCCTTCACCATGCTTATTTTGCAAGTATATGACTTGCTGCTTCAAAACAGAAAGTTTATCGCTGTTGCAAAAATTCCCGAGAAAAGTCAGAATGTGATAAAATGTTGAAATTTTTTGCACAATAAGCTATGATAAATTTTCTACAGTGTGGTAAATTTTCATAATTTTTGAGTTAAATAAGAATGGATCTTTCTTCATCCTTTACAGACTGTCCTGTTTAGACAGATTGCTGTTATGTTTGCATTGTTTGCATATGTTTGCTTGTTTAATAATTCTATTTGAGGATAGGAGTATTAAATATGAAGAGGCATTTAGTATGAAATGTTAAATAATAATTTTAGTGATTTGTTATAGTAGAGAATGATAAGGTTATTGCATTGATTTATACTAACTTATCTCACGAGTTCTTGTTGAGTTTTCTCTGGATGAAGTTTTTGAGATTTAGGGAAACCGTGATATGAGAGGAATGAAGAAGACACAAGAGCTCAAGCTTGGGGATGCCCAAGGCATCTCAAGTTAATATTCCAATAAGTCTCAAGCATATAAGCTTGGGGATGCCCCGGTAGGCATCCCACCTTTCTTCATCAACAATTATCGGTTAGCCTTGGTTGAGCCTAAGTTTTTGCTTCTTCACATGATGTGTGCTATTGTTGGAATGTCATTTTAATTTGTTTTGCTTGCTGTTTTAATAAAATACTTAGATCTGAAACTTTTAAATAAAAGAGAGTCCTCACATAGCTACCTATTTACTTAACTACTCGTTTGATCTTCACTTATATCTTTTTGGAGTAGTTTCTCATTTACTCTCATGCTTCACTTAGATTATTTTGAGAGTTGAAATTTTTGAAGAAATACTTATGATCTCGTACTTCACTTAAATTTATTTGAGAGTTTGCTAGTATCAATGGTAATATATAAATTTAGTCCCAAAGTAATGGATATTCAAGTGGGATATAATAAAAACTTTCAGGAAGATCATTGGATATGATAAGTTTGATTCCTTGCAATAGTTTTGAGATATGGAGATAATAATATGTGAGTCATGTTGGTGAGTAATTATGCTTTAGTAAGAATATTGGTGTTAAGGTTTGTGATTCCCTATGCAAGCACGAAAGTCAATAGTTATGCAATGAAGTTGCATCCTACTTGTGGTGCATTATTCGGTGTTAGTTATGTTTAATGCTCTTTTATGATCGTTTTCGTTTCTTGGTTGGTCGCTTCTCAATCTATTTGCTAGCCTCCATTTGTACTAAGTGGGAATACTACTTGTGCATCCAAATTCTTAAACCCAAAGTTCTGCCAAATGAGTCCACCATACCTACCTACCTATATGCGGTATTTCCATGCCGTTCCAAGTAAATTTCTAAGTGCCAACTCTAATTTTCACAATGAATTTTCTTTTTGTGTGCCCGTACCGCTCATGAAGCGGAAGGGGGTGTCCAATATTTTTCCATGCTAGATGTGTTATTCTCAAGATGAGTGTTTATTCACTTGTCATTGCACGAGAGTGTGGTGGTAATAGGGATGCCCAGTCTCGAAATGAAAAAGAAATTTATTTTATGTTGTCAAATTATAAATTCTTTGGAAAGTGTTGGTATGGAAGGCACCCGTGGATACAGCTAGCCATGGATTATGAAAGAATGGTGAAAAAAGGAATAAACTTTATTTTATGTTTGGGAACCGCCTATGATGTATCTAGCATGGAAAGTATTGGGAATTCTCAGTCGTTTTCGTTGACAGGAAAAGCATGCCTCTCAAAACAATTTTATCTCTCAATTTAAGCTTTGAGCTCTAGCACCTCTACAAATCTCTGCTTCCCTCTGCGAAGGGCCTATCTATTTACTTTATGCAATTTTTATTTTTAATGAGTCTCCATCTTCTCTTATAAAGAACCAACTAGGGAACACTATTGTCATACTTGTGCATTGGGCATAGTTAATATTCGAGTGTGTTTCATGAATGGGTCAATGATTGAGCATAATGGGCTAGGGATAGCTTTCTTTAGTGTTGATATTTTGAAAGACATGGTTGCTTGTTGATATGCTTGAGTATTGATGTCCTCATGTCAAATTATAGACTATTGCTTTGAATCATTCAAGTCCAAATGTCCATGCTACAAAAGAAAATAGTATATGATAAATATGATAGGTAGCATTCCACATCAAAAAAATCCGTTTTCAATTGCTACTTTATCATGATGAGTTTTATGAGAAAGAGTTGATGTTATGATGCTATGAAAAGTGATTGAAATTATCATTGATCAAACTTATGCACTATGCTAGCATTCACACTTCATAAATTATTTCTTTTATCATTCACCTACTCGAGGACGAGTAGGAATTAAGCTTGGGGATGCTGATATGTCTCCAACGTATCTATAATTTATGAAGTATTCATGCCATGTTTATGATGTCTCGTGTCCGCGTCAGTATTTCCCCGAAGAGGAAGAGATGATGCAGCACAGCTACGGTAGGTATTTCCCTCAGTTATGAAACCAAGGTTATCGAACCAGTAGGAGAACCAAGCAACACTATGTAAACGGTACCTGCACACAAAGAACAAATACTTGCAACCCGATGCGTAAGAGGGGTTATCAATCCCTCTCGGGTAAAAGATTGGTAAAGAGATAGATTGGTTGATGCAAATAAAATAACGGCAAATAAAATTCAGCGAGGTATTTTTGGGTTTTTGGTAATATAGATCTGAAAATAAAAGATGCAAATAAATAAAAAGGCAAATAGTAATATAGATCTAAAAATATATGATGAGAAAATAGACCCGGGGCCGTAGATTTCACTAGTGGCTTCTCTCGAGATAATATCATATGGTGGGTAAGCAAATTACTATTGGGCAATTGATAGAACATCGAATAATTATGAAGATATCCAGGCAATGATCATTATATAGGCATCACGTCCAAAATTAGTAGACCGACTCCAGCCTGCATCTACTACTATTACTCCACACAACGACCACTATCCAGCATGCATCTAGTGTATTAAGTTCATGGAGAAACGGAGTATTGCAATAAGAACGATGACATGATGTAGACGAGATCTATTCATGTAGGAATAGCCCCCATCTTGTTATCCTTAGTAGCAACGATACATACATGTCTTGCTGCCGCTTCTGTCACTGGGAAAGAACACCGTACGATCGAACCCATCACAAAGCACCTCTTCCCATGGCAAGAAAAATCGATCTAGTCTGCCTAACTAAACCAAATATTCGAAGAAGAAATACGAGGCTATAAGTAATCATGCATATAAGAGATCAAAGAAACTCAAATAACTTTCATGGATATATAGATCTGATCATAAACTCAAAGTTCATCGGATCCCAATGAACACACCGCAAAAAAGAGTTACATCAAATAGATCTCCAAGAGACCATTGTACTGAGGATCAAAAAGAGAGAAGAAGCCATCTAGCTACTGCCTACGGACCCGTAGGTCTACAATGAACTACTCACGCATCATCGGAGAGGCACCAATGAGGATGATGAACCCCTCCGTGATGGTGTCTAGATTGGATCTGGTGGTTCTAGAACTTGCGGCGGCTGGAATTGTGTTTCATCGACTCCCCTAGGGTTTTTGGAATATTGGGATATTTATAGAGCAAAGAGGCGGTGTGGGAGGCCACCGAGGTGGGCACAACCCACCAGGGCGCACCTGGGCCCCCAGGCGCGCCCAGGTGGGTTGTGCCCCCCTCGGGGCACCCCTCTGGTACTTCTTTGGCCCAAGTTGTTCCTTCTGGTCCATAAAAATTCTCCAAAAAGTTTCGCTGCGTTTGGACTCTGTTTGGTACTGATATTTTGCGAAGTAAAAAACAAGCAAAAATAGCAACTGGCACTGGGCACTATGTCAATAGGTTAGTCCCAAAAAATGATATAAAGTTGCTATAAAATGATTGTAAAACATCCAAGAATGATAATATAACAGCATGGAACAATAAAAAATTATAGATACGTTGGAGACGTATCAACATCCCCAAGCTTAATTCCTGCTCGTCCTCGAGTAGGTAAATGATAAAAACAGAATTTTTAATGTGGAATGCTGCCTATCATGTTCATCACATTCTTTTCTTTTGTAGCATGGACAAATGGACTTTTATATGGTTCAAAGCAATAGTCTAGTTTTGACATGAAGATTTCAATACTCAAGCATATCAACAAGCAACCTTGTCTTTCAAAATATCAACACTAAAGAAAGTTATCCCTAGCCCATCATGCTCAATCATTGATCCATTCATGAAACACACTTGCATATTAGCTACATCTAATGCTCAAGTACGATCATAGTGCCCCTTAGTTGGTGCTTTATAAGAGAAGATGGAGACTCAAAATAAAAATAAAAATTGCATAAAGTAAATAGAAAGGCCCTTCGCAGAGGGAAGTAGGGATTTGTAGAGGTGCCAGAGCTCAAAGCAAAAATTGAGAGATAAAACATTTTGGGAGGCATACTTTTCCCGTCAACGAAAACGACCGAGTAATTCCCAACACTTTCCATGCTAGATATATCATAGGCGGTTCCCAAACAGAAAATAAAGTTTATTCCTTTTTCCACCATTCTTTCACAATCCATGGCTAGCCGTATCCACGGGTGCCCTCCATACCAACACTTTCCAAGGAATTTATTATTTGACAACATAAAGTAAATTTCTTTTTCATTTCAGGACTGGGCATCCCTATTACCGCCGTACTCTCGTGGAATGACAAGTGAATAAACGCTCATCTTGAGAATAACACATCTAGCATAGAAAATATTGGCCACCCCCTGCCGCTTCATGAGCGGTACGAGCACAAAAAAAGGAAATTATTTTGAAATTTAGAGGTGGCACGTACAAATTTGCTTAGAACAGCACGGGAATACCGCATATAGGTAGGTATGGTGGACTCATGTGGCAAAACTGGGTTTAAGGATTTTGGATGCACAAGTAGCATTTCTACTTAGTACAAGTGAAGGCTAGCAAAAGATTGAGAAGCAACCAACTAAGAAACGAAAAATCACATAAGTGAGCATTAAGCATAACTAACACCGAATAATGCACCACAAGTAGGATGTAATTTCATTGCATAACTATTGACTTTCGTGCTTGCATAGGGAATCACAAACCTTAACATCAATGTTCTTACTAAAGCATAATTACTCATCAACATGACTCACATATCACTATCATCATATCTCAAAACTATTACAAAGAATTAAGTTTATTTTGTCCAATGATCTTCATGAAAGTTTTTATTATATCCCTCTTGAATATCTATCACTTTGGGACTAGTTTCATATGTTGCTTTTGATAAGCTCAAACAAATTTAAGTGAAGCACATGAGCATAAAGATTTTCATCTCTCAAAATAATATAAGTGAAGCATGAGAGAATTTCTTCAAAATTACTAACTCTCAAATAAATTAAGTGAAGCATGAGAGTATTTTTTCAAAATTATTAAAGCAAACCGTGCTAAAAAAGATATAAGTGAAGAACTAGAGCAATTCTGACAAATCATAGCATAATTTTGGCTCTCTCAAATAGGTGTGTTCAGCAAGGATACTTGTGACAAACTAAAAAGCAAAACAAGCAAAGACTCATATAATACAAGACGCTCCAAGCAAAACTCATGATATGTGACGAATAAAAATATAGTTTCAAGTAAAATATCGATGGTCGTTAGAAGAGAGAGGGGATGCCACTCGGACATCCCCAAGCTTAGTTGCTTGTTTCTCCTTGAATATTATCTTGGGGTGCATGGTGTGACCCCCATGTAATTAAGCTACAGTAAACCTTTGTTAATGATGCCAGGTCATCATGGTTAAAATTTTGCTAAACCTCACGTGTTTCAAACTTAGTTCAAATACAAATTCAAATAACAAGTCAAATTATAGTTTCATAAAACAGTGAATTAAAAATGTTCAAAGGGTTATAAATATTCACTAACTAATTAGCAAATAGCATCCAACATTATATAAAATATTTAATTGCCCTAAAACAATTAAAACGGTGACCAAAACAGTCTCATTAATCCATTTTCATTTATGCGCAATTCAAATGCTCATCAAACCTTTTTGTGGCAGTGCCTAAAAGGACTATGCTAATTTAGGCCAAGTCTCATACTTAAATAAAAGTCATTTGCTTTTGTAAATAAAAATAAAATAGAAACAAAAAAAAAGAAAAGAAAAAGAAAACAGAATTGGAAAATGAAACAACTACACTGTGCACTAAGCCTACTACTGTGCACTAGGCCTGCTAGCTACACGGGAGGCCCAGCCCAACTTCCCCCTCTCCTTCCTCCTCTGTTCACAGAGGGGAGGTGGACGCCGGCCAGCCGCCCGTGGCCGCGATGGCCACGTGCCGGCCATCCGCCGCGCCTCCGTCGACCTACAAGGCGTCGCACCGCACCCCGAAACCCTAGCCCACCTTCCCGTTCCCCACACACGCGCCGTTTCCTCTCTGCTCGCCTCGCCGAGCGCCTCCATGGCCGCGTCGTCAATGTGCACATGGCCACCGGCCACCGTCCGCCACACCGCCGGGTCCAGGAGGTCCACCGTGGACGAGTTCGTCGCCTGCGCCCTCGAGACCAAGCCGGAGAGCCCCGCATCGCCGCCATCGAGTTCGTCTTCGACATCCTGCACCGCCGGCCGCCATCGTCGATTCGCTCGACCCCGACCGTCCCCAAGGCATCCCCGAGCCCACTGACTTGCCCTACAGCCCCGATGTGAGCTCCTCTCTCGATCCCCTACAGCCCCGACGTGGTACGGCCGCACTCGCCTCCCGCCTCTGTTCTTTCCCCTACGCACGCCCTGCCACTTCCGCCGTCGCCCGCTGCTGCTCAGCCGCTACACCGCTGCCTGCCCTGTGCCAACACTGCTCGCGGCCGCGCCTCCGCGTGCGCTCACGTGCGCGTGGCCTCGCCCGAGCCGCCGTTGCTCCCTGCGTCGGCTTGCTGCTGCTCCTCTTACCAGCTGCTGCTCCGGCTTGCCATCGCTGGCTGCGTGCTACTCCTGCTACTTGCTGCTCGCGAGCCGCTGCTGCTCCTCACTACTATTGCTACTAGCTGCTGCTCAATTGCCGTTGACTGCTGCTGCTACTGAACATGGCGATGGCCATGACTGAATTTGTTGTATGCGTGTGTTCTTGTGGCCGGCTGGGCCACTGTCCAATACGGCCGGCCCTTGTTTAATTAGACTAGATTAGTTAGTGCTAATTTAATTTAATGCAGTAGAAAATAACATGTGAGCCCCCCCTGTTGATTATCTCAAATTAATTTGACTTAATAAAATAGAGTCCATGACAACTGGGCCCCCACTGGCATTGTTCATGAGTTGACCAGTCAAGTATTGACTGGGTCAACTCAGACCCTGGCCCCACCTATAAGCCTCTGGGTCTAGCTGTCCCTGGGTGCAAAAAGTATTTGTTGCATTTTGTTCTCGATATTAATAAATCCAGAAAATGTTTAAATCTTTAGAAAATCATATAAAATAAACCGTAGTTCAGATCGAAAAACTTTGTACATGAAAGTTGCTCAGAATTTCGAGACGAATCCGAATACGCGATCCGTTCGTCCGTCACACGTCCCTAACTATCCGAACATGGAACCGTTCCCCTTCGGTCATCTGTCTGACAAATGTCCAGAACTGGGAAAACATTCCCGGATGGATTCCCCCTTCCTCGGTGACGTGCAACCATACGTTAGGACATACCCGACACTGCATGTTGTCATGTCTTACATTGTGTTGCTCATGTTTGCTGTGTATTTATACTGTTTCCTCCCCCTCTTCTCTCTCGTTAGACCCCGACGCAGTTCCCGGTACCGACGCAGCTCGGGAGCCCGACGCCACCGTTGAGGACCTTGCCTTTGCCGCAGAGCAACCAGGCAAGCCCCCCCCACCTAGATCATCCCGATATCGCCCGTTCTATTTTCTCATGCTTGCATTAGAATTGTTGCTGCTACTGTTTATCCTATTCTGATGCATAGCCTGTTTATTGTAACCTGCTATTGATACCTTATCTGCTTATCCTAAACTGCTTAGTATAGGCTGGGTAGAGACCTATCAGTGACCCTACTTGTCCCGATTGCCCCGCTGGATTATCAGAAGACTCGATCAACGGGATTGAAGACCAGGCCCCGGCACCACACTTCACCCCCCCTTAGTTGTACGACGCTACTGGGTTACTATCGAGTGCCGAGGGTGATACCTCGTCAGCACTCCTGATGTTAACCTTGTAGGGTAGATAATTGGTCGTGGTCATCGAGGGTGATTCCTCCTTCTCCACTTCCGATACAACCTTGTCGCGCAACACTTCAAGTTTGAACCTCGAGGGTGATTCCTCCGAGTTCACCTTGACAGTTACATCGAGTAAGAATCCATCGAGGGTGATACCTCGGATTCCCTCGATGTTATGGACACACGGATAATTGGACTTTACACTGTTACTTGGAAGGCGGGTCGACCCTGAGGGGTACCCGCGTGTGATGTGAAGACGGGTTGCCTGGATGGTGCCCGAGTGATGAATACGAGGCGTGGCCGGGCATTCTTGGCCCTTGCCGCAAGTCCTCGAGACAGGGCGACGGGGTCACATCGATCATGAGTCTCTGCTCGTTACCGCACTGCCAACACACTGCGATTTGGATATTTGATTCAAGTGGGCCTCTGGCCCGATAGCACTAACCATCACGTGGGAAAAGTTATGGGCACTCTACATCGTATGCATCAGTTGAAAGCTCTGTTAGACGTCCAGTTCAGCATTGCGGCCGGGACAGACCGGCACCCCCCTGGTGCCTGGCTTCCCCCTGCACGCAATGACTCAGAGTGCACAGGGCGATGGCCCAAGACCTCTGAGCGCTTAGGATGTAGACCGACGGGGACCTCTCTGCTGAGCTCTAGGTAGGGTTGTGGTGTGTCGTTTGGCCGAGGCCGGGCATGACCCAGAAAGTGTGTCCGACCAGAGTTAAGCGAGCGTGGTGGGTAAGTTGGTGCACCCCTGCAGGGAAGAACTAATCTATGCATAGCCGGATCCTCGGTAACGGACACTCGGAGTTGTATCCCGATCGATACAACTCGAATTGGATACTATGGCTCTGGGGTTGCTTCTCGCAGGGAGTCGAGAAGGGATCTCCGGACGAGGTTGATGACTGTATGGCTCTGGGATTGTTTTCTCGCAGGGAGTCGAGAAAGGATCTCTGGGTGAGGTTGAGACTTAATGATACTACTACTTTATGCTGTACTAATCTACACTCTTCTAATGCTGCAAGACCACTGAAGATGCTAGTCTTCGATAGGACTAGGCCTTCTCTCTATTCTGGCATTTCTGCAGCCCAGTCCACATATACAGCCTCCCTTTGATAATGTTGCATATGTAGTGTAGATCCTTGCTTGCTGAGTACTTCGGATGAGTACTCACGGTTGCTTTGCTTTCTTTTTCCCCCATATCCTTTTGATGCAACCAGATGACGGAGCCCCGGATACAGCTGCCCACGCCGACGATCGCTACTACTACCCCGAGGGTGGATACTACTACGAGTTGGCCGACTACCAGGAGTAGGTTCGGAGGGTCCCAGGCAGGAGGCCTGCGCCTTTCGATCGTAGTGTTTTCTTTTGCCCCGCCTTTCTAAGGGCTTATCTGTTTCTGTTTCATATCTGTACTCAGATATTTGATGCTTCCGCTGACGCTTGTATGCAAGCTTATGTATTCGAGCCCTCGAGGCCCCTGGCTTGTAATATAAAGCTTGTATGACTTTATTTGTGTTTTAGAGTTGTGTTGTGATATCTTCCCGTGAGTCCTTAGGCTTGATCGTGTGCATTTGCGTGTATGATTAGTGCACGATTGAGCTGGGGGCGTCACACATGGGGCATCCCAAGCTTAGGCTCTTCTTACTCCTTATTCCTTCATCCATCGTGATCTCACCCAAAACTTGAAAACTTCAATCACACAAAACTTAACAAAACCTTCGTGAGATCCATTAGTATAATAAAACCAATCTTTACTTTAAGTACTGTTACAACCCATTCCAATTTTGTTATTGCATTATACCTACTGTATTCTAACTTTACCCTGGCTTATACCCCTCGATACAATCCATAGATTCATCAAAATAAGCACACAGTGCAAAGAAAACAGAATCTGTCAAAAATAGAACAGTCTGTAAAGACGCGAATTTTGCTCATACTTCTGTAACTCTAAAAATTCTGAAAAATTAAGACAACGTAGGCTATTTGTATATCAATCTTGTGAAAGAGATTCAGAAGTTTTTGTCGCTTCTGTGAATTTTCAAAATTCTACTACTGGACACAAAAGTTTTTGTTTTCTAACAAGATCAAATCAACTATCACCAAACATGATCCTAAAGGCTTAGCTTGGCACAAAAACTAATTAAAAGATAAAAACACAATCATAACAGTAGCATAATTGTGCAAACACTCAAAAATAGAAAGGAAAGGTAAAATAAATTTTATTCATTGGGTTGCCTCCCAACAAGCGCTATCGTTTTATGCCCCTAGCTAGGCATAAGATTTCAATGATGCTCACATGAAAGACAAGAATTGAAGCATAAAGAGAGCATCAAAAAACTTGTGACAAACACATTTAAGTCTAACATGCTTCCTATGCATAGGCATTTTGTAGGCAAACAAATTATCAAGACAAGAAATATTTAGCATATGCGAGGAAGAAGAAAGAAACAATAGCAATCTCAACATAACGAGAGGTAAATTAGTAACATGAAAATTTCTACAACCATATTTTCCTCTCTCATAATAATTACATGTAGGATCATAATCAAATTCAACAATATAGCTATCACATAAAATATTCTCTTCATGATCCACATGCATGCAAAGTTGACACTCTTCCAAAATAGTGGGATTATCATCAAATAAAGTCATGACCTCTCCGAACCCACTTTTCTCAAAAATTTCATAAGATTGAACACTCTCCAAATATGTGGGATTATTTTTACCTAAAGTTGACGCTCATCCAAACCCACTTTCAATATTATTGCAAACATTATTATCAATATCATATTCATCATGAGGCTTAAATAATTTTTCAAGATCATAAGAAGAATCACCCCAATCATAATCATTACAATAAGTAGTGGACATATCAAAATTAGCAACCCCAAGCTTGGGGTTTTGCATATCATTAACACAATTGACATTAATAGAATTTATAATAACACCATTGCAATCATACTTTTCATTGAAAGAGATATCATGAATCACTTTATCAATTTCTTCTTCCAACACTTCATCACAATCTTCTGATTCATGAATTTCAAGCAAAACTTCATATAGATAATCAAGTGCACTCAACTCACTAGCAATTGGTTCATCATAATTGGATCTTTTGAAAAGATTAGCAAGTGGATGAGGATCCATATCAATAGATTTTCAGCAAGCAAAGATGCAAGCAAATAAAAGGCACATGCTAACACAACCAAACAAAAGATCGAACAAGAAAAGGGCGAACGAAAAAGAGGGCGAATAAAACAGCAAATTTTTGTGAAGTGGGGGAGATGAAAACGAGAGGCAAATGGCAAATAATGTAAATTACAAGGAGATGAGATTTGTGATTAGGAACCTGATAAATGTTGATGATGTCTCCCCAGCAATGGCGCCAGAAATTCTTTCTTGATGGCTCGTGTCCGCGTCAGTATTTCCCCGAAGAGGAAGGGATGATGCAGCACAGCTACAGTAGGTATTTCCCTCAGTTACGAAAACAAGGTTATGGAACCAGGCAACACTATGTAAACGGTACCTGCACACAAAGAACAAATACTTGCAACCCGACGCGTAAGAGGGGTTGTCAATCCCTCTCGGGTAAAAGATTGGTAAAGAGATAGATTGGTAGATGCAAATAAAATAACGGCAAATAAAATTCAGCGAGCTATTTTTGGGTTTTTGGTAATATAGATCTGAAAATAAAAGATGCAAATAAATAAAAAGGCAAATAGCAATATAGATCTGAAAATATATGATGAGAAGATAGACCCCGGGGTCGTAGATTTCACTAGTGGCTTCTCTCAAGAAAATAGCATACAGTGGGTAAACAAATTACTGTTGGGAAATTGATAGAACATTGAATAATTATGACGATATCCAGGCAATGATCATTATATAGGCATCACGTCCAAAATTAGTAGACCAACTCCTGCCTGCGTCTACTACTATTACTCCACACATCGACCGCTATCCAGCATGCATGTAGTGTATTAAGTTCATTGAGAAACGGAGTATGCAATAAGAACGATGACATGATGTAGACGAGATCTATTCATGTAGGAATAGCCCCCATCTTGTTATCCTTAATAGCAACGATACATACGTGTCTTGCTGCCAGTTCTGTCATTGGGAAAGAACACCGTACGATCGAACCCATCACAAAGCACCTCTTCCCATGGCAAGAAAAATCGGTCTAGTCGTCCTAACTAAACCAAAGATTCGAAGAAGAAATACGAGGCTATAAGTAATCATGCATATAAGAGATCAAAGAAACTCAAATAACTTTCATGGATATATAGATCTGATCATAAACTCAAAGTTCATCGGATCCCAACAAACACACCACAAAAAAGAGTTACATCAAATAGATCTCCAAGAGACCATTGTATTGAGAATCAAAAAGAGAGAAGAAGCCATCTAGCTACTGCCTACGGACCCGTATGTCTACAATGAACTACTCACGCATCATCAGAGAGGCACCAATGAGGATGATGAACCCCTCCGTGATGGTGTCTAGATTGGATCTGGTGGTTCTGGAACTTGCGGCAGATGGAATTGTGTTTCGTCGACTCCCCTAGGGTTTTTTGAATATTGGGGTATTTATAGAGGAAAGAGGCGGTGCGGGAGGCCACCAAGGTGGGCACAACCCACCAGGGCGCGCCTAGGGGCACAACCCACATGGGCGCGCCTGGGCCCTCCGTGCACCCCTCTGGTACTTCTTTGGCCCAAGTTATTCCTTCTGGTCCATAAAAATTCTCTAAAAAGTTTCGCTGCGTTTGGACTCCGTTTGGTACTGATATTCTGTGAAGTAAAAAACAAGCAAAAAACAACAGCTAGCACTGGGCATATCAAGTTGCTATAAAATGATTGTAAAACAACCAAGAATGATAGTATAACAGCATGGAACAATCAAAAATTACAGATACATTGGAGACATATCAGTTTACAACAATTCTATATGGTTTTGGTATGATTTGAATTGAACTAACCCGGACTGACGCTGTTTTCAGCAGAACTACCATGGTTTTGTTTTTTGTGCAGAAATAAAAGTTCTGCAAATGCAATGAAACTTTTTGACTATTTTTTTGGAACAAAAGAGGCACTAGAAGCTTCGTGGGAAGACCAGAAGGTGAAGGAGGTGAGCACAACCCACCACGGCGCGCTAGGGGCCCACCCCGTGTGCTGGTGGGTTGTGGTCACCTCGAGGCCCATCTTAGCGTGAGACCGACGCCAAAAAATCCTATAAATACAGAAACCCCCATAAATAACCCTAGATCAGAAGTTCCGCCACCGTAGGCCTTTGTAGCCATGAAAAACCAATCTAGACCATGTTCCGGCACCCGTCCAGAGGGGGAAATCATCACCGAAGGCCATCTTCATCATCCCTATGGTCTCCATGATGAGGAGGGAGTAGTCCACCCTCGGGGCTAAGGGTTTGTACCAGTAGCTATGTGTTTAATCTCTGTCTCTTGTGTTCTTGATTTGGCATGATCTTAATGTATCGCGGGCTTTGTTAATATAGTTGGATCATATGGTGTTTCTCCCTCTCTGTCTTGTTGTGATGAATTGAATTTTCCCTTTGAGATTTTGTTCTTATCGGATTGAATATTTTTATGGATTTGAGAGCACTTGATATATGTCTTGCATATGAATACCCGTGGTGACAATGGGGTAGTATATTGATTCACTTGATATATGCTTTGGCACTCAACTCGCGGATTCCCAAGGTGACATTGGGTAATCTATGCATAGGGGTTGATGCATGTTTTCGTCCTACTTTCTTCGGTAGAAATCTTGGGGCACTCTTTGGGATTCTTTGTGTTGGATTGAGTATTATGAATCTGAAATTGTTTGATGCGTATCATATAATTAACTCATGGATACTTGTGGTGACATTGGAGTATCTAGGTAACATTAGAGTTGGTTGATGCGTATCATATGGTGTTATTTTAGTACAAACTCTTTGGTAGATCGACCGGAAGGGATAACTTGGTGTTATTTGAGTACAAATTCTTGGAAAGATTGATCGAAAATAATAACTTTGGGGTGGTTTCGTACCCTACAAACAATTTCTTCTTATCTTCTCTGCTAGATAGGAACTTTGGAGTGATTATTCATCGCACGTTGAGGGATGGTTATATGATCCAATTATATTAGCATTGTTGAGAGATTGTACTAGCAAAAGTATGGACCCTAGGCCTCATTTTCAAGCATTGCAATACTGTTTGTGCTCCGTTTTATCAATTGCTACCTTGCTGTTTTTTATTGTTACTATTACAAAAATCAATATCTACTATCATTACTACACTTGTATCACCATCTCTTCGCCGAACTAGTGCACCTATACAATTTACCATTGTATTTGGTGTGTTGGGGACACAAGAGACTTTTTATTATTTGGTTGCAGTGTTGTTTAAGAGAGACCATCTTCATCCTACACCTCCCACGGATTGATAAACCTTAGGTCATCCACTTGAGGGAAATTTGCTATTGTCCTATAAAACTCTGCGCTTGGAGGCCCAACATGAGTCTGCAAGAACAAGTTGTGTAGTAGACATCAGCCCGCGCGGTCAAAGTTGTGCATTGGAATTTTGAACATCACGGACCACCCTTTACATTCATATATATTTGGGCCACATGCTGGTGTGGCTGTCTTCTGTCCCTCTCTGATGTTTTTTTTTTGCTGCAAAGACTCGGGTGTACTAGCTCAACCGTGTGCGATGCAAGTGCGCTGTGAAATCACCACGACTGCGCAAACGCCATCAAGGGTGTAGGTAGTGGATTAACCGTGTGCGATGCTAGTGGGCTATGAAATCACGACGACTGCACAAGCGCGAGCAGGGGTGGAGGTAGTGGCTTAACCGTGTGCGATGCAAGTGCGCTGTGAATCACCACGACTGCGCAAGCGCGAGCAAGGGTGGAGGTAGTGGCTTAACCGTGTGCAATGCAAGTGCGTTGTGAAATCACCACGATTGCGCAAGCGCGAGCAAGGGTGGAGCTACTGGCTTAACCGTGTGTGATGCTAGTGCGCTATAAAATCACCACCTGCGCAAGCTAAAGGCGGGTAGTTTATTTAGATTGAATTCCACGTCTGCGTATGAAAATTAGGATGAACCGTGTGTGATAGACCAGCTAGCTAGAAATCTAAAAACAAACTACCCGCCTTGAGCGTTGCAAAAATCGGCGGTTCCGCCGCTTTTCCTTATTATCATACACGCATATTCTTATTGGACCGTGTACGATCTTGGGCGCTCCCGCCCCGCATCAATTCCTTTACCAAAATTTTAGTAGCCGCGGTACTTCAACCGTCGCCCCCACTCCTCGAGCACCAACCTTATAGTAAAATTGTAGTAGCCGAGGCATTTGAACCGTCGCCCTCCCTCGTCCACCACCATCTCCACCCACCATTACTAAAATTTTCAGTAGCCGCGGTGTATCCTCAAACACCACCCCGCCCCGCCTCCACAGTCCCCCACCCGCCCCTTCCCCCTCGAACCCCAGCTCGCCGCCACCGCCGCCAACCCCTGCTGGTCTACCCTTTCATCCTAGCTTAGATAATATAGTTCAGGTTACCCAGCGATTTCCATACCGTCGCCCCACCCCCCTGAGTTTTTAGATGAGGCTTGCGGTGTCCCTCCCCACCAGATCCACATCCCCTGCTCCATAGTGTCGCAGCCTAAGCCCGACCACATATCCCAGGGAGATGGACGAGCGTTCGGCAAAGAAGAGGTTTATCATGGCCTCTCCGGCGGCCGTTGGCGAGGTGGCTGCCGTTCGTCCCGACCTGTCGATCTCGGAGCAACACCTCACCGCGAAAGCCGACGAGGACATTGACTACGTTGTCATGCTGAAGGCTTCACATCAGCGGGCTAGCGTATTACTGTATCTCGGGAAAGCTGGCTACAACATCAAGCCCGTCGACAGCGACGGCTTCACGCGAGCCATGTCACAAGTTAAGTAGTTTATCCACAACCCCTCTAGTTCAACCGCCGTCGATCTCTTCGACGGCCCTGCCACTGATCTCCTCTGCCACGCGGTCAAGGATTTGTGATCCTTGTACGCCATCGAGCCCATTTTGTCATTTCTGAAGGACACGTTCTACGGCGGCGGCTTGGGAACCTCAATTGCCAAGTCAGATCTCATCGACCAAGACCACGAGGAGGGCTCCCACAAAGGTTCTTCCAAGGTGAAACAGCCCATCTGCGACATCAGAGAGCGCACCATGGGTCTGTGCTCTTCCAACTGGAAGGATCCCATCCATGACATGTGAGGCAACATCCTATCAGCAAATCTTACCTTTTCTAGCTTGCCAACCCGTACATTTTGTTGTAGCAGCTTTTGCCATGCGGTGTTTTAACTGTGCCGTGTTTAATTATTTCAGTTATGCAAAATGTAATGTTCAATAGGGCTATGTGATGTTTAAGTATGAATTGTCCACTTTAGTTTCATGAATGGCTATATTTGGTTGTTTATAGTGAGTAGATGCCTTGTTTATCTGTATTTGGTTGTTAGGTTGGTTGCTGTGAGCATTTGTCCAGTTATCAAGCAGATGCCTTGTTTATCTGTATTTGGTTGTTAGGTTGGTTGCAGTGAGCGTTTGTCCAGTTATCAAGCAGATGCTTTGTTTATCTGTATTTGGTTGTTAGGTTGGTTGCAGTGAGCATTTGTCCAGTTTTCAAGCAGATGCCTTGTTTATCTGTATTTGCTTGTTAGGTTGGTTGCAATGAGCATTTGTCCAGTTTTCAAGCATATGCCCTGTTTATCTGTATTTGCTTGTTAGGTTGGTTGCAGTGAGACTCTGTCTAGTTTTCAATGGCTATATTTGGTTGTTATACTGATCATTTATGCCTTGTTTATTTCAGTCATTCACAATGTGATGTTCATTTCGTGCAAGTCGGAACTGTGCCGCTCGATTTCATTAATACCAGTTTGAACGGCTATATTTGGTTCTAGTTATGCCTAGTGTAGTTAACACATGCCCTTTATTTCAGTTTTACACATTTATCCAATGTGATGTTTAAGCATGAGCTACGTTCTATTCATTTTCAACAATACCAGTTTGAATTGAAATATTTGACGGCTGTTAAGACTGTTGTAGGTAGCATTCCCTTCCATTTTATATCTGCTTTAACAGCATGCTGAAACCAACACATTCAAGCTATCATTTGGAGATGATGTTGTTTACCTTTGCTATATTTGTTTGATGTTAAGGTTGTTGTACTTATCATGCCTTTCCACTACTTATGCAGGACAACAACGGGAGTGGCCAGCATTTTCCGCTGAGGTTAGTTTCATCCCTCGGCTTGTACTCCCCTCATCGTTCCATAATGTAGTGCATATAGATCCATGCCTGGAAACTTGTTAGCTTCTAATATTGACTTGTTGCTTGTAGGTACATATGCCTGAAGGAAATATGCCCTGGAGGCAATAATAAAGTTGTTATTTTATATTTCCTTATTCATGATAAAGGTTTATTATTCATGCTAGAATTGTATTGATCGGAAACTTAAATACATGTGTGAATACATAAACAAATACTGTGTGCCTAGTAAGCCTCTACTAGACTAGCTCATTGATCAAAGATGAAGATCCACGCATCGACCCTTTTTGCGTATGGGGCAATAAGATATTCATGAACAAGCATCAAGTGAGGAAACTGATAAAGATTATTAGCAAAAAGATACGAACGGTGGCAAGCAAATTATTTGTTTACGCTCTATCCAACACAACAGTGAGCTGTAGGATGGTAACTACAAACTCTGCAGCCTTCTCTTTTTACTGCCCATAATGAGTTGTTAGACAACAATGTCTGAATATTTTTCGTTCACAGTGGTTCCCAAAGTAGTTTACTCAAGATTACCTCGCAAAGTACATGATTGGTGGACACACAATGAAGGTTAAAGTATTTCATCCAGACTACAATGAGCATCGAGAAGTCATAATGAAGACAGTGAAGGATGGGCGGGCAACCATCACAAGGGGTTGGCCTAGAGTCGTGCACGCATTACGCATGGAGGAGGGCACAATATGGGCATTCTACTTCACCTTCTCCAGCAACCAGAGTGTCTTTCACCTCTCTCTTTACAGTCTTTAGTACAACTGTGGTTCATCATTCTTTACTTGGTGCTTCTATAGTTCTTTAGTATATGTACCTGTGCATCGAATTATGCATCCGTGGTTGAACTTATATTTGTAATAAACATGGTTCGATATGAAATAAGTGATTGCCTACTTTCAAATTCAAAATCTAAGATTTTTAAATGTAGGGATTAAATTAGGGATTACACTGCACACGGTTTGCGAAAGCAAAACATCTGCGATAAACAAGGAGATCAGACACGTTTCTCGGATCCACTACGTGTGCGATCAATCTCTACAGCACACACGATCAGCCAAGAAAAAATGTGTGAGATTAACAATAGCATCGCACACAGTTCCTTCTTATGAAATGTTTGCGAAAGTCACCTTACCACACACGCTTGGCAATTATGGACTGTTTATGATGTTGTGCGCATCGCAAATGTTTGGTCATAGAAGAACGCGTGCAATAGGTCTTCATCCGACGCGGGTACGACGGATGAATCATGCGGGACATATTCAAGCTTCGCATACAGTTTTATAGGGACAACTATATGCACTCTTACATCGAATCGCATACAGTCGAGGAAAAGTAAATGTGTGTGATTGTCTGCTTATTGTACACGTTCTATAATCGTGAATTGTTTGTGATGGGTCGCACATCGTAAACGTAGCACCATAGAATACCGACTATGATGGTAATGCGAGCACAAATGAGTAGCATGGATGGAGCGTTTGGGATATTCGAGATATCATAAACAGTTTTATAGGGACAACTGTATGCATCATGGCTCCCTATCCCCGATGGTTTTTGGGTCATGTGGGAAGGACCCCCCTATGGCACACCCTCACTTGGCGACGGTTCAAAACACCGTCGCGGAAAGGGGTTAAAAACCATTTGTATAGCACCTCGTTGTACCAGTGTACCCTCGAAAACTGTTGCGATCCCCTATACTTGTGGGTTATCAAGACCTTTTTCTGGCACCGTTGCTCGGGAGCATAGCTATATTTGTTGAGTCACTTGGGATTTATATCTATTTATCACTATGAAGAATCTGAAAGATACCA